>JACEHZ010000151.1:0-600000 GCA_017893485.1 Hemerocallis citrina | reverse complement strand
AGGGGAAAGTTATGCACTGAATTCACCTCTCGGATGAAGGCCTTTCGGGAGGAGTTTAATTCTCCTCCCATGGGTCCTTCATGGATGGAGTGGAACACCGCCCTTTGTTCTGAGTCTTGAGACTTGGAATTCCCTTCACCACGCTTGTTAGCTCCCTGAGTAGGAAAGGGATCGGCCCTGTATTTCGGAACAAACTTGGATAAGTGTCCTCACTGGATAAGTTTTTCGATTTATTCCTTGAGAGACCTACAATCATCTGTGTCGTGGCCATGATCTCTATAAAAATGACACCACTTATCTATGTTCCTCCTCTTTCCGAGAGTGTTCATTCTTGGGGGAGCGCGGAGTTGCCCTTTCTTGTCCACTTCCATGAGGAATGATGTTATGGTGGCATTGAAAGGGGTGAACTTATCAAAACGAGGAGGAGGAGGGCAGCGCTGACCATTATTGTCTTTCTGGAAATTTTGGGATCCTTCTTCGTTTGCACTATTCAGTTTGTTTTCGGAGGAGGGCTCTTCTCGATCGGGGGGGGAGGGGGGGGGTTTAAGAGCCTCTTCGCTCGAATATACTTCTCGCTCCTAAGCAGAGTTTCAAGAAGTCCCGAGCAGACTTCTTGGCAAGGAATGCCTTGAGGTCGGCGTTATTGATGTTGTGTCTAAATACGGCGACTGCTACTGCATGATTGAGGTGATAGACTGGGACTTTGCTGTGAAGCGCCAGACAAAGTCCCTGAGTTGTTCCCTTTCCTTTGATTCAGGTCCTATAAAGAAGTACTTGTCTTCTCAGTTTGGCGGCTTCTTACGAAGTGGACAAGGAAGAGCTCCTTAAATTGGCTGAATGAGAAGATGGAGCCTGGAGATAGGCAGGAGTACCACTCCCTTACTGACCTCTTCAGTGTGGCAGGGAATGTCTTGCAAAGAAGTGTATCTGAGGCTTGGTGGACCATCATGAGAGTTTTAAAACTCTCGATATATTCAGTCGAGTCGGATTCTCCGTTGTAAGACTTAAAATGTCGTGTGTTGAAGGTCCAAGAGACATGGGCTTCCATGATTGACTTGGAGAAAGGAAGTCTGCTAGGGTGAAAGCTTCTAGCTTGACGATCTTCCTCACGGTTGATTCTGTTGAGACAGTCCTCCATCTCTCGGAGGCGGCGAAGGACTGGGTCTTCCATTTGGTTGGATCTAGTCGACCCACGGGACTTTTCCTCATGTATGGTTGTGAGGCAGTGCATGTTTGTTTGTCGGCCCCTGACTGGGGCAATATTGAGGGCTCTTCGGATCTCTTCTTTAAAATCTTGGAATTTTACCTTGGTAATGAGTGCCCTTTTTTCTCTGTTGGTTTCGTGAACTGGTCGACTTGTTGCAGTTTGGCTTCTTCGCTGCCGAGAGGGAGGAGATCTTCTTCATCCCCTAGGAGAATGAGGTCTTCTGGACCTCTATCTTCCAGGAGATGGGGTCTTCTTGATCCCGTGGCATTCTGGACGAGGTACTTCATCATGGGCTGGCCTTTCGCTCAGGCAAACTCGAAGGTCAGACATCTGCTGTTGGTTGACGATGACTTGATAGAGGTCAGGCTATGGCTGGGGGCCTGGGGCACCTATAAAGGATTGAGGTGGGGACAGAAATTCTGTTTTCAACAAATTGTCGTGCAAGGTGATGTTTGGGAAGGCTTCGGCAGGAGCCCCCTGGTGCTGCTCTTCTGGACATGCTGAATCTGCGGGGGAGGGGGTTGTTCTGGTTGAGGTTGTTGATCTGGTTGAGGCTGTTCAACCTGTTAAGGTTTTTGAAGGGGGTCCTCTGCATGAGGAGGAGGAGGTGAAAGAAGATGTTGGCTTGTTGGCTGGTAGTCATCGCCTTCCCCTTCCTCCTTAGAGGCATGGTTGAGATGGTAGTTTTGGACTGACGAAGTTGGATTGGAGATCTTTTCTTTTCCCACAGACAGCGTTAATCTGTTGTTGCTTATTTCTGTGTGGAAGCAAACAGATATGTGAATTATTTTAATGAAAATAATGAAGACTTGACATTTTACTTTCGTCGATGTTGACCGCTGAAAACTTCACTTGACTCTAAGATCTGATCGTCAAGAACGCCTGATATCGCTCTCGTGGACCTGGAAACAAGTCTGAAATACCGGGGGTGGCCCCGACGACAGTCCCTTTGATGCCCAAGTCAGAAACTCGAAGATATGGTGGATTTTGAAAGTAGGGTTTGCCATTACCTAGTTTATGATGAGGTCTCGAAGTATATATAGTGGCTGAAGGGGGCCATTTTCAAAATATTCATCTATCTGTACTTCCCGATGTCTAGATAAAGTTAGTTACCCTCTCTATGTGAAGAGATCGAGTCAGGACTCTTCTCGAGATGAAGTGATAGTGGTTTCAAACTCTCTCTGTTGCATGGAGGGATAGATACGGTTACCCCCTAGAAATAGAGGTTTAAACCGAATTCTTCCGACGAATCTGGACTCCTTTGCGGTAGTGATGTTGTAGCAGTTCCTATTACTGGCTGGATCGGGTCAATAGGCCTGAAAACGGCCCAGCCCCTCTCGTCAGATCTGTTTCCACTAGAAATTATTGTTTACCCCTGAGAGCTTTAAGTTTCATATCCGATTTTAATGGTCCTGATTTTGTTCTATTTTTACCCATATCAACAAGCTTGATGGGTACAAACAGCAAGATCTACATCCCACTCCATCTAACGGTTGTCTCTACAAACTTGCTGGGAACAAATAACAAGTTCAAACATTCAATTTCATCCAAGAATTGTCTCTACAAACTTGCTGGGAGCAAACAACAAGTTCTACATCCAACTCCATCATAGAGTTGTCTCTCCCAAATTGCTGGGCACAAACAGTAAGGTCAAACGTCCAACTCCATCTCAGAGTTGTCTTTATAAAATTATTGGGATCAAACATCGAGCTCTACATTCAACTTCGTCTTAGAGTTGTCTCTCCAAACTTGCTGAGCGTAAATAGCAAGTTTAAACTTCTCACTCCGTCCAAGAGTTGCCTCCATAAACTTGTTGGGCACAAACAGTAAGCTCTATGACCAACCCCATCTCAGAGTTGTCTCTATAAACTTGCTGGCCGCAAACAACAAGCTCTATGTCTAACTCCATCTTAGAGTTGTCTCTATCAACTGGCTGGGTGCAAGCAGCAAGCTCTACGTCCAACTCCGTCTCAAAGTTGTTTTTACAAACTTGCTAGGCGCAAACAGCAAGTTCAAACGTTCAACTCCGCCCCAAAGTTGCCTCAACAAATTTGCTGGGATCAAACAGCAAGTCCGAAGTCCGACTGTCTTCCAAAGTTTGTTCCTACAACAGCTCTTCTAGGTCAGCCACATGCATAACACTCAACGGTCAAAGCACTCAACTCTCAGACCAACAGAACACTCGTCTAACAACGAAATGCTCGATTGACAAAACAAGCGAATAACACCACGCTTGGTCGGTGAAAGAGCAGTTCAGCGAAATGAACGATGGGGCGTTCAGCCAACAAAACAAGTTGACAAGCACAAGAAGCCATGAAGATTCTATATGTTGATCTATAAACCAAGGTTTATAAAATAAACTTCGTGTGTGTGTGTGTGTGTGTGTGTATTTTTGCATGCATGCACAAAGAATGAAAAGTTGCCTGAAGCAAACCTCCCTAGCTCAGCCAAACCTCTAAATTGGCCAAACTCCAACACAACTAGACTCCGGAGTTGGCCAAACCCGAACTTGGCACAAGCTTCGAAGTGCTACGAAGTTAGCTGAAATCAACTCAACAAAGCTCCAATAAGTTGGCCACCCTTCAAATTCAGCGAGGACCCGAATTCGACGATGCTCCAAATTTGGCCAAACTCGAACTCCATCAACACTTGGACAAGCTCCAACAATTTGCCAAAATCTAAGCTCAAACAAGAGCTCCGAAGTTGGCTAAAACTAAACTCAACCAAATCCAATATCAAGCCTCGAAGTTGACTAAAACCCAACTCAGTAAAACCTGAAGTCGGCAAAACCTGAACTTGGCAAAAAACTCGAAGTTGGCTAAAACCCAACACAACTAAACCTGAACCCGATAAGAGGTTTAAAGCCCAAAGCTCCTGATTTGGCCTGAACCCAAGACGATGGAAAAGTTGGTCGCCAAGAGCCTTGGTCGCCGAAACTCTTAGTCACCTCTTGATGGCCAATAGCCTCGGTCACCGAAACTCTCGGTCGCCGGAGACCTATAGTCTCCAAAGCTCGAGTTTGACGAGAGAAGGTCAACAAAGCTCCGTGGTCGCCAAAAGATATGAGGTCGCCGAAGCTAGAGATCGACAAGAGATGGTCGACAAAGCCCCATGCTCGCCAAAGCCCTAGTTCTTGATAGAACGATCGCCAACCTTGTTAACAAGATTTAGCTCGCCGAAGCTCACCAAAACCCAATGCTCGATGGAAAAGATAGAGAAGGTCGACGAGATAGTAGCTTGCTCAACGAGGCCCTCAGTAGGTCGGCAAAGCCCCTGGTCGGCCAAAAATTGCGCCCTAGGTTGCCCAAACAGTCGGGTGACCAAGCAGACACTCGCAGCGACTATCGACCATCAGATCACTCAGAAGTGCGAGCGCACGTGAGATGGATGGACGAGATCGTGCCACATTGCGTGCTTCATCCCTACCACTATGCTCCGCTTATCAGCCGCCCGATCGCCTCAAAACGTGAACCAACACAAGATCAACGTGTGGGATGTCACCACGTCTCCTTTACTCTTTGCTCCGCATCACAACCCTTGAACTCAATCAGCGGACGAGCCTGAGCCTGATGGACGCACCAGATTTTGCCACGTCGCCTGTTTCATCACGGCTTTTCCATCACAACCATTGTACTCACTCAGCGAGCAAGCCCCCACTTGATCAACACACAAGATCGCTCCAAAAAGCGCGTCAAGTTTGATAATTCAATAAAAAAATTCCCTAAAATAAATTAAATTAAAAAAATTCAAATAATAATTATTAAATTTGGAAAACCAATTAAAATTTCAGAAAAATAATCAAAATTTGGGATGATTAATTAAAATTTTGAAAAAGCAATTATTAATTAAGGGAAAATTATTAAAAATTTGATACAATTCTGGGAAATTCCAGAAAAATTCGGAAAAGTTTAGGAAAATATATGCCGCCTCTAGAAGCTTTCGATAAGTTCTAAGTATCTCCAATCATCCCTGAAAGCCAGGATAGTACCCCGAACTACGAATCAAGGCAAACTACTTCCTAAAAGCAAAAAAAATCATCTTCCAAGAGTGGGGGGGATTATGATAATGGTAAAAATCATAGCAAATCAGGGTTGTACAATTCCAGTACATATCTTAAAGCTTCTACAGGCAGATTAACAATACGAACCTCTTTAACAGGTCCGGACTTTCTTCAGGCTCATTAACAAGACATTGGTCACTTTCAAACCCATTAAAAGTGGGTCCATCAAGAAAGACACCCAGCCCATTAGGATTGTGGGTCAAATCTCTGGTCCCCACAAGAAAGTAACAAATTGTATCTCTTAAGGGGGAATCAACAGGAGATAATAGATATACATCAATCTCTTAACTGCTTCTCAGGCCTATAAATACCATCCCCCCTCTTCAATCAGAAGGTAATCGGAAATTTATTTCTCAAACTCTATTTCTCTCTCTGGTTCTGACTTGAGCGTCGGAGGGTCCATCGCTGGGGCCAACTCTGATGTTTCAGACTTTTGAAGGTCCAACGGCCGCGTCAATAGCTGTCAGATTCATATCAAGGTGCTCTTTCAACGATCCAGATCCAATCTCAGGAACTCTAACCACTTTTTACGGCGACGGTCAAAAGTTAGATCTTTAGTAGTTTCCTTCAAAATATAAAGTCACTGTGTTTGCTCCCACACCAAAATAAGCAGCAACAGTTTAAAGGTCAGCATTATTGGTTAATATATTTGCAGGAAAAAAAAGCAGTCCCTTTCTTCAACATCTCTAATTATTTAATGGGATAGTTGGCATTGTATAACCAAACAAACACGTGCATTGTAACCAAACAAATACGTGCAATGTACATGCATAACTAATTTAAATGAGGTTATAGGTTCGATGTCACACAACATCATAATTTTGACTTTTTAAAATATATTTATAAAGATGTGCATCGCACGTGTAAATTACTAGTTCATATAATGCAAAAGTGAAAGAATGTTGAAAAGAAAAAGTGTGGAACACTTCATTTTTAGAGGTTTTTCCTGCCATAAAACTGGAGTGAAAAGAAAAGCCAAAAAAAATATACACAGAAGGGAAGGGGAAAAAATTGATGTACAGTGTTCTAATTTCTTTGAGAAAAATCTCAGAATGAAAGGTCAGGTTGATGATGACCTTTAGTGCGGAGGATAACCCCCAAAATATGAAAGCAATATAACAAACAGTTTCTCATTCAACATATTTTCGAATTGCGATAATCTATATAATAAAACACAAAGAAAGTTATCAAGTGGCTCTCCTTCAATCCCCTCAAAATCAAAGACCCGGATCTAACCCCACAAAACACATTTTTCCTCTCAAAAGTTTTCCCCCAAAACTCAAATTCAAATCCCCAAAACAACTCCTTTATTTATTTAATTATCTCTCTCTCTCTCTCTCTCTCTCTCTCTCTCTCTCTCTCTCTCTCTCTATATATATATATATATATATATATATATATATATATATTACAAAGAAAGCTATCATGTGGCTCACAATCAATCCCCCCCCCCCCAAATCAAAGGCTCATATCAAACCTTACAAAACACATTTTTCCTCCAAAATTTCAAACCACAAAACCAAATTTTTCCCCCTAAAAAACTCATTGCTTTATTACTGTCTCTCTCATTCTTTCTTTATTTACTTAGAAATTTAGATTTTAAGATTTCGGTTTTGTAAATTTTCAGATTTTTTATGTTTTTTTATTGCACATGTTATATTGAAAATAGCAAATATCTCTTCAACAATTAAATTTCATTATTTTTCATACTTAAAGTTCTAAGAAGTTAGATTTTATACCCCCATTTATAATTATTTTTCAACATATACTAATGGAAACATAGACTTTTATTTATAACTAATTATTGTCATACTATTCAAACTTGAGCTACATAATTATTGTTTTACTGTTTGCATGTATCGTTCCGAAGACGTGCCGTAGGCACGTGCCCCCGGGCAAATCTAGTATATATAATAAAACACAAAGAAAGCTATCAAGTGGCTCTCCTTCAATCCCCAAAAATCAAAGGCCCAGATCTAACCTCACAAAACATAATTTTCTCTCCAAAAGTTTTCCCCCAAAATTCAAATTTAAATCTCCCACCCAAAACAACTCATATATCTATTTAAATTTTTTTTTTCTCTCTCTCCCTCATATTCAAAAAATTAAAAAAATAAAAAATTTAAAAATTTTAAAAGTTTTAAAATTTTTTAAAAATTTAAAAATTTTAAAATAAAGAAATTATAAATTTAAAAACTTTAAAAATAATTCAAAAAAAAAACATATAATATGTTTTTTTGCTGGACTCCCAAAAATTTCTCATATAAAATGTTTGCTACTTCAATTAATTTGCTGGACCTCCAAAACTATTTTATATGATCAAATAAGGTGCACCGTTACGAAGACGTGTCGTAGGCACGTGTCAACAGGCAACCCTAGTATATATAATAAATTACAAAGAAAGCTATCAAGTGGCTCTCATTCAATCTCCCCTAAAACCAATGGTCTAGATTGATTCTCACAAAACATATTTTTCCGCCCAAAATTTCAAACCCAAAAATTAAAATTTCCCCCCCAAAACTAAAAAACTCGTTACTTTATGACTATCTCTCTCTTCTCTCTTCACTTTTTCATATTTCTCTCTTTCTTTCTCTCATTCCCTCTCTCTCCCAATCTTTCTTAACTTACTTAAAAATTAGATTTTAAGATTTCAGGTTTGTAAAATTTCAGAATTTTTATATTTTTTTTATTGCACATGTTATATTGAAAATAGCAAATATATCTTCAACAGTTAAATTTCATCATTTTCCACCTTTAAAGTTCTAAGAAATTGGATTTTAAATCGTCATTTATAATTAATTTTCAACATATACTAATAGAAACATGGACTTTTATTTACAACTAATTATTGTCATACTATTCAAACTTGAGCTATATAATTGTTGTTTTACTGTTTACAGGGCTTTTCGTGTTTTGTACCGTTCCGAAGATGTGCCGTAGGCACGTGCCCACGGGAAAAGTATATATATATATATATATATATATATATATATATATATATATATATATATATATATATATACTTATTTTTCTACCCCAATTTATAATTATTTTTCAACATATACTAATGAAAACATAGACTTTTATTTACAACTAATTATTGTCATACTATTCAAACTTGAGCTATATAATTGTTGATTTACTGTTACAAGGCTTTTCATATGTTGTATCGTTCTGAAGACTTGTCGCAGGCACGTGTCAACGGGTAAATCTAGTTTTATTACATATTACATCAATCCATTCATCAAGCGCACAAACATAATTACCAGGTTTTTGTCAACGGGTAAATGACAAAAAAAAACACCAATCTCAGCTCTCATGCACATATTTTGATCGACAAACAAACACTCACTCTCCAAGTTCGTACTAGAGTTTGTCTTCATTTGCATTAGGACCGGCCCCTTACATGAGGAAGGGGAGGCGGCCGCCTCGGACCCCCGAATTTTTCGCAATATTAGAGCCCCAAATTTATTTTTTCTTGTATATATATATATATATATATGAGAAATGCTCCATTTAAAACAGGTCGGTTTTCACAGACCCGTAAAAACAGCGATTCTGGCCGTTGGATCGCTCTTGACCTTGATCAACGGATCAGATCGAGCCCGCCCATCACTCATCTCACTTAAGTGGCGGGGGGGGGGGGGGGGGGGGGGGGGGACGGAGGATTTGGGAATTTCGTCCCAAATAACTCTTTGCCTCATTCGCTATAAAATATTGAATGAATCTAGGCCGTTGTTTGGAACAACGGCCTTTTATAACCTAAACCGTTGTTCCCAACAACGGCCTAGGCTATTAATTTTTTTTATAGAATTTCTAATTCTAATTCTAATATTTAGAATTAGAATAATTTTTTTCATATTTATTCTATTTCATTCCTATTTATTATATATTTATTATATTATAATAAATGGAAATAGAATAGAATATAGAAAATATAGAATAAAGAATCAAAGTACATTATAATAGATAAGAAAGTAATAGAAAGTAATAGTATATTCTATGTCTATGAAAGTAAATCCATAAGGGTACTTCTATATTTAGATAGAAACACTTATACATTCAGATAGAAATACGCTAGATTAGGTTGCAATAAAAGCATTTTTTCATCATGCTGGGAAAAGATTTTCTGAGAAAAGGTCCGTTAGGCACCTAATCGTTATGTCATAATAGATCCGAACACTGGGTCAATCTGGTTGGTTCTTTGGGCCCAGTTTTGGTGTAGCAGCTATATTTCGATTCATCATCTTCTTCCAAGGGTTTCATAATTGGACATTGAACCTATTTCATATGATGGGAGTTGTCGGAGTATTAGGTGTTGCTCTGCTATGTGCTATTCATGGTGCTACTGTCGAAAATACTTTATTCGAAGATGGTGATGGTGCAAATACATTCCGTGCTTTTAACCCAACTCAAGCCGAAGAAACTTATTCAATGGTCATTGCCAACCATTTTTTGTCCCAAATCTTTGGGGTTGCTTTTTTCAATAAACATTGGTTACATTTCTTTATGTTATCTGTACCAGTAACTAGTTTATGGATGAGTGCTCTTGGGGTAGTCGGTTTGGCTTTGAACCTACGTGCCTACGATTTTGTTTCCCAAGAAATCCGCGCAGCAGAAGATCGTGAATTTGAGACTTTCTACACCAAAAATATTCTCTTAAATGAAGGTATTCGTGCTTGGATGGCGGATTTCTTATAGCCTAGGCCATTGTTGGGAACAACGGCCTTGGATGGCGGATTTCTTATAGCCTAGGCCATTGTTCGGAACAACGGCCTAGATTATAAAAGGCCGTTGTTCCAAACAACGGCCTAGGTTCATTCAATTTTTTATAACCTAGACCGTTGTTTCATTCATACAACCAAAGCGGGTCTGTTTTCACGGGTCTGTGAAAACAGACCCGTTTTCAATGGAGCATTTCTCTCTGTATATATATATATATATTGCACATAATATTTTTTAGGGCCCCAAATTTAATTTTTAGGCTTTTGTTTTTAAAATTAGTATTTAGGTCGGCTTATTTTTAGTTGGACATGAGTTTGTACAGAGATTTTTTTTCTCACATCCCTAAATCTCTATCATTTTTTTCATATATATCGGTTTTTAAAAATTGTAGGAAACAAAATTTATCTTTTTTTATCATTTTTAAAATAAATTTTGGATGGGGACCCACTTCGAAAGGTCGCCTCGCCCGTGAACTCAGGCCGGCCCTGGTTTGCAACTTCTAGCTTCTGCATAATTTAGACCATTCATTAGAACTTAGACATGGCATTCAAATAAGCGTGCAATAATAGGTTGTAGCATGCACTTCTATGAATTGTACAGTTCTTGATCCGTTCATCCCAATTTCTACTCTCAGTTTTGGTCTCGGTTTCGGTCTCGGTTCTCGGACCTCAATTCATTTCATAATTACTACCTGTGTTGACCAATCTAGAGGAGGGTGAAAGAATTTTTCCCAAACAGTCCTATTTTTTAAAAAAATTTCCAAACTGCTTCACTCGCTTTCTGAAAAAACGAGTGTGGTTAAAACCTCATCACTTTTTCAGAAAACGAGTGTGCGATTTTTGATTTTCGAAAGCCTGCACTTGCTTTCTGAAAAACCGATTGGGTTTTAGCCACACTCGCTTTTTTAAAAAGCGAGTGTCGCTTTGTTTATATTGTCACTCAGGCCTTACTGGTCAGTGGATGCGTTTTAGGGCTGTTACTGTTCATGTGGCTGTTGGGTCTGGGTTCGAATCCAGCATTTCCCACTTTTATTTTTTAATTGGTTTTATTTTTTAATTCGAGTTGAAGGTAATATTTGCTTCTGCGTTTTAGTTGCTTCTTCTTCTTCACAGGGTGCAACCTTCATGCTAGTAAAGTGTTTGTCAATATGTCAATACCTTGATCAGACTAACAGGCCTCGGGAATTACCATACATCGTGCTCTTACTATTCACAAATTGTCTACCTCGTAACTTACCCAACTCGATCATGAGTAATTTAGGAGTGAATTATATCTCTGTATATATGTTGTAAATAAAAGCGAAATTGTAGCCCAATAATTGGACAACCTGAGCTACTCCTGCATAAATTATACTGCTAGACGTCAGGCAATTCGAACCCATGTTAAGCCAAACCCAAAAGCAGCTAAAACAGATAAAAAAATAAAAGTGAAAAATGTCGGATTCGAACCCAGACCCAACAGCCCCATGAACAATAACAACCCTAAAACGCACCAACTGATCAATAAGGCCTGAGTAACAATATGAACTAAGTGACATTCGCTTTTTGAAAAAACGAGTGTGGTTAAAACCCAATCGGTTTTTCAGAAAGCGAGTATATGTTTTCGAAAATCAAAAGCCTCACACTCGCTTTCTGAAAAAACGATGAGGTTTTAACCACACTCGCTTTTTCAGAAAGCAAGTGAGGCAGTTTGGAAATTTCAAAAAAAAAGTAGGGCAGTTTGGGAAAAACTTTCAAAAAGTGGGACACTTTGGAGAAAAAATCAGGGTGAGGGGTGAGAATTGTAAGTACGTTAAAATATGGAAGAAATGTTATACATACATGAGATTTTACCTCAAACTTATAACAAACTTATCTTTTAGTGATTGATGGATCTTACTCATGTCTTTTAGTAATTAATGGAGTCACCAATCACTAAAAGACAAGCCTCATATAAGTTTGGAATAGAATCTCATGTATATGAAGCATTTCTCAAAATAAAGAGTAGTAATTATATTGAGAAATGCTACACATATATTTGTTTCTATCCCAAATATATATTGAGCTTGTCTTTAAATGATTATTGGGTCCATCCTTTATTAAAAGACAAATTGAAAAAGTAAAAGACAAGCTCAATATATATTTGGGATAGAAACTAATGCATTTGTAGCATTTCTCAATATCATTACATCTCACTAAATTAATTCATGCTTTTGTGGTTTAGTGCTATGATCAAATGGGTCGAGCTCTCAAACCCACCAACAACATAGTTTTTTAGGCTAAATTTTAAAAAACCACACTAAGTTTTTGGCCAGTTTAAAAAAATCGTACTAAGTTTTTTTATTATAAAAAAAGGACACAAAATTTCAAACAACTTCACTCGGTTAGTTAGAGTTAGGGTTAGGGTTAGGATTGGGTTATGGTAGGATTTAAAAAAACCACTTTCATCTTTTATTTGTGTTTAAAAAAATTACATTCATCTTTTATTTGTGTTTAAAAAATATCACTTAACTAAACAGAGATATAAATAAACTCCCCCGAACTAACCCTAACCCTAACCTTAACCCAAACCCTAACCTTAACCCAGTGGAGTTTTTTAAAGTTTTGTATCCTTTTTTTTATTAAAAAAAAAATTAGTGAGATTTTTTTAAACTGCCCAAAACTTAGTGTGGTTTTTTAAATTTACCCTAGTTTTTTTATATTGATTTAACATATGCATCAATCATCATTGCATTTGTTGGTGAGGTACTTGTGCTTGCCAACATATTACTCCTCTCTTTAGACTGTAGATAAGGCTGTATAGATTCGCTGCTACCTGCAGTTGTTAATTCTCTTATTATTTCAAATTTAAAAAAAAATCAATAGAAGAAGCTTTTGTTACTTGTATCAGGAGATGGGCAAGGTGAGATTTATTTGATAAAAATTGAAACAGATAGGTGTTTTCATTTGAACAAGGCTTTTCATATTTGATCGGCAACTAAGTTCATACCGATAATATTCAGTGACATCCGGAATTGGATCAATCATGCCAATTCAAGTAGCTTTTGAAGATGCAGCTCGTCGATCAAATTTGATAAGAATTGCAAATTCACTCGATTGATCATAATGTATGTGTTTGGGAGTTCTTCGTAACCAGCTCTCACTAAACTAATAAGAATTGAGAGTGATTTGGATCGTTCATCCATGCATATAATGCAGTTGGAGTTCCAAAGTTCATCCATGCCGAAGTGAACACAACTACATAATTCCAGTACGAAGCTTAACTTGCCTGGGCCATCAGGAAGTGCTTTAACAGATTTGCAAATCTTACCTCCACTCAAAAGATCATGCTTGGAAGTGAAGTAAAGAAAAATTACATAACCCAAGAGTTTAAAGTCGAGCATTTAAACTCCGAGAAAAAGTCATACACAGTCCAAAGTTAATATAACTAAAATTTCTTGAGATAACTTCACAAACCTCTCCAGCTATTATAACTAAGGCCGCAAACGAACCGAGCTATTCGCGAGCTATTCGGCTCGAGCTCGGTCAAAGCTCGGTTCGTGTCGAGCTCGAGCCGAGCTCGAGCTTGAAAGCGAGCTCGATACGTAAACGAGCTGAGCTCGAGCTTGAAGGTACATAAGTTTTAGGTAGAAGCTCGCGAGTATTCGGCTCGAACTCGGCCAAAGCTCAGCTCGTGTCGAGCTCGAGCCTGGAAGTGAGCACGATACATAAACGAGCCGAGCTCGAGCCTCAAGGTATTCGGCTCGACTCGGCTCGTTTGCAGCCCTAATTATGGTTGGGATTGGGGCATCAACCAACGCCCGTTGTCACAGCGGAACTAATAGAGCAATGAGGAAGTCGAAATAGATGAGACGAACAAATTGAGCAAGCAAGTAGATCCACCAAACTAACACAAACACACCGATGACTTATCCCGGTTACTTTTGCTTAATCCGGGAAAAAATATAAGGAGATCTTATATTTAACTAGAAGAGTCTACAAGGAGTTATTGATTCACTCAATACAGGGAATTAAACTCACTCACCAAGAACTATCTCTCTCTCGAGCCTCTCTTTGCAATGAAGAAAATAATTTATGAAGTACTACCTCTCATATTGGAGGAGTTTACAATATATATAGAAGAATAGAGAGAAACCTAGGTCTAATCTTGATTCTCAGTAGTCCGATATAACCTGGAAAGAAGTAACTGAATATGAGCTGCACGATCTAACTTGGAGTTGAAGATTGGGTTGAAACGACCTAATAAATCGAAGCCCAAAAACGAACACAGCACCGCGGTCGATCGACCGTCCAACAAGACCAATCGACCGTACCACTTTCTGACATTCCCTGTACTTCGAGCGGGCGGGGGGTGCGGTCGACCGCAACTATGCATGCACCTTGCTGCTGCTGTTTTTCCTTCTACTCACTTCGACGCTTCGACCTCCGTTCTTCATCTTACCTTCTTCTAATCTGAACAACAAGTATACAAGACACAATCCTAACAAATTCCACCTTGAATTGCATACGAGTGCTATCACATAATGTGTTACTCATCTCCAAACTCTAATGAATTTCACTTGCAAAGAAAACTTAGAATAATAGCTTCTTCTTCTAGTTGAAATGATCTCTACCCAATCTCACCAATTCCAGTATACCCCTTCAAGGATACACCTCCATAGATATACTCATGAAGTTGTCAAACTCCGCACGAACTCCACCTACCCTTAGGCATTCTCCACCTTTCGACGATATTCGAACGTCGTGGTCTCGTCTCAATGATTCTAGTTGCGACAAACTAGCGGAGCTTGCAGAAATAATGGGAAAAGAACTATCAACCCCTGCGCAGGATTTTCGAATTCCCCAAAACTTATAGAGATTGTGTTGGCTTGGCCCCACCACTCTCATACCTCTAATCACCTCACGACGACCTTGAAAAACAGACAAAAGTCCACTTCGAGCTGTGTACCTGCAGCCCCGTGCATCAAGAGTTCCCAAGGAAATCAAATTCCGTTTCAGCAGAGGAATATGCAAAACATCTCTTAAAGTGAACATATTTAGACCTGGCATCTTCAACTCAACTGTCCCCTCACCCACTACTTCACAAATCTCTCTAGTTTTCGTTGTCACACAATGCCCCGTAGTAGACTTATAAGTAGAAATTACTGCTGTTGTTTTCCCTTCTACTCACTTCGACGCTTCGACCTCCGTTTTTCATCTTACCTTCTTCTAATCTGAACAACGAGTATACGAGACACAATCCTAACAATTATAACTTAATACCATTCCCTTCCCAAACACATACTTGTTCAATTAGCAAAAGAATCACATCCCAAAGTATGAAAAACAATAATAAATCTCTAAGAGCATCCACAGTCGTTTGCTATAATTCTCATATTCTCATATTTTGAGAATAATATGAGAATTGAGCTCTGCAGTCGTTTGCTATTTTCTCAAAAAATAGCAAACGATCTACAATGCATTCTCATATTTGAGAAGTCGCGTAGCGAATATAATCTCGTCGCTTAATTTTATTTTTTTTTTAATGGCTCGGACGATACATGATGTATCGTCCTTGCCAAATTTTGTAAAAAAAAAATTGGTGAACTCCTCCAACGGGACATCATGTCCCGTTTGATCATTGATCGGCCGGGACATGATGTCCCGTCCGAGGTGTTTACAGTTTTTTTTTTTTTTTGGTTTGTTTTTGAATTCATTTTTAGGGACGATACAAGATGTATCGTCCCACCCAAAAATAAGAAAATTTTGCCAAATACGACTGCAGACGATACAATCAATTCCATTTCTATTCTTTTCATTTTGCCGAAAAATAAGAAACCCCATTGTGGATGCTCTAATACCACTAGGCAAAGAAGTGGCTGAAACGGATCTTTCAAGTTAAAAAGACCACAAGCTGGAGATATGCCGTGTCATAAACTTCAGCATGCTCATCAGCTCTAATAATAGTTTCATGCGCCGTTCAATGCAGCTGGAAGTATTCTCAGCAGCAGCTTTTGAACCTTACAATCTTTCTTTCACAACTGAATTGTATCAAAGTGTAACTCAAACAGCCCAAAAAAACAGCACAAGCAGAAACAAATCCAATTAGCTGAAATATAAGAATTGAGTATCAATCCTTTTCCTTTTTGTATTAAAAAAATATTGTCGAGACCAATTTTTTTTCTTTTTCTTTTTGATTTTCTTATGAAATTTTACAACTCTAAAGAAACACAATCATTAACCTTTTAGGTTCTTGGCTATGCAACTACCCTAGAAAGAAAAGAAGTTACACCTCTACCTGCCATATACCCATCCCCAAATGCTTTCAACCCCTAACAAGATAATCAAAAACTACAGATGCACCAAAAGGAAAAGAGCTAACAAATTGAAGGGCAATAACAGACATAGATCGAATTAACGAAAGCATAAATTGGCACTATTTTGACGAAGAGAAAGAGAACCTGCAAGCAAGGGTTCTTGCTTGCTCCAATCAGCAATGAATGATCTCAAGCCCAATCATTGCATCAATGCTCTTGGGGAGATTTTCTCGACACTAACCCATCCCTTCCTGTACAAATTGAGAGATTAGTGTTTCTGTGCAAGTTAGACCAAACAATTGAATCCATCAAGAACAACATTGACTGGGATTGCCATTAACTGATAAGAGCCTATCTGCAGAGTAATAACACTTTCCAATATAATTTTGCTTGGCTTTCCCAGTTGCAAACCTCGGATCACTCCTTGTCGGCAACCTCTGTCAGCTGTGGTTCCTCAACTTTCGCAGCTTCTAACTCTGTAGAGTGGAGGATAGAAACAGACTTCAAATCATCTGGCTTTAGGTCTAGGGAAACCTCTTCAGTCTTGGGCTGTATGAATCATAGCATTGCTATATTATCAACACATGCTAGAAGAGATACATGTCTTAAAAAACATTTGCAAATAATAACAGACATTCACAAAGATCGTCATATTTTGACAGTCAGAACTGCTAGATTTGTCAATGCCCAATTAAAAAAAGGCAATCGGTGGTACAAATCACATTAAGGTTCAATTAGTCCAGGAAATAATACAACTCCTCACGTCACATGTGCAGATATCAGATTTTGGTTTACAGTTTACTTATAGATAAGCATAATAATCAAACTGCGTCATGAAATAGATTTACTTGGGTATGCTAGCAAAACTACTTGCTCAAATGATTATTCATAAAAAGCCAATAAAAAGAATCATGATTGAATGTATTACCGGTGGACGGACAAAATGCAAAGAGGGAAGCTTGTTCCTCTTTTGCTGCATTACTTTCTGCCTGGTCTCATAGAAATCAAAGTCATCCAATATGGAAGTCTTGGAAGAAAAGTTCTTAAATGTTTTCAACATCTCCCTGCCCTGGGGATATTTCACCTGATTCAAAGTAAGCAGATAGACATTAGAAAGCAAAATAAATAAATTAATATGTCTTCCACTGAGGTCTTTTGGCAAAGTAATCACTAAGTGCATGATTAGATTGTCATCTTATTACAGAAGTTCAAAAAGACTGACTTTAATCTAAATGCAACAGTTAAAAACAGAGATTAATGAAATCTGAATGAAAAAAAGGACAATCAGTGATTTGAAGTAAATTTGTAAAAACAAAAGTGCTACGTCAAAAAAGCTGAGAAGTGCCTTAAAGCATACCAATGCACACATGAAACTTTTTCAGCAAAATTCTAATTTTATATAATGAGAGATTCATTTTCAAACATATCAAAAGTACTGTCAGAACACCACAAATCACAAACTTTTTAGCTATTAATCACAAGGTGTTAAATTTCAAAAGTTAAAGATTTCTGGTTTTAATCTATTTAAGACGTCATATAGTATGAAAGGGATGAATCAATTAAAATCGACAATATAACCATTAATTATGCCAGTTGGCTTCAAATAAAAGATTTTAGTCAATGAAAATACCTCCTGTGTGTCTCTGCTGTTCGTAACAGGTTTATTTTCATTGTTTTCCAATAATATATGGCGAAACTGAGGATTTGGAACATCCTTAATTACATGCCATTTTACTGGGAAGAAACCATTCCACTTGTCCTGCTGCCAAAAATCCATGCTCTTCTCAAAATCTACACGATCCAGCATCTCAGCTACACCACAAAACTGGCCGCTCGCATTAACCTGTCATAAGAAGATTGAAAGGCTGATATTAGTCAACAAAACTCACAAACGAAGACTCACTTCCTGTGCTCTTAAGATATTACGTGATTACACGCATAATATTCTCATTTACCTTGGTTTTCATATTGTTGTGTATGTGTAAATAAAAAATCTATAAGATCTTATTAACTGTAAAAAGTATAAACGACCAAATAATATAGTATCAATCAGAGATTTAAATTAATCCAAAGAAACTTTAATATGTAAAAGAATAATTGATTAAAGCAAATATTGGCTGTAAGAGCTAGCTCACTGTCACCAAGAAATTCAAAAGAAAAAAGACCACTTGTAGTTAGAGGTAGAATATTATGAATAAAATACTTGGGCATGAGAAGATTAAGAAGCTTACAGAAAAGAAGAGGAATACTGGACATTTGCCACCCTTCTCTGCCGTCCTCTCTTGTGCAAGTTGAAAAGCATTGTCAAGCCTCCTATTCCCACTAGGAGTGCTTGCCCAGACATTATACTTAATACTCTTGTGAATATCATCTTCACTATATGACTTTATCACAAAGAAGAAGGCATGATCGAAGTCGGTTGAAAATTCAGGAAGATTATACATATCCTTCCTTACTGTGGTGAGTGGAGCACCATCAGGGTTGTTCTTCCCGGCATCAGGAAATGCAGCTAAGATTTTATTGCTATTTGTTCTCGGACCACGGTTCTGTTCACTTAGCAAATCAAACTCCCCAAATCCATGAAGTTTATTCCTAGCTTTGACTTTCTCAGGTCCAACCCAAGTTCTTCCACTATCTTTAATATTCATAGGGCTGTTTGGATACAAAACTCCACCATTTCCTTGGTTAGTATATGAGGGGATCTTGTTGACAGGGATAAAACCTTTTGAGAAAACAGGAGAAGCACCCTAAAACAAGCAAAGGTAAAATTAATATATACATTTAAAAATGCTAAAAAAACACATCCTTATTCAAATGCTAAAAAAATTGTAAGGCACAAGAACTTACTGCACTACCTTATTCAAAGCCTTCAAGGACTGCTTGGGAACAGCATGAGTTGGTTTCACATCCAATCCAAGTGAAGTCTCTTTCGTTTCAGAAGTGGACTTTGACGAAGTAGAAGTTTTGGAAGAGGAATAAGTTTGATTACGGGAAGAGAAACTAGGTTTTGGAGCGGCAGTTGTTTGGTCCCCATAAAACCCATTTGCTTGAAATCCATTGGGAAAGAAAAGAGCTGAATCCCATGGGTATGCTGGAACCAGCTCTGAGCCATATGCAACTGGCTGATGAACAAAGCCAGGAGATCCAAGGGGTTGCTGGAGCATGGGAGCAGGATAATACGCTTGCTGAGCCAAATATTGACCATCAACACCAAGAACAGGTCCAGGTATTACCGGATTGTAAGACGGATATCCAGCTTGATAGCCTGGCAAATAGTAGAGAGGTGATCCATTATCTGCTTGAAAAGCCTGAATGAAGAAGAGAGAGCATATAAGCACAATGCTCAATCCTTCTGAATCATATGCAATTTACCAATGCATTAAGACATTGTAAGGAAGGATAAGACAAAATGGGCATCAACTTGAGTTCATTTATTGTTTGGATATTCAAGAATTAGTGACAAAGGACTTTCAGATTAAGTATCACAATTTGAGGCATTTCCTTGAAACTGTAGCTTTCCATACAGATATCATTAGCTTAGGTAACAATAACAATCGTTCAGTACTTATTCTGTATACAAAGATTTTAGAATTTCTACAGGGACTAGATAAATTGAATGCTACTATATCCACTCCAAACAAAATTTCAAGAAAAATTTCTGCAGTCCTGATAGATTGGATTCAACAATGCCAACTTGACAAGTGCAATACAACAAAAAGTCTGTATGATTCTAACGTGATACAAAAATCATATTCAGTTCTATTTCTTTCCAAATTTTAATCTTTAAAAATTCATATAACTTGTGCAAGAAGGCTTAAAGAATATCTATATAATAAAACACAAAGAAAGCTATCAAGTGGCTCTCCTTCAATTCCCCAAAAATCAAAGGCCGAGATCTAACTTCACAAAACATATTTTCCCTCCCAAAACTCAAATTCAAATCTCCCACCCAAAACAACTCCTATATTTTTTTTTTATATAAAAATCCTCTCTCTCTCTCCCTCCCTCTTCTATTCAAAAAATTAAGAAAATAAAATATTTTACAATTTTTAAATAAAAAAAATTTTAAAAACAAAAAAAAATTTAAAAATTAAAAATTTTAAAAATAATTCAAAAATAATATGTTTTTTGCTCTATGTTTGCTGGTGTTAATTTGCTGGACCTCAAAAAATATTTTATATGATAAAACAAGGTGTACCATTCCGAAAACGTGCCGTAGGCACGTGTCAACGGGCAAACCTAGTATATCTATAAAGTGTCACTGTTACAGTGAGATGACATATCCACATCCATATTAACAATTGTAGCAGAAGAAGATATGAAGTATAAATGTCGAAATTGTAGCAGAAGAAGATATGAAGGGATAATTTCGAATAAATTCATACAATGCTATTTTATAGTAGACATAAATAACTGGGGAAATGTAATCTGGAAATGTACACTGAATGTATTGTACACTATAGTAAACTTAATCTTAACACTGGAAAAGTTCCCCTAAATCCATATTTACAATTTGAAACATGAATTCCTATTTACAATGAGATTTCCACATCTATGATATGTTCCCATATATGCATAATCTCATTATAATTGACTGAGTAAACTACTAGATTACTACAGCACACCTACATATAGACAAAAACAAGATTTGAAACTTACAGAGAGTTGATTTTCCCCATTATCAGGTGTCATATAGTAACTCTGCTCATCCCACTCCCCATACGAACCAGTATACCCTGCCATCAACAAACACAAATAGATTAGACAAAAACCCAATACATATACAAGCTTAATCAAACAATCAAACACTAAAATCGCAACCAACCTGGGTAACAGTACCCATAATAATACATCCCCTGATCACCCATGAAACCCTCTTGATCAACCTCACTTCCCTTTACGCTATTTGCAGTCGCATCAGCTGATGAGATGCAAGATACTGCATCAGCTCCACTCCCCTCCCTTGTCACAGCCTATCATATATATATATAAAACAAAAGACGCATACACGGATCAAGCAAATCAATTTTTAAAAATAATACAAAATTCAAAGTAACTGCCAATTACCTCACTGGTCTCTCTGACTTTCGGAGAAGCATCAATTTTCAAATTTTTCATCGAATTCTCTACACCTGAATTACACAAAAATGACAGTTCTTTACAGAAATATCACATAAACAACTTAAAATTAACAAGAATTCAAAACAAACCATATCCAAATCAACCAAAATCAATCAAGAAACCACCTCATAAACCCTAGATCTATTACCTAACTAAAATCAACCAAAAAAATTCCCCAATTTTAAACCCTAAGCAACCAAATCTCTCACAATCAACCAAATCCAACTACTACAAATTAAAAAACCAAAAATAATCCATAATTCTTCCAAGAACACACCACCAAAACCCTCTCATACCCAATTCAAATCAAGATACCCCTCCCAAACCATAGATCTCACAAAAATCTCACAAAATTCCAATCAAATCTCATTAAAACATCAAAACAATCGAATAGATCAAGAACTATACCATTCTCGGCCTTGTTTCCCGACTCCATGAGATCGCACCAGAAATCTCCGATGAAAAACCCTAAGTCTCCGCTACGATCCAGATCCGAAACCCTAACCCGATACCGTTACGATTCCGGCGATTTTTTGAGATGAGGAAACGAAGATGAAGAACAAGAAGAAGAAGAAGAGGATTAGAGGTTAGAGGAGGATAAAAAAGAGAAGTAGAAAAAGGAGAGAAAAGATGGTTGGTGGGAATAACACGCTTTTTCGATCTGGAGTGGGGAATAAAATATACGGCGGAAATGAGGCCACGTCGGATGGTAGGAGGAGTGATCGGACGGTGGAAGTTGCTTCGCGCTTTACGAGAAGGCGGGCCGTGTCCGTTCGATGATCCCTAGATCTCGACGCGAAGATCTAGGAGAGCGGATTTAGTTCTGGTGTCTCGAGGGAGTAGTTTAGGGGAGAAGTAATCGGTGCCAGCGCTTAGAGCATCCACAATCGTTTGCTATAATTTCCATTTTCTCAAAATATAGCAAACGAATCGAAAAGTGGTGCTGCAGTCGTTTCTCATTTTTCCATATTTTGAGAAAGTTTCTATTTCCATTTCTCAAATATGAGAAACGAATTGAGCTTTCTCATATTATGAAAGACGGGGTATGATACCCCGTCTGTTCGATATAAAGTTTTTTTAATCGTTTCAAACGGACTATCATACACCGTCCCATTAATTTTTGAAATTTTTTTTTAAAAAAAAGTGGACGGACGGGGAATGATACCCGGACGGGTATCAAACCCCGTCTCTCCCTTTGTTTTTATTTGTTTTTTTTTTTTTTTTTTAATGAAACCAACGCTCAGGATTGAGCGATAGGAAAAAAAGAAAAAAAAAAACAAAAAAATGTGGGACGGGGTATGATACCCCGTCGGGAAATTTAGGAGCATTTAATGATTAGCAGGGTATTAATTAGGAGTAGTTTTAGTATATTAAGTAAGTTTAGTTAGTATATTAATTAGGTTTAGTAATTTTTATATTATTTAATTTAGTTAATTAATATAGTTTAAGTAATTAATTTTTTTAAAAATATTTGAAACGATCGGACGGGGTATGATATCCCGTCTTTCTAAAAAATAGAAAAATTATAGCAAACGACGACTGCAGTGAACGATCGTATTTGCTATTACTGTAGCTGCCATATTATACCAAATGAGAAAAACGACTGCGGATGCTCTTATGGGGTTTTCATTTTGGATTTTTTTAGAATGGGAGTAGGTTAAGGAGGGAGGGGAGAGGCTGAAACGAAAACAAATGGGCGTGAATGGTGCGCGATGCGCGTGAATGAGTGGGAATTAAATATTTAAATTCGTGATCTTTTATTTTTGATAAGGGATATATTGGGAATATGAAGATTGTGCATGGGCATGCTTTGAGATGCATGCACTTACAAAAATAATCTTTACTGGTAAAATAATCTTTACTATTATAATTATATGATTATAATTACGGTTTGATGATCAGTTGGACATGTAGCAATTGTCATCACCATTTGATCAGTAATCATATATATTTTTGTTAGAGCATCGACATTCGTTTGAGGTAAAATATGTAGAATATGTATATCTGCATATTTTACCTTAGTAATTCATAAGAATGCTGCAGTTGTTAAAAAACTAAAATTTGCATAATTACGTTCAAAATGAAATAGACAAAACATGATGTTTCGTGTGGGAGATTTTTTTTTAATGAATTAAAATAGTAAAATTTATCATTAAAATAAACGGGTCCCATTATTTAGTTTTTAGCAAAATAGATTTTAAAAATTGCACCCAATAACCAATGACGATCATTTGCAAATTTTTTTTATTTTTTTAAGGGAATGGGACCCGTGAGAATGGCTTGAACAAAAGTCCAACCATTTATTTTCTTTTTTGAGTTTTTTTTTTGTAGTTTTTAATTTTCTTTCCTTCGAAAATTATTTTAAAATATATTTAAATAATTCAAACAAAACATAATATATATTATGCTACAGTGACTTTTTATGTATAAAATAGAAATATAACTCACGGACTGCTGATGCTCTTAAATGAATATCTAATTTTACATTTAAATTCTGTACTTACCCTTTTTGTTTAATTTCTTTAAATTGTTAAAGATATATATTATATGTACGTACGTATTAGTGTGCATCATTTGTGGTTTGAAATTTTTGTTATAGACATTTTGATCGTTGACAATACATAATGCTAGTAGATGGAATCTCCTTGTTCAAATTTATAATAGGGAATCTTCTACAATTATTGCAAGCAATCACATTGTGTTTGTTTTTCTCTTGGCTTTATCGTTGCCACCACTATGCACTCTAGGCATGGGATGCTTTCTACATTTGATAATCTATATAATAAAACACAAAGAAAGCTATCAAGTGGCTCTCCTTCAATATCTCAAAAAATTAAAGGTTCGGATCTAATCTTACAAAACATATTTTTCCTTCAAAAGTTTTCCTAAACACTCAAATTCAAATCTCTCACCCAAAACAACTCCTATATTTATTTAAATTTTTTTTTCTCTCTCCTTCTCTCTTCTATTAAAAAAATTAAGAAAATTAAAATTTTAAAAAATTTAAAATTTTAAAAACTTTAAAAATAATTAAAAAAAATCATATAATATGTTTTTTGCTCTATGTTTACTACTTCAATTAATTTGCTGGACCTCCAAAAATATTTTATATGATTAAATACTTCAATTAATTTGCTGGACCTCCAAAATTATTTTATATGATCAAACAAGGTGCACCGTTTCGAAGACGTGCCGTAGGCACGTGTCAACGGGCAAACCTAGTCTCTAATATTATAATAGGAGAGTTGACATTGTCATTTGTAGACGATCTATAATTTATAGACATTCAATTATCTAATATCAAACATTCATTTTTAAGTAGAAGTTATCTTAACAATTCATTTACTCAACTGTTGTTAGTTACCATAATATCCTTAAAGTTTAAATTTATTTACAACATAATTATTTATTAAAGAGCACTCATATAAAATAAAAATTGGTGCCACTAAAGAAAATTTATAAAGAGTATGCATGAGTAAAGAGAGGTCTCAGGTTCAAGGCCAGATTACGTCTTATTATTTATTTTATAAAATAAATAAAATTTGATTAGAATGTGTATTACACGTGCAAGTTACTAGCAATAATAAGAAGAACGTTAATAAGTCAATCAATAATGCTACACCTACAATATTTTTTACATAAATTTTTTTTTATAAATTTAGATAATACAAAATTATTAGAGATATTGTAAAATAAGTTGTAGAAGCCACCAATAATATTGTACCCACCAAGGGTTGTAAAAACAAAATTATTATAGAAAAGGTTATTGGAATAGCATTATTGTAAATCAATATCAATTATTGTTTAATTAAGTTAACAGAGGCATCCATAATCATAAGAGACATATAAGCAGATTGTAGTAGCATTCAACTGTTATAGCTGATGCTTTACAAGATAACAAACTTACCGTATACAAATTGCACAAACTAAATTAATTTTGATGGACTCATAGAATTATGTGAAAATTCCAAAAAAGTGCAAGACAATTGGGAAAAATTACTTATTCAAATGTATAGTTTAGTGAAATTCACTTAAAAAAATATGCGCACAGCCCAACCTTCATGTACTTCCTGACTGGCAACACCCAGGCCATGACCCACCTCATTTCAACCCTCCCGGCCCAAATCCACATCCTCTCCGCAGTTCCCCTCCACTCATCAATCCTTTTCCGCATCCCCACTGTCCTCGACCTCGGCAATGTCCTCCTCTCTGACTACCCCTTCACTTCCACGTGCACACGTGCGTCATTTTCTACCTCCAAACATACACAATGAACTCATATAATCATGATTATAAATTTATAGATATCTCTACTTTACTCACAATTTCAAAACACAATTATTATCCAAGCATGAAAGATATCAACTTTATCCACAAAAATCGAATTTTCAACTATAAAAATTTAACATTTACTCAACCAAAGCATAGATAACCAAAAATTTATTTCAAAACATCACCATTAATCTAATTTTTTAATTCACCCCCAAAAAAATCCACAAATCCTAATCCAAAACTCAATTCTAAACTAAACTCAAAATTTGAAACAAATGTGTCGTTGTTGAATTTAACCAAAATTTTTAACAAATAATTTCTCAAACACTTTGCGTGCTACAAAGGCATTTTCATCTCCATTAATATAATTATTTAATTCTCAAAAAAAAAACACAAATCCTAATCCAAAACTCATCTATAAGCTAAACTCAAAATCGAATATTTCAATTTCATACCCAAAACCCATTTATAAACTAAACTCAAAATTTGAAACAAATGTGTCATAGTTGAATTTAACCAAAATTTATATAAATAAAACAATTTCACAAACACCTTCAGTGCATCAGAGGCATTTCATCAACCAATTTAGCATTTCGATTTCATAATTTTGGGAATTCAAAAGCCCAAATTATCCTGAGTAGGAGCCCGACATGGATATTTCATATTTGGTTAAGTATATAAGCTAACTAGTTGCTGGTTTTTTGTGTTTTTTTTTTGCCTGAATATGTTTGTAGGGCAATTTTGATGTATTAGGTTTGCAACCGATGTTGCGATGGGAGGCTCTATTTACAAGATAAGCTTATAAATGTGGGTAGACATTATGAACTTCTCGTTATGGCTAGTAGAGGTGTACATGTAACCCCTGTTTTTCATTTCTGTATTTTTGGATGTATTTTTCTTTTTGAGTATTTATTCATCTTGTATCTCTTTTGAACCGTGTATTTGGTCTTCCTTTTCAATATATTCATCCACTTGATTTTTCGTTTTTAAATTGATCTTCTTGATTCCATTATCTGCCATTATTTCATTTCTAGTTGTTCGAACTATTATTTTTTATCCTCATTATTTCAGTTGTTCATGTCCTATTCTATTTATTTATTTTGTTCCTATCCCATTTATTGGATCATCTTATTTTCTATTGGATCTTTAACCTATTAAAACCTAATAATATCAAACCCATTTTAATCCCTATTGGATCTTGGATTCACTACCCGTTAAAATCCATTACCCACACACCGTTAAACATCTACACCTAAACCCTAATAATATCTCTTCATATATGTACCTGTACCCCCCCTGTTCATCCCTATACCCTAGCCGCATATTATCATCTAACCCTACTTCAGCCGTCTTCAACCTCTCAAAACCCTAGCCTTCATCCCTGTCCTCTACTCTCATCCTTACTTCACCCGATCCTCTTCAACCCTGCACTCCCGATCATCCTCCAAACCCTCTCCTGATCTCTTCCCCTGCGACCTCAACCTACAGTGCCAAAAAATAAGCACCCTAAAGTCGCACTCCACAGTGCCGCCCTGCTCACCCGACGCGCCACCACGGTTGCATTGTGCTCCCCTGATGCTGACAGCATCAGCGACAGCGAGCAGCGACTTCACTGCCGTCGCCGTTCTCCTGTGCACACCCCTCCGCTGCCCTCTCTAGTGTCCGGGTGTTGATTTTGTGAGTGCGTGTGTTGATCTCGAAGTTGTGATTGCTTGTTCGCTTGTTCGTGTGTTCGTTCGTTGTTGTTGAGTTCATGTCCGGGAATCCGTTCCGTTATTCTCGCTCTTTGCATCGTATCTGTCGTCAATTATAAGGCAAGTAACTTGTACACTTTTCTGTTGCATATACAAGTAATAAATATCGTATGTAGTGTAGTTGCTTCATGATATATTTTCATGAAAACCCTGTTAGATATTGTCCATATGTGTTGATTGCCCATAGTTGTCTCATTACACACACGAAATAAATTTAGACTTAGATCTAATTAATCCATGTTGCATATATGTATATTGGTTGTGATCCATTAGTTGTTGTATGAATCTTGCATGTTTGATGTGTTACTGGTAGTATATCCTATTGTAGATCTGTTAAATATCTTATATCATGTTGCTTGGACATCTAGTATACCATATTTCACGTTTTGTTATGATTTGGATATGTTTCATATGAACTAGTTGATTTTATGCATGAAAAATATTTCTGTTTTTGATGTTTCCCCGTTTTGTTCAGTATTTTAGACCATATTAAGGTTCGTATATGGAAATTATTTGTGAATATGAATTGTAGAGAATTCTGTATATTTTTTAAAATTTCTGACAGAGCTCAATTTCGATCTGTGAGTTGCGAGTTATGGTTATTTTACTACAGAGGTATAGAAAAATTTCAGATTTGATTTTATGTGAATTCTGGAGAGTAATTTATTTTTATACTGATTTTAAAAATAATATTTTGATCCAATATTTTGTTGAGTGAAATTAAACTTGATTGGAATTAAACCCTAATTTTTGTGAATTTAATTGATGACTTTTATAAACTATTCTATATTTGTAAACAACTACTATACTTGCATAATTTTTATGTTGTTCAGTAAAGAACCTTAATTTCGACCAGATTCTACTTACGGTTGATGAAAAATTTGTGAATATGAATTGTAGCCTGCTGTATCTATTTTATCACCCTTTTGACGGATCTGCATTTCGATTTATACTTTTTAATCTATTGCTGTTTTAGTACTGCTGTGTTTATGATTTCAATTTGCAAATTCGCTGTATCTTCTTGTTTCCTGATCTTATTTGACTACACTATCTTTGGTGGAATATTATGAAAATATATATGATGATACCAAACATACTAGGGAATACCCATGATTTTTTTTGGATTTAACCAGTAAGTTTTTATGTCGTTTTCCTATTTATGAATACAAACTTTTGATTTCTGGCTGAATATATTTTTTTGATACAATTCTGTTTTGAGTCTTGTTTTTGTGAAATACCATATGACTTATATATATTTGCTGGATTCGGCCGAGAGTCTATTTTTGATATTTTCTGACAGATCCAAGTTTGCATATTTGTGGCAACGGGAATTTCGGATTTGGTGCGGTACTGTCTTGTTGCCTTGAACTAGAATTTTCGTTATCCTAATCTTTTATGAGTTGTCTTTCACCTGTACATGTTTATCTTCCAACTTGAATTTCTTACTTGTTCATAACATGTTATTCTTGCCATGTTTTGTGACACGTATATGCCTGTGTGATAATAATAACAAATAAGCATGCCGGGGTTAAGGAAAAAATATAGTAGTGGAAAATATAGAAATGTGTACTTGGAAGGGGACCCGTGTTTCCCACCTGTTATCTGTTATCTGTTATGTGTTCATGATTACATAATACATGATTCTGTTTATTTGATTACCTGGCTGCACACTTCCCTATAGGAAGGTGTACTCAGAAGAGTACCTGTAGGTTCTATCTGTATCTGTATCTATTTATCTGGTACCTGAGTACACAGCCCTATACAGTCTACAACGAAATCTAAATGCAAACTTGTTTGAATGTAGCAACCATGTTTGAATGTAGCAACCATGTGGTGAATAGATGGAACACATGAAGTGCTAGCTAGATAGAAATAAATACAAGACCTGTAATAACATGATTGCCTGTATATTCCTGATTATCTGTTACCTGACACCTGTTATATGTATATCTGTTTGCACACCATTTGACACTTGACATTTGTTACCTGTACTCCGTTACCTTATCATAATATCTAATTCTGTTTCCTAATTCATGTTAGACATTCTGTTTTGCTTCATGTCTATTCCATGCTATATTTGTTTCCGCTGTTACTCTATATTTGTTTATCTTTTTCTATACTTGTGCTTGCACTACAAGCGGCTCGTAACTTGCATTGAAGGGCATTTTGTTTTTTTTCCTCTTTCTGCAATTTGTGAAATTGCAGATTATGGTGATCAACTGCCCGATGGAGTAGGTAATCTGAGATTCTAGTTGCTGGAGTTCTTGCTATTATTATTTCCTGTTGCTTATTTTGAATAAATGTATTACTACTTGGATTATTTGTAATGGGCAGTTTGACCCAGTATTTATAACTTGTTCTAGATCTGATTTATTTGAGATTATTAAATTTTGTTTCAAGTAAATTCTATTGGTATATTAATTCATTCATGCATGCATGGTTGATTTCTCCTTGTTATCTATTGATTATTCCTATAAAATGTTGTAAAGATCCTGACAGCTTGTGAATGGTAATGTCATTGACTGGACTTAGTCACGTATCCGTTTTCTGCATTTCCTTTTTGGAAAGCGAGGCGTGACAAGGTTTTTAGTGGTATCAGAGCACATGTTTGGCTAATGTATTAGTTTGACTGATATATTATACAAGCTTGGCTCGATCAGGAATTGGCTCAACAATACATAGTCTTTGCATACATGAATTAATTATAATCAACTCTGATCTGGATGCTAATTATTTTTTATCTTGTACAGACCATGGCTCGCAGAGGTTCCACTTCCCATCCTCAGGAAGATCAGCTCGGGCTTGAGGCCATTACCAATGTGTTGGAACGGTTGATCCAAATGCAGCAGAACCATAGTGACCTTCTGATGGCTGCTTTGGAAGCTGCCTGAGTTCTGAATCCCACTGTGCCTATACAGGCAGCTCTCCCTCCTCATCCGGGTACAGTTATAGATTTCATGAGGCTGCATCCTGACAGATTCTCCTGCACTGAGACGCCTTTGAAGGCCGAACAGTGGTTGTTCCGGACTGAGCAGTTGTTTTTGGCAGTGCGAGTTGCCGATGCTGATAGAGTGGATGTGGTGACCATCCAGCTGGTGGACATGACCCACATTTGGTGGAGGTCTGAGTCCGAAAGGCTCGTGTGGCCTATTGCTTGGTCCACGTTCACTAGAAGCTTCTTGGAGAAGTTCTTCCTTAGTAGCACTCACGTTGAAATGGAGCAACAGTTCCTGGTCCTGAAACAGGTTGTTCGTTATTCTATTTTGGAATTTTGTTACATGTTGTTCATGCAATGTTGTAACATGAAGCCATCTTGAAACATGGCTTTAGGTCAGTAGATGAGTATGTGGCGGAATTTACTAGACTTAGCCGCTTCGCAGCCGTTCTTGTGGCGAACGAAGAGGACAGGGCTCGTATTTTCACGCTGGGGCTTGTACGAGATATTCAGATGCATCTCGTTTTCCTTCGTCTGCGTACTTATGCTGAGGCTCTTGAGGCAGTCCGAGCTCAGGAGCAGGCTCGTGGTAGGGTGGCTCCTCCCCAGAGGACTGTTCTGCACTATGCTGTTGTTGCTAGGCCTTCTGGTGGGCCGATTCGAAGGCCTGTCCCAGCCCATCTTGTCAGGGCAACTCCCTACTCTTCTGCTGTTTCCCAGGGAGCTAGTTTCAGCGACTTCTGCCAGTTGGCTGGGCATGATCGCAGGAACTGTAAGTGCGTCAACTGCCAATGCTTCAGATGTGGCGCTACTGACCATTCAGTGCGGGATTGCTCGCAGCAGCGGATGGCTCTTCCAGTCGGGGGTCCAGCTCAGCAGGTAGCCCCAGCTCGTGGTCCGGTTAGGCCACCGCTTTCCCCGCAGCGCCAGATTATCGGTCAGAGGACCGCTGTTCCCAGGAGAGGTCAGGCTTTCAACCTGACAGCTGCTGAGGCTGAGTCAACAGAAGAGGTTGTTGCAGGTATATTTTTGCATTTTGTTGTTTTGTTGTTTTCCTTTGTTTTTTCCATTTGTCTTGCATTATTCTTTCATATTATCTTTCTGCATTGTGTTTTCCTCACCCTTGATCATCAATTCTTTTCCTCTTGCTTTTGATTTTATTTTAGGTGTGTCCTTGTTTGTTCCTTTCCTGCTTATGTTCTCTTTGATTCTGGGGCAACCCATTTCTTCATCTCTTCTCGTTTTGTGGCTCAACATCAGTTGGATTGCAGCATCATGTCAGAGGCTTGGAACATTATCACAGGTGGTGGTGTTATCGTTTGTTCCCGGAAGTGCAAGCAGACTCCCGTGGTTATTGGTGACACAGATTTTAAGGCTGGCCTGATTGTAATTGGAAATTCAGGATTCAACGTCATTCTCGGTGTGGATTGGTTGGGTGAATCCCGCGCCATCATTGATTTCTGTGCCAAGAAAGTTGTATTTCGAATCTCAAGTCGCGCAGAGTTTGAGTTCCATGCCGGGGAGACATCCCTTGGCCAAGCTGAAACTACAGTTGATCAGGAGACTTGTGCGATGGAGTTGCACTCAGGCTGTGAAGCTGCACCTCTAGTAGTACAAGAATTCCTAGATATTTTTCCAGAGGAGTTGCCTTGCTTACTCCCTGATAGGAATGTGGAGTTCGGTATTCAAGTTCAGCCTGGTACGGCCCCGATATCAAAGAGTCCTTACAGGATGGCACCGGTTGAGTTAGCAAAGCTTAAAGTGCAGATTCAGAGTTTGCTTGATTTGAGGTTTATCAGACCCAGTGTTTTGCCGTAGGGTGCTCCAGTTCTTTTTGTCTACAAGAATGATGGTAGTCGTCGACTGTGCGTCGATTATTAGGAACTGAACAGAGTGACTGTGAAGAACCGGTATCCACTGCCTAGGATCAATGACTTATTTGATCAGTTGGGCAGAGTAGCTGTCTTCTCGAAGTTGGATCTTTGTTCAGCGTATCATCAGGTTAAGGTGAAGATGGCTGATGTACAGAAGACTGCATTCAGGACCAAATATGGGCACTATGAGTATCTTGTGATGCTGTTGGGGTCACGAATGCGCCAGCTGTATTTATGAGTCTGATGAATAGAGTTTTCTCCCCGTTTCTGGATAGATTTGTGGTGGTCTTCATTGATGTACATTCTGGTGTATTCTCGGAACCGGAAGGATCATGCTGAGCATCTTAGGTTGGTTTTGCAGACTTTAAGAGAGAATCAGCTCTATGGAAAACTCAGCAAGTGTGAGTTTTGGCTCGACAGAGTTACCTTCTTGGGGCAATGGTATTTCAGTGGATCCGTCCAAGTTTGAAGCTGTGAAGGATTGGCCAGTTCCCAAGTCAGTTTTGGAGGTGAGGAGTTTCCTTGGTCAAGCTGGCTATTATCGAAAATTCGTCCAAGATTTTTCGAAGATAGCAGGACCATTGACGAAGCTGATAGGGAAGGATCAAAAGTTATGTTGGTCTGAGACTTGCAGTGGGGCTTTTGCTAAGTTGAAGAGCAGGTTGACGTTTGTGCTAGTGTTGACTATTCCAAATGGTTCAGGTGGATTTGTGGTTCACTGTGACGCTTCTGGAAAGGATCTTAGTACAGTTCTGATGTAGAAGGTCCGAGTTGTTGCTTATGCATCGAGACAGTTGAGGCTGCATGTGAAGAACTATCCGACTCATGATTTGAAGTTAGTGGCAGTGATCTTCACTTTGAATCTGTGGAGACACTATTTACTTGGAGACCGAGTGGAGATCTTTACTGACCACAAAAGTCTCAAGTACGTCTTCACCCAGAAGGAATTGAACATGAGGCAGAGACGTTGGTTGGAGCTTATGGCAGATTACGATATCAGTTTACAATACCATCCTGGTAGAGTGAACTTGGTGCCAGATGCTTTGAGCAGGAGACTGGCAACGATGTTCCTAACTCAGCAGAGGGATTTGGTTGAGCAGATGCGGAGGTTGGAGTTGGATGTGTTGTTGCTGAGTTCTAATCGGAGTTGTTTGGTGCTTCAGCTTCAGTCATCTCTTGTTGATTAGATCAAAGAGGCTCAGGCTAGTGATGAGCAGTTGCAGGGTTTCAGAGCAAAAGTTGAGGCTGGTTCCTGAACAGATATGGTTATTCATGCTGATGGATCGTTTCGTTTTGGATCCAGGTTGTGTGTCCTAAAGGGTGAAGTTTATCAGAGGTTGCTTGAGAAAGCCCACCGGTCGTCGTATTCTATTCATCCTGGAGGTACTAAGATGTATCGGGACTTAAAGCTTCATTTCTGGTGGCATGGTATGAAGATGGCTGTAGCTCGGTTTGTGTCTCAGTGTTTGATCTGCCAGCAGGTGAAGGCAGAGCATCAGAGGACCGCCGAACTTCTTCATCTGCTTCCCATTCCGGAGTGGAAGTGGGAACACATCATTATGGATTTTGTGACCGCTTTGCCGAGGAGTCCTAAGGGTCACAATGCCATTTGGGTGATTGTCGACCGACTGAAAAAGAGTGCTCACTTCATTTCCTTCCGTGTCGGACAATCTACTGAGAGCCTAGCTGAGAAGTACATACAAGAGATCGTCAGACTTCATGGGGTTCCAGTCAGTATTGTATCCGACAGGGATGCGAGATTCAGATATCAGTTCTGGGAGAGTCTTCAGAGTAGTTTGGGGAGTAAATTGAAGTACAGTACAGCTTTCATCCCCAGACTGATAGACAGTCGGAGAGGACCATCCAGACCCTTGAGGACATGTTGAGATCCTGTGTGTTGCAGTTCGGTGGATCTTGGGAGGACCATTTGCATCTCGTAGAATTTTTTCGTACAATAACAACTTTCAGGCCAGTCTTAAAGCTGCACCGCTCGGGACACTTTATGGACGGAAGTTCAGATCACCAGTATGCTGGGATGACATTGGTGAGAGGATGTTGTTGGGTCCAGAGTTGATCACCAGGTCAGTTGATGCGGTGACTCAGACCAGGAAGCATCTTCATGCAGCTCAAGATAGGCAGAGGAGAGGGCTGATGTCCATCGGAGAGCTTTGAAGTTTGAGGTTGGTGACCATGTTTTTCTAAAGGTATCGCTGTGACTAGGTATCATTCGGTTTGGTGGCGGGGGCAAGCTCAGCCCTAGGTTTATTGGACCGTTCGACATTGTGCAATGAGCAGGCAAGGTGGCCTATCGTCTTGCATTGCCGCCAGTTTTATTAGGAGTGCACGATGTTTTCCATATCTCATAACTCAGAAGATATATCCACGATGAGAGCCACGTGATCGACTATTCTGAGTTGACCGTGCAGCCGAATTTGACTTATGAGATTCCGCCAGTTGTTATTTTGGATCGGCGGGAGAAAGTGCTTAAGAACAAGGTCATCAAGTTGGTTCGTGTTTCTTGGAATCCTCACTCGTCGGGTGAGTCGACTTGGGAGTTGGAGGAGGAGCTCATCTGTTTGAGTAGCTTTTTATTTTGTTTTTTCTTTTCTTTTCAGGGTTACCCTATGTACCTCTTGTTTGAATTTCGAGGACGAAATTCTTCCTGTTAGGTGGGTAGGATTTGTAACCCCTGTTTTCATTTTTCTGTATTTTTGGATGTTTTTTTTTCTTTTTGAGTATTTATTCATCTTATATATCTTTTGATCGGTGTATTGGGTCTTATTTTTCAATATATTCATCTATTGATTTGTTGTCTTTAAATTGATCTTCTTGATTCCATTGTCTGCCATTATTTTATTTCTGGTTGTTCGAACTATTATTTTTTATCCTCATTATTTTAATTGTTCATGTCCTATTCTATTTATTTATTTTGTTCCTATCTCATTTATTGGATTACCCTATTTTCTATTAGATCTTTAACCTATTAAAACCCAATAATATCAAACCCATTTTAATCCCTATTGGATCTTGGATCCACTACCCATTAAAATCCATTACCCCAAACCGTTAAACATCTACACCTAAACCCTAATAATATCTCTTCATATATGTACCTGTACCCCCCTGTTCACCCCTATACCCTAGCCGCCTATTATCATCTAACCCTACTTCAGCCATCTTCAACCTCCCGAAACCTTAGCCTTCATCCTTGTCCTTTACTCTCATCCCCTACTTCACCCGATCCTCTTCAACCCTGCACTCCGGATCATCTTCCAAACCCTCTCCCGATCTCTTCCCGTGCGACCCCGACCTACATCGCCAAAACACCAGCACCCCGATGTCGCACTCCACAATGCTGCCCTGCTCACCTAACGCGCCACCGCAGCTGCGTTGTGCTCCCCCCGACTACGATAGCATCAGTGACAGTGAGCAGCAACTTTGTTGCCATTGCCATTTTCCCAGGCACACCCCTCCACTGCCCTCTCTTATGTGCTGGTGTTGATTTTGTGAATGCATGTGTTGATCCCGAAGTTGTGATTGCTTGTTCACTTGTTCGTGTGTTCGTTCGTTGTCTTTGATTTCATGCCCAGGAATCCGTTCCCGTTATTCTCACTCTTTCATCGTATCTGTCGTCAATTATAAGGAAAGTAACTTGTATACTTTTCTATTGTATATACAAGTACTAAATACCGCCTCTAATATAGTTGCTTCAAGATCTATTCTCATGAAAACCCTGTTAGATCTTGTTCATATGTGTTGATTGCCCGTAGTTGTCTCATTACACACATGACATGAATTTAGACTTAGATCTAATTAATTCCTATTGCATATATGTATGTTGGTTGTGATCCATTAGTTGTTGTATGAATCTTGCATGCTTGACGTATTACTGGTAGCATATCCTATTGTAGATCTGTTAAACACTCTATACCATGTTGCTTGGACATCTAGTATACCATATTTCATATTTTGCTATAATTTGGATGAGTTTCCTATGAACTAGTTGATTTTATGCATGAAGAATATTTCTTTTTTTTTTTATGTTTCTCCGTTTTGTTCAGTATTTTAGACCCTATTAAGGTTAGTATATGGAAATTATTTGTGAATATGAATTGTAGAGAATTCTGTCTATTTTCCAGAATTTTTGACAGAGCTCAATTTTGATTTGTGAGTTGCGAGTTATGTCTATTTTACTACAGAGGTATAGAAAAATTTCAAATTTGGTTTTATGTGAATTCTGGAGAGTAATTTATTTTTATACTGATTTTAAAGATAATATTTTGATCCAAATATTTTGCTGAGTATAACTAGATTTGATTTGGATTAACCCCTAATTTTTGTGAATTTAATTGATGACTTTTATAAACTATTCTATACTTGCAAATAACTACTATACTTGCAGAATTTTTATACTGTTCAGTAAAGAACCTTAATTTCGACCTGATTCTACTTGCTGTTGATGAAAAGTTTGTGAATATGAATTGTAGTCTGCTGTATCTATTTTATCACCCTTTTAAGAGCATCCACAATGGTTTGCTAAATTTCTCATTTTGCCATTTTTTTAGAAAACGAGCGCTGCAACGGTTTGCTAAATTTCTCATATTTGCCATTTTTAGCAAACGTCTCAATTCTGTTTCTCAAATATGAGAAACGATTTGAGAATTCTCAAATTATAGACGGGGATGATTTCCCGTCTCACAAATTTTAATATAGTTTATTGTATACAGACGGGGAATGATATCCCGTCTGTAATATTTTATTATTTTTTTTTTTAGAAAAGGGTCAGACGGGGAATGATATCCCGTCTGTAATATTTTATTATTTTTTTTTAAGAAAAGGGTCAGACGGGGAATGATATCCCGTCTGTGTTGTTTGTAATTATTTTTTTTTAAATGAACGTCCCTGATTGGTCCCGAAAAAAAATATGAAAAGGGTCAGACGGGGAATGATTCCCCGTCTGTGCCCAAGAAGTCAAATAGTCAACGGTGGATGCTTTTAATTAGGTGGGTTAGGTATAATAATTAGGTCTAGTTATTTGTTTAATTAAGTTTAGTTATTATTATATTATTTAATTTAGTTAATTAATTAGGTTTAATAGTTAATAAGTAGTTAATAAGTAATTAATTTCTAAAAGTTGACAAACGGTACAACATATACCGTCTCACGCTTTTTTTAAAATAAAAAAAGGGAGACGGGATATCATATCCCGTCTCTCGTGTAAATGAGAAAGATATAGCAAATGACCACTGCACGATCGCTCCCTATTTGCTATTACTGTAGATGCCATATTATAGAAAATGAGAAACACCACTGTGGATGCTCCAACGGATCTGGATTTCGATTTATACTTATTAGTCTAGTGATGTTTTAGTACTGCTGTGTTTATGATTTCAGATTTGCAAACTCGATGTATCTTGTGGTTTCCAGATTTTATTTGACTACACTATCTATGCTGGAATATTATGAAATTATATTTACTGATACTAAACATACTAGGGAATACCCACGATTTTTTTTGGATTTAATCAGTAAGTTTTTATGGCGTTTTTCTGTTTATGAATACAAACTTCTGATTTCTGGCTGAATATGTTTTCTGGATACAATTCTGTTTTTAGTCTTGTTTTTGCGAAATACCATATGACTTATATATATTTGCTGGATTCGGCCGAGAGTCTATTTTCCAGATTTTCTGACATATCTAAGTTTGCATATTTGTGGCAACGGAAATCCCAGATTTGGTGCAGTACTGTCTTATTATCCTGAACTAGAATTTTCGTTGTCCTAATCTTTTATGAGTTGTCTTTCACCTGTACATGTTTATCTTCTAACCTAAATCTGTTACCTGTTCATACTATATTATTCTTGCCCTGTTTTGTGACATGTATATGCCTGTGTGATAATAATAACAAATAAACAAGCCGGGGTTAAGGGAAAGATATAGTTGTGGAAAATATAGAAATGTGTACTTGGAAGGGGGTCCGTGTTTTCCACCTGTTATCTGTTATTTATTACGTGTTCATGACTACATGATATACGATTTTTTTATTTGATTACCTGGCTACACACTTCCCTATAGGAAGGTATACTCAGAAGAGTAGCCGTAGGTTCTATCTGTATCTGTATCTATTTATCTGATACCTGAGTACACAGCCCTATACAGTCCACTACGAAATCTAAACGCAAACTTGTTTGAATGTAGCAACCATGTGGTGAATAGATGGAACGCATGAAGTGCTAGCTAGATAGAAATAAATACAAGACCTGTAATAACATGATTTCCTGTATATTCCTGATTATCTGTTACCTGATACCTGTTATATGTATATCTGTTTGCACACCATTTGACACTTGACATTTGTTACCTGTACTCCGTTACCTTATCATAATATCTAATTCTGTTTCCTGATTCATGTTAGACATTCTGTTTTGCTGTCATGTCTATTTCATGTTATGTTTGTTTCCGCTGTTACTCTATATTTGTTTATCTTTTCATGTACTTGTGCCTGAACTACAAGCGGCCCGTAACTTGCATTGACGGGCGTTTTGTTTCTTTTTTCTCTTCCTGCAATATGTTAAATTGCAAATTATGGTGATCAGCTATCCGATGGAGTAGGTGATCTGAGATTCTAGTTGTTGGAGTTCTTGCTATTATTATTTCCTGTTGCTTATTTTGAATAAATATATTGCTACTTGGATTATTTGTATTGGGCAGTTTGACCCAGGATTTATGACTTGTTCCAGATTTGATTTATTTGAAATTATTAAATTTTGTTTCAAGTAAATTCTGATGGTATATTGATTCATTCATGCATGCGTGGTTGATTTCTCCTTGTTATCTCTTGATTATTCTTGTGAAATGTTGTAAAGATCCTGACCGATTATGAATGGTGAAAGCCATTCGTTGAACTTAGTCACGTATCCGTATTACCTTTTTGGGAAGCGGAGCGTGACAGTACAATTGTTGCCTTCTACCCTCTCTCTATGCGTTAAAGTGGAGTGCATGAGTGCATCGTCTCTTTCCCATATCTAGCCTTCTTGTATTGCTAACTCTTCCCCCTACCAACCAGTATGTTGTAATAGTTAGTTTCACCCTTATATATATATATATATATATATATATATATATATATATATATATATAGAGAGAGAGAGAGAGAGAGAGAGAGAGAGAGAGAGAGAGATCTTCGGTTGCACACTACTTTGGTGAGCACTCCGTGAGCACTCACGAACTAGAGACCCTATGAAAAATCCGAACCGCTCATATCGTTCTATATGCCTTAGATAGCCTAACAATAAAAAATCAAGTAATTTGAAGTTCATTTGCCGATGATTTACATCATCACAAAATTGAATGGCTGAAAATTCTAACAGCTTTATGGATGGGCAAATGAACTTCAAATTACTTGATTTTTTATTGTTAGGCTATCTAAGGCATATAGAACAATTTGAGCGGTTCGGATTTTTTATAGGATCTCTAGTTCGTGAGTGCTCACGGAGTGCTCACCAAAAGTAGTGTGCAACCGAATGGGACTCTCTCTCTCTCTCTCTCTCTCTCTCTCTCTCTCTCTCTATATATATATATATATATATATATATATATATATATATATATATATAAAACCCCTACCTTTCCAAAGTCCCAAAAAAACGCATAATTTGGAAATTGAAAATTAAAATTAGATAGTAAATTAGAGTTCCATAAATTAATACATACACCATACATAGATACAATTGATTTGGTTAAGAAAAATTTCTTAAAAGCATTTTTACAAACACCTTGCATGCTACAGAGCTATTTCATTAAATATTTTAGGATTTCAATTCAATTGTATATATGTGTCAATTGTTGAAGAAGGCGGTGGTGGGGATTAACCTTATTCATTAATAATTCATTCAATGATCATTAAAAACAATCAAACTAACTACAACTTTTGCCACTAAAAACAATTATAACCCATAAACAGTCAAATAGCCAAATAAATGCAATGTACAATTGTCTATCAAATCACACACACACACACACACACACACAAAGAAACAAACAAAAAAACCCAATCCTAATCCAAAACTCTAAACTAAACTCGATCAAAATTGAAGATTTCAATTTCATACCCAAAATAGAGGGGGCGTCGTCGGTGCGAGGTGGAGGGTCATAGAGGGCAGCGTCGGAGGCACGCGGTGGAGGGTGTGGGATGCCAGTGTTGGAGTGAGGTGGGGGGTTGGGAAGGGTTTTGGAAGTGGGAGAAATAATGGGAGAAATGAGATCGTGACTATTAGGTTTGGGGTTTTTATTTATTATTATTATTATTATTTTAAAAATGTGAGGAATGCACGTGTTTGTTTAAATGAGATTTTCCTAAATTTTCTTTTATTTCTCTAGTTCAAAATATAGGAAGGAGAGAGAGGATATATCTATTATCTTAATATATAGTTATAATACATACATCTAGGGGCAGATCCATAGTCAAGCTATGGTGGACAGTTATCACCTTAAAATTTCAATAGATAAAGAAAGATTAGTATTAAGCATGGGAAAATCTAAGCATTTGGTTCCTTTTGTCCAATTTAATTTCATTTAATAACAGTTAACAAAGAAACTAGTTATTTAGATTCAAGAAGGAATGAAAGGAATGAGGATTAGCTACTTTGCCCACATTAATATAACTAGTGTTACTTGTGCAAATTGCACAGATTAAAATAATTTTTAGTGACTTATAAAATTATATGGAACTCTAAAAAATTGTAAGGGAATTGGGAGAAATTACCTCTTCAAGGATTAATTTAGTGAAATTTACTCTAAAAACTATGTGCATAGCCCAGTCTTTGTGTACAATTTGGCCGGCAATACCCAGATCCTAGCCTACCTCATCTCGACCCTCCTTCCCTCCCCTCTCCTCTCCTCCCCTCCTCTCCCATCCTCACCCAATTCCACTCCATCTCCGGTGCCACCTTCCAGTCCTCCCTCTCTGGTGTCTCCACCGTCATCGACCGCCGCGATGTCCCCCTCTCCAACACCCCCTCCACCTCTCCATCTGCCTCACCCTGCCCTTCGCCACCTGCCTTCTTACCAAATCTTTTTATTGGATCCAACACTGCAATCATCCTCGTCTTCAACTAGTACTCTTCCTCAAATCCAAATTTCAGGATTTTTAAAACACAAATTATAAATTGAAAAATGAACTTAGGTAGTAAATTAGGATTTCATAAATTAATACATACACCACACATAGATACAATTGATTTAGTTTAACAAATTTATCAAAAGCATTTTTCACAAACACAATGCATGCTACATAGATATTTCATCGAACACGAGCAAAGCACAGTTCTAGAAATTAAGTATCAAATTTCTAAGTATTCATGTGTTTCCTATTCAAATATGCATGAGGCAATAGCAAAAAAGAAAAACAAGAAGAAACTTTACCAAATCTCATTATTGAACCCGACACCGCAATCATCATCGGCTTCAACTCATACTCTTCCCAAATTCCAATGAAAATACTGATGTGATGAACGCGGTGGTTCAGAAATAGCGAAGAAAGTGGTGTGGTGTGTGGGAGGTGGCAAGGACGGAGGCAAGGTCTAGGTTTGGAGAGGGGTACACAGGAGGGGGCAGCATCAGAGGCAAGAAAGGCAACAAGGGCATGGGAGGTGGCTCAGAGAAAAGGAGGGTGTAGGTGGCGGGTCGAAGGTGAGTTCGATGCGAGGAGGGCGCATGGGAGGCAAGTTGGAGGGGGCAGCATGGGGCAACACAAAGACAAAGAAGGGCGCGTAGCGTGTGAGCAGGCAACGTGGGAAGCGAGGGTTTGGGAGGGAGGAGGGGGGGGGGGGATTTGAAAGTGGAAGATGATAAGATTGTGGCTGGTGAGGGTTTGAGTTTTTCTTTTAATTATATGAAACCATGCAGAACATATGTGTTAATTTAAATGTGGTTCATACTTTTGCTCTTCTTTCTCTATTTTAAAATAGTGGAAGCGGAGAGAGGGTAGACCCATTAATTTAATTTATTGTTATAATTATAATTACTATTTGTAGCTTATGTGAAAACTAGTGCACTTGAACTTAAGCTTTTCTTTGATAAAATAAGTGGATTTCGTGAAATTATTTTTCTTGTGCTGTATTCAGATTCTTCTTAGTAAGAAATTGTGACTATTACTCTTCCATCTTGTAGAGTAAATAACCTTGTGCATTATTACGCAGACTAAATTAAGTTGCCACAAATCAAAGTAACTTTTCATAATCTCCATCCACCCCTGTATTTCTAGATATTGATGTTATATAATCTCAATTTTGTCACATTAGTTTCAAGTAAAGTCTGTGCATAAAGATCCTGACCAAAAACAATTCTGGAAAAAAATAGTTTTTCTCTAATCATGAAGGATGAATGATGTGAATGAGATCTAAATCTAAACTTAAACAACCCAATCAACACATGAAGGATATAAATGTGTTCCAAAGATTACCTACTATTAGGAGATGAACATTAGGGGCTCTTGAAGCTCCTCCTTGGTGGCATCCCCACCATTCCCCCATGCACCTTCGCTGTCGAATCTTCCATTAGAAAATCAAATCAAGAAACAAAAATAAGAAGAGTACTGAATAAAAATCAAATGTGAGTAGTAAAAAAGAATAATCAAAACACCAAACAATATTGAATAAACAAATGAACAAATGAATGGTAAAGAAAGTATTACATACATATTGTGGAGTTATTACATATAGGTGGAGAGCGCACGGGAGGCGACTGCCTCAGAGGTGATGAGGGCACGTGGGAGGCGGCGTGCGAGGGGGCAGCGAGGTTGGTGCGCGGGTCGAAGGCGATGATGGCGCGTGAGAGGCGGCGTGGGAAAGGGAGCATGTGAGGCCAGGGTTGGGGGAGGATTTTGAAAGTGGGAGATAGTGGAGATGATGATATCGTGGTTGAGGAGGGTTTGAGTTTTTTTCCGTTTAATTATGAAAATGTGAGAACACACGTGTTAGTTTAAATATGATTTTTTCTAGTTTTGCTCTGCAATCTTTATTTTAAAATAGATGAAGGAAAGAGGGAATAAGCACATTAGCTTAATATATAGTTATAATAATAAGGGTAAAAGGGATATGAGCAACTTGCTCATTTAGTAAATAAGCAATTGATTATGTGGCATGCATGTGATACATTGAACAACTAACCCTTTTAATAATTTTCCAATTACATGTATGCCACATCATTAATTGCTTATTTACTAAATAAGCAAGTTGCTCATACCTCTTTTTTCTTAATTATAATTACTATTTGTAGCTTATGTGGAAGGTAGTACACTTGCACTAAAGCTTTTCTTTAATAAAATAAGTGGATTTCTTGAAATCATTTTTCTTGTACTATATTCAGATTCTTTTCAATAAGAAATTGTGACTATTACTCGTACGTCTTGTAGTCTTGTAGAAATTTTTTTGATCCACCACTGCAGACATCACTAGTTGATAACTTGATTGCATATAAAATTTAAGTTGTTTATCAGTACATATTTTGGACTGCAAGAAACTATACTAGAAATATTAAGTGTTGCCGCTAAATTTGGTGTGGGGGCAAACAGATAGAACTTATGGATTCTTAGGGAAGCTGAATAGAAAACCTGTGTACCTGTTCCGTCGGGCGTCGATCGTCGCTCCCGCCGTGCACCTGCAAAAAGTGCGAGACACCGGGATTGTTCCCGGCGACGCACCCTCCGACGCTCAAGTCAGTAATCTAGGGAGACTATGAATGAGCGTAAAAACTGGTGAAAGATTGATTACCTCTTAATGGAGATGGATGGGGGGGTATTTATAGGCGTCTTAGAGAACAATTTAGGGATGTAATCCGCGTGGCCTGATATAGAATAATCTCCTTGTAAATAGATTAGGAATGTAATCTGATAGGGTATATTCTGGTAATCAGATAAGGAATTTAATCCCCAAATCCCAGTGAAAAGATTGACGTTCATCAGGACCGTTGATCAAGATTGGTCAGGGATCCTGATTTTATCTTGTTGGGTGAGGTGTGTAGCGGGTTAAAACCCGCACCCTCTTGTTAGCGGATCCATTCGTGGGTTATTGGGTCCCCGGGGAGAAGATCCAATACCCATTTTGGACTCTTTTGTAGAGAAATTACCGTTTTACCTTCAGGCTTCAAGATTCGTGCCTGATTTGGACGGCTCCGATTAAACCCCATTTTTAGCCATATCACGAGCCCCCCACTCCTAAAGACTGAGTGCGATCAGACTTTAAGGAGTAGTCTAACTGTTTTAGTGGCTAGTGGAGTTGGATCGAAGTCCAATCGTGGGATCTTGAATCTGAAATGGGGGCAGTGAGGTAATCCCTTTTAATCGGGCGGCGTTCTGGTGTGGACGTCTTCGTGGCTTTGTAATCTATCGGTGACCGGCTTGGTCGCGTCCTTCTGTTGAGGGTCGCGTCTTTCCGGCGTCGCGACTCCGATCCCTCCCAGAGTTCGGCGACCCGGGCGCCGAGGTCAGGGATTGGTTCGGCGATTCTTTCCGACGGGAAGAGGGACCTCGGCGTGTTTGCGAGTCTGGAGAGAGGGCTCGTCGAAGTCAGAGGGCCAGATCTCCCACGTACGGGGGGTCGGAACCAAGGGCGTTTGGCGGTCAATGCCAACCTTAGGCTTATAACAAGGTCGGTGGCTAGAACGTTCGGGGCCGGTGCCGAACTCATGCGTGCAAAACGGTCGGTGTCAAGAACGTTCGGAGCTGATGCCGAGGCTTCGGACTTGGAAATTTTTGGAGATCTTGACTGCCGAACTCATGCGTGCAAAACGGTCGGTGTCAAGAACGCTCGGAGCTGGTGCCGAGGCTTCAGACTTGGAAATTTTTTGGAGATCTTGACTGCCGAACTCATGCGTGCAAAACGGTCGGTGTCAAGAACGCTCGGAGCTGATGCCGAGGCTTCAGACTTGGAAATTTTTGGAGATCTTGACTGCCGAACTCATGCGTGCAAAACGGTCGGTGTCAAGAACGCTCGGAGTTGATGCCGAGGCTTCAGACTTAGAAATTTTTGGAGATCTTGACTGCCGAACTCATGCGTGCAAAACGGTCGGTGTCAAGAACGCTCGGAGCTGATGCCGAGGCTTCAGACTTGGAAATTTTTGGAGATCTTGACTGCCGAACTCATGCGTGCAAAACAGTCGGTGTCAAGAACGCTCGGAGCTGGTGCCGAGGCTCCAGACTTGGAAATTTTTTGGAGATCTTGACTGCCGAACTCATGCGTGCAAAACGGTCGGTGTCAAGAACGCTCGGAGCTGGTGCCGAGGCTCCAGACTTGGAAATTTTTTGGAGATCTTGACTGCCGAACTCATGCGTGCAAAACGGTCGGTGTCAAGAATGCTCGGAGCTGATGCCGAGGCTTCAGACTTGGAAATTTTCGGAGATCTTGACTGCCGAACTCATGCGTGCAAAACGGTCGGTGTCAAGAACGCTCGGAGCTGGTGTCGAGGCTCCAGACTTGGAAATTTTTTTGGAGATCTTGACTGCCGAACTCATGCGTGCAAAACGGTCGGTGTCAAGAACGCTCGGAGCTGGTGCCGAGGCTCCAGACTTGGAAATTTTTTGGAGATCTTAACTGCCGAACTCATGCGTGCAAAACGGTCGGTGTCAAGAACGCTCGGAGCTGGTGCCGAGGCTCCAGACTTGGAAATTTTTTGGAGATCTTGACTGCCGAACTCATGCGTGCAAAACGGTCGGTGTCAAGAACGCTCGGAGCTGGTGCCGAGGCTCCAGACTTGGAAATTTTTTGGAGATCTTGACTGCCGAACTCATGCGTGCAAAACGGTCGGTGTCAAGAACGCTCGGAGCTGGTGCTGAGGCTCCAGACTTGGAAATTTTTTGGAGATCTTGACTGCCGAACTCACGCGTGTAAAACGGTCGGTGTCAAGAATGCTTGGAGCGAGTGCCGAGGCATGAGAATCGACGGTTCTGACGGATGTGACGGTCTCTGGGTTTCTGACAGATGTGACGTCCATTAATGCTGCGTCCCCTGGGCTTCTGCTGACGTGACTGTCATTAATGAGCCGTTTGGCTAGGCGCGGCGAACAAGGCGATGTTTGGAGTCGCCTTTTGTCGTTTTGTGGGAGTGGGCCTACAGTAAAAGCCCATTAACTTCGATTTGCGTGCTGGCTCTTCTATAAAACCCCCACCCCCTCTTCATTTTTCACTTTTCATCTCTTCGCTCTGGTGTTTTGGTTTGTTCTTGCTTGAGCTCCAGGTGATCGCTGATCTTTTTCCGGCGAACTTTCCGACGACATCTCCGTTAAGGTAATTTATACTTTAGTTTCTAAACATGTCTGTCTCTTCTTCTTCGTCCGAGCCCTCCCTCGAAGTCACCGAAGCTCCGACCACTAGCCGACCTCACAAAAACAAGAAGGTGTTCGGCAAAGATTCTATTGTGGAGGAGCCGAAGCGCATGGGGGAGTTCGGTCAATTACCGGGGCCATTAACTGGGCTTCACAGGGTTCGGGATCTTCCGGAGGAGGACGCCAAACGCATCGTGTACGGGAGGGCCCGGACATTCGAAGAGAATCCGGCGAGGGAGATGACAGAGGCTGACGAGACAGCGTCGATCCTTCGGGAAGAGGACTTGGGAGTGATTCGGGACTGCTTTCAGATCCCGGAGGAGTACGAGCTTATATTGCCGGGTCCCGGCATTAGGGCCAACTCGCCGTTGCCGGTAACCGTGTGTTGCTGGCCGGTCGACGCCTTCATAGCCGGGGCTCGGCTGCCTCTCCACCCGTTCGCGGTTGCTGTATTAAGATGGCTTGGGGTCAGCCCCATCCAACTTATGCCGAACGCGTGGAGAGTAATAAACGACTTCGTACTTCACTGCCAAGCCGCGGGGATTGAGCCGGAGCTGAACGTGCTTCGGACCATCTACCAACCACATCAGGGGAACAGGTCGGCGTACCGATTTTACTTGACTCCGAGGCACGGAGGTCGGCTCATCGTGTGCCCTGACTCCATCAAATACTGGCACGAGAAGTACCTTCTGGTGCGCAGTCCGAAGGCCTGGCCCATTCCCGCGAGTTGGGTGGAGGGTGTGCCGAAGAAAGTGAAGGCGCTGCCAACACTTCGGCCCGAAGAAGAGGAGGCTGTACGGGTACTCCTGGGTCGGCCGAAGCTAGACTGGAAGGACTTGACCGATGACGTCCTGTTCGGGGGAGGGCTCGTTCATGCCGACCCCAGTACGCGGCTTTCTTTATTTATTATTGTTACTTTACTTTGTGCGCTTTTATTTTTCATAGCTTGTTCCGAACTAACAGACTTATCTTATGGTGCAGAGTCCATGGATTATCAGGCGGTGCTGGTGCTGAGGGCAGGCCTCGCCAACAAGGCGCCGAAGAAGAGGAAGAGGGTGGTCTCGAAGCTGCCGGCGGCAAAGGCTCCGAAGGTCGTCGAAGCGGCCGACGAGGTGGAGATTCTGGAGAACCCGGCTTCCGATGCCGTGGTCGCTTCGTCGTCGACCAAGGTCGGCGAGTTTCCCGTCGCCGCCGCCCTCAACATGCCTACGCCACCGCTGTCGAAGGCGGCGGAGGAGCTCTTGACCGAGGCCCACAAAAGGATCCACGTCCCGGACTGGCAGGTTCGGAAGCACGATGGGTTCCTCGGCAATTCTCTGGCGAGCATGGAGGCCATCAAGCACCTCGCCACGCCGAAGGATCGGGCGGCCATGGAGGCCGGACGGGAGGGAGACGACGTTATTGAGATAGCGCGCTCGGCGGTATCGGTAAGCGTCGTATCTACCCCCTCTTTTTTATGCCGACCTTTTCAAGTTGGAATGTTCTGACTCCCTTGATTTTTAATTGTAGATCGTCGTACACTTCGGGCACCTCACCGAGAGGATGGCAGCCCAGGAGAAGGAGATGAAGAAGGAATCCGACCAAGCTCGGAAGGAGAAGGCCCGGATTCAGACCGAGCTCGACAAGCTCGAGCTGAACTTCGAGGCCAAGTCGGCGAGGGTCAACTACCTCGAGGACAGGGTCACGACGCTGGAGGGCCAACTCCGTCAGCAAAAGGAGGAGGCAGCCAAGCAGTTGGCCGAGGCGGCCGAGGCCCAAGCGGCGGCGGTGAAGAAGGCGGAGGATGCGACCATGGAGAAGGCGCAGAGCTTCCTCGCCCAAAACATGGCCAAGGCCTTCGCCGACGCTCTCGCCCGGGTGAAGGAGGCCTATCCCTCCGTGGACTGCTCGGGTTGGAGGTTGTTCCCGGGGTACGTCGAAGGCTTTGACCCCGAATCGGAGGGAGAAGAAGAAGAGGAGGAGGAGAGGGGTGACGACGAGCCTTTGGTCGATCCCCCCGCCGGAGCTCAGGGGTCGGTGGTTACCCCCTTGGCGACGGTTGCCCCTTCGGAGGCGTCGCCCTCGACCCCCTCTCACCGCCCCGAGAAAGAGGTCGCGCCCTGACTCCGTTTGTTTTTTTTTTCTTTGTTTTTGGTTGTTTTTGTCGTGTAACGCCTAATAGCGGACTGGCCACCGCTACCTTTCTGAAATGAATGAAAAACACAACTTTTTGGGCTCGATTTCTTGTCTTTGTCCGTTGATTGTTGAGTGCTCGAGCGTTTGTTTGAAAGAAACCCCCGAAGTCTGGGACTTAGACAATGCCTGAATTTTTGTTGCTTGTTTGCGTTTCTTTTCAGCTCGTTGTGGTAGCTCAGGGGGTCGAGCGTACAGGGTCGGATGACAAGGTTCGCGCCGAGGCGGGCCTCGGGGCGACGAGGCTAAGTCTGGCGAGGTGTAGAGAGCGACTTTACGAAGTCGAGCTGGCACTGCGCCGAGCAGAAAGCGAGCGAAACCAGCTTCAGCTCATCTTAGGGCAGTGGGACAGCGACATTCGGCGTCTGGAAGGCAGGATTGCCGAGATGACCCCCTCGGGTAAGGACGAGAGTTCGGCGGTGGCCTTTACCAGTAGTCTTCGGACTAAGTGCTTTCGCCACACATTGTCAAAGGTAACGGCGGAGAGGGACGATCTTCTTTCGGAGATTCAGCATTTGCAAACTGTGGAGACTAAGCTTCGAACGGAAGGAGAGGAGTTGACGACTAAGGTGGCCAAGCTTACAGCTAAACGGGATGAATTGGCGGCCGAAGTCGATGTGTTGAAGAGAGCCACTGTTGATAGGAGCATCGAAGTCACTCATCTTCGCCACCTCATCGCGAGTCACGTAGGCGTTCCGAGCTCGGCGGTACCGGCTTGCTTCGAGGCCGAGGCGCAAGATGGCTCGTTGAGGGGTCGGATCTCCGAACTGGAAGCAGAAGTAGCTCGCCTCAGACCGCATTCGGGGCCAATCAATGTGAGGAGCACTTCATGTACCCGAGCGGAGAGCGAGCGTGGCATCACCTTTTACGAGATGGCGACCCGTGCGCGCCTCGGTCATCCGAGCCCGGGGGACGCGCAGAGTTCAGTGGCAATTTCGTCAAGCGGCGCATCCGTCGGCGTAGCTGCCAGAAGTAGCGCCGAGGACACGTCCCAGCTCGCTGGCCTGGGATCGGGTTCCGGAGGCAAACGTCGTCGACCTCAAGTGTCCCTGAAGAGGAGCATCCCTGCGCCTCGAAGGCGTTGATGGCTCCGAGTTTAGTGTCTTGTAATTTGCGCTTCTCAGTTCCTTGTAATCTTTAGTACCTTGTAATCTTGATGTATGTAAGGGTTGCTTTTAATAAAATTGGAATCGATTTAATTGTCGTCGTATCGTGGTTGCCCAATTTTCCTTCTAGTCGTGGAGTTGTGGAACCGAGGTTTGAGACTTAGTGTTTTTGATTAGTCTTGACTGCCGAACTTAAGCCCGTAATACGGTCGGTGGCAAGAACGCTCGGAGCTGGTGCCGAGGCTTCAGACTTGGAAATTCTTTGGAGATCTTGACCGCCGAACTCAAGCGTGTAATACGGTCGGTGGCAAGAACGCTCGGCAACCAAGCGTTGGAGTCCGAACCATTCAACAGCTGTGGGAGCAATTCCGAATGGCGAGGTACTTCTAGATCGCTTGGAAGCGAACTTGCGAGGTAGAATCGAACCAAGTGTTGGACTCTGGAACCATCGTAAGATTAAGGGCGTGGGAGCAATTCCGAATGGCGAACTACCCCTAGCTCGCTTAGGAGCGAACTTGCGGAGTAGAGTCGAACCACGTGTTGGACTCCGTACCATTCAACGGCTGTGGGAGCAATTCCGAATGGCGAGCTACTTCTAGATCGCTTGGAAGCGAACTCACGAAGTAGAATCGAACCAAGTGTTGGACTCCGGAACCATCGTAAGATTAAGGGCGTGGGAGCAATTCCGAATGGCGAACTACCCCTAGCTCGCTTAGGAGCGAACTTGCGGAGTAGAGTCGAACCAAGTGTTGGACTCCGTACCATTCAACGGCTGTGGGAGCAATTCCGAATGGCGAACTACTTCTAGACCACTTAGGAGCGAACTTGCGAAGTAGAATCGAGCCAAGTGTTGGACTCCGGAACCATCGTAAGATTAAGGGCATGGGAGCAATTCCGAATGGCAAACTACCCCTAGCTCGCTTAGGAGCGAACTTGCGGGGTAGAGTCGAACCAAGTGTTGGACTCCGTACCATTCAACGGCTGTGGGAGCAATTCCGAATAGCGAACTACCCCTAGCTCGCTTAGGAGCGAACTTGTGGAGTAGAGTCGAACCAAGTGTTGGACTCCGGAACCATCGTAAGATTAAGGGCGTGGGAGCAATTCCGAATGGCGAACTACCACTAGCTCGCTTAGAAGCGAACTTGCGGAGTAGAGTCGAACCAAGTGTTCGACTCCGTACCATTCAACGGCTGTGGGAGCAATTCCGAATGGCGAACTACTTCTAGACCGCTTAGGAGCGAACTTGCGAAGTAGAATCGAGCCAAGTGTTGGACTCCGGAACCATCGTAAGATTAAGGGCGTGGGAGCAATTCCGAATGGCGAACTACCACTAGCTCGCTTAGGAGCGAACTTGCGGAGTAGAGTCGAACCAAGTGTTGGACTCCGTACCATTCAACGGCTGTGGGAGCAATTCCGAATGGCGAACTACTTCGAGACCGCTTAGGAGCGAACTTGCGAAGTAGAATCGAGCCAAGTGTTGGACTCCGGAACCATTGTTTGATTAGAGAGTTAAAAGCAGAGAGATGTAGTAACAGTGAAAATATGAAAAAACTTTATTTATTAATATCTAATGATCGGCTGCTTCTAAAGTTGCTAGCCGTTATTACAATGAAGAAATAAATAAAAAGAAGAATCACTACTAGTAAAAGGAAGGGGAAGGTTTGACATCTCGAGTTACCTAGAGAGGCGTAGGTGCCTTCTCTTGGTATTTCAAAAGATGGTCGGCATTCCAAGTCCTGGGAATTTCTCTGCCTTCGAGATCTTCTAGCTTGTATGCACCCGGGCGGATCACTTTTGAGATTTTGTACGGTCCCTCCCAATTCGGGGCCAGTTTGCTTTTCTGTCCGGGGAACGAGATGGCCAATTTTCGAAGGACCAGGTCCCCTTCTTTGAGGTCCGTTGGTCGGACCCTTTTGTTGTATGCCAGTTCGATTCTCCTTCGGTAAGCTTGCTGGCGTATGGCCGCTCTCTCTCTTATTTCATCTATCAGATCTAAGCTCGCTCTGAGTTCTCTAGCGTTCTGCTCTTCTTCATAAGCTATCGGACGAGGAGAGGGTATCCCGACTTCCAGGGGGATGATGGCCTCGGCCCCATAGGTGAGATTGAATGGGCTCTCGCCTGTTGGGGTCCGCTTGGAGGTACGGTGATTCCAGAGCACATTCGGCAGCTGATCGACCCACAGTCCTTTGGAACACTTGTCTAATCTCTTCTTGATGCCTGAAAGAATCTGTCGGTTGGCATTCTCTGCTTGGCCATTCGACTGAGGATGGGAGACGGAGGAGAATCGGTGTTGTATGGAGAGGTCCTCACATAAGGCTCGGAAGGCGGCCCCAGTAAATTGTGTCCCATTATCTGTGACTATGACTCGGGGAACGCCGAACCGGCAAATCACATTTTTCCAGAAGAATTGAACGACCCTATGCTCGGTGATTGTAGCCAGGGGCTCGGCTTCTATCCATTTAGAGAAATAGTCGACTGCCACGACCAGGAACTTTAGCTGCCCGGGGGCTGGAGGAAACGGTCCTAGTAAATCCATCCCCCACATAGCAAAGGGGATCGGACTTGATAGGGAGGTTAGTGGTGCTTGCGGAAGGCGTTGGATGTCTGCATACTTTTGACAGGAGCTGCACTGCCGAACGTGTCGTTCCGCGTCCCGTAGGAGAGTGGGCCAGTAATATCCATAGTTCAACACTTTGCGCGCTAGAGCCCTGGACCCAGAATGAGCTCCGCCGATGCCCTCATGGAGTTCCTGCAGGGCGTAGTCGGCTTGGCTGGGGGAAAGGCACCTTAGGTAAGGTCGACCATCCACCTGGGTGAAGGAGCGTTTATATAAGATGCCTTCGATCAAAGTAAAACGCTCGGCTCGGGTCCTGATTCTTCGTGCTTCCCTTGGATCTTCAGGGAGGAGTCCGTCCTTTAAGAATTCGACAATGGGCTTCATCCAATTGTCTTCGAGGAGGACGGGCAATGCCTCAACGGAGTCTGGTGCTTCGTCCTCTATGCTCGGCTTCAGGAGGACTTCTATCAATACGGTCCGTTCCAGACCTTGAAGGGAAGAGGAGGCTAACTTGGATAAGGCATCGGCCTGAGCATTTTCTTCTCGGGGGATCCTTTGGATGAGAGCCTCGTCAAACAGTGCCATGAGGCTCTTTACTTTGGCCAAGTATTTAATCATTCTGTCATCGCGGGCTCCATACTCGCCGAGGACTTGGTTGACGATCAACTGAGAGTCACTGAAGATCTGTAGCCGTTGTGCCCCTGCATTCCGGGCCATTCGAAGTCCAGCTATTAGTGCCTCGTATTCGGCCTCGTTGTTCGAGGCTTTGAAGTTTATACGGAGGGAATATTGGAGGACAAAGTCGTCTGGGCCTGCCAGGATGACCCCCGCTCCGCTTCCTTCGTCGCAAGAGGATCCGTCGACATAAACCGTCCATACGGGTGGTCCCTTTATCGCTTGTTCGGAGTTGGGGATGGTTGTTTCCACTATGAATTCGGCTAGTGCCTGAGCCTTGATCGCGGTCCGAGGCTGATAGGTTATATCATGTTGGCTCAGCTCGATCGACCACTTCATGAGGCGGCCGGAAGTTTCAGGCTTGTGAAGGACTTGCTTCAGCGGCTGGTCGGTAAGGACGATCACCGAATGGGACTGGAAGTAGGGTCGGAGTTTTCTCGCGGCCATTACCAGGGCATAGGCTATTTTTTCAATCTTCGGGTACCGGAGCTCGGCGTCCCGGAGCACTTTGCTGACATAATAAATGGGCCTCTGAGCCCTTTCTTCTTCTCTGACCAAAACCGCACTGAGCGTCTGTTCGGAAGCTGCAAGGTAGAGGTAGAGCGGTTCACCGGGTACTGGTTTGCTAAGGAGAGGGGGATTGACGAGGTAAGCTTTAAGCTGGTCGAAGGAGTCTTGTTGCTGCTGCCCCCACTCGAATCCTTTAGCCCCCCTGAGGGCTTTGAAGAACGGGAGGCACTTCTCCCCGGACTTCGACAAGAAGCACCCTATGGCGGCTATGCGACCAGTCAATCTCTGAACTTCTTTAACATTTCTGGGAGGGGCCATGTCCAATATGGCCTTGATCTTCTCCGGATTCGCTTCAATTCCTCGTTGGCTAACCATGAAGCCGAGGAACTTGCCTGATGAGACGCCGAATGCACACTTGTTCGGGTTGAGTCTCATATTGTGCCTTCTCAAGACATCAAACGCTTCTTGGAGGTCAGCCACATGATCAATGCCTCGGATGCTTTTCACCAGCATATCATCGACGTACACTTCCATGTTCCGGCCGATCTGGGCCTGGAAAACCTTGTTGACGAGGCGTTGGTATGTTGCCCCTGCGTTCTTTAGGCCGAATGGCATGACTCTGTAGCAATAAAGGCCTTGGTCGGTCACAAAAGATGTCTTAGGGATATCCGGCGGGAACATCCTTATCTGGTTGTAACCCGAGAAAGCGTCCATGAAGCTTAGGAGCTCATGTCCCGAGGTTGCGTCAATCAGAGTGTCGATGCTCGGCAGAGGGAAGGGATCTTTGGGACAGGCCTTGTTGAGGTCGGTGAAATCAATGCAAATTCTCCAAGTCCCATTGGACTTCTTCACCATTACTACGTTTGACAACCATTCAGGATAGTTTACTTCCTGTATGAATCGGGCCTTTAACAATTTGTCACTTCTTCTTTGATAGCGAGCTGACGCTCGGGGGCGAACTTACGCCTCTTCTGCTGAACCGGTTTGGATCCCGGATCAACGCTGAGGCGGTGGACCAAGAGTTCCTCGGAGATACCAGGCATATCTGCCGCGGACCATGCGAAGAGGTCTTGGTTGGTTCGGATGCATTTCACAATATCTGAGTATAGGGCGGACGGAAGGGTCTTGCTTACGAAGAACTTGCGGGTCGGCTCTTGTTCAGAGAAGAGCACCTCCTCCAGTTCATCCACCGGCTCGGAGGTCGGTTTTGCCGTGTCTTGGGGAATTTCCAGAGTCTCTAAGGAGAGGACGGGCCCAAGGGTTGAGGTCATGTAGCACTTCCGGGCCTGCTCCTGATTTCCCCTTACTTCCCCGACCCCGGACCGGGTGGGAAACTTCATCTTCAGATGGTATGCTGAGGGAACAGCTTCTAGAGCTGCGAGGCCTGGCCGACCCAAAATGACGTTGTATGCAGCGGGAACATCCACCACCATGAAGTCCATCGGTTCTGTCCGGGTGGTAGGAGTTTGACCGGCAGTTACATCAAGGGTGATCACCCCTTCAATAGTTACCGGAACCCCCGTGAACCCGTGGAGAGTGTAACCGGCGGGCTTGAGTCTATCCCTGGAGAGCTTTAGGCCTTTAAAAGCGGAGAGGAAGAGGATGTTGACGGAGCTGCCATTGTCTACTAAGATTCTCTCCACTTTGAAATTCGCCATGTGGAGGCTAATGACGAGTGCGTCACAATGCGGGGTCCGAATTCCCTCGAGATCTTCGTCGGAGAATGTGACCGGCACTCCGAGTCCTTTGGGAGGAGGGGTGGCTCGGACCGAGTTGACTTCTCTTATAAAGGCTTTCCGAGAGGAGTTCGAGGAGCCCCCCATTGGGCCCCCGTGGATGAGGTGGAGGACTCGTTCTTCCTCGAAACCTGGCATCTCTTCTCTTTCCGGGCGCTTATTAGCCCCCCGAGGCGGAGGAGGAAGTTCCGCTTGGTCTTTTCTCACAAATGTGGTTAGTTGCCCCCTCTGGATAAGGGCTTCGATCTCGTTTTTCAGGGCACGGCAATCGTTGGTATCATGACCATGGTCTCGGTGATAGCGGCACCATTTCTCTTTATCTCTTCTCTTTGCCGGGGTGTTCATCCTCGGAGCAGGGGGTAAGACTCCCTCTTTTTCAACTTCCATGAAGATGGTGGAGATGTTAGTAGTGAGGGGAGTGAACTTTTCAAATCTAGGAGGTCGGCGCTGGCCGGCATTATCTTTCTGGAGCTTCCTGGCCCCTTCTTCTTCTTCCGCCCCCTTCCTCTTAAACCCGGAGGTAGAACCCTCCCGGTGGGGTTGTTGCTCGGCCTCTTCGGCCCGGATGTACTTTTCGGTGCGAAGGAGTAGGTCGGAAAAGTCGTGAGGTGGTTTCTTGGCGAGGGAGGAGCGGAGGTTAGAATTGAGGACATTGGATTGAAATGCTATCGTAGCGACCGACTGGTCCAGAGATGCAATGGTTCGGGCTTCAGCTGTGAACCTCTTCACATAATCTCTCAGCTTTTCCCCCTTCTTCTGGTGAAGGTGCAAGAGGGAGATGTTGGTCTTCTCTGCCCTTCGGCTGCTTACGAAGTGCGTGATGAAGAAAGTTTCAAACTGTTCGAAAGAGAATATCGAGGAGGGGGTGAGACGAGAATACCACTCTCGGGCCGGCCCTTTGAGAGTTGCGGGAAAGGTTTTGCAGAGGAGGGCATCGGAAGCCTGGTGAAGGAGCATGAGAGTCTTAAAACTCTCTATGTGGTCAACTGGGTCAGTCTCGCCAGTGTAAATCTCGAGCTGGGGAGGTTTGAATCCGAACGGCACAGGTGCATCCACTATGGTCCGGAAGAAAGGGGGTCGGCTGGGACGTAGGGTCCTCTCCCTGAGCTCCTCTTCTCGGTTCATCTGACCCAGACGCCTCTCCACTTCATGAAGACGGCGATTCATGGTGTCATCCCTCCGGCGGTAGTCTGCCGAGCCTCGGGACTCGTCTTCGTAAGAGGGAGAGCGAGGGCTGTGGCGATGGTAACTTCGGGAACGACGAGGACTTGGGGTACGCCGGGAATTGGTAGGCGCAGGTCGAGGAGAGGGGGACCGTCGGCGAGGGCTTCGGACCGGAGGAGGGGACGGGGCCTTCGGCTCATTAGGGTTTTGACGGAGGTTGAGAGCCTGTTGTACCATTGCTTGGAACTGCTGGAACTCGGCACGGGTGATTGGTGCCTCATTGTTCCTAGGCTGCTGCCGACCTGCGGGAGAGTGCCTCCTTCGGTAATGATCGGGGGAGTCCTTTCTCCCTCTTCGGACGGGGGACCTCCTGTGCTCTCGGTGACGGGGGGATCGCTCTTGCTGGCGGGAGGCTTCCCCCCGAGCCCGCTTTTCATCCAGATGACGACGGAGGTCATCATCTTCCGGGCGTTTGGGAGGGGCATTGTGGTGACCAGAGGCTCGGGGATGATGGGAGGCCATGGAGGCACTGGAGGCATTGTGGATGGAGAGGTTCTCTTGGTGAAGAGGCTGTTTCTGAGGGTTAGGACCCTTTGGATCAGGAGGTGGAGGGTTCCGTTGGAGCGGCTCTTCCATGGTAGGGGGAAGTTGCCCTTGTTGCTGAGCGGGATCAGGAAGGACTTCTTGCTGGTCAGGGTTGGGCACTCGATTAGACCCTCTTGACCTAACCTTGCGAGACGGTATGGCTGGAGAAGACCTGTTCTCGGGGAAGAGGAGAGGTTTCTATTCGTTAGTTTCCCACAGACGGCGCCAATCTGTTGCCGCTAAATTTGGTGTGGGGACAAACAGATAGAACTTGTGGATTCTTAGGGAAGCTGAATAGAAAACCTGTGTACCTGTTCCGTCGGGCGTCGATCGTCGCTCCAGCCGTGCACCTGCAAAAAGTGCGAGACACCGGGGTTGTTCCCGGCGACGCACCCTCCGACGCTCAAGTCAGTAATCTAGGAAGACTATGAATGAGCGTAAAAACTGGTGAAAGATTGATTACCTCTTAATGGAGATGGATGGGGGGTATTTATAGGCGTCTTAGAGAACAATTTAGGGATGTAATCCGCGTGGCCTGATATAGAATAATCTCCTTGTAAACAGATTAGGAATGTAATCTGATAGGGTATATTCTGGTAATCAGATAAGGAATTTAATCCCCAAATCCCAGTGAAAAGATTGACGTTCATCAGGACCGTTGATCAAGATTGGTCAGGGATCCTGATTTTATCTTGTTGGGTGAGGTGTGTAGCGGGTTAAAACCCGCACCCTCTTGTTAGCGGATCCATTCGTGGGTTATTGGGTCCCCGGGGAGAAGATCCAATACCCATTTTGGACTCTTTTGTAGAGAAATTACCGTTTTACCTTCGGGCTTCAAGATTCGTGCCTGATTTGGACGGCTCCGATTAAACCCCATTTTTAGCCATATCATTAAGTAATGTCATATTTTCTTTTAGGAACTAATATCATATGTTCATGTACAAATTTTAGCAATGAATGCATAAATAGTACTGTGGTAGGGTAAAAATGGCCTGAAGGTCCAACCAGGGCCCAATACAACTCTCACTCAAGAAGGGTTAAAATAGCAATTTAGTCCGGCTTCGAACCATTACAGGGTCGGCGCCGAACCTCAAGTGCACCCCCACAGAACCGGCCTCCTCATATCCGGCGAGCCTTCGTGGTCCTCGGTCTTCGATTCGTAACAGTCCCACGGGCCGTCCCCCCTCTCTGGCGAAGCAGGGGGATGACTTGGCACCGCCTAGGCCCTCCGATTCTCCCAGAAGCATAGAAGACCCACGATCAGCCATGTCAGCTCCAAATACCACCCAGGGTTTTGCCACGTCAGCCCTATACCGCTCCTGGTATGGCCACGTCTGCCCTAAACCCCCTGGGCCCTCTGCCACGTCAGGCCCATGGGCTTTCGGGTCCAGACCCGGCCCCCAAGCGGATCCAAACCCGATTGGAATTCTCTATAAATACTATACCCTCACCCACCTTTTGAGGTAATCAATCTTTTTCCACTTAAATTCACCTAGTTATTGCTACTCTCTCACAGAGACTGACTAGATCGTCGGAGGGTCCGCCACCGGGACAAACCCCGGTGTTTCAGGACCGTCTGCAGGTACACAAGACCTCGGATCCGAATCCTCTGATCCGAGCCCAGATCTCCGAATCACCCCGAGGTCGCCACAGGTTCCGCCCGGTCAGCCGAGGGTCGTCAGACGAGCAGCTTTCTCCTTCAAATACAAATTGAGTCCGAACTCACACCTGGTGCATCCACACGTCTCCCAGAAATAAACCGCATCAGGTTGGCGCCGTCTGTGGGAAAACTGCTTCAGAAGCTGACCCGAGCCCGACCATCGAGCGACCTCGACAGCCGAACTTTCATGACCTCCAAGGGCAAGGGGGCCGCCTCCTCCGTCAACCGACGGGACACACCCCCACCAAACACCAATGCCGGGCCACGCGCATCAAGGCACGGAGATTCCCATCAGGGATCCCGGTGGAGAGCCACCCGTACAGTCCAGCCCGACCTACGGGGAGTAATCGTCAACCGACAGATTAGCCGCAGCAGGCGAAGGGCCGCTTCCAACCCGGCCCCGAACCATCCAAGACCGCCGCCCGAGGAACGGAGATCGGCACTCAGCCACATCGGAAGGCAGCCTCCAGACCAACCACACCGGGTCGAGGGAGCCCCCGTCACTCACAAGGAGTTCCAAGACTTACGGAGAGAAATTCTCGGGGCCCTCCGACGGACCCCCGGGGAGGAAACCCTCCGCTCCCAAACAGGGTCGGATGTCGAGACCAGCGCATCGCGCCCTTCAACAAACCAGCCAGAAGACGATGGCATACTCCTAAGACGCCTCCAAGAAATGGAGGATCGCCTCGATCATATGGGAGACGGCGACCGACGGGCGGCTCAGGGGTACAGACCTGTCCGACCTCCCTTCTACGCCCCCATCCTCCAAGCGGAAATACCAAGGAATTTCCGACCACCTCAGTTCGAGACCTACGATGGCGAGGGAGATCCCGCTGATCACATGGAAGGTTTTAAAACCCTCATGATGATTCACAGCGCCTCGGATCCCCTGCTATGCCGAGCCTTCCCCGCCACGCTTCGGGGTCCGGCTCGTGAATGGTACTCGAAACTCACCCCCGGCTCCATTTACTCCGTCGACCAACTAGAAGGCAATTTCCTCGCCCACTTCGTCACCAGCCGGAAGGCGGAAAGGACTAGCGCTTCTTTACTTGGGCTCAAGCAGATAGAGGGAGAATCCCTCAGAGTGTTCGTCCGGAGATTTACCACGGAGGCGAGGTCGGTCTCCTCTCTTGATCCAGGCGTCGCCTCTGCGGCCTTTCGGCACAACGTTCGTCATGGACAGCTGAAAGCTTCTCTGGCGAAGAGACCCCCCATCGACTTTCCCGATCTCCTCAACCGGGTCGAGAAATACATTAGGGCAGAAGAGGCCCTTAACCCCGAAGATACCAGGGAGGCCATCGGGAAGGGAAAGCGGAAGGTCGAAGCTGTCGAATCACCAAAGAAAGCTCCGAGGGACGCGGGGGCCGTGAAGAAGGTCCCGCCGGTCCCCCGCTTCGAAAGGTACACTTCCTTGACGCATGACGTATCCGCCATCCTCTTAGAAATCGAAGACAAAGGCCTTGTCCTACTACCCCCCCGATCTAATAACAACAAGAATCGAGATCAACGCTTCTACTGCCGCTTCCACAGAGATCACGGGCACGAGACCGACCTGTGCCGAGCCCTGAAAGACGAAATTGAGGAACTCGTCTCACGAGGGTTCCTCTGACAATTCACCCGAGAAGACCGACGGAATCGGCGAGGCGATAGGAACCGAAGACTTTCGCCTCCGAACCCTACGTCGACCCACCCCCGTGATCAGGATCTCAGGTCCGAGGGAAACGTAGATACGCCCTCCATCTTGCACTGAGTCCACGAGGGGCCGATGGGAGGAGGGTCAAATGCACCCCGGAAAACCTTCATCCTCGAGGCGAAATGCTGTCCAGAACAACCCCTCGTCCAAGCCGCAACCGGGGCCAGTCACCTTCTCAGGAGAAGACCTACCCCACTGCGATGCCCTCGTCATCAGCCTCCACATAGCTAACTGTGAGGTTCGCCGAATCCTCGCGGACAACGATAGCTCAGTTAATATTTTCTTCCTCAAGACCTTCGAGAGCCTCAAGATTACCCGGTGGAAAGCTCAAGCCCGCCGGACACACATTACATGGACTCTCCGGCGCCCCTGTCATAACAGAAGGGATCGTTACCCTCGACGTCACCGCGGGATCGGCTCCTGTCGAAAGGACCGAATCCATGGATTTCATGATTATCAACGTCAGGGCGGCTTACGACGCCATTCTCGGCCGATCCGGACAGAACTCCCTCCAAGCGGTACCTTCAACTTACCACCTAAGACTCAAATTTCCCACCCCCCAAGGGGTCGGCATTGTCCGAGGAAACAACGAAGCAGCGCGGCCATGCTATATAACCACCGACAGAGGGGGTGCATCCCCTCTCCACGCCGCTGAACTCGAGCCCAACAGGGAAGGCCTGTACCGTGTAGTCGAGGCTGTACGCCCTGGCACGTACCGACTGGCGGATATAGACGGCCGGCTCATCAGCCGACCCTGGAACGCCGAGCATCTAATGAAGTTCCTGGAGGAGCGAACCTAGGTTCTAACTTGGCTAGTGAGTATAAAACCCTGTTGTAAACTTTCATGTGTAAAGGGCGGCTTCGACGACCGTTCCTATCTAGTATGAGAGAAATCTCTTTTGTGTCAAACTTCAAATGACTCGGCAGATCGACATCCGAGTCTTCACTCCGGCATCATTCCCAGCGTCTCGGTAGGCCCAATCCAGGCTCGGACCAGGGGCTCTTACTAAGGCCCCACGTTGATCCCTCGCGGATCGACGGAGCCGAACCACACCACCGACGTCGTTCACCGCACTCCTTAACAGAGCAAAGGAAAAAAAAATTCTTTATTCATGCTCCTTTATTTGGTTAGAAAAAACGAACAAAGACCATTTCCGGACCACTCCCCTCATCTCAAACAGAAGAAAGCCGCCGTCTTAGGGCCCCTCGAGTCCAACCAAGGGCGGGACCACTCCGACCGAACGGCTAGGAACCCTCTCCTCATCGTGGCGTTCCCTGGGCTCAGCCACGGTCGACATACCAGCCACAGAGCTCTGAGCATCCACTGGTCGCAGGCGCTCCAGCAGGAGCAGCGCAGAAGGAACCCCCTCCGCTCGCCGATCCACGGAGGAAGATGACGAAACGCCCAACATCGTCTTATAGCGGTGTATCTCCATCTCCTTCTCCACTATGATATCCCGAAGTAGCCTCTCGGAAGGGGGCTTCTGCACCGAGGCGTTCGACGTGGTGTGTCCTAGCCCGACACCCCCGAGATCCCGGTCCGCCATCGCCCTCCTCAGCCGGCTCGCCTCCTCACTTAAGGCCTCAGACTTATTCCAATAATAGTTAAAGGCCGCATCAGTGTCGCGAGCCCCCTTTCGATAGCGAACCAACGTGGCCTCCAGGGCTTCAACTTTGCTCCGGAGCCATGCCACGTCGGGGCGATGGGGTCCACCTCGGGAGGAAGAGCCACAACCTACAAGAAAACCAGCCAACTCAAAACGCATAAGCAAGGAGGACTGGAAACATCCGGAGTCAGAACACTTGGCCGGTCAAAAATCCATTATTATAAATCGAGTCGCTTCTTACAAAAAATGCGGTGGCCAGTCCGCGGGAGGCAAATACAATCGAAGGAAGGAAATAGAAAAACAAAAAATTATACAAAGTGTTTTCCCACCTCAGCGTCGGCAGGCGGGTCAACGAGGGGGTCGACGGGCAGATCGGGAGCAGACCCTTCGTCGCCAGGGGCCTTCGGTGTTCCCTCGACCTCCATGTCGTACTCGAAATTGGACAGATCAAGGGACGGGTAGAAGTGCCTCACGTGGCTGATTGCCTTCGCATAACACTCATCTTGAGCATTGATCACCAGGAGCTGACTCGTCTCTGTCAGCTCTTTCCGCTCCTTGGCAAACTCCTTCTCCCGAGCTGCCGTCTTCTCCGCCCACTCCCCCTTCTCCTTGTCGAAGGCCGACTTCATCTCTTGCTCCCTCTTCTGAGAGCCTTCGAACTCTGTCTTCATCTCTTTTGTCTCCTGCTCGGCCTTGTCCACCCGGTCGCGCTCCCGCTTCAAAGCGGCCTCGTAAAGGCCCCTCACGTGGGCCCCCTGCACGGACGCCTGTAGTCACCGAACGCAACTGAGGGAACCTCCTCTACAAAGCAATCACGGGACAAAAGAGGTTGACAGACTTACCAGCACATTGGCCTCTGCGAGGCGAGTATACGCCTCATCCAGGGTCTCGGTCTCCATCTCCAAACGATCCCGGGGGGTCGCCAACTTACTCGCCACCTCGACAGCTTGCCGCCCTCGGGTCAAACAGTCTCCCTCGCGGATCGACCAACTCGGCACCCACGGTCGCCGAAGCCTCTCCTCTATCTCCGGATCCACCAGAGGGACCTTCCCCTTATCAAGATCGGTGACCTTGCCCGGGTCCGGACCACTCTGAACCACCGCGTCCTTGACCGCCTCCGAACGAGTCCTTTTGGCCCGCGGCTGAACGGGGGCCTCGGAAACCCCCGGGGACGACCCCCTCGTCTTCATCTTCTTCCTGGCCTCCTCCTTCTTCATTTCGAGCCTTTTCGCCTTGATCGACTCAGGATCCATACCTGCAAAAAGATCCAGTAAGGACAATGAGCACAGAGGAACAACGAAGACAAAAAGAAAGAAACAACTACATACGTAGATCGGTCGGGCTCAGTCCGGCATTCACCAAGTGGCCCTCGGTCACCTCCACCCAGTCGATGCTATATGACAAACGGAGGCGCTCAACAAACCCCCACTCCTCGGCGGTCAGGTCCCTCGGCTTCGGTGTTTTATAGTTCGGCTTAGAGTGGTTCCACCGAGTAGGGATGTCCCAAGATTCCTCACTCCGGATCACCAGATACTTCTTCTTCCACTCCTTGATGGAGTCCGGATGACCGTGGACAACTTTCCCCTTGCCCCGGGGCGAAATGTAATAGATACCCTCAGCCGACGAGCCGATCATCATCATCGCTCGGAAGACATTCAGCCGTAGAGGTACCCTCTGCTCCTCACACAGCAACACGAAGCAGACGATCTGCTTCCAAGAATTGGGTCCGTACTGCATCGGCGCCAAGGTCGCCCAATTCAACACCTCATGGACGAAAGGGTGAACAGGCAGCCTCAGACCGGAGATAAAGGCATCCACGGGGAAGACGCAATACCGATCCGGCAGAGGGTCGGTCGGTCGAAGAGTGGAGCTCGGCAACATGAGCTCATAGCTGGACCCTATATGGTACGCCAACCGCAAAGCCTCCAAATTACCTGCCTCCAGAGCGGTCGGAAGTGCGTCCATTATCACCCTCTTCCGGCTCGGCGACGACGGTTGGACCCCACACGCCTCCTTGTCAGAAAGATCGTCGGGGTACCAACGGAACGGCTTAGGCTGTACAGATGACCCTGTCCCCAAGTTAACAGGCGCCTGACTCGAGCCCTCTATCCTCGACCCCTTCTTCTTCGGAGCCCTCTTTTTCTTCTTGGTCCGTTCCGGGGAGGGAGTAGATAAGCGCCCCAGACCTGTCGGCATGGAGCTCGAGCCCACGCCCTGACCTCCTACCTGGGCCCCTTTGACCTCCCCCTCCTCAGAATCACTACTCTCCACGACAAAAAAACCTTCGAGACCGCAGCGGCTTCACATCATACACTGGCTGATCGTCGCCTACAGACTCCCTCTCGAGGTCAGACTCCTCCCACGAAGTCGGTCTGGAGGCAGGTTTTGCGTTCCTCCCAGACGTCGATGCCGACGAACCAGATTGAGCCCTGTCCATCTGCGCCTAAATTAAAACAAACTTACCAACAAACTGGGGGCCGCTTCGGAAGAACGAGCCTGGTACAGCGAACGGTAGGGACGAAGACTGAGGTATTGGGAGATTTTTGAGAAAAAGAAAGAGGCGAATAGGAAGGGAACGATAGGAGGGGAGGGGGGAACATTTATAGAGGGAAAAAACGACTCCTCGATTTCTGCAATCACTGTTCACCGATTGATGTGTAGCGGGTACCTGGAAAGCCACGCCACGTCCTCGGAACGTGGGCCGCTGACGTCATCCAGTGCCAGGCTGGCAACCAGACACAGGGGTCGGGCCGGATAAAGTACTCGGCGGAAAAATTTCCTCTTTAGAAAGATTTAAGGTAACAGGGCTCGGTCGGCTCCCCTCTCACCTGTGAACAACTTGGGGCTTACAGCCTCGGCAGCCGAAAACCCCAAATCGTTCCCGGGTGGCAGGAAAGCCACCACCGCCTGCGCCCTGGGTCCCAGAGATCGGTCGGCCCCTCTCTCACCCTCGAACAAATCGGGACTTAAGGCCTCGTCGGCCAAAACCCCGAATTGCTCGCGGGTAGGAGGAAAACCACCATCACCTAGAACCCTAACAAAAAAGAAGATCGACCCGCATATCCGAGGCTCTTCACCCCCAGATCCAGGACACGGTGGATACCCCTCCCGTCCTGATCTTTCTCGGGCCAGACAACCGTATAGGGGTCGTCTGACCCGAAAAAGGATCCGGACAGCAGAGTCTCCACCGATTCGAGGCCCCTTGGCGCTACAAAGTTTATCAGAGGAGAGACGCCCGCCGAAGCAGACACCTCAGGTGGCCATTGAACCACTCTTGCTGTGATCAAACCCGCTAAGGGGGGAGAGGTATTTATAGCCTCCCCCTAAGGACCAGCCTTTATAACGTTGGGAAAGCCAATCGACGGAAGCCCATGCGCCACCTGCGTTCAGGCTGGCGACGTCATTTACTGCCCCTAGAAAATTGGAACATCACCCGGATCTCGGAAGCACCATCAAGACTCCGCTAAGGCGACAGGCCACGTGGTTCAAACCTTCTTCTCAGGAGGAAAACAACGACTCGCCATCACCCTTGCCGACACATAATCCCTCGTCATCTCGAGGTTCGGTCGAGCACCAGGGCCTTCTTCTCAGGAAGAATCACCGGCTCGCCATCACCCTTGCCGACACGTAATCCCTCGTCTTCTCGAGGTTCGGTCGAGCACCAGGGTACTCTTCTCAGGAAGAAACAATGGCTCGCCATCACCCTTGCCGACACATAATCCCTCGTCGTCTCGAGGTTCGGTCGAGCACCAGGGCCTTCTTCTCAAGAAGAATCACCGGCTCGCCATCACCCTTGCCGACACGTAATCCCTCGTCTTCTCGAGGTTCGGTCGAGCACCAGGGTACTCTTCTCAGGAAGAAGCAACGGCTCTCCATCACCCTTGCCGACACATAATCCCTTGTCGTCTCGAGGTTCGGTCGAGCACCAGGGCCTTCTTCTCAGGAAGAATCACCGGCTCGCCATCACCCTTGCCGACACGTAATCCCTCGTCTTCTCGAGGTTCGGTCGAGCACCAGGGTACTCTTCTCAGGAAGAAACAACGGCTCGCCATCACCCTTGCCGACACATAATCCCTCGTCATCTCGAGGTTCGGTCGAGCACCAGGGCCTTCTTCTCAGGAAGAAACAACGTCTCGCATCACCCCTGACAACACGTAATCCCTCGTCATCTCGAGGTTGGGTCGGGCGCCAGGGTACTCTCCTCCGGAAGATTCAACGACTTGCCATCCCATTTCCACGACCATAAACACTCCTCCCCGGCTAGCTCCCGCACCCCCGCAGGAGTGGGGGGCTTGTGTGGTAGGGTAAAAATGGCCTGAAGGTCCAACCAGGGCCCAATACAACTCTCACTCAAGAAGGGTTAAAATAGCAATTTAGTCCGACTTCGAACCATTACAGGGTCGGCGCCGAACCTCAAGTGCACCCCCACAGAACCGGCCTCCTCGTATCCGGCGAGCCTCCGTGGTCCTCGGTCTCCGATCCGTAACAGCCCCACGGGCCGTCCCCCCTCTCTGGCGAAGCAGGGGGATGACCTGGCACCGCCTAGGCCCTCCGATTCTCCCAGAAGCACAGAAGACCCACGATCAGCCATGTCAGCTCCAAATACCACCCAGGGTTTTGCCACGTCAGCCCTATACCGCTCCTGGTATGGCCACGTCTGCCCTAAACCCCCTGGGCCCTCTGCCACGTCAGGCCCATGGGCTTTCGGGTCCAGACCCGGCCCCCAAGCGGATCCAAACCCGATTGGAATTCTCTATAAATGCTAGACCCTCACCCACCTTTTGAGGTAATCAATCTTTTTCCACTTAAATTCACCTAGTTATTGCTACTCTCTCACAGAGACTGACTAGATCGTCGGAGGGTCCGCCATCGGGACAAACCCCGGTGTTTCAGGACCGTCTGCAGGTACACAAGACCTCGGATCCGAATCCTCTGATCCGAGCCCAGATCTCCGAATCACCCCGAGGTCGCCACAGGTTCTGCCCGGTCAGCCGAGGGTCGTCAGACGAGCAGCTTTCTCCTTCAAATACAAATTGAGTCCGAACTCATACCTGGTGCATCCACACGTCTCCCAGAAATAAACCGCATCAAGTAATATATCAGTTATTTCAAAATATCTAATGTATAAACGAGTGTCCTCAGTGCGCTCATTAGTAAAACCATTATTGATAGTACCAGAAGCTAATCTATATAATAAAACACAAAGAAAGCTATCAAGTAGCTCTCATTCAATACGATTGCAATCAACGGTCCAGATCTAACATTACGAACCATATTTTTCTGCCCAAAAGTCCCCCCTCCCCCCAAACTTCAATTTCAAATTCCCAAAACAACTCCTTTATTTATTTATTTATTTATTTATTTATTTCTCCCTCTCTCTCACTCTCATTCTCTCTCTATTTACTCAAAAATTAATATTTTAAGATTTCAAGTTTGTAAATTTTCAGATTTTTTATGCATTTTTTTATTGCTCATGTTACATTTAAAATAGCAAATATCTCAACAGATAAATTTCATTATTTTCCGCACTCAAAGTTCTAAAAAGTTGGATTTTATATCACCATTTATAATTATTTTTCAACATATACTAATGAAAACATGGACTTTTATTTACAACTAATTATTATTTTACTATTCAAACTTGAACTACATAATTGTTGTTTTACTGTTTGCAAGACTTTCATATGCTGTATTGTTCCAAAGACGTGCCGTAGGCACGTGCCCACGGAAAAATCTAGTATATAAATAGGATATTTGTTATATGTGTTGATATTCTAACTCTGTTTTAATTTAAACTACTGGTAATCTACACGTGCGATACACATCTTAATAAATAAATATATATTTTAAAGTAAAACGCCGATGTAGTCCGATCTCGAACATGAGACAACTTTTATATTAGTTATGCACGGACAATACACGTAAGTTGATCGATTTACAAACGACAACTCTAACTCTCTCATTATAGTACTCTGCATGTTCTAATTGAATTTTTTATATAGTAAATAATAAGACGCAATCCGACCTCGAACCTGAGACTTTTCTTTACTCATCACATGCTTTTTACAAATTACTCCTAGTGGCACAAATTTTTATTTTATATAAGCGGCACTTTTGTAAATAATATGTCGTAAATAAAATTGAACTTTGATGGTATGGTAATTGATAACAGTTGAGTAAATGAATGGTTAATATAACTCCCACTTAAAAATAAATGATTGAGATTAGATAGTTGAATGTCTACATCCAGATTGTCTACAAATGACAACCCCAACTCTCTCATTATAATATTAGAGATTAGAGATTAGAGATGTAAATAAAAGAGACGAAATTAAAGAATTAAGTGATCTGAATTTTAGAAATTATGTTTAGTTTTTTGAAATTATTGTGTCTGAAATCATAGAAGTTGTATTTTATCACCCCAAAATATGAAGATTTGGATAATTGACGAAGACGGTTAATTGTGTATTTATGGACTAACTAACGCGCTATGCATTGGCCTGGCATTTCGGTGTCCACTTGGACCACTAGACTGCCATGCGACCAAGGCACTGATGAGTGACTTGAATTGGTGATCTCTACTTGCTACTTAAAAAAACCTTCTACCACACTTTGAGTTTATTTAGACGAATTACTAAATTACCCTTCGAGAGATCTTCAGGCTGGCCTTATACGCAACTCAATAATACGATTATTAGATACCTCCGAACTGTCACAACTTCAATGCACTCAATAATACGAGATATTATACTAACAGTTGCATTGCAGTTGTGACAGTTCGGAGGTATCTAATAATCGTATTATTGAGTTGCCCTTTTGGAGATTATTTGGCTCATCCCTTTGTTACCCGGCTTTTGAAATAACAAAGTAAAAAAAAAAAAAAAAATCCAATCAAACTAAAATACGTGCAAAACATTAAGTGGCATTCTGCACAGCTACATCCATTGTCATAGAAGGATGGCCTAATCGGATATAATAGTTAAGGTGTAGTTTATAGAAGATGTTAACGGAAACTCACTATTGTTCCTGGTGATGATTAATTTGGTCACTGATCTTGTTCAAATTCGTGTTTCTAGTAACTATGAAGAGTATTTTATAGGCATAAAAGCTGTATTATATTATGTAATTGATATAGCTAAAAATAGAATTAAATCGGGACCGTTCAAATCAGACGCGAATCTTAAAGTTCCGGGGTAAAACGGTTTCACCTACAAACGGGTTTGAAATTGGGACTGGGTCTTTCTTCAAAGCCCAATAACACATAAACGGATCTGTCTTACTGGGTACGGGTCCCAACCAGTTATAAACCAGTTCAGAAGGATAAAGAAAATTCAGATTCATAATTATCCCTAAGATGTGGTCTTAACCGCTTCTATCCATTCATACCAGGAAGTAGAGATATGTTCTTATCTTGAAACGGATCCCTAAGGCGACTATAAAAACCCCTCTCCTCCCACCGTTGCAAGGTAATCAATACTTTTCCAATTAAAGCTCTTCTATAATTATTCAAATTACCGACAAGAGCGTCGGAGGGTGCGTCGCCGGGATCCATCCCGATGTTTCGCACTTTTTGCAGGTCAACGACAGCGGCAAGAAACTAATCAACACATTGGTGAAGGTCAACAGGTCAACAGATTTGCTTTATTGTTTTCTCCAAAAATCCACAAATTCATCTGTTTGCTCCCACACCAAAATCAGCAGCAACAGATTGGCGTCGTCTATGGAAAACGAAAAAACAACCTGACCTAACTTCATTAGCGAGACTAGTTTCAAGCCATGCATCCAAAAGAGAAGGGGAAGGCAGTGGTCTCCAGCCGAAGAACCACTTCTCTTCCTCCTCTCCCATCTCCAACTCAAGGTGCTCCTCCTCAACAGGTCCCTTCAGGGTCTCGGGGGGCTGCCAAGGGGGCTCTCGTCAGAGTCGTCTAAAGCAACATTCTCTTCATGACCATATCGCAGTTTCCAATCCTTCAGTTGAATCTATGGCTTCTCAAAGCCTTCCCGAGCGGGATCTTCGTCAAGTGATTGCCAACCGCCAAAAGGGGATCGACCTCTGAACTCACCTGAATGGATGGCAAGCCCTTGGGGGAGACCATCAACCTGAGCACCCAGGGGCCTCAAGAGTCCGGACCCCCCGCCGACCGAGGACCAGAAGATCCCCTCCCCCGAGGAGGCGAAGAGAGCCCCCTCAGCATCATCGGCGGAGAACTCATTCTCCAGTAAGCCGAGCTACACATAGGGACCGCCAAGTTGGAGAGGCACCAGCCACAAGGGCGGAGCTCCAAGATTTTCAAGAGGCTGTTCTGCAGGCCCTCAATGCCGCTCCCAACCACGAGCAACGGACACCTAGTCCTGAACCTGCCCCAAGCCGCCTTCACACTCCCAGTCCTCGTCCATCTTTAAGCTACCATAGCCGCATCCCCAGTCCACCCTCGTAAGAAGATGAGTCCCGGGGCTCGATAAGATATGATCGAAGAGAAGACTCGGTCTACCGCCGTCTCCACGAGATGGAGAGGCGCCTCGGCCGAATTGACAGGGAAGAAGAGCAACAGGCGATAAACCTCCGCCCGAGCAAGCTTCCATTCTCCTGTACCATCATGGAGGCCCCCGTCCTAGAAAACTTCAAGCCGCTTCACTTCGAGTCGTATACCGGGGAGTCGGACCCCGCAGATCACATACAGAGTTTCAAAACTCTCATGATGATCCACCATGCTTCAAATGCCCTCCTCTGCAAGATCTTTCCTGCCATGCTGAAGGGGACTACGAGAGAATGGTACTCTTGACTCGCCCCGGCCTCCATCTTCTCATTCGATCAGTTCGAAGGGTTCTTCCTTACTCATTTCGTGAGTAGCCGTCGGACCGAGAAAACAAGTATATCTCTGGTGACCCTTAACCAAAGAAAGGGTGAACGCCTAAGGAATTACGTTCGACGCTTCACCGCCGAAGCCTAGCCCATTCCCTCTTTCAACCAATCAGTAGCCTCTGCCGCATTTAAGCGCAACGTCACTAACGCCGACCTTAAGGCGTCCCTTGCCAAGAAGTCTCCTCGAAACTTCTCAAAACTCCTGATTAGGAGTGAGAAGTACATTCGAGTGGAAGAGACTCTCAACCCCCTACTCTTGAGGAATCATCTTCCGAGAACAAACAGAAGAATACGAGCGAAGAGGGGTCCCAAAAATCCCAGAGGGACGGCAATGGCCAACGCCGCCCGGCTCCTCGTTTTGAGAAGTTCACCCCACTCATTGCTAATATATCAAAAGTTCGTATGGAGGTGGACAAGGATGGCTACTCCGTGCTCCCCCTAGAAGTGGCAAGAAGAGGAACAAGGATAAGTGGTGCCGCTTTTACAGGGACCACGGCCACGACACGGATGATTGTCGGGCTCTCAAGGAGGAGATTGAAGAACTCATACAGTGGGGACACCTGACCAAGTTCGTCCAAGAAGATGGGGCCGAACTTCCACCCTGAGGAGCCTACAAGGAAAGAGAAAAGTCTGCCGAGTTTCAAGATTCCGAGCCTGGGGCCGTCCTTCACCTCATCCAAGGAGGTCCAATGGGGGAAAACCAAACCCCTCCCAAGAGGCATTCACCTTATTGTAGAAGTAGGATCTCAGTTTTCAATAAGGCCGATGCTTGTAACACGGTCAAGAAGCATGTAATAATGGTTCGCCCTATTGAAGCGACCACTTAGTTTATCTCAATAAAACTTAACATTTTTTCATTGAAAATTATTTTTCTTGCTTCATCTCTATCTCTCCGAGTCACATCTACGACTCGTTAAATGGTGAGTTCAGAGTACAGCTTCTCCTACATGGCTGCTCCCACAACTTACTAAGCTTAAAAAACGAGTTTGGAGTCCAACACTTGGTTCGACGTTGCTTTAGCCGCTTGCAAACAAGTAAGGGCGGGGCAGCTCATCATTCGGAATTGCTCCTACAACTCGTTAACTCTCTCTTTAAATGACAAGTTCAGAGTCCAAAACTTGGCTCGATTTCTCTTCAACTACTCGCTTACAAGCAAGTAAGAAGTGGTTTACCATTCGGAATTGCTCCCACAACTATTGAATCTCTTTAAACGACAAGTTCGGAGTCCAAAACAGGGCTCGATTCCTCTTCAACTACTCGCTTACAAGCAAGTAAGAAGTGGTTCGCCATTCGAAATTGCTCCCACAACTGTTGAATCTCTTTAAACGACGAGTTCGTAGTCCAACACTTGGCTCGACTCCGCTTCGACTACTTGCTCACAAGTGAGTAAGAAGTGGTTCGCCATTCGGAAATTCTCCCACAACCGTTGATTCTCTCTTTAAACGAAAAGTTCGGTGTCCAAAACTTAGCTCGATTCCTCTTCAACTACTCGCTTACAAGCGAGTAAGAAGTGGTTCGCCATTCGGAATTGCTGCCACAACTGTTGAGTCTCACTTAAACAACAAGTTCGGAGCTCAACTCTCCCCTAGAGTTGCTCCTCAAACATGTCTCCCAAATGGCTTTTCCCTAGAGCCAAGCTCTTCGCTCCGCTCGCCTCCCGAGCGGGCCTCTTCTAAGCGAGTTCGAAGCTTAAAACTCTCCTTTAGAGTCGCTTCTCAAACTCGTCTCCCGAATGGCTCTCTCCTAGAGCCTTGTGATACTCTTCGCTCTGCTCGGCTCCAAAGCGGACCTCTTCTCAACGAGTTCGGAGCACAACTCTCTCCTAGAGTTGCTCCTCAAACATGTCTCCCAAATGGCTTTATCCTAAAGCCAAGCCCTTTGTCCCACTCGCCTCCCGAGCGGACCTCTTCTAAGCTAGTTCTGGGCACAACTTTCTCCTAGAGTTGCTCCTCAAACTTATCTCCCAAATGGCTCTCTCCTAGAGCCAAGCTCTTCGCTCCGCTCACCTCCAATGCGGGCCTATTCTAAGCGAGTTCGGAGCTCAAAACTCTCTCCTAGAGTTACTCCTCAAACTCGTCTCCCAAATGGCTCTCTCCTAGAGCCAAGCTCTTCGCTCCGCTCGCCTCCCAAGTGGGCTTCTTCTAAGTGAGTTCGGAGCTCAAAACTCTTCCCTAGAGTCGCTCCTCAAACTCGTTTCCCGAATGGCTCTCTCCTAGAGCCTTGCGATGTTCTTCCCTCCGCTCGCCTCCAAAGCGGATATCTTCTCAACGAGTTCGGAGCATAACTCTCTCATAGAGTTGCTCCTCAAACTTGTCTCCCAAATGGTTCTTTCCTAGAGCCAAGCCCTTCGTCCCACTTGCCTATCGAGTGGGCCTCTTCTAAGCGAGTTTGGAGCTCAAAACTCTCCCCTAGAGTTGCTCCTTGCACTCACCTCCAAGAATGGATGTTCATATGGCTCTTACGAGGATCTTCCTACCCCATCTTCTTCACTCCTAGGAGTGGAGCTCCTCTTCGAAGATTCTCAAGACCAAAACACTCCTCAACTTCATCAAGACAAAGATATAACAGGGCTATTTTGACCATGAAGAAGGGTGATTCTTCAACTCACTCCTAAAGAGAAGTTGTAGATCTTCGAGTCAGCTTCAAAACGAGGGATCGCATGCCCCGTTCGGACTTCCGTAGCACCGGAAAAGTGGATCACAACACAGCTGCGCCGAGCTACCGAGGGCCCATTCAGAGAAAAACACCTCCGAACTCCTTGGACCGTCAGATCGTCCAGATGTTCGCGCCAAAAGCTGATGGATGGCCTAGATCTGGCCACGTAGCTCGGCAGCCATCAAAACGCCGAGCTACCGAGGTGCCCATCCGGACCGTGCCACACAGCTCAGCGTTCGTATCCGAGCTATCAGGGCACCGACCTCCGTATTGGGGAAAAACGACTTCTTCATCATGATTCTCACCTGATCACAATCAAACGGCTCAAATTTCGCCACGACCACAAAACGACAAGATCACGTTTTCTCGTGATCTGAGCCTCTTGCCTTGTGATTCGCGCCATGATTGTGATCAACCGTCCAGATGGAGCCATGTAGAAATCCGAGCTACTAAGCTACCGAACTGCAAAATGGCAAAAAGTTTACCTCAAAACTCGTGCTCGGATTCGCTGGACAACATTCACCAAAACAACAAAGAAAAGAGGGGCAAAAAGACACTAATGAGTTAATGGGTCGGGCTTGGACCCGTTATAGGCCCAAACCCCAACCTTATACCGACCCCTTCTTCTCCTCCTACTTTTGGCGCCAAAAACCAACAAAACAAAACCCAAACTCCTCTCCTTCACTGCGCCGAGCTCCTCACGTCGCCAAGCTCTCCCTCCATCGACGAGCTCGCTCATCTCCACCTCCACTTCGCGAGCACTAACCGCGTCAACGAGCTCCCGTCAACAAGCTCTCCGCCAACTCCGAGCTCCAATCGAAGCTCTCCCCCTTCATGAACTCACCAAAGAGCTCATCTCGCCTCGTCGTCACCTTTGCCAACCTCCACGGCGACGAAGCTCCGCCGAACTCCTTTGCTGAAGCTCTCCTTCGCTGGCGTCGAGCTCACCATACAGAGCTCCTCTTCATTCCTCACCTTTAAGCTCGATCTTAACCTCGTCGAAGCACCGAACTCACCGTTGAACCCAACCCCGAAAGCATCATTGTCGAGCTCCTCCCTCGCCGAACCTAACTCTGAGCGCACCGCCGCTCTAAGCAGACCTCCATCATATTCCATGCCAAGCTCTCCCCCCTGTCGAGCTCTCTGTCTCCGAGCTCCACCATAGAGCTCCACTCCCTCCTCGTCGAGCTCCACTCCCTCCTCGTCGAGCTTCATCGACGCCGAGCTCGAACCACCTCTTCGCTGAGTTCCCCCAACTCACGATCAAGCTCCGCCATGGTCGAGCTCCACCTTCGCCATGCTTCATCTTCGTCGAGCCATCTCCACCACCGAGCTCAAGCTCTCTCTTTGCCGAGATCTTTACTGTCTTGAGCTCAAGCTCCAACTTCAAGCCATTGCCGAGCTCGAGCACTTCTTCTCTAGTCTCCTCGTTGAGCTACTCAGAGTAGAAGACGAAGATGAAGAAAGTCGAAGAGGGGGGGGGGGGGGAAGAGAAGAAAGAATAGAGCATGGAAGAGAAAGAAAGAAAGAAAAAAAAAAAAAGGTAACGTGCCACATGGCGGTCACGTGGCGTCTTCTGATCCGTCGGCGACGGGTGCCAAGCTACTGAGGTTCCGAATTGCACATATGGAGAAAAATGGTGCCGAACTACATGAGCCATCCGATCATCTCAAAATTCGTGACACGACATGATCGACGCCCAGAAATGCACCACGTGTCCTGAAAATGATCCGCTTTGTGATGCGTGCCATCTGATCATAATCGACGTCCAGAAACGCGCCACGTGTCCAGGTAATATTTAATTAATTTATTTATTTGAATTAATTATTTAATTTTTTTAAATAATTAATTAAAATAGAAAAAAAATAATAAAAAAATTCTAAAAATAATTATTAATTCCAAAAGTTATTTTAAAATTCTGAAAATAATAATTATTAAATTATAATAATTAATTAAAATTTTCGATAATTAATTATTTAATTCGGAAAATGAATAAAAAATTCAAAAAAAATGAGGAAAGATTCAGAAAAAATCTGAAAAAATTACAAAAAATTCAGAAAATTCTGAGGATATTTTTGGGCATTTTGCAAGCTCAAAATAATACCGTTACACCTCGAGCACGATCCGAATTCCCTTAAGAACTTCGATAAAATTTCATATGCCATTAGAACAACAAAACTACTCCTCAAAGACTGTAGAACTCAGTCTCCAGGAGTGGCGGCTCGTGATATGGCTAAAAATGGAATTAAATCGGGACCGTTCAAGTCGGACACGAATCTTAAAGCCCAGGGGTAAACCAGTAATTTCACCAACAAACGGTCTGAAATGGAGACTGGGTCTTTCTTTAAAGCCCAATAACCCATAAACGGATCTGTCTTACTGGGTACGGGTCCCAACCCGTTGTAAACCAGTTCAGAAGGATAAAGAAGAATTCAGATTCATAATTATCCCTAAAAGGTGGTCTTAACCGCTTCTATTCATTCACACCGGGAGTAGTAGAGATATATTCTTATCTTGAAACGGATTCCTAAGGCGACTATAAAAACCCCTCCCCTCCCACCATTGCAAAGTAATCAGTACTTTTCAAATTAAAGCTCTTCTATAATCATTCAAATTACTAACAAGAGCGTTGGAGGGTGCGTCGCCGGTATCCATCCCGGTGTTTCGCACTTTTTGCAGGTCAACGGCAGTGGTAAGAAATCAGTCAACACATTGGTGAAGGTCAAGATGTTTGCTTTATTGTTTTCTCCAAGAATCCACAAATTCATCTGTTTGGTCCCACACCAAAATCAACAGCAATAGTAGTGAATACAGGCATAATGTATCTATGATGCTTATGCAATACGAAGAAGAAGTTTCTAAATCTGAATGTCCTGAATGAAGAAAGTTACGAAATAACTTTTTTTTTTTTTAAATTTTTTTTTTTGCCTTTCTTTGTTTAACAAGGAGATATCAGGAAAAGGCTTCATGAAATGAAGAGGAACTTAGGAGTTAGGATTAATACTTTTCTTGACTTCCCAATCCAAATGGTTCAACTTTGAAAGTCTATTACCTCCTTACAAAGCAATTTAGAATCTCACTGTCGGCAATTAAGAAATGGATCAAAAGAGAGAAGAATCCAATTCTTTCATTATTCAATTACCATATATATAGATATATGTATATATTCATTGTACTAATCCCCTTTATAATAATCATTTAAAACAACCTTATCGAATATTCCGTTTCTTCCAATCACTTTCCAACTCTTTGCTAGAAAGCCACCGTCGCTTCGTCAATTGCTTAATCGAGAGGTTTTTTCGGACAAAAGCAAGCAACGATAAAAATAGGAGAGGAGGTAGGTGTGACACGTCATGGATGACGTAGATCGTAATATATTGGTTTACTATTAGGGTGGCGTTGCGTACTAATATTTGATAGCTCTACCTACGTGCGACAAAAATAATTTCTTGATGGCATCGGCTCGACTCGGCAAGGCTGACTTATTTAGCATTGATGTGAGCTAGCTGTGATGTGGGCCAAAAGTACAGTGAATAAGAAATGTAGTAAATAAAATGTGTTTCTCATGAATCAAAATTGTTTGACAATAATAGTTGTAAATCTATCCTCGGAATGACAAATTTTTTTTTTAACTGTTTGGTAATTTTCTTTTAGACATGTTGTGAGGTTATAAAAATGTTCTAATAATAAAAAATAAAAAACACGTTGCAAAAGAATTATAATGTTGAAGCATTTAAAATTTCTTAAGTACTTTCTTTTTTATTTTAATATTTTTAATTAATTGGATAAGTTTAATAATTAATTTTTCTATAAAATCCAATGTTTAAATCCATGGATGCGTCGAAAATGATGCAACATAAACTTTTAACTTTAGGGTTGATAATAGAGAGAACAAACCCTAAGAGCATCCAAAGTCGTTTGGTATATTTGCCAATACCCTATTTTTTAAGAAATGTGATGCTGTAGGCGTTTGCAAAATAGCTACAGTGCGTTCTCATTTATGAGAAATGAACTTGGCATTCTCAAATTATAAATGGCGATACAAGTTGTCTCGTCCCAATTATTATTATTATTATTTAATCACGTCGGACGATGCAACATGTATCGTCCTAATTTAATTTAATTTAATTTAATTTATTTATTTTTTGATCAGACGGTCTGGATGAAGAGAGGAAAAAAAAATCAAAAAAAGTCTCGGACAAGTCAAGTTGTCCCGTCTCAAGCAAAAAATGCTTGGGACGGGACAACATGTCCCGTCCCTAAGATGTGGGCAATTAGATTAGGCCAAAACACTAGTTTAGGTAGTTAGTTATTAGGTTTAGGTTATATTTTATTATATAATTTATTTAATGAAACTATTTTAATCTCTAATAACTAATTAATTAACCGTAAAAAAAAAATTCCGACGAAACAACATGTCTCGTCCGTCTCAAATTTTAGCAAAAAAATAGCAAACAATGACTGCAGACGAATTCGCTAAATACTGTTACTGTAGCTACCATTTTGACAAATTTGAGAAACACCATTGTAGATGCTCTAAAAAGTAAGGAGAGGGAGAAAAAGGATAGGGACGAAAGAGAGAGAGAAAAATTTCTCGTTTTGAAGAATAAAATGGCCGCGAGAAGATTGAAGGAGGAATAAATGCATGAACATAAATAAAATGTGAAAATACTTCTTCTTAAATTTTTTTTTAACCAAATTATTCATTTAGATATTTTGATGTGGTTTAAATTTAAAAAGAGTTTTTTTCTTTTTTTTAAAAATTTATTGGGGGGGGGGGGGGGGGGGTTGTTAAACATAGCATGGCATCGAACGTGATGCTTCTTAAAAAATAAAGCTTTTTTTAGAAGCCCAACATTTTTTAAATTGGTGTGGAGAAATTTTGAATAGAAAAGGAAGGTTTTGAAATTTTTTTTTGGCAAAACGGGTTTTGAAGATAAACTGCCAAACACTTGCTTTTTATCCAGGGTAATGCTACACCCACAATCTATTCTTACAACCTTTCTTTTACAACCTTAGGTGGCACAATTTTATTGGAATGTATTGTAGAGTAGGTGGAAGTGGGTTGTACACATCTCCAATGAGATTGAGCCACCTAAGATTGTAAGGTTGTAAAGGTTGTAGGTATAGTATTACCCTTTTATCCAAGGGTAATGCTACACCTACTACCAAATTTACTACCTTTTCCTTTACTACCTTAGGTGACACACTATTATTGGAGGTTTGTACCACCTACTCTACAATAACCTCCGCTAATAGTGTGCCAGCTAAGATAGTAAAGAAAAAGATAGTAAATTTGGTAGTAGGTGTAGCATTACCCTTTATCCAAACTTGTTTTAGTCCTTTAAAATAGTCGGCTCTTTGATCGTAGCCTTAGAGGTTAGAGAAACTGATTAATGAAATCAGAGGCTGCTTCTGCCAACTTAATGGGGCTCATTTGAGATATTTCTAGATGGCCCATTGCAGCCCGCAATCTAAAGAACAAAGATAATGTTGAGTTATTTGGGCCAACAGCTTACACACATAATTGGTTGGGCCTAATTTACAGTCTTTTATTCTTTTTCATTTTTCATTTTCGGGAGAGTCACCAAACAAACTTTATTTGTAATCAAATAAACACGTGAATTGTAACCTAATAAACACGTACAATGCATATACATAATTAACATAAAGTAGGTCTTAGGTTCGATGTCAGACAACGTCGGAATTTTTTTATAAAAAATATATATATTTATAAAGATACGCTTTGTAAGTGTAAATTACTAGTAATAATAACTGAACCGTATATTTTTCTTTTTCACATTATAATTGAATCCGTACATGATTATATTATCAGTTTCTCATCCCCTTATCTATTATAGTTGTGCGTTGATCATACCATGAAGAATGGTAAAAAAACTACTCATAGTTTTATTTGGATATCAATGACAATTGTAACTCTCCTCAATGTTATTAGTGACGATGCGAGGAAGTAGACAGAATTTGTGAGTTTCTTGCTTGTAGTTTATTTTTTTAATTTTCTAAAGAGGCTGAAACCTACTGTAAAAGGATTAGGCCTCCTTTTACAAAAATATACACAGTTGACTGTTTAGATTCACAGACAATCATAGTTAATGTTTACAAAAATAAACACAACTTCACTATTTTAATAGGAGAGTTTGTCACCAAACAAATTCTATTTGTAACCAAATAAACACGTACATTGTAACTTAACAAACACGTGCAATGCACATGCATAACTAATATAAAGGAGGTCTTAGGTTCGATGCCAGAAAACGTCGGATTTTTTTTGAAATTTTGTATATCTCTACTATTTTAATGGGAAAGTTTGTCACCAAACAAACTTCATTTGTAACCAAACAAACACGTGCATTATAACCCAACAAACACATACAATACACATGCATAACTAATATAAAGGAGGTCTTAGGTTCGATGCCACACAACGTCAGATTTTTTTCATAAAAAATATATCTACTATTTTAATGGAAGAGTTTGTCACCACCAAACCCCTTGTGTAACAAAAAACTCTATTTGTTTTCCACTAAAAAAAAAACAAGAAACTGTATTTGTAACAAAACAAATATGTGCAAATCACGTTATTATTAAATACAAAAAAAATGTGCACTGCATGTATGCATCAAATCCAATTCCAAACAGCCAAAAACCCTTCACCTCCCCTCTACTCATCTCCCTCCTCTCTGTTCATCTCTCTTTCTCTCGCAACCCCATCCCTAACGATGTCCATTGCGCCGCCGCAACCCCTTCGATTCGCCGATTTCTCGCCGCCACATTTGTAACAAAACAAACCCGTGCAAATCGCACTATTATTAAATATAAAAAAAACGTGTAGTACATGTATGCATCAAATCCAATTTCAAACAACCAAAAAACCTTCATCTCTCCTCTACTCAACCCCCTCCCCTCTGTTCATCTCCCTCTCTCTGCAACCCCATCACCAGTGATGTCTGTCACGCCGTCGCAACCCCATCGACCCGCCGCCACGTCGCCGGTGAATTCCGTCGCGCCACCGCAACCCCGTCGAACTCCCGATTTCCCGCCTCCTTGTTGCCAGTGACGTCCGTTGCGCCGCCCCGTTACCAGAGATGTTCGTCGTGGCCATTGCCAGCGACGCCGGTTGCGCCGCCATAACCACGTCGAACTGCCGATTCCCCGCCGCAGGTTAGTAGTCGATAGGGGATAATATTTTAGAAGGGGTTAACTGATCAAAGAGCACAACTGAAATTTTCATAGATAAATCTCTACTATTTTCCTTTCAATCATTTTTGATCTAAAACTTAAAAGATAAGCAAAAATTACAACTGATCAAATAGCACAACCGTTAATTTTTTAGAAGGGGTTAACTGATCAAAGAGCACAACTGGTTTTCATAGATAAATCTTTACTATTTTCTATTCAATCATTTTTTAACTAAAACTTAAAAGATAAACAAGAATTACAAACCTAATAGCATTGTAGAGATTTTGTTTAGTTTATGGAAATATCAATTGATGAGTTAAATGAAGCTTACATTTGTTATCTATTGGTCATGATGGGAGAAAATTGTTGATAAAATATTCAAGAATGAGACTTTTCTGTCACATGAAATAGGTTGGGTTGGTTTGTTTAGTTTGTTTAGTTATGTTCTCTTTTCATGTTATACACATAAACACAAACATGAGTTGTGAGATGATATACAATAATTATTTTTATGCTCCTTTTGATTCCAGGTCAGGGGCGGATCCGAGCCAAAGCAGCACAAGCAATTGCTTTGGGCCCCCAATTTAATAGGATCCCATATTTTTTAAGTATTTACAATGTTAAAAAGTAACATGTAATATAATTACATGATATTAGCAATTGATTTATTAGCTTAGTTGGTTAGAGTGTTGTGCTAATAATGTGAATGTTGTAGGTTCAAAACTTGCATGAGCCGATTAATTTTTCAATCATTTTTATTTTTAAAACTAATTATTTTTCACAGTCATACATGTCATTTTACCATTTTATGAATTTAATATTATTTTTCACTTAGTCCATGTATGTCACTCTATGATATTTTTTCAATGTTCAATGATATATCATATTTACCTATTTATGATAAATTTTTAACCCAATCTTCAAGTGCATATGGTTACTCTACATTTTAAGCTTCCAACTAGTATTCTCATATACATATATTCATCATCATTTCATTTTGACCGTGTTCTCTAATATCATATTTACCTATTTGAGATAACATATTTCGTTTTGTTGTTAGAATTTGTCCGAGTTTCTTTTGGCCACGAGGCATTTCATATAAAAAGCGTACGTTATCAATTAAATTTTTTTTGGAAGCATATATAAATTTATTTTCATTTAAATAGTTTATTCTCCAATGCTCCAAATTTGTTTGCATTTAAATAATTGTCATTATTATTTTGTCAACTTGCAGAAGACCCCATTTGAAAATTTGATTAGGGCCCCTTGAAACTCAGATACGCCTCTGTTCCAGGTGATTGAAGGTCGAAAAGCTTACCTCAAGAAAATCTTACTAAATTGTACGAATACCCAATCCGAGTAGTTCTTCCACCCCAAAATCAAGAAGACGCCGATATCGACGAATTCGGTAATTCCCGAAAACTCTATCCGCAGAAGTTCGTCATTTTCCTCGATCCAATTTCTATGTGATTAATTTGAATTTGTGTGTAATTGTTGGGTGTATTATAGAAAAGGGTATTGAAAAGGAGGAGGTTTTCGAAGAAGAACAAAATCGGAAGCTAAATGTCGCTTAAGTTCACTGGTTATTGTGAAATTAATGCTTAGATTCATAGTTAATCATAGTTAATGTGATATGTTGTTGAAAGAAAATTGGTTCCAAGTTCATTCTGTTCAAAATACAAGCAAATAAGCGTTAGACACATGCCATCCATAAGACTTAATTCATCAAATATTCTTTTTGATTCAGAGTTCAACCAATGATACTTTTGTTTCCTTTTTTTTTTGTTTAATTGAACATGCTTTTGAATTTATTTTCAAAAGAGAATTTTTGTTTCTTGACATAGATTTCATATTTTTCTTTACTCTGACCGAAAAGTAACCAAAATAAAGGCAGGAACAAACTTTCATAAACCCTTTGATATATAACTCCAGATCAAGTGCCTTCTACATGGTCAGTTTTGATCTTTAAATCTTTGGGGTGGTTCATTTCGAGCTTCTCATGGGTGGAAGGAAACAAGTTGAAAAATGACAGAGTCTCAATGCCTAGCTATTTCCACTTGGGTATGTGATGTTCATTTACCTCTTGAAACTTAGCAATATGGTCAAAATAAACATATTTTTTGCTTTTAGAAAAAAGATTTGTTTCATATCGTTAACTTAGATGCTTCATCTTAAAGTTAATGTATTTTGTCTTTTTGTATAGGTGAACCAAGTTATCAATGTTTAATAACTTATTAGGATCGAAGACAAACTCAAAATTTCTAACCAATCACCTTAACAAGTTCAAGAGTCCACTTTAACTGACTACAAAATCCGGTATGATAACTACCTACTAAATTCCTTATCAAATCCTATAATTCTAATATGGACTTACAATTATGATATTGTGGAGAGATGATATTTTCGGAAAAGAGTCCAAAATTGAGATTTAAAATTTTGAAATTTCCTAATTTGGGGCCGATCAAATGTGGGGAATAAGAGGATAAGGTCATGGAATTAACAAATTTGATCTGGTTATATATGGAAAATATCTAATTGACTTGCTCAATAATCTATTTTATAAAACTTGGGATCATTGATGACTTATTTGAGAATTTTCCTCAAGAAATCCTAATCCAAAACCCTGGCCATATATTATCTAGGGGAATAGTAGGTTTCGGCCTCCGTTTATAAAAAATATACACAAACTCATCATTTTACACCTAGGCAACGTGCCTCATAACAAACTTAGTCCATAGTAGATGTTAGATATTATATTAAATTATTACTCACGTATCAGAATATGTATTAGATTATGTTGTGCGCGAATACGAACTAATCAAACCAACAAGAATCAATGCGGAATACAAAGAGAGAACCAGCGAGAAAACACAAAAACAAACCAACACAAAAGGACACACAGATTTAATGTGGTTCGGCAAAATTCATGCCTACATCCACGGGGCGGTTGGGGTTTCTTCTTCTTCAAATTATCACCAATGGGCGAAAACAAACCCTTACAAATAATGACGGCTGCAAAACCGAATTAGGGATCTCTAATTTTCGTCACCAATTACAAAACCCTAACAAGTGTATTTATAGGGAAACTATTGGGCCTTTTCGAATTGGGCCTGATCCAGTTCAAAATACCGTCGTCAGTCGACTGGTCATCTACCCAGTCGACTGGTCTTATGCAGGACAGTCGACTGGCCAGTCGACTGCTGCTCTGCTGCTGCTTGTATCTTTAGCCTTCGAAAACTCTCTGGACAGTCGCCTGATCCTTCTATCAGTCGACTGATACTGTAACTTTCATTTGCTGCAGATACTCCAAAACAATCTGAACCAGAATCGAGCCATTATCCTACAATCTCCACCTTGGCGAGATCTTCCACCAAGTATCCAACAATCTCCACCTTGGCAAGATCTTCCAAGTAGCCCAAGCAATCTCCACAAATACTCCAAATGCTCATCATCAAATGTAACAACAAATCCAAAACTCCACCTTAGTATGATATCACATACTAGGCGAACAAATAGCGAAGCACTATTCCAACCCCCCATTCCAAATCATCAAACATGCAAAATATTAGCCAGGTTCATGCAATGCTTGAACTTGGCTGCTCCAACAACTTTGGTCAACATATCAGCAGGATTATCAGCTGTTCCAATCTTCACCAAATGAATATCACCATCCTTTATCAAATCACGCACAAAATGATAACGGACATCAATATGTTTGGTCCTCGAATGATGAACTTGGTTCTTCGCTAAATGAATAGCACTCTGACTGTCACAGTGTACCTCCACCTTCTCCCGATGAATTCCCAAGCTCTTCAAAAGTCCATGTATCCAAATGGCTTCCTTCATGGCCTCAGCAACCGCCATGTATTCAGCCTCAGTAGTAGACAACGCTACAGTGGACTGCAAATTTGACCTCCAACTTATAGGTGCCCTAGCCATAGTAAACAAATAGCCTGTAGTAGACCGCCTCTTATCTAGATCACCTGCATAGTTAGAATCAACATATCCAACCAATAACCTGCTAATATTGTCATCCCTTTCAAATTTCAAACCCACATCTGTGGTGCCACTTATGTACCTCAAAATCCATTTAGCTGCTTGCCAATGCTCTTTGCCTGGATCATGCATATATCGACTAACCATACTCACCGCCTGAGAGATGTCTGGTCGAGTACAAACCATGGCATACATCAAGCTTCCAACCACACTAGTGTAAGGTACATTCGCCATATACTGTCTCTCTTCATCTGTACTTGGAGACTGAGAAGCACTAATTCTGAAATGACTGGCTAAGGGTGTACTTACTGGTTTAGTCTTCTCATCTATACCGAACCGTTTCAGCACCTTCAAAAGATATTGCTTCTGTGTCAAACTTACTATGCCCTTTGCTCTGTCTCTAGCTATCTCCATCCCAAGTATCTTCTTGGCTTCACCAAGATCCTTCATCTCGAATTCAGAACTCAACTGATTCTTCAAATTTTGAATCTCCTTTGCATTCTTAGAGGCAATCAACATGTCATCCACATATAGTAACAGATATATGAAAGAGCCATCCTGCAACTTCCTGAAGTAAACACAATGATCAAACTCACTTCTGGAATATCTCTGCACCTTCATAAACTGATCAAACCTCAAATACCACTGCCTTGGAGATTGCTTCAACCCATAGAGAGACTTCTTCAACCTGCAAACACAATTTTCCTTCCCATCTGTCTTGAACCCATCTGGCTGCAACATATAAATTTCTTCATCTAGATTCCCATGTAAGAACGCAGTCTTCACATCCATCTGTGTCAACTCAAGGTCAAACTGTGCTACCAATGCCAACAAAATTCGAATAGAAGGATGCTTCACAACTGGAGAGAACACTTCATTATAGTCAATTCCTTCCTGTTGAGCATACCCCTTTGCAACTAGTCTTGCCTTGAACCGAACACTGTCTTTTGGACCTTCTTTCTTTGTATACACCCACTTGCAACCAATTGCTTTCTTCCCCTTTGGTAGTTGCACTAGATCCCAAGTCTTATTCTTATGAAGAGAGTTCATCTCTTCATCCATAGCAACTTTCCAATCTGCATTTTCTGAACTTCTAGTGGCTTCTTTGAAGTTGGAGGGAACTTCATCATCCACAATGGGAAGAGCAAATGCAACTGTATCTGTAAAACGAGACGGTCGTTTGATATCTCTTCTTTGCCTTCTTACTGCAATTGGTTCTTCCTGCTGGATAGGAGCATCTTCATCATTCTCAGTATCAACCACATCATCTTCATCTTGGACAGGAACAAGATTCTCAACTGACAACTTTTCTAACTCCACCTGTTGGAAAACTCTCCTACCAGTCGACTGGTTATTGCCACCAGTCGACTGTCCCGAGCTCCCACAATTCTGCTGTTCTGGACCACCAGTCGACTGCTCCTGTTCATCAGTCGACTGTCCCGAACTTCTTCTACTCACCTGTTGAAGAACTGTCCCACTCTTCTGCTGCTCACCAGTCGACTGACATATACCACCAGTCGACTGTCCCGAGCTGATCATGCTGGTCTCATCAAAAGTGACATCTCTGCTGATTACTAACTTCTTCTGTTCTGGACACCACAACCTGTAACCTTTGACACCAGTACTAAAACCAACAAATATAGCCTTCTTGGCTCTTGCATCAAGTTTAGTTTCAGTTACATGAAAATAAGCAGGACAACCAAATATATGCAAAAAACTATAATCAGATGCAGGTTTACCACTCCATACCTCAATAGGCGTTTTGCCTTCAAGTGCTGCTGATGGTAAACGGTTGACGATGTGGCTTGCATATATAACAGCTTCTGCCCAAAATGTCTTCTTCAACCCAGACTGTGCTAACATACATCTCACCTTCTCAAGTAAGGTTCTGTTCATCCTTTCTGCAACCCCATTTTGCTGTGGAGTCTTCCTAACTGTGAAGTGCCTTTGGATCCCTTCATCTTCACACAACTTCAGAAACGGATCATTCTTGTATTCCCCTCCATTATCTGACCTAAGAACCTTAATCTTCCTACCAGTCTGATTTTCAACTTTCTTCTTCCAACTTGTGAACAATGTCAAAACTTCATCTTTGTGCTTCATGGTATATACCCAAACTCGTCTGGAGTAATCATCAACAAAAGTAACAAACCAGTGTCTACCACTCATAGAAGGTGTCTGAGTAGGGCCCCAAACATCTGTGTGCACATAATCGAGGATACCCTTTGTCTGATGTACAGCTGTACCAAATTTCACCCTAGTTTGCTTACCCAAAACACAATGTTCACAAAATTCCAACTTGCACCCTTTAGCATCCTTAAGCAACCCTTGCTTCACAAGCCCCTGCAAGGCCTTTTCTCCTGCATGCCCGAGTCGCATATGCCACAACCTAGTAGAGTCGGGAACAACCTGTTTAGGCCTTTCAGTTACACTGGCAGCCTCACCCAAATATGTTTTTCCCTGCAAGAAAAACAAGTTCCTTTTTCTTTGCCCTTTCATCACCACGAGTGATCCGCTAGTCACCTTCAGAATACCACCTTCACTAGCAAATTTCAATCCACTGGCTTCCAAAGCACCTAGTGAAATCAGATTCTTTTTCAAATCTGGAACATACCATACATCTGAAAGCTCCCTAATAAGACCATCGTGCATTAGCAATTCAATCTTCCCGATTCCTACCTTCTTACAAGGTGCATCATTTCCCATCAAAACTACACCACCATCCATATACTCCAAAGAAGTAAACCACTCCTTTTTCCAAGACATATGATAGGAGGCTGCTGTATCAAGAAACCATACTTCTTGATAAAGTGAGGGACTAGAAGCAAGTGCAAAAGAAAAATCCTCGCCACTTTCTAAATTATCAACAGTCACATTTGCAGTCGAATTTTCCTTATTTCGTAGCTTTGGACAATCCTTTTTCCAATGCCCCCTTTCATGACAGAAAGCACATTCATCTTTGGCCGGTATTTTTCTGTCCTTAGAAACTCCTCTCGATTTGGAACGAGATTTGTTTCCCTTTTTTCCAGATTTGGACTCAGATCTTGTCTCAGTCCTGCCCCTTACAATCAACGCTTCAGAAGTTTCTCTATCAACCATCTTATCCCTTCTCCTAGTTTCATTATTCAACAAAGCATTTGCAACATCTTCATATTTCACAGTATCTTTTCCATATAATAAAGTAGTTGCTAAATGATCATAACTTTCAGGTAATGAATTCAATAGGATTAGGGCTTTATCTTCATCCTTAATTTGCTCATCCAAATTTAACAAATCAGCCAACAATTTATTAAATGATTCAACATGAGCATTCATAGACATACCTTCCGTATAGGTGAAGCGAAAAAGTCTCTTCTTCAAATACAGCCTATTCTCCAAACTTTTCCTCATGTATTTGTCTTCGAGTTTCTTCCACAACACCGCAGCAATGGTATCCCTCATCAAATCGTACTTCTGAGCCTTCTCAATAAAGAGCCGAATAGTCCCACACGCAACTCGATTCAACTTCTTCCAATCTGCTTCGGACATATCCTTAGGTTTTTCAACTTCCAAAGCAACATCTTGTTCTTGTTGAACAAGAACATCCAAAACCTCACATTGCCACATCCCGAAATTGTTTGTCCCATCAAATTTTTCAACTTCAAATTTTGCGTTGTGAATCGTTGTTCTTGATGAACTTGATCCCACAACTTCCTTGGTTGCATCTGCATCACCCGCCATCTCCCTCTAGGTCGAACCAACAGCTCTGATACCACTTGTTGTGCGCGAATACGAACTAATCAAACCAACAAGAATCAATGCGGAATACAAAGAGAGAACCAGCGAGAAAACACAAAAACAAACCAACACAAAAGGACACACAGATTTAATGTGGTTCGGCAAAATTCATGCCTACATCCACGGGGCGGTTGGGGTTTCTTTTTCTTCAAATTATCACCAATGGGCGAAAACAAACCCTTACAAATAATGACGGCTGCAAAACCGAATTAGGGATCTCTAATTTTCGTCACCAATTACAAAACCCTAACAAGTGTATTTATAGGGAAACTATTGGGCCTTTTCGAATTGGGCCTGATCCAGTTCAAAATACCGTCGTCAGTCGACTGGTCATCTACCCAGTCGACTGGTCTTGTGCAGGACAGTCGACTGGCCAGTCGACTGCTGCTCTGCTGCTGCTTGTATCTTTAGCCTTCGAAAACTCTCTGGACAGTCGCCTGATCCTTCTATCAGTCGACTGATACTGTAACTTTCATTTGCTGCAGATACTCCAAAACAATCTGAACCAGAATCGAGCCATTATCCTACAGATTAGTCTTTGCTTTTCTCCTTTATATAGGATATATTGTACTTAGTTATAATCAATCCAATAAAATTTATTTAATCTCTCTGTTAACATTCACATGGTATCAGTGCAACCTAGGTTCGAATCCTATCGGCTACGCAATTTAAATGCGGATTAAAAAAAAACCTGCTGCATATTGTCCAGGTCTCGACCCACAATTTGTTGGACATTTATCTTGTTTATTTTGCCCTTAAAAATGGGGTCGAGAGATAGTTTCTTTGGCCCATAAAATGGGCTCTCAATATGAGGTGATGTGTTAAAATACAAGTGCAATTATCCTCAACCCTTCTACAACTTTGAAGTTTTAGCCTAGTGGCAGGCACTTTTACATGGTATCAGAGCAGTAATTCCTAAACCTAATTACTCTGTCTCATACCCACCTCCAATGTCTTCTTCATCAGCAACAGTACCAACAACAACACATCTCGGCAACAACAACAAACAATAACTCCTTCCTCCATCATCAACATCGACACCGATCAAAACCCAATCTCAGTCCCAACCTGCATTCAACAACAGTGGCATCAACCACACAAGCAACAACATCCCTCATCTCTGGCGACTGCATCACCTTCGAACAACCCTCAAAACCCCTAACTCTCAACTCCGGCGACTGCATCAAATCCCGACATTAACCTCCCCATCCCTTCCAAACCCGACATCCAATAACCTCAACACCCTCCGAACTCTGGAAACACTAATCTTCCTCTTTACCCAACATCACTGTCTTCCTCCTCAAATACAACTGTCACGCCCCGCTTTCCAAAAATACGGAATACGAGCACGTAACATTGGCCCAACGAAGGACTAACGTCACCCATAAGCTGTTTATCCGATCAACTCAACTATATAATCAATACCGAACAATTGCGCATGCAATAATAATAATCTCATGAACAATAATACTTGGAATGAAGCAATAAAAATATTCAAATACAATAATAATCCAACGTCTGGAAACCAATAGCAATATTCGGGTTATAAGCCCAAAACAATGAAATAACAATAATCCAATAATTAAGTCTTCATAACAAAGCAATAAATATTTATTAAGCGGCGATACAATCAATTTCTTCTCCAATGTTGTTCTTCCAATCCATCGGGCAATTTTCCATTAACACCTGTAAACACTTCATCTAAAAAGAGGAGAAAAATTGTCTTTAGAGAAAGTCATGGACAACGAGTAGAGAAAGCAGGGAACAATGGAATAACAGTATAATAATGAAGTCAATGGATTAATAGGAATCAATACCATGGGACAATCATGATAATCGATGTAATTGGCTATAAACAATGATGCAAAATTTGGTAACAGTAATCAATGATTAATAATGGTAACACTTAGCCAATATTCAATATCACCAGAAACAATGAGGAACAATATGCAATGTCGGTGTTGTGTCAATCCTTAAGTCTATTATTCATTTTAATCCTAACTAATGCATGTACTACTGCATCCCATACTACAGGTTCGATACATACAATTAATTTACGTTTTTGACTTAGTGGTGGGCTCTATAGTTCATGTACTCGACAACAGTAATCAATATTTAATAGTGACCAATGACCGAATCAATCGAGATACTGTAGTCAGTAATCTACAATTAATCGATGACCGATATGACCAATAGACCAATAAATAGGAAAATACGGGCCCCTCCTCCGAGTACAGTCCTTATATTGTCCACTACTAAAAGTCAATCCCTTAAACCCCGACTTGTTAATTATTTTATTAATGCAACAATATAATATGCAATCTTGATATTTAATGGACGATGGTAACAATAGGGAAACAATAGGATGATAACATGGATAGGACGATTAGAATGATGAAAATAAGATATTAGGATCATGCAATGCAATATACATACATTAATTCATGCAATAGTACGATATAGGAATAGTTAAACTATTAAAAACTGAAATATAAAATTCTGGAGAGCAAGAGTAGTCTGTACAAAAATGCAGTTTCCCGTTGTTTCAGAAATCGAAAAGTGAATTCGTTAGAAGTTCAAGAAACTAGACTTCCACATGGTTCCAACGCATATTTAAAGTTCAGAATCTGACAAAAGTAGCTAGGTCAATCACACTATTCTTTACAGGTTTCATGTTCAGGCAGAAATTCGACATCTTGTTGTTTTAATTTTTGAATCAGCAAAAACTCAAGGTAAAATTCATTAAAAATATTTATTAGACTTCTAAACATGATTACTAACAATCTGGAAAATTTCAGAGCAATATTTTATCATTTGATCAGCCTTTTTACTGTTTAGGCATGAAAGATACATTTGAAAATATGAAAGTAAAAACACAACTGTAGTAAAACGGGCATAACTTTTGCTACAAAACTCGGAATTTGAAAATTCAAGATGTTTTGAAAACTAGAAAGATAAGGCTACAATTCATGTTCAGAAAATAATTCATTTTAAGATCTTTTACTAGGTCAAAAACAACAGACAAATTTCAGGCAGCAAGCAAGATACAGGTTTTAGGGTATTTTTCCATGAAAATAAATTAATTAAACATGATGGGTATCAATTCTTTAGTCAATAAATTATATAATTAGCATGATGAATGTCAAAACATGATAAATAAAATTATAACACACACATACACTAATTTATCATCAATCAGCCATCAATCGATCAACAACATACACTAATTTATCATCAATCAACCATCAATCGATCAACAACATACAAACTAAAAATTGTCTCTACATTAATTTAGTTGTGTCGTAATTATACGGTTAACCCTATCATCAATTCTACATGAATGCATGAAAGATCCAATCTTTAGAGTCAAAAGTTGCACAATGTCCAGAATATTGGGGTTAGCTCGTGTAAACCCTCAATAGACCCAACGAAGAGATGAACAATAGATAATACGATAACAAAGAGATCTACTTGCTAGAATTTCAACAAAACTTGAATTTGATACAATTAATAATTCAAGAGGATGGTGACTTGCCTGTTAGACGGTAAAAACGAATACCAAGAATAACGGGATAAGAATCCCGAAGCAATGAATCCACGAACCAACACAAATAAAGCACATGCAATACGTGCACCGATATCAAAGAAACAATAGCAAGATACAAGATCAAAGACAGCAACACAAGAGCCATAACATTAATAGCGAGACCAGCATAGGCAGCAGCAAGTAAGGAGGATGTCGACGTTGGCTGGTGACGTCGGCGGCGGGACAGGGGAGCGGCGACTGGATGGGCAGTGGTGGCACGTCGAGTGGTGGTCGGCGGCGAGGTCGAGGTCGAGCGGGAACAGGAGCAGCCAAAGGGGTGGATTTCGATTTGGGTGTTGGGTTGACGAAAGAGGAAGCAAGGGGGGGTCGACGGCCTGGGCGAGGGCAGTGCTCGTCAAGGGGTGGCGCGACGGCGGATGGCGATGAGGGTCACTGAAGAAGAAGCTCGAGAATAGGCTGATGGGAATTTGGGCGGGAAAAGAGAAGATGACGACTGCACAGTAGTCGGGGATAGAGAAATGGAGAGGAGAGAGAATAAGTGGCTAGGGCTTCAAAATTGTGCAAATTTTAGGGTTTGCATTATGGTTGTATTTATATGGTACAATTAGGGTACTGGGTTAGTGAATTAGGGTCCAATAACAGCGGATTAGGGTTAAGAACAAATAAAATTGGGTTTTAGGATTCAATTAGTGATAGATCCAAATCAATAGGGTTCTAATAAAAAATACCCACAATTAAATAAAAGATAATAAGTTCAACAAGAAAAACTCAATCAAGAAGAACGGAAATTTTTCATGTACAAATTTAATCAAAAAGAAAATAATCAAAAAGGAACAATAGAGCATTTAATATATATATATATATATATATATATATATATATATATATATATATATATACACACACACACATTAAATCAAATAGTGAAATGCGTATAAAATTGAGCATGTTCGTGCTCGGCTTAAAACAAAATAATAATAATAATAAAGCTGATAATAATGAGAAAAATAGTAATACCAATAACAATAATAATAACAAGTATTAACACTAATAGCAATAACAATAACAATAACAATAATGATATGCAGTGGGATTTGGAGTGTGCTCCTCCAAAGATCCTGGGTTCGAACCCTATGGTAAACACTTTGTGATGGCCAGTGGCCGTGGGCTATAGATGGGCCTGCGCAAAACCTAGCCACGGGACTGGGATTAGTCTGAACCATAGAGGGGGGATGGATACCCAGTTAAAATAAAATAAAAAAAACAATAATGATATGCATCAAAATAGGATTTGAGTTTAACAATTTATTAAAATCCGAAAATTAATAATATGAATAGTCAACAAATTAAAAATAGAAAATAAAGTTAATTTATACTATTATTTGAAAAAGATTTTAATAGAAGGTCCAAATTGAGTCTAACACAAAATAAATTTAAGAAAATTCAAATTATAGAAAATACGCGGAAAATATTAATTATCGGGAATGGGGGTTACAACCACTCTTCCAAAATTTACCCAAACTCCGGATATCCCAAAATCCCAGCCGCCTACCCCCTTCCACTCCCGATACCCGAAATCCTAGTAATCTTACCCTACCCAAAATCCTAGCCGCCACCCTTACAAAAGCTAACTACCCTCTTCTTACAACTCTCTTCAATTTCTAAACCCTAATCTCTTATTCCTACTCCCAAACCCGAACTCGACCCGAATACCCGCATACATATACCCTCTCTGTTTTCCCAAAAAAAAGGATTCCAAGCCCAAACCAAGCCCAAACCCGAAAACCAAACCTGGATTCCATACCCAAATCAAATCCAAACTTGAAAACCCTAACCCTCATCCTAACCTTCTCTCTACTTCCGCTTCGTCTGTTGCTGCCGTCATCACCGTCGTTCATCGTCGTCAAAAAAATAAAATAAAATAAAATAAAATAAATTATAAAATATAAAATATAAAATATAAAAATTGCAGGTACTAGTACTTCTCCAATGACACCCCAGTTTTGCCTGAATATTTTCGTCTCCACCGACTTCTCTGCTGCTGCATCTTCCTCTTCACCTTCCCTCACATCCTGATCCCCATTCAGAACCAAAAAACCACAGCAGCGCCGCCGTCACCTTAATTCCAGCCTCCTCCCTCCTCTCAGCATCATCCCTAATCCTGCCTCACCCCTTCTTCCGACACCAACAACAGTAGCACCATCCAGATGCCTATCCTGATACCGACAACAACATCTCTGTCCTTATTTCGATCCTTGCCACAACACTAGTCTCATTCCCCTTGCAGTACTTCTTCTCTTACATCTTCTGCCATGACCGTTACTCCAGCCTTGCCATCTCTTGCTGATTGGGCCACTTCATCATCGCTTTGCTCAGCTGGAATTTCAGCTCTTGGTTCAGTCTGTTAATGTTGGTCCCTTTGCCCCTGCATTCTCTGTCACTCATGGTATGAATTCTTTCTGGATTTTAGATTCCGGTGCATCACATCATCTTACTAGTAATTATATACTACTCACCACCAGCACTGCAGTTCCCTCTCATCTCCATCCCTTCACACAGACGATGACTCACAACTTCTCACTACACACTCATAATCTATTCCATTTATCCATGAACCTTATTTCCATTAGTGCTCTGTGCGATAGTGGTCTAGTCATTACATTCGATTCTTTAGGTTGTTCTATTACAAATTCACACAATGGACAGGAGTATTGGCGTGCTAGTTGACATAGTCGTCTATATCATCTAGATTTTCTTCATGCACATAGATTTCAACCTAATTTTGCTAGTGTTGTTTTCTCTGATACTGATATGTGGCACAGATATTTAGGTCATCTTAGTGAGTTTCTTTTCAAGACTTTAGCCTGTATTAAGTTTGTCTGTATATCATGGCTGTCAGTTGGCCAAACACATAGCACTCCCTTTTAATAACAAAAGCATTTCTGAAACCACTCATCCTTTGCAACGTGTTCATTCTGACATATGGGGACCCTCTTTTGTACCTTCTAGCAAAGGCTATCTCTATTATGTTACCTTCATAGATGACTTCCCTCGATATACATGGATTTTTATTTTGTGCAAACGATATGAGATTCCTAACATTTACCAGTTATTTACGACTATGATTCACACTCAGCTCGGTATGCGCATCAGGAGTTTTTGCTCAGACGGTGCTCGTGAGTACACTTCCACTGCTATGAGATCTATCTTTTAGTCTTACGACACACTTTTTCAGCAGCCATGTCCTCACACACATGAGTAAAATGGTGTAGCTGAACACAAGCATTGTCATATTCCTGAGATGGCTCGTGCTTTTTTACTCTCCTCTTCTGTTCCTCGTCCTTTCTTGACTGAAGCTTTCATGACTTCTGTCTGTCTTATTAACATTACTCTCTCATCGACCTTATCTGGTACGACACCTTATGAGACTCTACATCACTCACCACCAGACTACAGTATGCTCCGTATTTTTTGGTGCACATATTACGTTCTTCTCCCTCCTACTGAGTGCATAAAGCTGGCCGCCCACGCTGTTAAGTGCGTTCACCTAGGTATCAGTTCAGAGCACAAAAGATATCATTGCTTTGATCCCTTAGCGTGTCGTGTCAGTATATTCCGACATGTCTTATTTTTGGAAGGCTCTCCTTATTGCATGTCTTCTCTTGAGGATACTAGCTTTCTAGATTCCCCAGTTCCATTGACTACCTCCTCAGAGACATCTTCACGTATTTCCTTCGATCCCACTCCTTTGGCTCTTCTCCCATCTCACAGACATTACGACTCCTACCTCTCCTACAGAGGCCCCTCCCATACCACTTGCATCACCGCAGGCACATGCACCCACACCACCTGCATCCCCACCCCTGCATGCACCCACCCCGCCGACCTCACCCCCACACCCTGCACCCCCCCATATGTTCATCTGTTTACACGTATCACTTCGGGGATTCCTCCAACACGTTATACACTTAATGTCATTAGACTCTCAGACCAGTTTGTTTTTACAATCATTGCCCCTTACTCATCACAGTTCCATGTATATCTCACCTATACACACTCCACACGTGAGCCCAGAACCTACCAGGAAGCGATTCAATATCTCGAGTGCAGGAGCTATTGCAGAGGATTTTCGTGCATTTGATCAAACTGACACTTGAGATGTTGTTCCACTACCAGCGAGCGTCAAGTCTGTTATCTGCAAGTGGAGCTTCAAGGTCAAATATCGACCTTATGGCTCCATTGAGCGGCACAAGGCACGTATAGTTGCCCGGGGATTTTCTGAGGAGCATGACATTGATTACAATGAGATTTTTGCTCCAGTTGCACAGATGACTACAATTCGTACTCTTCTAGTCATTGCTACCATCTATTAGTGGCTGTTACACCAGATGGACGTGAAGAATGTCTTTCTTCATGGTATCCCATTTGAGGTTGTTTTCATGCAACCTCCTCTTGGCCTTACCACACCTTCTCATTATGTTTGTCGTCTACGCCGCGCTATATATGGTCTGAAATAGGCTCCTCGAGCCTGGTTTGAGTGCTTTCGCCGTGTCATCACACATGCCAATTTCAGTTAGAGTTCACAGGACCACTCTATATTTATGCGGTCAATACCGCAGGGAAGGATATTTCTACTGCTATATATTGATGATATGATTATTACTTAGGATGATTTCGCAAGCATTGCATCTACTTAGATATACCTTCACCAACAGTTTCATATGAAGGATCTTAGTCGATTACGTTATTTGCTGGGTCTAGAAATTGCCCATGGATCTCGGGAGACACTCATTTCTCAGCAGAAATACACATCAAACATTATCTCTACTGCATGTCTCTCTAACAGTCGATCGACTGATATTCTCTTAGAGCTTCACATGAATCTTCATCCCACAGATGGTGAGCTACTTCCCAATCCCATTGGATACATGCGGATTGTTTGTCAGCTTGTCCACTTATGCATGACTAGATCCGATATTGTCCATGCAGTCAGTATTTTCAGTCAGTTTCTTTTAGCTTCTCGATCAGTTCACTCCATTGCACTTCTTCGGATCCTCAGATATCTTCGGGGCACTAACTCGCTCATTATTTATGCCTTCTACAACTAAACTGAAGCTTAGTGCATATTCTGATTCAGATTGGACGGGTGATCCTACTACCAGATGGTCTACCACATGTTGCTGTTTATTTCTTGGTGATTCGCTGATCTCATGGCGAAGCAAGCAACATGCAGCTATTACATGTTATTCCACAGAAGCTGAGTACAAAGCATGACAGCTACCACTAGAATGATTATTCATGTTCGGTGGTTGTTGTCAGATATGAGTGTTACTCTTACAGGAGCTACTCCTCTTTATTGTGATAATCGAAGTGTCTTACATATTGCAAGCAACCCGGTTTTTCATGAGCAGACGAAGCACATAGAGATTGATTACCACTATGTTTGTGAGCATTTTGAGGCAGATATCATTTCTGTTCATTCTGTGACCTCTTCACAGCAGACAACAACATATTTCTTCATCAAATTCCACATTGTCCAGAGATTTCAATACTTGGTGGGCAAACTCACACTGTTCGACCCACCATGAGTTTGAGAGGTTGTGTTAGATATCATATTAGATTATTAGTCCCATATCGGAATATGTATTAAATTAGTCTTTACTTTTCTTCTATATATAGAAGATATTATACTCAATTGTAATCAATCTAATAACATTTATTTAATCTCTGTTAGAGACAACACCGAGCCTCACACCAAACTCAACATTTTGCTCAGGAATTGTGTAGTCCGTATACTTTGTTAAAATTGTACGTTACCATCTTAAGATTTGTTTAGGAGGAAGGAATTAAGCAAGAGATGAAATTCTGAACAGCCAAAAATATTCACAATTAAATAAAACAACGCATCTTGCTCGCTTTCATATAAACGCAACTCAACAATAATTCTAAACTAATACAAAGAAGAACAAATAAAGCGAGAAACATAACACAAAGCATACAAATTAACCAAACTATATATTACGTTTCTAATTAAATATGCAGTTTATAATGAGAGATTAAACCCATAATCAAGCAAGCCTTAGGATTAACTTCCTCTTCCACCTTCTCCCTTTAATTCCCTCCTGTATCTATACAAGCATAACCAACCAAAGAAAACATTAGTATATAAAACAATTAATATTTTTACCCTTAGGTTCTTCATGAACAGGTACATGCAGACTTCTTAGTGGTGATGAAGACGACATTGATCAACCAATTAGCAACTTAATTCCAAAATTGCATGCTAAATACTAACTAATTAAACTATATGATATGTACTTACAAAATATATGCTTCTATTCTCTGTTTAATTCTCCTTGTTGCTAACTTTAAGTTAATACTATAAGAGAGAGCTCCAGGTGAAATATAAAGAGACTCGACCTGGCATCTAGACCAACCTGTCCACACTCCACAGAATAACTTCTGCAGTGAACACTCTGCACTCCAGTGACAGGGGGTGGATTTTTTTTAATTTTTTTTAAAGAAAAAAATTCTTGTAAAGAAAAAAATTATATGATTTGAACAGGAAATCAGAAGATGTATTGAGGGTGTATCGTGATATACATTCATCTGATCTCCTAAAATTTAGAGAGAAAAAACGCAACCGTATCCATGTTCTTTACTATTAGTCTATATATTACTTCAATCACCTAAACTTCGTGAAACTTATACTTTTCACGTATATTCTCAATAGAAATAGAATATTATTGTGTATATTACAGTATGGGACAGCACAAGTTTGCACGCATAATGTGTTAGTTATCGGACCGGGTTGACTGGGTATAAAGCCCAGTACAAAAAAATGCAGTCTTATCCCATATATAATGGTCCTTTGGTAGTACCTGAGACTATTCTAATTCTGGTAATCATTGTATAATATTTCAAGCAGTAAGGATATTAAATCCTAACCCTAATTTCTCTTTTGTTCTTATTCCCAGAATTATCAACAATCTTGAGATATTAAACAGTTAATATATTGTGAGATTAATGAAAGATTAGTGAATTAATCGATGGTGTTGTCGCCGTTCGTTGGGATCCTCGGCCGCCGACGTCTTCTGCCGTCAGCACCACCGCACCAGCTGGTCGCGGTCACCGTGGTCACATGTGGCTGCGATTCGCAGTGCCTCTCTCCTCTCCTATTGTTCCTTGCGAACTCGAGACTCACCACCCGTTCTCCAGATCCATCAATTGTATCTTGATGTTTGTTGTTTGGGATTATTGGTGCTTGGTGTTTGGTTTGGTGGTAGGGATAGGATTTGGTGTGGTGTTTGATTGGTGTTTGGTGTTCGGTTTGCTCTTTGGTGCTTCATGTTTTGGTTTGGTTGTTGGACCGAACCGGAACCCGCAAACCCATGGAACCCCAGCTCAAAAATCTGAAGTCAACTCGACCCGCATCCTACCAACCTCCTTATCATCATCAAGATTTGATTTTCTCTATACTTTAAGATTTGTACTATCTCTATTTAATTTTATTTTCTGTTTAATTGTTTATTTAGCGCCTTTTACAGAAAAAGTCCACATCTTTCACTGAAATTACGTGAGCAGTTATTGTTCAAAATGAATCCTTTATTTTTTAAAATTTATTATTTATTCATTTGAGATGGAAAAACAAAATCGTTTGTACGAATTTCCTAAACTAAAGGGATTTTGCAGTTTTGAATTTAAACGTTTGGAAAAGAAAAGCACAACATGTGATGAATTTATGAAAAAAATATGATATTTGAAAAACTACTTGTGATGATTGTATTGAGGATGTGATAATGCAATTTAGGCCATGTGCACAAGAAAATCAATCATGGACCCGAAAGTGGAAGGTAAGTTCTAAATGCTTGTGCATTTATTTTTTAACTCTATTTTAATTTTGCTATGTGCTAGAAGGTTAAAAGATAACAAATCAAGTGTCTAAGTGAATAATCCGCGTTGCTAAGGGCTAAAGTTCAAGCCTTGTAATTTATTGTTTTTTATGAGTTTGAATTTATTGATGTGTGTTAAAGTTTAAGGAATTATTTTTGAGACATATATTTTGTTGTGAAAATAAACAACTACATATTGACTACCTTTTATGATGATTGTAGGTTCCTTGAATAGTTGCTTGCAACAAATATTGTTGGAGACTGTAGAATCCTCTTTACTTTGGAAGAACATTTGAAGATTAAATAAGTCTGCACATGACAGGCTTCTCCATCACTTTTGGAAAACAATTTTAATGTGAAGCGTCAGTATGATCTGCTTTAATCCTTATTAGTATTTTCGTGTGTTGAATGAGCTATCCCAACTTTGATAAAATGATTTGTGTTTCTTTGTAGGAGTGATCACATGTTTTTATTTTTTTTATTTTTTATCATAATTAATCCCGTGTTATAACTAGCATATCTAGGATTTTTAAGTGTGCATTATCATACTGTGTGTATAAGTATAGTGGCTATCCTTCCACTTGCAGTTTATGTGAACTCGTATATTTACTTATCTAATAAAGATTAATATATATGTTTTGTAATAAATAACTGTAACTTCATTAGTTACGTTTTGTTTTTTCACGTTCATTGTACTGTGCGTGCAAAGTTAAACTGTAACATTTTGGTCATTATCTCGTTTAGCATTTTGAAGATAATGAAGAACGAATAAATCAACGAAATCTTCGCTCAAAGTGTTTGAGCACTTGGACATTGTTAGAACTACAAGAGAAAGCAAACGGTTTTGTGAAATGTGGTACAGTAATTTTGTATTCACTCCTATTATTATTATTATTTTATAATGTGGCAAGATAGTTAATGACATGTGTAAGTTGAGTTAAACAAACGAAGCAATTAATTGATAATGATAGTTTCAATTTGTGTATTCATTGAACACGGCATAACAGGCTAGGACATGTGAACTATATATTAAATTGTTTGCTCTTGTTAAAACTCACAACTTTGCTAAATGACATTTCATAAAAATATGACAAATGTGAAGTTTGTGCTCAGATTATGACCACTACAAAATTATTTAATATGGTCTCTAGGAGTACACAATTTCTTGAGTCGATATATTTTGATATTTGTGATCTCAATAGCTTTGTGACTAGATGAGACAATGATTTTTCAGAAGTATTTAATCATTTTTGTATATAATAATTGAATGTTTGTCATAGATATGAAGAATGAAGCACTTTTTATTTTTAATAAATTAATTTTTTAAAAAATGCTAAGATCTAAAGGGATCAGGTGTGATAGATGTGGTGAATATATTTTAATATTGGCATAGTCTCTAGTGCAATTTATTTACCACAGGCAAATAGTATTGATAAAGTTAGCATCAAATACTTAGTGAAATGTTGAATTCTATGTTATTGACTGTTGTTTGACCTTGTATAATTGTGAGTGATGTCGTATTGTTAATCATATTCCTAATATGTTACCGTACTCTGAATTATTTACACCTTGTGGATTATGACATAAAAACACAAATAATTTTGTTAAAGTAAAAACATGGGGTGTGATGCATTTGTTAGAGTACATAACTCTAGAAGGTCTAAAGTATGACCTATAACAAATATTTATGTATACTTAGAAAGTGCAAAAATGTAGTTCTAGGGACATATTCTGGATCTATCTAATTTGTATTAATAGAAACTAAACTTGCAGAGTTCTTTGAGAATGTGTTCATCAAAGATAAAGGTATGAAATTATCTAGTCTTACATACACGGTCAGTAATTCACAGTTGGAATTAAGAACAAGTCTTACTGACACTTTAGTAGATAAAGAAATGAATTAGTTTTTATACAATAATACTTTAAATTAGTTGATTTGCGGAAATGAGCTAAAACTATAGTAAGAGATTGGGGTTTTATAGAGGAAACTTAAGTTTAGATTGTTCAGTAACAATTTTAATGCACTTTTAGTAGCTAAAGGATTAATTGAGATAAGTGGGATAGATTGGTTTGATGTATACTCATATGTTTGTCATATTGCTACAATAAGGATTCTTCTTCTCCTTACATCTATTGAAAATTTTATTAATCATCAAAGATGTTTTGAACATATTTGTACTAAAATGTTTAATGAACAAGATTTTTAAATTGGCAAAATCATTGTACGTTTTAAAACATGTATTACAGCTAACACATAAATAATTTGACAAATTTTTAAAGAGCTTAGATTTAAATCAAGTAATTCAGATAAATATCTTTAATTCTGTGGTAAGTCAAATATAATTGTTATCATTTATTGGTATATTGTTGAAATGCTTATTGTTGGAATTGACCTATTTATTATAAATGAAGTTAAAACTGTGATATCTAAAGAATTCAGTATGAAACATGTTGGGGTTTGTGGACCTAAATACACGATAATAAGTGGAAGAAGATTGAGAAGGAGAGTCAAAGTGGGAGCAAGCTGGTCAAGAGCAGTCAAAAGCTGCAGGCAAAGTTGCGGTTGACTGCACACCCGACCGACCATGTACATGCAGTGTATAATCCACCGTCTTGATCGATGCTAAAATCCTGTAAACCTAAAGGAATGACCGTTCGACCGTGCAGTCGACTGACCCACTCTCTGGATCCCTGTACAGTCGAAGAAATGAATGGTTGACTGACCAAAGTTGTGGTCGACTGACGCGATGCTGAATGATATGTGGCTGAGATTAGATCTGATGAAAACCTATATATATTGTATTGTGTACGATTTTAGGGAACCTGAAAAGAAAAAAAGATCTATTAGCCTTCAAAGAGAGAGAGGGGGAGATAGAGAGAAACCATCCTTGGGGGTGAGTTCTTGAGAGATTTGTAAACTTATTCTTCATATTTGTAGTGGAAATCGCAGGAATGCCTCTGCGCGGGGAAGTAGCCATTGAATTGGGTTAACCTCAAAAAATTCTCGTGTGTTCTTATGTGATTACTTTGATTGTTTATGTTCTCTTGTTTTTGATATATTTGTTTTGCATCTCGTTGGTGAGTTATTCCGTAGTTAGAACTCAACAAAGTGGTATCAGAGCACCAGGTTGATAGTATTGATTGAGATAAGGAAAAAGAGTAGAGTCAAGGAGTTCGATGGAACATAATTCATAATGTGGAAGATCCGGATGAAAGCTTATCTTTGACAGAAGGATCTTGATAATCCATTGTTCGGCGTGAAGCCAAAAGGGGCGGAGGTAGATCTTGTTGCGCATGCGGCTTGGTATAGATTGGATCAGGAAGCACCTGGACAAATTTATTTGTCGCTGAATAGGAAGTCGTTATTCCACACTGATAAGACAAAGACCGCGAAGGTGGCAATGGGGATATTATCATATATGTTTGAGAAACTGAATGCAGCGAACCAGATTTTTCACCTAAAGAAATTGTTCAACAGGAGGTGTCAGGAAAGGGGTTCGGTGCCAGAGCACATCAACAATTTCTGTATGGTTTATAATCAGATAGAATCGTCGGGTTTAAAATTTGAGACAAGGGCACAATCGTTGTTGTTGCTATCCAGTATTCCCGATAGTTATGGCACAGTAGAGCAGACCGTTACAAGCACCATGACTGATGCGACAACTTTGAAGGATGTTATAAACAATATCATGAATGCGGATGCAAGAAGGAAGAGACATGAAAAGTCTTCAGTGTCATATCCTAGCAATGCCGCGTTGTCAGTTGATAACCATGGTAGGAGTAACAATAGAAGGAAGTCTCAAAGCATGAATCACAGGTCCAAGTCAAGAGCAGGACATCGCAAATGTGAGTGTTGTCATTGAAAGAAGATGGGGCACAGGAGAGACCAATGTGAGGACTATAAGAAAGCGCAAGCAGGATTATAGGTAGCCAATGTGGTAAGTATCGAACCCCATTTAAATGAATTGTGTTTATTTGCTGGATTTGATATTATGAAAGATAATTGATGTATAAACTCAGGTGCTTTTTATCACCCACGAGGGATGTTTTTGAGGATTATAGGACAAGTAATTTTGGTGCAGTTTCAGTTGGCAATGGACAAATATGTCCAGTTGTAGGTAAATACACAGTGAGAGTGAGAGTGGCAGGTAATTAGTTTTGAATGACACAAGACACATTCCGAGCTTGAGAAAAATACTTGATCTCAATTAGTAAACTAGACAAAGAAGGATTCATACAGCTTTTGGATATGGAGAATGGAAGGTGATTACAGGTGCCAGGTTGGTGGCAAAAGAAAAGCGTGGTGACACGTTGTACTTACTTAGAGGATGCGATTCAGGTGATATCATTGCTACATCACCAGCAGGTAGTTCTTCTTCAATTCTATGGCATGTCAGGTGAGACACTTTTGTGAAAAGGGTTTCAAACAACTCTGTTCTTTTATCGGGGCTTAAGAAGGTTGAGATGGATTTTCTGTGAGAACTGTATGATGGAAAAATAGAAGACAGTTAGCTTTCAGTTGAACTTGCGTGAGAAGAAGCTTAGGAAGCTAGAGTTGGTACATACAGATGTGTGGGGTCCAGCTCAGAAATTTTCTTATTGTGGTAAGAGATACTTTGTCACATTCATCGATGATGCTACAAGAAAAGTTTGGGTTCATGCAATTCATGAGAAATCAAATGTGTTGAGGCATTCAAAGCTTAGAAGGTCAGGGTTGAGAAAGAGACGGGTTGCAAAGTGAAAGCATTAAAGTCGGACAATGGTAATGAGTACACAGATAAAAAGCTTGTTGACTATCTGGCAAAGGAAGGTATCCAAGGAATCATGACAGTTTCTAGGACTTCACAGGAGAATGAAGTAGTAGAAAGAATGAACCGTACGATACTCGAAAGGGTGAGATGCATGAGACTTCATGCGAGTCTTCCGATCCATCTTTGGGTCGCTACAGTGGATACAGTAGTGTATTTGATTAACTGTTGTCCGTCTATTGGCTTTGATGATGCGATTTCGCAAGAACTATAATCAAGTAACACTGTCAATTATTTGTATTTGAAATTTTTTTGTTGTATTGAATATTTACTAATTAACAGGGAAAAAAAAGAAACTGGATTCTAAATGCAGAAAGTGTGTATTCATTGGCTACGGTGGCGATGAGTTTGGTTATAGACTTTGGGATTTTGTGAACAACAAGGTCATTCGCAACAGGAATATAGTATTCAGTGAAGAAGTCTTATGCAAGGACATGCACGCATGTAAAGACAATACAACTAGTTGAAAGTCAGATTTTGGTTCAGACTCATATTCATATTCTGATTCTGAAGGCGACACTGGTGGTGGGGGCCCTACAATGCAACAACAGATACAAGTACCACATGCAGCACATAAGGCTCATGATAAGCCTATTGGGAATGAGCAAGTTATCCAAGATGAATAGGTACAACCAGAGCAGTTCGGAAAATCTGAACCGGCCGGTGAACCGGTACCCACATTGAGGAGATCGACATGAGAGAGAAGGAAAACCAAGATATTTGAGTCATCAACTAGTGTTGTTCATGAGCATGTTCTGTACACGAATTCATGAGAGCCAGAGACTTATGACGAGGCTTTGAAGGATGAAGCTTAAATTCAGTGGGAGTTAGCCGTGAGGGACAAGATTAATTCCTTGGAACAAAACCAAATTTGGGAGTTGACCAAGTTACCTACAGGGAAACGCCCTCTTATGAACAAATGAATTTTCTGAGTCAAAGATGAGGCAGTTGGCAGTAAAAGGTATAAGACGAGGCTTGTTTTTAAAGAGTTCTCTCAAAGCGAAGATGTCGATTACAGTGAGATCTTTGCACCGGTTGTGAAGATGACTTCAATTTGGGTTCTGCTTAGTATTGTGGCAGTGGAAGACTTACATTTAGAGTAGTTCGATGTGAAAATAACATTTCTCCATGGTGATGTTGAAAAAGAGTTTTACATGAGACAACCCACATGTTTTAAAGCTAAAGGAAAAGAAGAGTCTTTATAGACTCAAATAAGCACCATGGCAATGATACTTGAAGTTTGATTGCTTTATGGGAGGAAACAGTTTCGACATATGTGAAACAGATCATTGTGTTTATGTTCGGTGATATGAATACAATGATATAGTTACCTTGGCATTGTATGTGGACGACATGTTGTTAGCAGGTTCATATATGGAGAAGATCAAGAAAGGGAAGAAGGGACCAGCTTCAGAGTTTTCAACAAAGGACTTGGGAGAAGAAAAGAAAAGTCTCGTTATGAAGATTAGTAGAGATAGGAAAAGCAAGATCTTTGGTTATCACAAGCGGACTATGTGAAGAAGGTGTTGAAAAGATTCAATATGGATGGCGCAAGGCCAGTCACTTGTCCATTGGCCGCACACTTCAAGTTATCGATGGACTTGTGTCCTAAAAAGGAGGCAGAGATGGAGAAAATGGCTGTTATTTCTTATGTCCCAGTCATTGGGAGTTCGATGTATGCAATGGATTTTACAAGACCATATATTGCACAAGCAATGAAAATTTTCAGCTGTTATATGAAGAATCCAGGTAAACAACATTGGGATGCAGTAAAGTGAATTCTCAGATTTCTAGTAGGTACTTCATGTCACTCTCTTTGTTTTGGGGGAGATTCTTTGCATATACATGGTTATATGGATACGAATTTTTGGGGCGATCGTGATGGTTGTAGAGTTCTACAGTATATGCATTTATAGTTGGAAGTACAACTGTTAGTTGGGCTTCGTTGTTACAAAATATTGTACTGTCATGCCCCTCTTCCCAAAAGAATACAGAATACGAATACGTAACAAGCCCAGCAAATAATTTTCATTATTCGTAAGCTGTAAGGATCAACTCAACAGTAAACAGAAAGATACAACCACATATGCATGAATCAAACCTCATAATCACAAGAATTACTTGAAATCAAATACATGATTCTCAAATAAAACAAGATCTGAAGAACAATAAAACTCCGGGTCAAACATGCTCAATTACAAAGTATCAAGTAGCAACAAAAGAAACTGATAAACTCGATGAAGAAATAAACTAATGCATAAAAGATCCTAGTCTAAATGGCTTAGAACACTTGATCACTTACTCCTGCAGGTAACTGGTCTCCAAAACCTGTATATTTATCAATTCAAAAGAAACAGACAAGAGGGAAAACAATCTACCCATTAGTGCAAGCTACGGGCCGCAAGTATTACAAGCAGAAGGGTACAAGAACAAGGTAAATAATAATACAGAGCAGGAAATAAGAATCAAGAGCATAGAATATAGCATGAAAGGATTGCAATAGGTAAATAGGGTCAAATAAACTGATAAGCTTGTAACAGATATCAGATAAACCTGTAAAGTTGTAACAAATATCAGATAAACATGTAAACTTGTAACATATATCAGATAAACATGTGAAACAGGTGATAGAAATATGTAGGTGAAACATATTATTCTTAAGTCTGTTATTTAATCCTATCTAATGCATCACTAATGCTTTCCATACCACACGGTTGCTGCATACAAACAAGTTACGTTTAGATTTAGTGGTGGATTCCATAGGGCCGTGTACTTAGGCATCATATAAACTGATAAACAGATAAACAGAAACAGATAAACAGACTCATGAATCATGTAATCATGTATTCATGCAAACATGTGAGATCCACGAGCCCCCTTCCGAGTACACCTTCCTATAGGGAAGAATGCAGTCAGGTAATCATGTAAATAGATAAACAGATAAGATGGAAAACACGAGCCCCTATCCGAGTACACTTTCCTATATTGTCCACTACTAAATCTTTCCCTTAAACCCCGACTTGATACTTATTCTTTTATTCAAAAAAGAAATGAATGTGCAAAATCAGGGACATGTAAACATGACAGGGACAGAAACCAGGTTCAGACTAGGCGGAAAACATGTTTGGGTGCCATAAACAAACTTATAAATATTGAAACAACAAGGACTCAAATTCTGGACAGCGGTACGTTGCTGCACCAAAACTGGAATTTCCGCTGCTACAGAAAAGAAATTCAAGATCGGTCAGGAGTTCCAGAAACTAGACTCCTCACATGTTCTAACGTATATTTAAATTCAACATTCTGATAAAAGTAACTAAATCAATTAGTCTGTTCTTTACGGATTTCCTGTTCTGGCAGAAACTTAGGATACAATTCTTATATTCATAGAATAGTAAGAAATTCATTTAAAAATCCTATAAAATTTATAATCAGGTTCTTAATCATTGGAAACATATTGGAGTTTATCATAGCATAATTACACTATTAATCTGACTTATAAAATAATAACATGTCAATACATCGTAAATCAGAAATTTGGAAATCTAACGCTAGCAGCATTAAAAATGGGATATTTCGCACATCACAGATCGGATTTCAGATCCGTCGGATGTTCTGGAAACTATAAACAGGGGACTACATTTCTTATTTATAAAGTTCTAACAGATTTAAAATGTAACTGGGTCAAAACCTGATTACAAGTCAAAACTGACGGCAGGGAAGAAATATACAATTTGATATCTATGATCTAATTCATGTTCGTGTAATGGATGCAATAACGAAGTATTCGTGATCTTTTATGAATACGTAATTAACAGAAACAAATCAAAACAGATAGGGGTCAAGATCATCAATGTATAAGGCATGAGAAATGGGTCACAACGATAAACCTACTTGCAGTATTTCAAAGAATGCTTGTATGAAAAAAAAGATTCATACAAGGATACTTGCCTTAATATGATGACGATGATTTTGATAATATTGAGAATAACGGGACGAGTGTCCCGACGGCAACACGTGCAAATTACGTGCAACAATGCACACCTGAAAAGCATGTGCACACATGTGCAAAGAAACACACAGAAACTCAGCGACACAATAGCAACCAGTGGACACAACAACAAACAGCAAGAGTGGCCAATACAAACAGCAAACAGCGGCTCCTCACAATAAACAGTAAGATCAACAGCCAATACGGTTTCAGCAATGGCAGTGACTGCGACTTGGCTCGACTTCGACGGTGGGCGGCGGTCCACTGCGATGGCCAACGGCAGCGAGGGGGGGCTCGGGGTGATTGGGATGCAGGCGATGAGTTTCGGTGAGACGAAACAGAGGAAGAAGAAGATCGGGGTAGGGGCGACTGTGGTGGCTGTTGTTGATGGTGAAGCAGCGATTGGGACAGCGAGGTGACTCAGGGGCTCGGTGATGGTCTCACTCATGAGAGGGCAAGGGAGACGATGGTAGCAGCAATGGCGAGGTGACGCAACTACAACAACGAGGATGAGAGGTGCGAGAGGCTCGGTGGTTGATGAAGCAATGGCATTGTGGAGATAGCAATGGGGCTCAGGAAGTTTGCTAGCGTGGTCGAGTGGTGGTGGCGGCGAGGAGTGAGAGCGAGGGAGAGGGTGATGGCAGGGTGTAGGGGATGGAGGATGGCGAAGATGGCGAGGAGCTCGGGGCTGCGATGGGGCTGAGGGACATTGAGGGTGGCTCGAGCGGGAGGTTGAAGACGAGGAGGAAAGGGGATGGCGATGGAGACAGAGGCGATGGGGCGCTCTGTTTTTGTTTTTGGAACAGAGGAAGAGGGAGATAGGGGGAGAGAGAGAGACTGGGTAATGAGAGAGGGATTATTAATATGATAATATTAAAATAATGGGGTGAGTACGGGTGAGTTATGAGATAGTGGGAGCAAGGTGAGAGTTGTGGGGTTGTTAGGGTGACTGCATGCTACAGAAGAGGGTGGGGGAAACGTAAGAGGGAGTTGAAGAGATCTGGGGGGAAATTGAGTTAGTGGGTTTAAATTGGGTTAACGGGTTTGGGTACACCAATGCGGGTTTTGAGTTTAATAGTTGGGCTCACATTAATAAATAAGGATAATAATATTGTTGGGATGGGTTTGGGCTTAAGAATTGGGCTTTACATGAAATTAAAATAATCAAAATAATATGATACTATGGATTAAATTGGGCTTCAAATAAAATAATCAAATTAATTTAAATGTGGGTTAAAATTTGGCTTTTATTAAAATGATAACAATGATAATAAAATCAAACTGGTTTGGGATTCCAATATTAATAAATAAAAATGAAAGATTGGGCTTCATATAAAACAAAATAATCAATAGTAATAATATGATACAATGACTGTTGGTTTCAAAAGAATAAAATAATTTATAGAAGAAATTGAAATACAAGAATACAAAAAAAGGAATGAGAATCTGTATACTCGGGAATGGGGGTTACAAGCACAACCATCCACAAAGTCAGAGTGTATGGCACTTACAGAGGTGACGAAAGACATGTTGTGGGTTTCTGAGCTTATGAAACAGTTGGACAGAAGAAAAAAAAACCACGGGTGAGGTATGGTGTGATAGTCAAATTGTGGTTTTCTTGGCGAAAAACTTGGCATATCACTCTAAGACTAGGCACATTCAAATGAGGTATCACTTTATTAGAATGACGGTTGAGAAGAAATAGTTGAAGCTATCTAAGATTCTTGGCACTAAGAATCTGGCTGACATGCTCACAAAGGTAGTGGATAGGCATCAGTTCTGCTATACCGTTATTGATTGTCTCCAGGATAATTGATGAGGAGACTCACAGAGGCACAAACCTAAATTAGGCCAATGGAAGAATGAAGAACATGTTAGAAACTTCATGTATATGTCTCCAAGTGGGAGACTGTTGGGGTTTGTGGATCCAAATACACAATAATGGGTTGAAAGAGGTTAACGTGAAGGAGAGTCGAAGTGGGTGTAACACCCCGAATTCCAAATAAGCCTGAATTCAAAGTTCCACAGGATCTTTACACTTCACTTCGTATAATTTTACAAGGAATTTAAAACTTTTATTACAACAATGATTACATCAGAGTCTTTTACATCAACACGCAGCGGAATAAATAAATACAACAATGATAAGTGTACAATTGTAACAACTTTAGCATTTAAATAATCATCAGCAACAAATTCATCTTTATATCTTCTTATAAACTCCAAGTCCTGCATATAAAACTGTGGGTACGTAAGTTTCTTACAATCGACAAAATATTATACACGGCCATCCTCGCTATGCCGAACAGTATAACGATGCTTAAATACTTTAGCAAACACAAACTTGATCACAAACTAAGCTACGAAGGGACTATCCTATTGATGTCGTAGGTGCTGTGCACTTAGTCTTTAATGCAATTATTTATATTACATGACACTAATGTGCACTTATTCGGATTCTATGCATTCCATAATACATAAGTCCGAGGTCAAGCCCTTAATCATTCTTCATCTTGTAGGGTTCAATCCCTCGCCATAACTTAAACTACTACGGTAACTACGCTAAGTATCTTAGGTATTCTATGAGTTACGAGCCTACGTCTAGACATCCTGGAGAGAATCCCACGCACTGACGCATGACTCATCATGCAGACATCCTGTGGTCAATTCACCTCTGCCATGAACCATGGCACCACCCGTAGTCACCAAATACCCCACAAGCGTCGCCACCAGGACGGTACCCTGGAGTAGTATCCATGCCTTAATCATGACGCATCATGAGGACATCCTGTGAACACTCTCACGCTGCCAATTCAATGGCCCTCATACTCATGTTTTTCTCTTACTTTCATCACATCTCCACTATAATGTAGTCCTTAGATTTTTAATTTGTTTTAAAAGAAAATCATCACAACCTAGAGCTAGCTTATCCTACCGGACTTAAACCAAAACAAAAGAGACAGTCAGCCTACTTGGCTACTTCTCAAGAGATGCTCAACCCACACTGGTTAGTTTTCAAATTCATTAATAAAAATTACCGGTCACTAGGGTCTCGCCTAGCCTCTAGATTTCAACAACTATCTCTTTCTAGAGATCAACAATAAGTCATATTCATCTCAAAATAATCTTTCAATTTCTTTATTCATATCTCTTTCTCAAAGAGAATATTTCTTAATAAACTCATAACACGACATAAGTCAATTCAACATCTTTATCAATTTAATCTCTTACAACATTGTACACAATTTAAACTCTTCATTTAATTAATACTAAAATTACAAAATCTCATTTTGAACTCTTCACAATTTTCTATGTTCAACAAAAATATTTGTATCTTAAATCACAAAAAGAATTATACTTTTAAGAAATTTTGTTAATCACTTTTCCCAGAATTTGCTTCTAAAAACCTCATTATAATAAGTCAAAATGTTGTAGAAATCAGTCTATTGTATTTGCCCTTAACCAGAAAAAGAATTTCAATTGAACCTTATAAACAAAATACAGGGCATGATCCCATGAAACCTAGATATTTTTTTGATATTTCTAATATTTTTTTTAATATTAAAAATACTTAAAATCTCAAAAAACATAATAATTTACCTTGGAGTAGTATCCACGCCCTAATCATGACGCATCATGAGGACATCCTATGAACACTCTCACGCCGCCAATCCAGGCCCTCATACTCATGCTTTTCTCTTACTTTCATTACATCTCCACTATAGTATAGCCCTTAGATGTTTAATTTGTTTTAAAAGAAAATCATCACAACCTAGAGCTAGCTTACCCTACCGGACTTAAACCAAAACGAAAGAGATAGTCAGCCTACTTGGCTACTTCTCAAGAGATGCTCAACCCACACTGATTAGCACTCAAATTCATTAATAAAAACTGTCGGTCACTAGGGTCTCGCCTAGCCTCTAGATTCCAACAACTATCTCTTTTTAGATATCAACAATAAGTCATATTCAATCTCAAAATAATCTTTCAATTTCTTTATTCATATCTCTTTCTCAAAGAGAATATTTCTTAATAAACTCATAACACAACATAAGTCAATTCAACCTCTTTATCAATTTAATCTCTTACAACATTGTACACAATTTAAACTCTTCATTTAATCAATACTAAAATCACAAAATCTCATTTTGAACTCTTCATAATTTTCTATGTTCAACAAAATTATTTGTATCTTAAATCACAAAAAGAATTATACTTTTAAGAAATTTTATTAATCACTTTTCCCAGAATTTGATTCTAAAAACCTCATTATAATAAGTCAAAATGTTGTAGAAAAATTCCCATGAAACCTAGATATTTTTTTGATATTTCTAATAATTTTTCTTAATCTTAAAGAATACTTCAAATCTCAAAAAACATAATAATTTACCCAAAAAATCAAAATTTAAAAAAATTGGCCGAAGCCAGGAATCAAACCCACACACAACATGCCCGCCTAGCTATAGCAACCGGACTAGAGCGCCACCGAAGGCCAAGAAGTCCAAGGCGCCTCATTGTTAAGTGTAGAACTTAAATCCTATTTAGATTCTGGGTCCCAGTATTTGAGTTAAAAAAATTGATTTAAAAAAAATAAAGTCTCTGGAGAGATTTGAACCCAAGACCAAGAGCTCCCCTCTGCTACAGTAACACACTTAAAACGCACCCACTAACCAATAAGTCCAAAGTGGCTAATCGATGTAAAATGAGTTAAATTCTTTTTGTGTATACTGTATTGTGATTAGTTTTCCTTTACAAAATTCGATTCTTAAATCAATTTGTACTTGTACAAAAGCTTGATTCTTTTCCAGAATATATTTCTATCAAATGCAGTATAATATATTATATAAAAGTTTTCTTTTCGATGATGTAGCAAAAATTTCTCCCCAAATTGCATTAGAAAGCATACATTATAAATTTTCAAATAAAATGTTGTTTTTCATCAAAACTTTTCTATAAAATTTTTTATACTCATAAAATAACTAATAAGACAAAATCCGCCTTTCTTTACCACATTAGCATTAAAAGTCATTTTTCATACATATTGCATTATTTTGTACTACTATTATTCTAACATGCATCCAATCTCATACCAACAATTTTCTAAATGATACACCATTTTTTTCTTCACTTTTTAATTTAACACAAATTCTAATTGCTTATGTGAATCGCACCATCAATTCACACATCATGACATAAAATAATTAAGATTAAACAATCTACGAATTAGCCTACCAAGCAATTTCAATAAATCAAATTTCTACATTAACCAGCATGCAAATTTTACTCCTAATTTAGAAAGAATTTTAGAATCACCCACCCAAGGAAATTTAATTCCTAGCAATTGAACTCCTAGAATGAGAGCTCATAGAAACTCCGATTTGGCCTCCTCAAAATCCGCGCGCAAGAAAAAATTCCCAACTCCATTTCGGTTAGAGCAAACAGCAAGTACACCAACTCCATTTTTAGCATAGGCAAACAGTGAAGCACCCTCTCATCTTCATTCGGTCATAGCAACAGCAAGTGCATCTCACCTCATCTTCATATACACAAATGTATATATGTATGCAAAAGATATAGGTGTAGGGAGTAGGTGATGTAGGCAACAGTGGAGGGGGAACATGCTGGATGTGATCTTTCGGCAAGGACAAAGGGAAGGAAGAAAGAGGGAAATGAGTAGAGTAAGTAGGTATATATACACACATATATATGTATACACACAATTTGTATGGTGGATAAATGGAGAAAGCAAAGTAGGAACATGCTAGATATTGATGATGGTCTGGTTCGGATTTGCTGATTTGGTTTTGATTTCGGCAGAGGTGAAGAAAGAAGAGGATGATGAGAAGGTGAGAGGAGTTAGGGGGTGTATATAAAGAGATTAATTGAGTGGTTAGAATAACTATTCCCCACTACACCCATTAACACCACTCTCAAAATTCAAATCTTGTTCTTCCCTCCACTCCAAAGTAACCAGCCGGCCAACCCTCCTTCATGGGTAAAACACGTGCACGTGCTTGCACGAGCACACACTTCCCAAAAATCGATTATTTGTATTTTTAAATCAAAACATAGGTTATATATATATAATATGTATGTAAAAATTAGTTTAATTAAAAATTATTATTTTCATGCACAAATAAAATAGACACACACATTTTATGAAATTCATTTCGAAAAGAATATGCCCAAATACGCGCACCGAAACACCTGCGTCGCACGTAAATTACAGAAATGCGACTCAACGGAAAATTATTAAAATATAATCGAAAACAACATAAAAAAAATATATTTATTAATTTTATATATTCCACGACGTAATTGCTACGTACGTAGAAAACACGTGTATTACACGTACAAAATTATTTTAATCAAAAATAGAAGAAAATGAATTTTCGTTTTATAAAATGGACTAGAATACATATAATAAATAGTTGAAACACAGAAATATCACACGTAGCGGTGGAAAAATAAGTAATTGATACGTGCATCGATAATACGTAAAAAACACGTAAAAACACAGAGATTGAAATATTGCATTTGAGTTGACTCAAATAAGATTTTAAGAATATGGAAAATGCATAAATAGTCGGAAAATAAAACACATAGTGAAATACGTTACAATTACTACCAGTAACGGTACAAAATATACGTGCATAACACACGAAAGCAAAATTATCATTTCCAATTTTGCAGGGTGTTACAGTGGGAGCCAGCAAGTCATGAGCAGTCAGAAGCTGTAGGCAAAGTTACGGTCGACCGCACACTCGACCGCACCTCTGACCGACCATGTACATGCAGTCAGTGGCAGAGCCTGACAATTTCAATTGGGGATCCCATTTCTTTCGGCATCATCATGATTGTTGCCAAAAAAAATTTCCAAAATAATTTGATTAAATATATTTATAAAACTCATAAATTTATAACCAAACGACATATCACATATGAATTTTATAAAGTAACAAGAAAATATTTTGCTAGTTTAAAAAAACATCAATAATATGACTCAAGTTTTCAAAAATTACAATCAACAAATCTATCCCTACTGTCAAGGTTTAATAGAATAAAACTCTGACATGATCATCTCATTAGTAAATCTATGACTAATATTATTTTCAATGTTACAATGAGGTTGTTGCTGCTAATTTATGTGTGGGAGCAAATAGATGATATGAGTTCTTTTATAAACAATAAAAGCTAACCTTTTTGACTTTTTTCGGTATTTACTGCTTTCAACTGATGTTGACTTCTCGATCTGACTCATTTGCACCGCTGGATCTGATCTTGATGGTGCGATCGCTCCGATTGACCTGCAAAAATTCTGAAACACCGGGGTTGACACTGACGATAGACCCTTCGACGCTCAAGTCAGAACTCAAGAAGAATATGAGAGAGCTTTTGTGGAGAAAATACTCATTACCCTATTCTAGTGGAGGTAGAGGGGTATTTATACCCGCCTTGGGGGTCTGTTTCAAGATAATGATTTATCTCCACTTCCTAGTATTTTTGGATTGAATCAATTATCTCTTTTTCATGAAGAGATAAGAGTTGTTGAGGGGATTTGAGTTTTAAACTCTCCCCTAGATAAGAGATATGGTTTTTGAACCGTCTCTTATAGATAATCTTGAGTTTAAATCATTTTTAATGAATTGAACTTTTTTGCATGGGGTTGTTATGACAACCCAATAAGGCAGATCCATCTTGGGTTATTGGGCTTCAGAGTTGGCCAATTTCCCTTCATAGACTTGATTCTAGTGAAAATTACCCCTGAGAGCTTTAAGATTCGGTTCCGATTTAGTTCTATTTTACCCACATCAGAGGCTATCATCTAAATAATCATCTTCCATCCTATTGTGGAGTTTCTTCTTCACAAGTTTCATAGCTGAAAAGGCTCGTTCAGTAGTTGCTGTAGAAATATGTAAAGTTAGCACCAAGCGGATCAACCTATCAATTAGATGATAGTTAATTGTTTTTTTGTCATATATAATTTATGACATAAATCAGAGGTTGAAGACAAATTCAAGAATTCTGGATGCTTTATGACATCAAGACCATAATACTCCAGTTGCAATTTTAATTGGACACTCACTTGTTCACTGAAATCTTTGGGATAAAACTTATCCGCCAACATGCATATCTTTTTAACATCGAATGATTTCAACCCATCTCTTGGATTTAATGCTGAGCTAAGGACAATGATCTCTAAAGAAGAATAAGAAAACCTGCTATTCAATTCTTGCAGTTCAAAGTCGACTGAAGCTGTAAACAAATCAATCCTGAAATGATGCTCCATTGTGATAGAATTTTGGTTTCTTCTAGGGCGGGGGGGGGGGGGGGGGGGGGGGGGGGGGGGGGGGGGCTCTCCCATTAGAGCAATGGTCTGGAACATTTATATGGGGGATACCTCTTTGGATAAATCAGATAAATAGGGAACTTCTATGGGAAAGACCTCGCCCATTAGAGCAAAGATTGAATAAATCGGGAACATCTATATTATTTCGTTCACAAAACGATAGAACTTTGGCTAGTAAAGGCTCCCAACCAACATCTCTCATCTTCTGAAGAAGTGATTTGCATGTAGTAACCAAATCTACAACATTTAGGATGTATTGAGTTTGTAGTTGTAAGGCTTTAGAAAGAATATTTGTTATGCCCATAATTTCTTCCATTAGATGCAAGCAAAGAATAAACTTAAACGTTCTCATCATCTTCATAGCCACTGCCGCATCACCACACACTTCATAATCTCTCCTTTCATTTTTCATATTCAAGAGAATTTTCCTCGAGGCATTGTACATTCTGATCAAGCTACAAATATACCGATAATGAGAACTCTATCGAGTATCTCCAGCCCTTAGTAAAGTACAAATTTGATTTTTTTCATCTTCAATGATTAGTGGTACTTTTTCAAAAATTAGAGTAAGAGATGATTCACTACTACTAACGGCTCTATCTCTTTTCCCAAAAAAAAAATATCAAGAGTTCTTTTTGGTTTGCTCATATTATCTACAGCGTATAACAATACAATATTATTAATTCATACATAATGTTTAAATAATGTGTACCTCATTCACAATAATCACAACTCACAAGTAATACCACAATACACTAAGAGATGTTTCTAATTAATTCTCTATTATGTTCTAATTTCTAATTAATTGTTGCAACATAGAACCCATTCACAAAAAAATTTAGACATTCATTGAATCAATTGTTACAGCTCTACCTCATTCACAAAAAAATTCAATGAATCAAGCCTTGCAACATAGAACCCAGTTAAACCCTAAATCACTCACTCTCACTCTCCCCATAAAATTAAGCCATAAATTAAACCTACCAAAATTAAGCCCCGGATTAAACCTACAAAAAAAAATTACCCAAAAAACACCAAAATTCTAACTTGAAATTTCAATAGATTAAACTTTCTACTTATAAATATATCTCTATACCCAAAATTCATACTTCAATAAAAAGAAATAAGAATTTAAAATTTATAAAGTTACCTTAAGTATGGTTGAGACTTGAAAGAATGAGATGAGAGAGAGTGAGAGATCCTCGGCTGGTGCACGCCGTCTGCCTCCGCCCCTGATGAAGACGGAACTCGTAATTCACATCACCTTCAAAAACCTATTTTGTATATTAATTCAAGCTTCTAAGATTCCAAGATCAAATCTCTAATTGAACTTACTAGGGTTTGGACTGATTTAAGAGGAGGGAGGGAAGCTGAACCTGGGGTAGGATGAAGCCAGAAAAGGAATGAGAAGAAATTGGGAATTGAGGGTGCGGGTTTCGATGGGTCATGGGTGTTTTATTTTTTTTTAATTAGTGAACCAGTAGGGTCAAAGTGGGATTGAATGGGTTTGAGGGGGGGGGGGGGGCAAATAAAAATATGGGCCTATAAAGGAGGGCTTTTACAATTTTTTAGGGGTCCCATTTGTCCCCCTTAGCTGACCTCTGCTTCCACCCCCGCAGGCAGTGCACTGTCGACTGTGCAATCGACCGTCTTGTTCGCTGCTAAAATCATGTTCACCTGAAGGAACGACCAGTCGACCGTGCAGTCGACCGACCCATTCTCTGTTGGATCCCTGTACAGTCGAAGACATGAACGGTTGATCGACCAAAGTTGCGGTCGATAGGTGTGGCGCTGATTGATCTGTGGTTGAGATTAGATATGATGAAAACCTATATATATTGTATTGCGTACGATTTTAGGGAATCTAAAAAAAGAGATCTATCAGTCGTTAGAGAGACAGATAGAGAATGAGAGAAACCATACACCTTGAGGGCGAGTTCTTGAGAGATTTGTAAACTTGTTCTTCATATTTCTAGTGGAAATCACAGGAGTGTCTCTGCGCGGGAAAGTAGCCATTGTATTGGGTGAACCTCAAAAAAATCTTGTGTGTTCTTGTGTGATTGCTTTTGATTGCTTTTGTTCTATTATTTTGCATCTCGTTGGTGAGTTATTCCGCAGTTAGAACTTAACAAAACACTTAGGTGTTGTGGACACCATATTAGGTATAACTGTGAGTTTCGGTTGGCAATGAATAACCCTTAGTCAAAATCATTAAATCAACAATGTGTTCCAAAAGTAGAGATATAGTGACTGAAAGTGTGTTTTGAAATATCTTTTGAAAATGATAAAAGGTTGAGACCTAATGATGGTACAACTATGAGACGGTTATGTTATTCTAAACTTATTGAAAGTCTCATGTATATAATGATATACACTAGACCAAATATAGCATTTGAGATAGGTACGATTTACAGATCCACTAGTAATCCTATTAATACACATTGAAATGTTCCTAAGAGGCGAACAAGATACCTAGGAGGTATTTAAGAGTTTGTTTTGTGCTACTCTAGTGATCCTCCAGGATTGAAGGGATGATCTGATGCATTATGGTGCTCAAAATTTAGTGAAAGTCGATCATCTAGTGGACATGTGTTTACACTAGGAGCAACAAACATATTATGGAGATTAAAAGGCAAACATGCATTGCGCTCTCATCCATAAAATTAGATCTCTGTTTTATCCTCTGTAGGAAAAGAGGTTGAGTAGATTGAATGACTTGTTTCTAGTCATCCAATGAGAAGTTTAGAGTAAATTCTCTAATTCTGTTCTGCGACTGTCAAGCTACAATGTAATGTAACTCATAACTCACTCTATAATAGTAAGAGGAGTACATTAAGACTGAAAAAAGCCTAGTTGAACTTTCTCATATATAAAGTGCAGTTGAGACAAAGTATGACTAATGTTCTTACTAAGAGATTTGAAAGTGATCTAATCATCAAAACTGTGAGAAAAATGAGGTTAAAATTGAACCAAAAGATTTAACATCCTAGTTATTTTGAAATTTAGAATCCAATTGGAGCCATAGAAAGGTTCAAACTTAAGCACCAATTTTAGGCAGTTGGCATGCTTTAAATAATTTGAAAAGTTCTATGAAAATTTTGTTAATATGTAACTTCATTCCAAATTTGATGATGCTATATATTCTCATGACTTAGAATCATCTCATTATCCAAAAGAATGCATGGAAACTTGTCGACATATTTTCAATGTGTAGAATTGTTGTATCATTCCAATTTTGATGATATATCTCTTTTATGGATTCATGTTTCATTCTAATTTTGAAAAATTCAGAATTAACCATAATTGATTTGACTGTTATATGATTCCAAAATGAAACATAGTGTAGTTCGTGTAGAAACTATAACAATTCTTGTTCTTTGATTTGTTAAAGAAACTTAATTGTGATGTTTGAGGTACATTTAAGCTAAGCTAGTTTGAATCGTACTAAGTTATTTTGTGGAAGTAGATACTTTATTAAATTTGCTTGAATTCTTTGAGATGTATCTTAAGATATTCTTGTTTTCATAATGCTAGCAAAGATAGAGGAGTTGAATCTGTCAACATAGATTTTAAAATAATGATTTGCTCAAAATAAATTAGTAAACATAAAGCAGTTTGTAATGATAGAGTTTCGGTTTATTTCTTTCGAGAATAAATTAATTACTTGTTTGGTAAAACTACTTTTGAGTTTAAGACTCTTGTGTTTATCGAGCAAAAAACTCTCATTTTGTTCTTGAAGTTTATTTGCTTTGGTTGATTTTAAAACAATGACAGATTTTTCCAGTTGGTTTAGTCATTGTCAATTTAGTTTTCTGTAATTAACAAAATTGGAAAGGATAAGTATCTATGGAGAACTAAATCGATATGTGATAGAAGGATGTGGATTCATAGACAGAGCGGGGGTGGCGGCGTGGTCCTCCGACGCCATCGCCTTGCAAATAATTGTCCGATTCTCGGTGAGAATTTCGATAATACCACGCAAAATATCATATGGCTATTTTTGCATAGTAATCCATGCACGTCTTAGTATTGCACACGATTACACATTTCAAATAATTATTAGTTTTAATTGAGAGATTTCAGACATATGAACTGTTCTGAACCCGATGAGGTAAACTCGGAATATCTTATCAATTAAACCGTGGTTTTGTCCTGATTGTTTTGATCAGACAATTATCGGGAGAAAATTATAATTTCTATAAAACCTATATTTTTATAGATTTTAAATTATATATATTGGTTATTTTCAATTAAGCTAGTGCTTGAATTGAATGTGGGTTGTATTTGTGCACTAGGGTTAGAATTGGGGTATGGTGACCTAGGATTCCTTGACCTAACCTAGGGTTAGGAACCCTAGCATCATGTGATCATGGCTTGAATCTTGATGAAGATCCATGGTGGAGACAATTCACCATGTGATATGTGTGTGTTTGACTTCAAGAGATGAGAAGTTTTCAAGGAAGTTTCCAAGAAACTTCCAAGATCATCTAGAAGAGTGTGTTGGCACTCATCTCACCCACACATCTCCATCTACTCCACCCTACTCCATCTCCACCCTCCAATCTCCCCTTGACCATTTCCGGTCCACTTTCCCAACACCCCAAAACCCTAACTCTCCATCTCCTATAAAAACCCCTCCATTCATCTTCTCACTTCTTCTCATCTTCTTGTTTCATTTTTGCTTCAAAAAAAAAAAGGTAGAGAAAGAAGAGAAGAAGAAAAAGGGTGGAGTCTTGAATAGTAGAAGAGGAGAAGGTTTTAGCCAAAGCTACTACAAGATCAAGTGAGCAAGGGTACAAGCTTGAAGAGGAAGGAGCAAGCAAAGCTACAAGGAGATTTTTGCAACTATATGTGGGTGATTCTCTAAACTTAAAAAGATTTAGTCTTTCTTTTGTATGTGATGATTAGCATGTAAAAGTAGCTAAGAAAACTTGATTGGCCATGTATGAGCATGGGCATGTTAAGAAAAGAAAAGTTGTATTGTAGAATAACTTATTTTCTAGACTTTTGTTAGAAGCATGTTTGTGAGTATGAGTTTGAGAATTACTTGCTCTCAAACGGTTCGGAATTTGGGGCTCAAATTTTGGAACATTGTTCTTTTATGTGTCTAGAGCATTCATGAATTTTTTAATAATTTTTAGAAGCAATTTAGTAGCCCAAACACCAAGTCAAACTCAGGACAGTAAGCAGCCGAAATGGCTGCTGGCTGTGTGAAATTTGCAGTGTCTTTCCGATCTAGTAACTCAAAATTGGCTGGGTAATTTGAGCTGAATTTTTTTTTGGACACTCTTGTATGTGTCCAAAACTATATTCTTTAGTTTCATAATATTTTGAGGTCATTTAATACCTCAAAGAAATTATAGAATATCACTGGTCTGGAAGTTGTGGCTGAAGCTGATTGTTTTTGGACCGAGGTTAAAAAGGTCATAACTCCTTGTGTGTTTATGATATTTCTATGAAATTTTGGAAGTATCTTTTGGTATGAGTCTATTTTATTATTCTCAAATTTTAGAATTTTTTTGAGGTCATTTGATGGGTTTTTAAAAATAAACCGTATATAGTGGTATAAACCTTGTTGAAAGAAGAGCTGAAACGTATGCTATGTTTGAGGAGTCATAAATCATTGTGTGATATGAACATGAATGTGAATTTTAGATACAATGAAATGGTATTTGTTTGGATTAAGAATCTCAAATTTCATGATCATTGGACTTAAGGTTGATTTGTTATTGAATTTCAAAGTAGACAAAGTTCAACCGAGTTCAGATTGACTAGTCTGTAACGATATTTTATTCTGGAATTATTCGTTAATAATTTATGAAATTGACCAACTAGAGATTTGTAATAGGGAGTCATAGCTTTCTAACCCAACTGGAATTTTGTAATTCCAGTTTGTAGGTTGAGAGTTATGATTTTTCAAAGAGTAGAGAAGAAGTCATAAAGAACAAGCAAGGTAATGTAGCTATCGTCTACTCCAGAGCAGGAGCGGAAGAATGGCAGCATCAAATTCATGATGGGTTTGTCCGGGAGGTTGGGGAGCAACAATTCAACTTGGTGGAAGACTAGTTTGTCAAGAATATCACTCGGGGAACTAGAGATGGTTCAGGAAAATATCTCATGAACCATCGGTGATTGTGTTTTTGTTTTCTTCTCCACTAGCGTCGTTCTGAGGACAGAACAATTCTAAGGAGGAAGTGATGTAATATCCCGCAAAATAGCATATGGCTATTTTTGCGTAGTAATCCCTGCACGTCTTAGTATTGCACACGATTACATATTTCTAATAATTATCAGTTTTAATTAAGAGATTTCAGACAATGAGCTGTTATGAACCCGATGAGGTAAACTCGGAATATCTTCTCGATTAAACTGTGGTTTTGTCCCGATTGTTTTGATCAGACAATTGTCGGGAGAAAATTATAATTTCTATAAAACTTATATTTCTATAGATTTTAAATTATATATATTAGTTATTTTCAATTAAGTTAGTGTTTGAATTGAATGTGGGTTGTATTTGGGCACTAGGGTTAGAATTGGGGTATGGTGACCTAGGGTTCCTTGACCTAACCTAGGATTAGGAACCCTAGCATCATGTGATTATGGCTTGAATCTTGATGAAGATCCATGGGGGAGAAAATTCACCATGTGATATGTGTGTGTTTAACTTCAAGAGATGAGAAGTTTCCAAGGAAGTTTCCAAGAAACTTCCATGATCTTCTAGAAGAGTGTGTTGGCACTCATCTCCCCCAAACATCTCCATCTAATCCACCCTCCCTTCTCCCCTTGACCATTTCCGGCCCACTTTCCCAACACCCCAAAACCCTAACTCTCCATCTCCTATAAAAACCTCTTCATTCATCTTCTCACTTCTTCTCATCTTCTTGTTTCATTTTTGCTTCAAAAAAAAAAATTTAAGGTAGGGAAGGAAGAGAAGAAGAAAAAGGTGGAATCTTGAGTAGTAGAAGAGGAGAAGGTGTTGGCCAAAGCTACTACAAGATCAAGTGAGCAAGGGTACAAGCTGGAAGAGGAAGGAACAAGCAAAGCTACAAGGAGATTTTTGCAACTATATGTGGGTAATTCTCTAAACTTAAAAAGATTTAGTCTTTATTTTGTATGTGATGATTAGCATGTAAAAATAGCTAAGAAAACTTGATTGGCCATGTATGAGCATGGGCATGTTAAGAAAAGAAAAGTTATATTGTAGAATAACTTATTTTCTAGACTTTTGTTAGAAGCATGTTTGTGAGTATGAGTTTGCTCTCAAACGGTTTGAAATTTGGGGTTCAAATTTTGGGGACTTGTTCTTTTATGTTTTTAGAGCATTCATGATTTCTTAAAATAATTTTTAGAATCAATTTAGTAGCCCAAACACCGAGTCAAACTCAGGACAGTAAGCAGCCAAAATGGCTGCTGGCTGTGTAAAATTTGCGTTGTCTTTCTGATCTTGTAACTCAAAATTGGCTAAGTAATTTGAGCTGAAAATTTTTGTGGATACTCTTGTATGTGCCTACAGCTATATTCTTTAATTTCATAATTTTTCGAGGTCGTTTGATACCTTAAAGAAATTATAGAATATCACCGGTATGGAAGTTGTGGCTGAAGCTAACTGTTTTTGGACCGAGGTTAAAAAGGTCATAAATCCTTGTGTGTTTATGATATTGCTATGAAATTTTGGGAGTATCTTATGGTATGAGTCTATTTGATGATTCTCAAATTTTAGAATTTGTTTAAGGTCATTTGATGGGTTTTCAAAAATAAACCGTATATAGTGGTATAAACCCTGTTGAAAGGGCAGCTGAAAAGTATGCTATGTTTGAGGAGTCATAAATCATTGTGTGATATGAATATGAATGTGAATTTTGGACACAATGAAATGGTATACGTGTGGATTAGTAATATAAAATTTCATGAGCATTGGACTTAAGTTTGATTTGTTATTGAATTTCAAAGTAGATTAAGTTCAACCTAGTTTAGATTGACTAGTCTGTAAAGATGTTTTATTCTGAAATTATTCGTTAGGAATTTGTGAAATTGACCAACTAGAGATTTGTAGTAGGGAGTCATAACTTTCTAACCCAACTGGAATATTGTAATTCCAGTTTGTAGGTTGAGATTTATGGTTTTTCAAAGACTAAGGCAGATCCAGTCTAGTCGAAGCCCTGTTTATTGAAGAGTCAACTTTTCCCCTGTTTGCGCACCTGATGGAATTTGTTGTTTTCGAGGACTTTAATGATTGAATCTGAGAATGTTTTCAACTAGAAAGTTGTAGTAGACACTCCCAACTTTTTATAGAACCCAGAATCGAGTAATTCCGATGAGCGAGCAAATTTTTATAATGTTAGGAAGGTGCAGTAAATGCATTAAGGACTATGTAGCTAAGAGTGTGAGTTTTTATGGTGTCAAGATGATCGAATTTGAGAAAATGGTTAACTGGAGAGTTGTAGACTAGGGTCTTAGCTTTCCAGAGTGGGTAGTATCAAGCGATTCCGACTTATGTGCTGGAAGTTATGGGGGTTGCAAGTTTAGCAACCTGTTGTTTAGTTTGACTCCGAGCTTAAGTTAGCTCGGAGACTTGAGTTCTTTAAAGAATTTGAGGGAGTCTTCCACTAGGGGATTGCAGTGGATCTCCCTACCCTTCTAGAAATTCTGATTGTGTTGGATTTCGAGGAGCGTAGCTTGAGTTACAGCTACTACTATTTCTTGAACTTTTTCATCGGACAATTGATGTAGAACCCTCTGCATACCGCAGTGTGGTAATCATGAGCTATCCTATTTTTAAAGATGTTTTAGCATTTCATTTGGAACTTAAACAAGTTCCTGTGCTTAGTACGCATGATGGACATGAGTGAGTTGGGATATAGCTCTGGTTGGTTTGTGTTTGGTGTCTCGATGCCTGAGTCTGTCAATGGTCAAGAATTGATGATTGTGTGTGTACTTACCTTCATTCAATTATGTTGCATCCTTTGGGCACCGTTGGACTACTCGTTGAGGATCACGGGCCGGGGTTATTTGGTCGATGACCTGCGAAGGTATTGGAATCAATGGATGTGATTCCCGTGATGATTGTCTTTTTGACAGACCAGACAGGCTCGACATTATTGATCGACACCGAGTGTGATTTGGGTAATAACTTGTTTTCAGTAAATTGCATTGATTAGGTTTTCTTTATTGTTTCGCTTGAAGACCGAATCGGTATTAGGGGTGATTCCCTATAATCTGACTCGTTCTGAGAGTTGGCACTAGGTGGTGATAAATATGGGGTGTCTCTTCCTGTCATTAGGGATACATGCTGCTGTGCGTATCTTGCACTTTTGATTCCTGAAGTACCATGGTAAGAACGAGATGCCGATTTCCTAGCAGATAGGGGGTTTTAGACCTTCGAGGCCGTCATATTCTATGTTTGTGGACACGAATGGATCATAATGGATCTTCTGCGCAATGGATATGCTACTGCATATCTGTAAATTCATCACGGCTTTTGAGGATGGTCCGGTGCAACAATTATTGGTGACAGCGGGGTAACTCCCCTAATTATTTTGTTTTTATACCTCCTCACTCATGTTATACTATCAAGAACAGGAAGTGGACCGAAATAAAATGCATTGCATAGCGAGGGTTCAAATTCCTGAACTGGAGAAACGACTTGATCTGGGGTACATGTAGTATGGGATGCATGTGTGTCTAGAGTCTTTCTAACATTAGATTAAGTGCATCTATTCTGTACTCTGAGTTTTGTATTAGACTTCAAGTCATGACATACACGAACACTAGGAAATCAGGATACACGTATCTTTTCCATTCAAGTTGAATTGTGGGTGTGATAGTTAGAGATCGTTGTTTTCTTATCAGCATTGAGTCAGTATAATTACTGACGTACCCACTTAATTAGGTACTTGATACCCGGTCAAAAGGGCAGGGGAGCCAACCCAGCAGGAAATCCAAGTGGGGCGGCAGTGTATATGCCTACCATTCGAGGGGGCGCAGAAACATCAGAGTCACACAGCAGAAGGCACGAACCGAGGGGCAAGTCCTAGGGAGGAAGAGCGACCGCTCAGCTGAATTTCGGCAGTGACCAATCGATTCCCGTTCTGGAAGACAGCCGATAGCCTCACAAGTGGAATCTGGATATTTGTAATCAGTTGTAATAAGTTTATGTAATTTGTATTCCTTGTTCTGAACAAGATAAAGGTTGTAATTATTAATGTAATGATTTTGTTGGGCAATAAAAGTTTTTAAATTTCCGTGTTATTTTACTGTGTTGAGATACATTTGAAGGAAAAGATTCTGGTGATGTCACGGATGTCCTGTAACGAGGATCCGGGGCATTACAATTTCGGTGTTAGTTCATCTTTGACGTTGTTATATTATGCAGATTGTTTGTTGTTTTGATGTTGTTGTCATCTTTGAATATATATATATATATATATATATATATATATATATATATATATATATATATATATAGAGAGAGAGAGAGAGAGAGAGAGAGAGAGGGGGGGGGGGGGGGGGGGGGGGAGAGAGAGACTCTCAACTGTTAGATCGCGATCACAAATCTAACGGTGCTGGCTTTCTCCGCTCATCTGACTTACTGATGGGGACTTTTTCATCATTTCCCACTTCTTCTTTTCCTCATTCTCACGCTGTCGTTCTTTCTCCTTCTCTTCAATTCGCGATCTCAAAGTGTAACCCCCAAAGCGAAACCCTAGCTCGAAATCCTTTTTCACCCGACACCCATCTTCCTTACTCGAAATCCCCAAATACTCTTCACCTAGAAACCCTACCTTCAACTCAGCTCGCCCCCCGACGCTCCTCTTCGCAGTTGAAACCATCGACGCAGCTCTCCTAGCTCAAATCTCACTCGAAACCCCCAAATCCTCTTCACTTCGAAACCCTAGCTTCACCTCAACTTGCCCCCGACGCTCCTCTTCGCAATCGAAACCACCGACGCAGCTCTCCATTTCTCCTAGCTCTGACATCAACTTTTCCCCTTCTCCTCTAATCTGACGAAATTTTTGAATAGGTATAATTTTTGTTTTTTTTTTTTTGCTTTTTTTTGTTAAAGAAATATATTGTTGAAGTATGGTTGAATATTGTATGGGAAAATTGATAGTAATGAGTTTTAGAATTCATCAAAATATCCTAATTCTGGTTATTTGCGTGGTAAATGTGGGTTCTTAATAGTAGGTTTTTTGTAGTATTTACAAAAAAAATTGTTTGTATAAATTCATTATTATTGTTGATTTCCATCGAAAGGTTTTTCATCTTTTGTTGTTGTGGTGGTGTTGGTGGTGTTGGTGTATTGAGAATGAGAAGAAAAGAAAATCCTATGTAAGTTTTTGACAGAGGGTTCTAGCCTGGCATGAAAGCAATAGCAAGTGGTTTTACACCTGTGGTGCAGTTGAACTCACATGTCATATGATGATATTCTATTAACTGACAACATACCTTATAATTTCTTCCTCGTGTCCTTGAGCATGAACTACTCTCTTCAAAATAGAAGCTTGTTTTCTTTTTGTATGTGTAGCAATCCCGGTTGAAACAGAATCTCCATAATTTTTAGCCAAGTAGGTTTCATCATGTAAGAGTTCATGAAAATCTGTTGATTACTAAATTTTTTTAGTCATGGTTCTGACTCTGATACAAATATTTAGATGCCCTCTGTTTTAACAAGTGAATGACTGCAATGTACAACTTTATGTTTGTGGTTAGTTGTGTGGTGTGTTTGTGGTTAGTTGTGTGGTGTGTTAAGTGAAAAAGATTGTGGATCTAAACCTACGTGTTAGTAAACATTTTTAAATTAATTTTGAGTTAATAGAATTTGTGTTTGTGTTTGTGTTTAGCTTGGTTGTGGAAGTGTTTGTGTGTTATTGTGGGTGAGGTATTTGTGTTGAATGGGAAATTGAGATAAGGAAAAATAAAAATGTATTTGTGTTCACATTTTTCATATTTGAAAGCACCCTACAATGTATTGCCAGGTTGCTAACAAATTAGTTGTTTAAAACTAGTCAAATAATAAAATTGAATCAAAATAAAACAACCAGAAACATGTGATCCCTAAAAAGGATGCACAATTACTTGGGTGAATTAGTAAGCAAACCCAACACTATTTAAAACTGATCCATATTAGCTTACACTGAGTTTTTTGAATTCGTAGCAGCAAAATCTCATAATACATACAATCTTTACTTTTCAGTGAAGCTTACAACCTTCAAATTGTTTGCAATCAAAATGAAACAACCACTGTGATTCCTTCAAGTTACGTTTTAGGTAATACCTCCCAATGGGGAGAGAGATTTTATATCCCAACGAAAATATATACATTGAAGTTAGTTATACCAAACATGATACATAGTTTTTATTTTTTTTTGTTCAGAAATACTTAGCATGATGATAGTCTATTGTATTGCTTTGTTCTTTTTTCTAAGCCATCTTGATAAATTGCATTTGCATTTTATGGTGCAGGATATTCACAAGGAAATTAGTGAGTTGAAACTATCTGTAAACACTTGTGGCCGCCTAGTAGCTACCGAGTTTATGAAGCAGTTTATCTAATAAATGCGCTACGTTAGAAGAAAATATACAGGAAACTCTCTTTTAGCAGACTTGAATCATGACTGATTTGTACATTAACATATTTGTTGTTCTTTTGATGAGAATGACAAGTGAAAAGAATTGTTGTCATCAATATATGTTGTAATCATGCACTCCATACGGACTTTGTTCTTTATGTATGATGAAATAAAGTTTCTCGTTATGTTAAATCTCTTGTTTTTTCTACATATGTCTTGTCCGAATGTGTTGATCTGTTTGTATATGAGACTGTTGTTATTGTTGTGGTTGTTGCTATTTTGAGAAAATGGGATGGATGATTTGGCAATAAACTTATTCAAACAATTAAAACATGAACTATGCTAGGTTGAAGTTTCTATCTCATGAGCACATTTAACTTAATTCTTTTACCGTCCAAAATAGACAAAAGTTCTGTTGTATATATAATTTTGTATTGATTTTGATAACAGTATGGACAAGAAGATGGTTCGATATATAGTCCCTACTTTGAATCTCTCATTTTGTTTTGTTTCTCTCTCTCAGGTATGATTATACAACAATATGATCCATATATAGTTCCTACTTTGAATCTCTCATTTTGTTTCTCTCATTTTGCCAGGTTACTCTCAACTCTCATCTCACCGAGTTTAGAGATCACGAATTGGTGAAGACAAGAAGGCACTCCGATGGCCAAGATTGTCTCTGCATTCCCCTTTCATCTGAAGCTCTCGAGAAATTGTTGTCAGAGTTAAATTGAATAGAATCCAGGCTTTCCTTAAATTTAAGTGATTATTTATGCTGTAATGTTGTAATAATCAAACTTCAGTTTGAGTTCAATTTCAATTCTATATTAGATGGATATTGAGAATGAATAGTTGGTACACTTTTGGTACTGTTGTTTTAAGCTTCACCTTCAAAAATACTTGTGGACAAGAAGATGCTCCAGAACCTGGCATCCATCTGCAAAGGAGAAGGCATGAAAACTAACAACCTAAACATAGATAGACCATGCATCAAAGCCAGAATACCTCCACAGATCGAATTCGACCACACAGAATACACCGTCAATCAGTAAATTACCATCTACAAACGTCACTCAGTAAATTACCATCTACAAACATATTAAATAAAAAACTAATGACGAGCAGTTGTTGATAATAGTCAAATGAGTAGATTAAAGATCTTGAAATAATACTATTGTCACTTACACCACAATTCTAAGTAAATGAAGAAAATGTGAGCCATGGATTGAAGTTAATTTCTTATTAACAAAATGTTACTCCAATACTTCCATCCAAAACAAACTTTCCCATTCATATACAACATTTTCACTGCTAGCTTTCTTACAGTCACAAAAAGCATTCATCTTGACTATACAACCAAAAGGATGAATGGATGTAAAAAAATTTAAAACCACATCCCTCTTTCACTATGTATAGACACCAACAAACGCGCTACTACTGCTTGGAGCTGCTACTGCTGCTACCTGGAAGAAAAATAGTAGGCTCAGAACTAGTTTTCATTCAAAAAGTTTAAAGAAGAATTTTTTTTAAAATAGTAGGCTCGGAACTGGAGCTTCTGCTGCTAAGTTTTCATTCAAAAAATTTAAAGAAGAAAAAATAGTAGGCTCACAACTGGTTGTTTCTAACTAGGGCTTCATTGGGATGCCATGCCAACTAGTTAAAATAAATACATAATAAAGCACCAGTTCAAATCCAACTGTGCGCAACGGAAGTGAAGAAGTGGGTGCGATTGATCCTCAGGGTAGGGAAATGACGAAAAAAGTCCCCCATCAGTAGTCAGATAAGCAGAGATAACTCAGCAAAATAACTCAGTGATCCGCAAACAGCAGACTAGGACTAAGTCAAAACAACAGTGAATGATATGCATGATAGCTGAATGATATATCAGCTAAAACCAACACCAACACAAAATAGAACCAACAAAGTATATGAGCTAAAATAGGTTGATGACATGCATGTTACAACTACCTCAAAACAATTTTCAGATCACAAGTTGATTCATCACTGCCTACACCAACACAAAAGAAAGATAGAAAGACCAATACCCCATAATGCATAAAATCAGAATCAGATACTTCCCTGATCAATTTGTTGGTGTCCTTCTTGTTAGAGTATCATCATCATCAATAATTTTGTTGGTATGCAAACATTACCTGCCAAATTGAGTTTGAAGAATTAAGTGGAAAACAAGTAACAAATAACAATAAAGAGTAAATTACCTCAATTCGTATAATCGACAGTGTCATCAGAATTTTCGCCAGTAGAGGAATCCACCTCTTGTGCATTGAGGGCACTAAAGAAATAAACAATGAAGATGGAATTAGTGAATCACAATTTAAACTAATTTTTAAAACTAATATGACAGTTTACAGACATAGTCATACTATACCTATCGAGTTTCTTTGGGCAAGTTCGCGCATCGTGACCTTTCCCCCGCAAACCGCAACAATTGCACTTTCTTGGTTTCCCTCGAGTTTTCTCTCGCATTGGCTTCAACCTCATGATCGTGTACTTCATGAAAAGGATAAAATGACCATGAATTTGCTACTTTGTTTAATTTGACACGAACCAAAGCATTGCAAGCAGTTCTAGATGTAGTTTCCATCCTAACTTCATTATTCTTACTTTTCGACAACCCCACTTTATTACAAAGAAACATCTTGTCCACTACCTCACCATCCTTAAGTTTCTGACCTCCCTTACGCATTTAAAAGCCACCACATTTCGCATAACTATTATAAAAATGTTCTGCTTGTTCAAGGGTATCAAATGTCATACCTAGTTTTAGTATTAGATGATCATCAACTATGGGTGTAAAATCACCTTCTTGGACCGACAAAAAATTGCCACCAAGTTGTGAGCAGCCTTCCCCACTCTCCATACCTATTAAGTCAATACCAGCAATAGATCAAATGGCAATACAACCTCCAAAATATCCTACACATAAAGTAGAAATATAAGCATTAGTAATACATTGACAATAATAAGATAAGTAAATAAGTCAATACCAAGAAAGAATATAGCTCCGAAAGCATATCTTATCAGTAGAATAACTATCCTAGAGCCGTTATTATTTAATTACTCTTTACCTATCGTGAACAAAACAAAAAAAAAGTTAATTATTTGAGAGCCAAATTCACAAGAACTTAATATATATTCCTCATCGAGAAAAAGAAGTAGAATCATAAAGAAAGCTGGTTATGAACTACAGTATGACAGGAAAGAAATATCCTATTTTGAAGTTATATCAAACATAAAGTTGTACATTGCAGTTATTCACTTGTTAAAACAGAAGGCATCTAAATGTTTGTATCAGAGTCGGAACCATGACTAAAAAAATTTAGTAGTCAACAGATATTCATGAACTCTTACATGATGAAACCTACTTGGCTAAAAATTATGGAGATTGTGTTTCAACCGGGATTGCTACACATACAAAAATAAAACAAGGTTCTATTTTGAAGACAGTAGTTCATGCTCAAGGACACGAGGAAGAAATTATAGGGTATGTTGTCGGTTAATAGAATATCATCATATGACATGTGAGTTCAACTGCACCACAGGTGTAAAACCACTTGCTATTGCTTTCATGCCAGGCTAGACCCCTCTGTCAAAAACTTACATAGGATTTTCTTTTCTTCTCATTCTCAATACACCAACCCACCACCACAACAACAAAAGATGAAAAACCTTTCGATGAAAATCAACAATAATGATGAATTTATACAATCAATTTTTTATGTAAATACTACAAAAACCTACTGTTAAGAACCCACATTTACCACTCAAATAACCAGAATTAGGATATTTTGATTAATTCTAAAACTCATTACTATCAATTTGCCCATACAATATTCAACCATGCTTCAACAAATTATTTTTTTAACAAAAAAAATAGCAAAAAAAAAGAACAAAAATTATACCTATACAAAAATTTCGTCAGATTAGAGGAGAAGGGGAAGCGTTGATGTCGGAGCTAGGAGAAATGGAGAGTTGCGTTGGTGGTTTCGATTATGAAGAGGAGCGTCGGGGGCAAGCTGAGGTGAAGCTAGGGTTTCGAAGTGAAGAGAATTTGGGGGTTTCGAGTGAGATTTGAGCTAGGAGAGCTGCATCGATGGTTTCAACTACGAAGAGGAGCGTCGGGGGGCGAGCTGAGTCGAAGCTAGGGTTTCTAGGTGAAGAGGATTTAGGGATTTTGAGTAAGGAATATGGGCGTCGGGTGAAAGAGGATTTCGAGCTAGGGTTTCACTTTGGGGGTTACGCTTTGGAATCGCGAATTGAAGAAGAGAAGGAGAAAGAACGACAGCGTGAGAATGAGGAAAAGAAGAAGTGAAAAATGACGAAAAAGTCCCCATCAGTAAGTCGGATGAGCGGAGAAATCCAGCACCGTTAGATTTTTGATCGCGATCTAATGGTTGAGAGTGGGTGCGCACGACTGTGCGCACCAGAAGAGTGCGCAACGGAAGAGCGCGCTCTCTCTCTCTCGCTCTCGCTCTCGCTCTCTCTCTCTATATATATATATATGAGTAATGCTTGGTTGAAAACGGGTTTGTTTTCAACCGGATGTGAAAACAGCGATCTGAGCCGTTGGTCGATCTTTATCGTGATCAACCGCTCAGATTGCTTCCAGTTTGATGGAGCGGAATAGGCTTAAGTGACAGAGGGGTATTTTGGGTAGTTCATGCCAAATAACAGTTTAGACTTAGTGTTATTTGGCGTGAAATATTTTTTTGGCAAAAAAATACCTTGGGAACAACGGCCTAGGTTGTTTCTCTAAAAAAAATTCAACCTAGGTCATTGTTTCCAACAACGGCCTAGCTATGTACAAGTGTTTTTCCAAACACTTGTACATAATCGGATCCCTCTCTCCCTCACTTCGCAGCCAACTCTCTCACTCTCTCTCTCTCTGGGGCTCGCAAAACCCACTCCCAAACCCTAGCTCCACTTCGATCCATGCCACCCAACCTCCCATTCTCGATCTCCCCCTCTTGTCGAAGCCTCTCTATATCTCTCTCCCTCTCCCGCATACCCCAAACACTAACCCTACCCGAAATCCTAAATCACCCAAACCCTAGCAGAATTCTTCGAAACCCCAAACCTTGACAGCCACTTCGTCAAGATCAGCGGCTACTATCAGCCCCTATCTCCTTCTCGAATACCCACTTTGTGAAAGGTATTCACTTTTTCACAATTTAGTAGAATCAACTTTAGTAATTTATTGATTTTTTTTTCAATATTCTTTAATTTACAATTTTTATTAAGAAATTGTTTTATATATGATGTGTGTTTTAATAAATAATTTTTTTAGATGAACAACGATACGGAAAGTTCGGTTGCGGCGATAATTTTTTGGGGGTAGAAAAAATCATTGATTCCATGCCGTTAGTCGAAGAGTACCTAAAACTAAAGTTAGGTATGACGTTTCTTACTTTAGTTGAGGCCGAAAATATTTATACGTTATATGCTCGATGTGGGGGTTTTACAATGTGTAAGAGTGAGAATAAATTAAAGGGAGTTATGGAAGTAGATAAGTCTTATTTGTGTAATAAAGTCGGGTCATCACCGAGTCAACATAGTGATGGTAGACGGGGAACCTCTTGAACGGGTTGCAAGGCTTTAGTTCATGTAAAACTGAACCAAGCAAGTAATACGTGGGTATTGTATTTATTTCATGAAGCACACAATCACGAATTAACCTCACCCAGTAGTAGGCATCTTTTGCCTCGAAACCGTTCTGTGTCAAATACGGATAAAAGAATAATAGATCAATTTAACCAAGCTAATATTCAGACATGTCGACAAATGCTCTTCTTCGAAAGGGCTAGTGGTGGTCACGATCAAATAAGATTCACCGAAAAAAATGCTAGAAATTTAATTAGAGATTCACACGAAACATTGAAAGGACACGACGGGAATATGCTAATCGATTTTTTCGAATCGATGAAACAGACGAATCCTTCATTTTTTATGACATTCAAGTAGACCTCGAAGGCCGGTTGTCCCATTGTATTTGGGTTGAAGGTATTTCTGTGATGAATTACGAAAAATTTGGCGATGCACTTTGCTTTGATGCCACATACAATATGAACCGGTATGGAATGTTATTTGTTCCTTTTATTGAAGTCAATCAACACTGGCAATCGACTTTCTTAGGAGGTGGATTCATTCCAAATGAGACAGCCTCTTCGTTTGAATGGTTCTTTGAAAAGTGGTTAGGAGTAATGAATCGTGCTCCATCCGGCATCATGACCGATCAAGACCGTGGGATCGCCGTCGTAGTGAAGAAAGTTTTTTCCCAGACTCGGCATTGGTATTGCATTTGGCACATATTAGATAAGTTACCATAGGAGGTGCATATGTCGAACGATGTCAACAGGTTTAGGGAATCATTGAAGACTTTCATCTACGATTCCGAATATGTACATGATTTAGAATAAAAATGAAATTGATTGGTTTTGCAGTGCGGATTAGAGAATAAAAAATGATTGAACGGTCTATTTGATATTCGTGAAAAATGGGCACCCATCTATGCAAAAGATTCATTTTAAGCCAGCATGTTGAGTAGCCAATGGGTTGAGTCATCGCATTCTGCCCTGAAGCATCATACAAAAAAGAAATACTTCTTGCATGAATTTTTCGTCATCTTCGATCATTTTTTGGGAAGGCAAAGACACGATGAACTGAAAGAAAATTATTGTAACCGTGAGAAGAGACCGAAATTGAAGAGCCCATGGGTTTTGGAGGAACAAATGGCAAGAACGTACACTTTGAAATTTTTTACAAATTCCAAGATGAAGTTACAAAAAGCTTCATGTATAATGTGACTTTCGTTGCCGATCTTGAGACACTGGATAGTTCAACCTTCCATATGATACTTTGTGGAGAATCAGAACAGGCTCACCTTCTTTAGTTATGCAAACTCCGTTTAATTATTACATGTTCTTGTCACTTGTTCGACTTTGTTGACATTCCTTACAAGCATATTTTAGCAGTTCTTCAGTTCAGTCATCACACTTCTCTTCCGGATGTATATATAAAAGAAGATGGACCTGGGATGTGATGAGAAAAAGCTATACATCTATTCTAACCGAAGGCCATAGCTAGAATTTTGCTTCTCGATATTGTGAATTGAGCACCAAGCAAAACAGATTGTCGATCTTGATTGTTCCTCCAATGAAAGTTACAAATACACGCTTGAGAATTTGGTCAAGATCATTGACGGCGTCTCTCAGCTACAACCCAGATTGGGTGAACATCTCGAAGAGGCCGCATAACCACATGGTAGTGCACAACCTCATGATGAAGGTAGTCAACATGTACCTGTACGCGTGAGGGACCCACAATAATGTATTACAATTTACAAAGGGAAGACCTCGCACCAAGAGATTGAGGCCGATAAGAGAGCAACTTCGCAATAAAAAACCAAGACGATGCAAAACATGCGGCAGTGTGCAAATGGATCATGATTCAAGAAATTGTCCAACCTTATTTTAGGGGTAATAAATTTTTTGATTTGGTTACATTAATTTAGATATATTATTTTTGATTTGTGGTAAATAAATTTGTCACTAACTAAAACTTGTCATTTAATTCAGGGTAACCAATCCGGAAGAAGTGAATCCATCCGAAGAAGAGAGTTCCGACGAGAGATTTGATGAAGCTTTGTGAATTTTTTTTGATGTAAACTTCGAGTATGTTAGATTTTGATGTAATAATTTTTGATGTAATACTTTATGAATTTGAATGGATGAATGTAAATTTTCTTAGTATTTGTATTGTTTGTTGAAATTGATAATTATTTTGCTGTTAATGTTAGTTTGTTTATGTATTACTGATTTTTTGGTTAAAGTGAGATATACTCAAGTGTAGCAGTTGTGGATGTTGTTTACACTTGTGTATATTTTTTAAAAATTTATAATTAGGCCGCTGTCTCCAACAACGACCTAAGTAGTATAATAAAATTGAAGACTTGAACACTTGCTCTCTGTCTTGGCCAAGCCATCAGGAGCAGCAGTTCATCAAAATCCAAAATTTTTATTATAACCTAGGCCGTTGTTGGAGACAGGTTATATGAAAAATTTGGATTTTGATGAGTTGCTCTCTGTCTTAGCCATGCCATAAGGATCAACAACTCATCAAAATTCAATTTTTTTATTACAACCAACGGCCTAGGTTAGATGAGAAAATTGAAATTTAATGAGTTGCTCTCTGTCTTGTCCAAGCCATAAGGAGCAACAACTCATCAGTTTGCCATTTTTTTTTAACCTAGGCCATTGTCTCTTTTATGAGAAAATTGGATTTTGATGAGTTGCTCTCTGTCATGGCCACGCCATAAGAAGCAGCAGCTCTTCAAAATCAATTTTTTTTTTAATAACCTAGGTCGTCGGCCTAGGGTATATGAGAAAATTTGGATTTTGATGAGTTGCTCTTAGTCTTGACCAAGCCATAAGGAACAACAAGTCATCAAAATCCAATTTTTTTATAACAGCCTAAGGCCATTGTCTCCAACAACGGTCTAACTTATATGAGAAAATTGGGATTTTTTGTGGTTTTTTACAACTTTCTCTTCTATCTGTACTAACAGAGGCTGTCGAACTTCACGCCAAAGACATTCATATTCTTGTATATCGTCTCTATATTTTATTAATTTTCTTTTTTAGCACCTTAATGAACAATATATAATCGTAAAGGTTTAGATATTTAAATATTTAATAGAAAATAACTTAATCTTCTTTTTTGTAAAAACAAAAATATTCTCTTTTTTTTACCCCTAATATGTAATTTCTTCTAAAGAATTTTATTCATTTATAATGTGAATTATGTTTCAGTACTTCTAAAATACACTATATCAACAGATAACATATAAATTTAATATATTTTGGAACAAATAAATTTGGAGGCATTGTGAATATGAGAGACTACATTTCTGTTCAGCTTAACACCTAATCCCTAACCATAACCCCCCTAACCAAACCCCCCTAACCCATAACCCTCCAACCAGGGGTGTTGTATTCATTTCGGGTTAGGGTAAGGTTAGTGTTAGTTAGGGTTAGGGTAAGGTTAGGGTTAGGATAAGCTTAGTGGTAAGTCTACTATTCATATTTTAGAACACTTTTAGAACATCTTCCACATATCAATGATAAAAAAATAAAAAAATTAGAAATATATATATATATATATATATATATATATATATATATATATATATATATATATATATTCCATGTCGATATAAAAAATAAATAAATAAATAAAATAAAGCCTAGGCCATTGTTGGAAACAACGACCTAAGTAAAGGGGGGTTATGGTAGGGTTAGGGTAGGGTTAGAGTAGGGTTATGGTAGATTTAGGGTAGGGTTAGGGATAATGTCTGTACAAACGATTGTAACTGTTAGATAATACATGGGAACTTGTTCGGATCTATTGTTTCAGTAGGGAACGATAATGGTTGGGAATAGAATTTGGATCACATGAATATAATAGAGCAAATTGAAAAATAATTCAAATTGTTCCCAAAAAAGATAGTTTCTTATGTTACATATGATGCCAATAGATGTGTTCACCACAGAAATCAAAGATGCTACGAGATTTAAAATTTTAAATAAATGTGAAAAAAACTTAGTTGACTTTACCACCACACTTTACTACACAAAAACGAATACAAATGTAATATATATATATATATATATATATATATATATATATATATATATATATATATATAGAAAAATGCTCCATTGAAAATGGGTCTAGTTTTCACGGTTGGAAAACACCAATCTGAGCCGTTGGATCACTCATGATCGTGATCAGCAGCTCAGATCAAGCCCCCCATCACCCGGTTAAAATGATCAACGGAGGGTTATTTTGGGAATTTCATCCCAAATAACTCTTCGCCTGATTCGCGAAAGAAAAACTGATATAATCTAGGCCGTTGTTGAGAACAACGGCCTAGGTTATATCATTTTTTCAGAACGAATCAGGCGAAGAGTTATTTGGGACGAAATTCCCAAAAATAACCCTCCGCCACTTAAGTCATATTGGGTGATGGGCGGGCTCGATCTGAGCTGCTGATCGCGATCATGAGCGATCCAGTGGCTCAGATTCATGTTTTCCAACCCGTGAAAACAAACCTGTTTTCAATGGAGCATTTCCTATATATATATATATATATATAACACTAGGCTGTTGTTTCCAATCCTACCTTAACCCTCCATTACTTAGGCCGTTGTTTCCAGCCTAGGCATAGTTTTTTTTTTCTTTTTTCATCATGGACAAAAAAGAAATAATTAATTCTGTAATTTTGTAATTTGGTTGTCATTGGTATGTGTAAGATGTTCTAAAAGTGTTCTAAAATATGAATAGTAGACTTACCCACTAAGCTTACCCTAACCCTCGTTAACACTAACCTTACCCAAACCCTAGCCCTACTGAAACCCCTAGTTAGAGAGGTATGGGTTAGGGTAGGGTTAGGGGTATATTGGGTTTGGTTTAAGGTTCAGATAAGCTGAACAGGGATGTACTCTCTCATATTCACAATCTCCCCAAATTTATTTTTTAAAAGGTTTGCACTTGACTTGCTCTACCAACAACGGCTTAGGTTGTTATGGTTATTTTTTGGAAATTTATTGCCTTGCTCTTTGACTTTGTTTTTAGGGGGGAAAAATAGAAAAACTGTTTAAGTTATTTTCTATAAAATATATAACCATTTAACCTAACGATTATATTTTGGTCATTTTGGTTGCTAAAAAAGGAAATTAATAAAATATAGAAACGATATACAAGAATATGAATGTCTTTGGTGTAGATTTCAAGAACCGATGTTCGTAGAGATAGAAGAGTGTAACGCCCCGAATTCTAAATAAGGCTGAATTCGAGTTCCACAGGATCTTTACACTTCACTTCGTAAAATTTTCCAAGGAATTTTGAAAATTTTATATTACATCAGAGTTCTTTACATTTAATAACATAGCAGAAGGTAAAATGAAGTACAATAATAAAAAATAAACAAATGCAACATCTTTAACATTTAAATAATCATCAGCATCATATCAACATTATATCTTCTTGTAAAAGTCCAAATTCTTCATATAAAACTGTAAGCACGTCAGTTGCTTACAACCGACGAAAAATATTATACACGGCCATCCTCGCTATGCCGAAGGTATAACGATCTCAATACTTTAATAAACCACAAACTTGAATGTACATTAAGTGTTAAATGTGACTACTCTAAATATATAAGTGTATGCAATGCCTTAATGCCTAATGCAGTTATTTACGCTAAGATGACACTAATGCATACTTGTTCGGATTGTATGCATCCCATACTACATAGGTTCGAGGGCAAGCACCTACGTACTCCACATTAAAGGGTTTGATCTCTTGCCATGATAACTACCAAGTAATAAAACGAAGTTTAGACATTCTATGAGTACGGATCCCAGTCTCGAAGTCCACCGCCCGACTATATAGAATCCTCGTCGTGCGAACATCCTGTCAAGTGTCCCTCTAGCCTTGGTATACGTATATACACTGGAGTACGGCAAATTATCCGCCCTACTATGTATAGTTCCGGATTTAAAATAAAAGCTCGTCTCCATCGAAGCAACTACAGTCCCGGAATCGACCGCCCGACTGGGTCTATAGTCCCGGAGATCCACTGCCCGACTATATAGAAGCCCTCCACTCATGTTTGCCCAAGTTTACTACATCTTTACTTAGTGCCTAGTTCTTAAGCTCAAGACATGAATAAATTATCACAATATTTTTGACATTGAGAACAATAACACATTTCTTCATAATTTAGAATTAGAATTCCACAAACTACTATGTTCTTTTGTTCTTTTTCTTATTAACATTCTATTACATTTTTAGAACACAAAAATCTCATCTTTCTACAATAAAAAAATTCTATTTTAGACAATTAACTACACATGATGCATTTAATCAACTATTTGTAAGCACAAATTTTACCATAACATTCATGTAGCACAACAACATGGTGATTTCTAGCACATTAATTCACCATTTATTTATTAGCAATCAATCCATCAAACATTCTCTAAATTACCACTCCACTTTTAATTAAACAAGCATGGTTCCAATTTTCAACTAATTGATTCATAATAATTTCATTAAATCATCCCTAACATGGTGTCTAGTTCTAGAAGTATGAGAAACACCCACCTCTTTGGAGAAACACGAAATGAAAAAGCTCTTAGAGTCCCCTAGAATGCAAGAAAGTAGCCTTCTCCTCCTAGATTGTGTTGCAAAATGCTCCTCTTCTTGTTCCTTGGTGCAACCCGAGCTTCCCCTAGTGCTTGATGATGGGCTGGCCTCCTTTTGGTTGGGACACACACACAAATGCACACTCAATCTTTCACTTCCTAATATATTACTTTCCTATATAGTTTCTTCCTTTCAATTATTTTTTTCTTAGTGTTGTATACATGAAGGTAGGGGTTATTTATACTAGCTTTAGGATAGATTGGAGGGCTAGGATTTCACTAGGTGGTTGTAGGTGAATGGCTAGGATAAGATGGGAAGTTGTAGCAACCACCCATAAGTAAATGACCACCCATGCACACAAACCCACTCTCCCACTCTTCTCTTATCCATACCCGACCTCCTAGGGTGTGCAAAGCACACACGTGCATGCACGTGCCCCTTCTAGTACCCCCCTATTTAAATTTTGTACAAATTTAATTAATCAATTGTTCACCAATTGTGTCTACATGACAAGTTGTGACAATTTAAAGGATTAATTAAGTTTGTGTGCCTCAAAAATAGTGGGCTTTAGGCTTATGGGCTAATTAATAAAAATATTTAATTATTAGAGTGGGCTTAAAATAAGAAAACTAGTTTAGACTTTATAAAATAGGCTTTTTAGAAATATAAAGGAAAAGAAAGAAATAATTGTCCATGTTATAAAAGATAATTTTATAAAAATAAATATGCATACGAAATTTTGCACGTGCACAACACGTGAAAAATCAACATTTCTTATTAAGATGAAAATTTAGGGTATTACAGTGCGGCGAGGGGATGCGGCGGCGAGAGAATGGAGGGCGGCGAAGAAAGGAGAGGGAGACGGCGGTGCAGCGAGGGGAGGCGGCGATGCGGCGTTCGGCGGCGGCTGTTCGGCGAGGAAGAGGAAGGGGGAAAAAATTGTGTTATGAGGTTTTGAAGGAGAAGCCAGAAGTTGCTCTGGAGGGCTTCTATCAAAGCTCATTTTCTTCACTAAAATTAAGCTACTTCTCCTTCTGTAGAGCTTTTTAAAGGTTGCGTTTGGCCCAATTTCTCCTTTTAAAGGAGAAGAGAAGCTAATTTTAAGCTGGCCCAAACCCAACCGAACAGTGTGTTATATGCTTTGAAGCTTTCAACTCCATTAGTTCGTGTGCTCAAACTTGTTGACGGTGAGAAGAAGCCTGCAATGGGATTTATCTATGAGGTTATCGACAGAGCCAAAGAGGCCATAGTTGCAGCTTTTGGAGGAGAGGAGAATGAACATAAGTATAAGGCGGCTTTTGAGATAATTGATAATATGTGGGATGTACAGTTACATCACCTACTACATGGAGCCGCATATTGCTTGAATCCTCATTTCTTCTATGATAACAAGAATATCCAAAAGGATATAGAAGTGATGAAGGGGCTTTACTCTGTCCTTGAAAAGTTGGTTCCTAAAGATGATCATGACAAAATTGAAGAAGAGATGGTAGATTACAAGCATGCTCATGGACTCCTTGGATCTTCTTTTGCCATTAGGAGTAGGAAAAGAAAAGCTCCAGGTATAAATTGGATTGCCTTTGAATTTTAATAATTTATATTGCTTAATGATTAAAAATGACAATTCTCAAAATTCAAATTTTGACAGCTAATTAGTGGATGTGTTTTGATAGTCAAACTCCTACCTTACAAACACTTGCCTTGAAGATACTTAGCCTTACATGTTCCTCTTCTGGGTGTGAGAAATTGGAGCACCTTTGAGCATGTAAGATAAAATTATTGTACTTTTTTTAATTAAAAATAAAGTTATCAATTTTTCACAAACACAAAATATTGTGAGGTCGAATTTAAAACTTTTTTGTTTTGCTAAAATGCAGAGCCACTTGAAAAAGAGAAACAAACTATAAGCTAAGAGGTTGAATGATTTGGTGTAAATCAAATACAACCAAACATTGATGGAGAGATTTGATTCTAGGGATGTCATTGATCCTATTCGATTGAATGACAGTGATGAGTCCAATGAATGGTTGTTGAAATGTTTTGGGGAAGGAGAAGAAAATGTTGAAAATGATGTTTTCTTTGATGAAGATGATCTTTAGTGGGGTGATTTTGCTGCAATAGAAGGAGCCGAGGATCCGATCAGAAGCATAAGAAGGATTCAAGTGGGTGTTGATTTTGCTTCATCGTCGAGACCATCAGGATCTGTGAGTATGTCACAACCACAACTCGAAGAGGAACCTGAATTTTTGGACGATGCAGACCGAAGAGGATGATATATCGATAGACTGTGGATCAGATGGAGAAGAAGTTGAAGCAGAAGAGATGGAGGAATCATAGTGTCAGTAGTGTGTTTGTTGCCATGGATGATATTTTCCTTTGTGACTTCTCTCATGGATTTTATTTTGTATTAACATATTGGTGAATGATGTTCGATAGTACTTGCTATTTATCTAGTATTTGCGATGATATGAAGGGTGATTAGTACTTAGTAGTTGTTACAAAAATTCTTTCACAATAAACTCGATCTGATGGAGAGGCACAGAAAACAGAGAAGAAAAGAGGTGAGAAAGGAAAAAAACCGAAAGGAAAAACAAAATAAATAAATAAACAACTTACAAAACCCAATATCAGATTACAAGTTGAGAAGCCGAGGCCTGTGTATCATACAGTGTCCTTAAAACAGATTTTGCCTTTTCCGGTTGCTGGAATGAACGAAGGCATCTGTTTCTCAGGATGCAATGACCAGAGTGTTCACGTAGGTACTACGTAGCACTCTCGAACTGAGCAGCAGCGTCAGAATCCTATCACCGACTTACCAAAATAGCAGGAGTGGAGAAATGAATAGGACTCAGAGGAGGAAGAAAGAAGTGTTTCTATTGTAGAGAAGAAATGAGAGGGGAGGCCTCTATTTATAGAGGCAGGGTTAAATCTGTAACGAAAGACAAAGCTTTGAATGCCTTTAGTGTAACGGCAGATAAGGTTTTGAATACCCTCAGTATAACAGCAGACATGTAATTGAATGCCTACACTGTAATGGCAGACAAAACATTCAACACAGCACTGAAACGGCAGATAGAACCGTTTTTGCATTTATTTCAGCCGTTACACAAGAAAAAATCAAAACTATAGCAAAAAGTGGCTCTGCACGGGGTGGGGTCATGTCGGTCCGGCATTCGTGTTCGCAGGTCGTGCGGGCGTACACAAGTCACATGTAATTCGGTCCGGGATTTGCACCCCCTGCACGCGCACGAGAAATCCTCTCTTCTAGCTATCTTACAATGCTTAGAAGGAGGTTGCTATATATCCTCTTCTATTTCTTTTGATTTTTCCGATGTGGGACTAAGTTCCCTTAACCCATTTTCAGGAATGAAAACGTCTCACTTTGAGAGACAATTTCTCATTCACCCCTTAACCGTTTTTAAAAAACCAATATATGATTTTGATCTACTCACGAAGGAGAACACAAATCAATCAAGATCTCTCAATAATTCATTAAGGATCTTACTCAAAAAATTGTTCAAAAATTGGTTCGTAATTGGTGTATAAAACACCCATTTTCTAACATTCCCCACATGAATGAAAATTGACGATCACAGACACGACAGACTAACACGACAGACTTGGTGATAGAATTCAATGGTTGATTCCTGCATAGGATAGGTAGGTGTTACCCTTTGAACCTTTCCTTATGAAAATATGTTTACTTTACTAGCTAAACAGTAGACGGAATGTCCTTGAGCTGTTCTGTCATTTGGGTAAATGATGACATATCTCACACACAAATCTTCCTAATGCATTTTTCAGTTCTCATTATTATGTTCGTCTTGTCCATGAACATACGCCTGGTTCTTCAAGAGTTTAACCGGAATATTGCCCTATATTATTCTCTTGGAAGCGGCCCTTCTTCCCTCTTACATAGGTGATTTCTTACCTAAGAGTAACCCGCATTACTCTGCTTGGATATCCGATGCATAAGAATCATTAAAAGACTAGCTTAACCTGTTACCTTACGGGCATCACTGTTTCATCATGGGAATGGACATGGGAAAATTCCCACAGTGATCCAACTTGGTCTTTACAATTTAGTTGTTCCTTTGAGCCTAGATCTTGGGATTTCCAGTCAGCTAGGTTGGGTATCCATTGTATCGACTTATTCTTTCATGGGCTTTAGTCCCATTCCCCTCGATGATTTATCAACTAACTCTCTGTTTAACCCTTTGGTTAGCGAATTCGCAATATTATCCTTTGACTTTACATAGTCCACAGAGATAACCCCAGTAGAGAGTAGATGTCTAATGATATTATATCTTCGACGAATATGTCTAGATTTACCATTATACATATTGCTTTGTGTTGTACAAATTACAAATTGACTATCTAAATGTATACAGATTGGAGGCACATGCTTCGTCCACCTTGGAATATCCTTAAGGAAGTGGCATAACCATTCAGCCTCTTCCCCACATTTGTCCAGTGCGATAAATTCAGATTCCATCGTGGATTTGGCGATCACTGTTTGTTTCAAGGATTTCCAAGAAACTGCTGCACCACCTAGTGTAAACACATAGCCACTAGTGGATTTTGAATTATCACTAGATATCCAGTTTGCATCACTGTATCCTTCAAGTACAACCGGGTATCTCGTATAGTGCAGCCCATAGTTACGAGTAAAACACAAGTACTTCAGTACTCTTATAATTGCTTGCCAATGCTCGCTTCTAGGATTACTCGTGTATCTACTTAGTTTACTCATTGCATAAGCTATGTCTGGTCTTGTACAACTCATTAAGTACATTAGACTGTCTATGATTCTAGAGTATTCTACTTGAGAAATACTCTCACCTTTATTCTTGGATAAATGTAAAGTTAGACCTATTGGAGTTCTGATAATTCCAGAATTATCTTTATCAAATTTTCCAAGAATATTGTCAACATAATATGACTGGCTTAAAAGAAGCTTGTCTGATGTTCTTGTGATTTTAATTCTCAATATAACATCAACTAGTCCCATGTCTTTCATGTCAAACCTTGAGTTCAACATATTTTTAACAGATTTAATCATCTGATCATTGCTTCCAATAATAAGCATGTCATCTACATACAAATATATAATGACATATCCATTTTCTGTGTCTTTGACATATACACATTTGTCACATTCATTAATCTTGAAACCATTGGTCATCATGACATTGTCAAATTTCTCATGCCACTGCATTGGAGCTTGTTTCAAGCCATATAATGACTTCACCAGTTTATACACTTTCTTTTCATGTCCTGGGGCTGAAAAAACCTCAGGTTGTTCCATGTACATTTCTCCATATAAATCTCCATTAAGAAAAGATGTTTTTACATCCATTTGATGTACTTCAATATTGTGCAGAGCTGCTACTGCAAGTACCATCCTAATAGAATTTATTCTCGTCACAGGAGAATATGTATCAAAGTAATCAAGACCTTCCTTTTGTTTATAGCCTTTAATTACAAGTCTTGCCTTGTATTTTTCAATTGATCAATCAGGTTTCATTTTTCTCTTGAAGATCCACTTGGAACCTAAAGGTTTACTACCTGGTGGAAGATCCACTAGTTCCCAAGTATGATTTTGCAAGATATAATCAATTTCACTCTTGATGGCTTCTTTCCATAGAGAACCATTACTAGAGTTCACCACTTCCTTAAAGGTTTGGGGTTCACCTTCAAGTATAAAAGTCAAGAAATCCGGACCAAAAGATTTTTCCATTCATGTTCTTTTACTGCGTCGAGGTTCCTCCTCAACTTCTTTATCTTGGTCTTCACTATCTTCACTAATAGTCTCATGTGTTCGTTTGGAGGAACTTGGTTCCTCCTTTGACTTACATAGAAATACATCTTCAAATAACGATGCATTTCTAGATTCCATTATCGTGTTCCTTGATATCTCAGTGATATCGGATTTGTACACCAAGAACCGATAGGCACTACTGTTAAGTGCATAGCCAATGAAAATACAATCAACCGTTTTTGGTCCTGTTTTCATTTTCTTAGGTGGAGGTACTGCCACCTTGGCAAGACATCCCCACATTCGCAAGTAATTGTAGGATGGCTTTTTTCCTTTCCATAATTCATATGGAGTTTTCTCCAAGGACGTAGCTGCCCTAGGCCAAGGGGGTGCAGCTGCGCCCCCTGGAATTTTAAAAAAATTTCAAAAAAATTTTTTTTAGTAAAATAAAATTTAATAAGGGTTTATGTGTAAAATTCCCAACCCATTAAATTCCCAACCCATTTATAGATTTTACTTTACTCTTCTTCCACTCTTTTGTTTCCACTCTACTGAACCCAAATCCACTTCATAATAAATTTGTAAGAGGGATTAAAATCTACAAGTGATTAGTTGGGTTTGTAGAGGAGGTCAGAAGAGAGAGAGAGCGAGGAGTTGATCGATTCCAAACCCTATTGTAAGTAATTTTTTTTGTATATTTTGATAATTAGGGTTCATATTCTGAAATTTCGTGAATTTATATATGATAGGATAATTAGATTGCTAATTTCTGTTTCAATGTTACTGATTTGTTTGAGAATGGACTGAATTAGTATGATATGTAATCAAATTAGAACACAAATGGGTACAGATTATAGTGTTAGTTTCTGTCCCAATTTTGAGCTAATTTTCGAAATTTTTATATTTAAACACATGGAGTTTAGAGTTGAATTCTAACCATTAGTTTTTACTCTTTCTATGCATTAATGCATATACTTATGAGATGAACATATAATGCTTGATGCACTTAATTACTTTGAGATAGACTCATGATTGAAGTTGGAAATAGAGAAGGTTTAACTACTGGTTTATTTTAATGGTTCTAAGTTGTTGAAAATGCACGTCACTTGTTTGATGAAATGCTTAAGAATGATAAGGTTTAGCTTGCATGGGCATAGTTTTACTTTGCCAAACTAGTGTTTTGATCAGCCACCTATTTCAGGAGGAGATAAAATGACTATAAGATAGTAATTCCTCATATGGATGAATTATTTGTACAACATGGAAGATCCCGTCGCAACTTTGAAGGAAAAACAAATCTTCATCATTATCGTATTGATTTGTTTTATGAAGTGATTGATTTGCAACTTCAGGAGTTGAACAATCGTTTTAATAAGGCAAATACGAAGTTGTTGTTGTGTATGGCTTATCTTGATCCAAGCGATTCATTTTCTGCTTATGATAAGAGAAAATTGCTTCACTTTGCTGAATTTTATCCATCCGATTTCTCTAACATTGAGTTAATGCACCTTGACCGGCAACTTGATACCTACATTTTTTATGTGCGCTCTGATGACCGATTTTTTAAAGTTGCAGGGATTAGTGGGCTTGCTAGAAAGATGGTTCGGTTAAAAAAATATTGTGCATATCCGTTGGTATATTTGCTATTACCCGTTGCAACCGCAACAGTAGAGAGAGTATTTTTTACAATGAAAATCATCAAGACTTCATTATAAAAGCAATTGGGAGATGAGATGATTAATGATTGTTTGGTTGCATATATTTAAAGAGATTTATTGGATGCCATTGACAATGAAGATATCATTCAATATTTTCAGAATATGAAATCTCGAAGAGTTTTATTGCTAAAGAAAAATTTTATTTAGTGATTGTAATAGTATGTGACATTTGATAGTACTATATGATATTTTGAGGCTTACAAATGTATTTATTATAAATTTTTTTTAATGGTAAGTGTCGCACCGCCTAGATGGAATTCCTGGCTACGCCACTGGTTTTCTCTTCTTTCTTTTTGGGCACCTTATTCAAAAGGTAGTTAGCTGAAAGAATAGCTTCTCCCCACAAGTTTGGTGGCAAACCAGAACTTATTAACATTGCATTCATCATTTCTTTCAATGTACGATTCTTTCTCTCAGCAACACCGTCTAACAGAGGAGAATAAGGAGCTGACGTTTCATGTCTAATCCTATGTTGAGCACACGTGTCAGCAAATGGCGATTCATACTCTCCACCTCGGTCGCTTCTTAGTGCCTCAATTTTCTTATTGAGTTGGTTCTCAACTTCATTCTTATAGAGAAAAAATTTCACTATAGCTTCATCCTTGCTTTAAGAAAGTATACATAGCAGTATTTCGTGCTATCATCAATGAAGGTAATAAAATATTTATTACCACCTCTTGTTTGTATCATTTTCAAATCACAAATATCAATGTTAATTAGATCAAGAGGTTCAGTCTTTCTTTCAACATTTTTAAATGATGATCTTGTTAGTTTTGCCTCAACACAAGTTTCACATTTGTGTTTGGAATCAATTTGGAATGTTGGTATGTGATTCAAGTTAATTAGTCTTCGCAAAGTATCATAATTAACATGTCCTAGTCTACCATACCATAAATTAGAAGACTCAAGCATATAAGTAGAAGAGCTAACTTTATTGATATTCTTGACCATGGTCGTTACATTGACTTTAAATATTTCACTACTCATGTATCCTCTACCAACATACATTCCACTCTTTGACAAAACAAATTTGTTCGACTCAAACACTAAATAAAATTCGTGATTATTAAGCAATGAACCAGATACCAGGTTCTTACGAATTTTAGGAACATATGCAATATTGTTCAGAGTCAGTTCCTTTCCAGAAGTTATCTTCAAGATCACCTTTCCTTGGCCCTTGATTTCTGAAGTAGCCGAGTTCCCCATAAACATCTTCTCCCCATTCTCTATTGGTTCAAAAGTGGAGAATATACTTCTGTTGGATCACACATGTCGAGTAGCTCCAATATCAATCCACCATTCCTTCGGGTTTGAACCTAACATATTCACCTCTGAGATCACAGCTGAGAGGTTGATATCGGAAACATCTTGAGCAATGCCTTGAATCAAGTTTGCTTTTCTGTTCCTGTTATTCTTGGGAAGTCTGCATTCAGTAGACTTGTGACCCATTTTGTCACAATTGAAGCACTTGCCTTGAAACTTTGGCTTCTTGGAGATATCTCCCTTAGGCCCCAGCTTGGGACCCTTGTTGTTGTGCTTGTTGGAATGTTGTTATGTTCCATTACATTTGCCTTAGCTGTATGACTGACGAGTCCAACCTTTTCAGATCCTCTATTGTCTTCTTCAATACGAAGTTTGACAATGAGATCTTCAATGTCTATTTCTTTTCACTTATGCTTTAGGTAATTCTTAAAGTCTTTCCAACCTTGTGGTAATTTTTCAATTATACATGCCACTTGAAAACTTTCACTTAAGTTCATACATTTAGCATGAATCTCATGCAAGATCAGTTTTAGTTCTTGAACTTGACTGATCACTGTTTTAGAATCTACCATTTTATAGTCTAGGAAGCGGCCCATAATGAATTTCTTGGCACCGGCATCCTCAGTTTTATACTTATGGTCTAGTGATTCCCAAAGTTCTTTAGCTGTTCTTTTGTCAATGTATACATTATACAACGAATCAGCTAATCCATTCATTATGTAATTCCTACACAAGTAATCAGTATTTTTCCAAACATCCACAGCGGCAATAACTTGGTTATCTTGCTCATCTTTCTTAAGATTTGGAGCTTCTTCGTTCAGAATCTTGCAAGATTCAGTGTGGTCAGACAGAACATCATCTTCTGTTGCCACCTTTTGAAGTTCTGCCCATTAAACTTCTCAGGTTTCTTCCCATGGGAGACTGAGACAGGTACAATGGTGGGTATTGGCACTCGTGCCGCAGTAGCATTCGGTTCTTGCGTCGTATTAGCAACCGGCATGTGGACCGTTTCAGACACAACAACATTATCCGATGCAGTAGTCATTTTAATTCTGACAATTACACAATATGAGTGTAAGTTTTCCAGATTAAAGAAAAGAAAAAGAAAAGCCGTGCCTCAAAATCGGAAATCAAGAAAATAAAAAAAATCTGTTTTAAGTTTGTTACAAAAATTCTTTTACAATAAACTCGATCTGATTGAGAGACATAGAAAACAGAGAAGAAAAGAGGAGAGAAAGGAAAAAAACCGAAAGGAAAAACAAAATAAATAAACAACTTACAAAACCCAATATCAGATTACAAGTTGAGAATCCGAGGCCTGTGTATCACACAGTATCCTTAAAACAAATTTCGCTTCTTCAGGTTGCTGGAATAAACGAAGGCGTCTGTCTCCCAGGATGCAACGACCATAGTGTTCACGTAAGCACCACGTAGCACTCTCGAACTGAGCAGCAGCGTCAGAATTCTATCACCGACTTACCAAAATAGCAGGAGTGGAGAAACGAACAGGACTCAGAGGAGGAAGAAAGAAGTATTTCTGTTGTAGGAAAGAAATGAGAGGGGAGGCCTCTATTTATAGAGGCAGGGTTAAATCTGTAATGGCAGACAAAGCTTTGAATGCCTTTAGTGTAACAACAGACAAGGCTTTGAATACCCTCAGTGTAACAGCAGCCGCGTAATTAAATGCCTACACTGTAACGGCAGACAAAACATTCAACACAGCACTGAAACGGCAGACAAAACCGTTTATGCATTTATTTCAGCCGTTACACAAGAAAAAATAAAAACTGTAGCAAAAAGTGGCTCTGCATGGGATGGGGTCATATCGGTCCGGCATTCGTATCCACAGGTCGTGCAGGCGCACACAAGTCGCATGTAATCCGGTCCAGGATTTGCACCCGCCCTACGCGCGCGAGAGAGAGCATCTCTTCTAGCTATCTTACAATGCTTAGAAGGAGGTTACTATATATCATCTTCTATTTCCTTTGATTTTTCCGATGTGGGACTAAGTTCCCTTAACCCATTTTCAAGAATGAAAATGTCTCACTTTGAGAGACAATTTCTCATTCACCCCTTAACTGTTTTTGGCAAACCAATATATGATTTTGATCTACTCATGAAGGAGAACACAAATCAATCAAGATCTCTCAATAATTCATTAAGTATCTTTCTCAAAAAATTGCTCTAAAATTAGTTCGTAAATGGTGTATAAAACACCCATTTTCTAACAGTAGTAAATTTAGATTATTAATTTTTAACATGTTAATGTTATTATGTTATTGTGTATTTTTTATTTTGTATTTGCTAGTCACTTAATTGTTTGTTTTTGGACATTTTGTTGGTTTTGATGTAAACTTTTCATTTGCAATTTCTAATATTAACGACCGAACAGGTACGTCTTCCATACCTTACTTTTTTTAAGCATATGTAATATTGTATGATATATTTTGTTGTTATGATGTTATATTTGTTTATATAATCTAATTTATAAATTTTAAAAACCTCAAAAAGTAAAAGTGCGCCTCGGTTAACTAAGGTTTGAGCCTCAAATTGCGCCTTACGCCACAGGCTATTTTTGAGGAGTTGAAATTACTTGCGCCTTGTGCCTTCGACTACACTGAACTTAAGTTTTAGTGAAACATATGTCTTGTTTAGCCATATATGCGATTTTGTGCTCTTAAGCACTTGTACATATATATAATTATTGCATTCTTTGAATTTGTGGATGATTATTAGAATGAATTGCTTATTATACTTGATTATTGAAGTTTTTATAATTATTGGAACGAATTTGTCCTCTAAAGCACTTTTCTATTGTTTATTATACTTGATTCTTGGATTTGTGGATGCTTATTGGAATGAATTGCAGTAAATGATTCTGAATTGAAATATATGTTTTTTTTGGGGGGGAAAAATTAAAATTGGGGAAACAATTAACTCTATCCTGACATTTGAAGGAAATGCACGGGGAAAAAATATACTCTATTTTGGCGTTTCAGGAAATGCATGGATAGATAGATGTTACGCCGGGATAGACTAAGTCTATATCGGCATTTTCTGAGAACGTCGGGATAAACTCTATATCTTTACCGACACAGATTTAGCTGGCACTTTTGGCGGCGTTTTCGGAAATGTTGTTATAATCTTACCCAGTGTTTATAAACATAAAAAAGATCGAGAGAAAAAAATGTCGGGAAAATCCCTGGTTTTGTAGTGTAATTGTATGAAACTGTGGTACATTTCCAACCTCCTTTATACTCGTCACATGATGTTTGCTCCAATCTACACATTTAGCAGCATTATTATCATCATGTATTATTAGAAACCTTTGTTAACTCCTAAATAGGATATTTTGTTTTGTTTTGTTTTTTTTTTAATTTTAAAAAAAGTAAGCATAGATAGCTTGAAAATTAGATTAATTATTGATATGGGTTAGGAACGACGTGGCCCATCCTGGGCCACAGGATCCCCTCAGGATGCACGCACCTCTTGATCCTCCAGATCCACCACGTTAGCATCGAAAAACCACCCGGACCACTACCACGTCAGCCCGGGAACCGCCCGGGCATCTGCCACGTCAGCCCTAAACCGCCTGGGTTTCCACCGCTTCAGCCACACGGGCAACCGGGTCCAGACCCGGTTGGCATCTTCTATAAATACCAGACCCTTAATCCTTCTCCAGGTAATCAACTTCTGCCCACTCAAACCCTAGTTACTGTTACTCTCCCTTAGTGACTGACTAGATCGTCGGAGGGTCTGCCACCGGGACCAATCCCGGTGTTCCGAGACCATCTACAGGTACACGAGACCTTCGGATCCGAGCCTCAAAGATTCGAGTCGAGCATCAGCCTCCACCTCAATATCGCCTACCTCAGTACCTTTCATCCAGCCAAGGGTCGTCTGCATAGGTGTCTCCTCCAATACAAATCGAGTAAGAACTCACGCCTGGTGCATCCACACGTTCTCCAAAAACAAACCGCATCAGGATGGCGCCGTCTGTGGGAAACAGCCTATCGTAGATGCCAATCTGAGCCTTACTTCCAGCGGTACCCTCGTAGACGCCGACCCGGGCTCCGCCCCCGTCGGCATTCCCGTCGACCCGAGCTCGCATGGCGCCCAAAGCCGCAAAAGCTGTTACCTCCGCACGCCGACACGACGTGCCTCCCCAAGGTATCGATGCCGATGCTCAGGGACCAAACAACAAAAGGGTCAGCCACGGGCCCCAGCCGAACGCCTCCCGCCCGGTCCAGGGCAACCTACGAGGTGTAATCTCGAACAACCAAGCCAGCCGTGGCAGGGGAGGAGCCGCTTCCAACTCGGCTCTGAACCATCCCAGACCCCCGTCCCAAGGAGCTCCGAACCATCCCAGACCCCCGTCCCAAGGGCGGGAGCCTGCGCTCAGCCGGGTCGGTCGGCAATAGTCTGCCCAACTGAACCGGGCCGAAGGAGCCCCGGTTACCCACAAGAAATTCCAGGACTTCCGAAGGGAAATCTTGGGTGCCCTCCGAGGAGTCCCCGTCAACGAGAACGCCCGTCGTTCCCACACATGGTCGCAGGCCGAGGCTACAGTGTCTCGCCACTCAACAATCCCCCAGAGTATGATGGCGACATTTTGAAGCGCCTCCAAGAAATGGAGGAGCGCCTCGACCACGTTGGTAATGGCGACCCTAGAGCAGCTCAGGGGTACAGGCCGGTTCGTCCTCCTTTCTCCGCCCTCATCCTGCAGGCAGAGATACCCCGCAATTTCCATCCGCCTCAGTTCGAGACATATGACGACGAGGGAGGTCCTGCTGATCACATGGAGGGCTTCAAAACCCTCATGATGATTCACAGCGCATCGGATCCCCTCCTGTGCCGAGCCTTCCCCTCAACACTCCGGGGTCCGGCTCGGGAATGGTTCTCCAAGCTCACCTCCGGCTCCATCTATTCTTTCGACCAGCTAGAGGGCAGTTTTCTCGCCCACTTCGTAACTAGCCGAAAGGCAGAAAGAACGAGTGCATCACTACTCGGACTTAGGCAAAAGAAAGGGGAGCCCCTCCGAGAGTTTGTCCGAAGGTTCACCGCCGAGGCAAGGTCAGTCTCATCCCTCGACCCCGGTGTTGCCTCGGCAGCCTTCCGCCACAACGTCCGACATGGACAGCTGAAAGCCTCCCTGGCAAAGAAGCCGCCGATAGACTTCCCCGACCTCCTCAACCGGGTCGAAAAATATATCCGAGCCGAGGAGGCCCTCAATCCCGAGGACCAGAAGGAAGCTCCCGGGAAGGGGAAGCGCAAGGCCGACGAGATTGAGCCGGGACGGGGCTCCACGAAGAAGGTTCTGCCGATCCCCCGCTTCGAGAGGTACACCCCACTGACGTAGAACGTGTCGACAATCCTCTTAGCGATTGAAGACAGCGACCTCGTCCAGTACCTCCCTCGACCGTCCAACAACACCAGCAAGAAGAGGGATCAGCGGTTCTATTGCCGTTTTCACCGGGACAACGGGCACGACACAGATCATTGCCGTGCCCTGAAGGACGAAATTGAGGTCCTCATCCAACGAGGGTACCTCTGAGAGTTGAGACGAGAAGGCGCCCGGGAACCGAGGGACAACAGGAACAAGAGGGATTCCCCTCCTCCTTGAGGGCACCGACAGCGTCCCGAGCGGGATCCGGATCCCGAGGAGCCTGAGGGTCAAATGATCCTGCATTGCATCCACGGAGGGCCTATGGGAGGCGAATCCAACACTTCCCGCAAGGCCTTCATCCGGAATGTCAATACCGTCCAGGGCCCTCTCTCCCCATCGGTCCAGTAACTCCCTATCTCCTTCTCAGGAGAGGATCTGGAGGGGGTCCGGCTCCCTCACTATGACGCCCTCGTCATCAACCTCAGCATGGCGAACTTCGATGCCCGGAGAATCCTCATAGACAACGGGAGCTCGGTCAACATTCTGTTCCTCGAAGCATTCGAGAACCTAAAGCTTTCCCGTGAGAAACTAAAACCTGTCGGGTATACCCTACACGGATTCTCCGGCGTCCATGTGACTATAGAGGGGATCGTCACCCTGGACGTCACGGTAGGCACAAAGCCCAACAGAAGGACCGAGTCTATGGACTTCATGGTTGTGAATGTAAAGGCAGCCTATAATGCCATCCTCAGCCGCCCGGGGCTCTGCTCCCTCCAGACGGTTCCCTCGGCTTACCATCAGAAGATGAAATTCCCTACCAATACTGGCGTCGGAGTTGTCCGCGGGAATCAGGAAGCAGCACATTCAAGCTACATGACGGTGATCGGAAGCGGTGTGTTTCCCCTCGATGCCGTCGAGCTGGTGCCCGAAAGGACCCAGCCAGAGCCAAAGCCGGCGGACGAGCTGCAAGATGTCTCGTTCGAGACAGGGGATGCGTCGAAGCACTTTCGTATAAGCCACTCCCTCGCCCCCGACCTCAAGTCCGCCTTAATTGCCTGCATTCGGCGCAATGTCGACCTCTTTGCCTGGAAGCCCTCTGACATGCCCGGTATCTCCGAAGATCTCATTATGCACAAACTCAGCGTGATTCCCGGGTTGAAGCCAGTCATCCAAAAGCGGCGCAGGTTCGCTCCTGAGCGACAACAGGCAGTAAATGCAGAAGTGGACAAGCTCTTGTCTGTGCATTTTGTACAAGAGGTCAGCTACCCAGAGTGGCTGGCGAACGTAGTCATGGTGAAGAAGGCAAGCAAGAGTTGGAGGATCTGCATAGATTTTACCGATCTCATCAAAGTATGCCCCAAGGATCCGTTCCCTCTCACCAACATTGATGCCCTGATCGATGCTACCTCGGGTCACGAGCTCCTCTCCTTCATGGATGCCTTTTCAGGCTATAACCAAATTTGGATATTTCCTCTGGACATCGCCAAGACGTCCTTCGTCACCGACCAGGGACTGTATTGCTACCGGGTCATACCCTTCGGGCAGAAGAACGCCGGCGCCACCTACCAGAGGCTCGTCAACCGAGTCTTTAAAGATCAAATCGGGCGTAACATGGAGGTATACATCGATGACATGCTCGTCAAAAGTCAGCAAGGACAGCACCACGTCACCGACCTGGAAGAAGCCTTTGGGGTCCTTAGAACCCACAACATGAGGCTCAATCTGGTAAAGTGCGCCTTCGGCATCTCCTTGGGGAAGTTCTTAGGGTTCATCGTCAGCTAGCGCGGCATCGAGGCGAACCCCGAAAAAATTCAGGCCATAATAGACATGGCCCTTCCCAGGAATGTCAAAGAAGTCCAGAGGCTAACGGGGCAACTGGCGGCCATCGGCCGTTTCCTCTCCAAATTCGGAGAGAAGTCCCTCCCGTTCTTTAAGACACTGCGAGGCACTGGATGGTTCGAGTGGGGTACCCAACAGCAAGAGGCCTTCGCACAGTTGAAGGAGTACCTCGCCAATCCTCCTCTCCTCAGCAAGCCCGAACCAGGGGAGCCACTCTGGCTCTACCTATCCACCTCGGAGAACGTGCTTAGTGCCGTCATCGTTCGAGAAGAGGAAGGGATTCAAAAGCCCCTCTACTATGTGAGCAAGGTCCTGCTCGACGCCGAGACTCGGTATTCCAGAATGGAGCAAGTGGCGTACGCCTTGGTCATAGCCGCACGGAAGCTTCGTCCTTACTTCCAGGTGCATTCGATCCAGGTACTCACTGATCAACCCTTGAAGGCCGTGCTCTACAAACCCGAGAGCTCCGGTCGATGGTCAATCGAACTCAGCCAGTACGACATTGGCTATCAACCAAGAACATCCATCAAAGGGCAGACCCTCGCCAAATTCATTACAGAATGCACCATCTCCGAGCAACCCGCGAACAGAGAAGCTGACCAGACGTGGGAAGTTTACGTCGATGGCTCCTCTTGCGAAACGGGGAGTGGTGCGAGCATCATTCTTCGAGGTCCGGATGGTTTCCTCCTCCAGTATTGTCTCCGCCTCAACTTCCCGGCCTCTAACAACGAGGCTGAATACGAGACGATGATCGCCGGACTGAACCTGGCTCATCAAGCCGGTGCCAAACAGATCTAGGCCTTTAGCAACTCTCAGCTGGTGGTCAGCCAGATCACCGGAGAAAAGTCCGCCCTTAGAAGAAGCATCTACCAGCAAAGAATTAAGAAGTTCTAAAATAAGAAGGTGCGCCCAACTGACATCAAACTCGGAGATCTTGTCCTCCAAAAATTGGCGGTATCCAATCCCGGCCAGAAGAGAAAGTTGGCGCCAAATTGGGAGGGTACAAAGTATCCGAAGTCGTGCGTCCAGGCATGTACCGCCTGACCAGTGCCGAAGGCAAGCCCATTAAGAGGCCCTGGAACGCGGAACACTTAATAAAGTTCTTAGGAGGAGAGTAGTCTCCATGTAAATTATCATGATTGTAATCGGCACGTCGTGCCTAATCTTTTGTAAAGTTCAAATATATTGTAAATATGTCAGCTTTCTTAAAACAAGCCCACGGCTTCATATTTTGTAACAAATAAAGAACATATCTCGAGCTCGGTGCTCGGATTACAGCACGAGCCCAAGAAGCTTCTCTTACAAGTTTGGGGCTCGGTGCTCGGATAACAGCGCGAGCCCAAAAAGCTTCTCTTACAAGATTGGGGCTCGGCGCTCGGATAACAGCGCAAGCCCAAGAAGCTTCTCTTACAAGCTTGGGGCTCGGCGCTCGGATAACAGCGCGAGCCCAAAAAGCTTCTCTTACAAGCTTAGGGCTCGGCGCTTGGATAACAGCGTGAGCCCAAAAAGATTCTCTTACAAGCTTAGGGTTCGGCGCTCGGATAACAGTGTGAGCTCAAAAAGATTCTCTTACAAGCTTGGGGCTCGGCGCTCGGATAACATCGCAGGCCCAAAAAGCTTCTCGTACAAGCTTGGAGCTCGGTGCTTGGGCGGCTCGGCCTGGTTGGTTTTTTGGTAACGTGCATCCAATCAAACAACTCTACTTCCTCCATGCCCGCGCCGTCTCTCCCTGAGAACATGTGCAGGAGCTCGTCGTCGACCCTGAGCAAGGCGGGTGCCTTCTCCAAGGCACCGCGATCTTGACTCTCGGCAGCGACCCTCTGCTATGCCCGTAGTTGTCTTTCTCACCGGTATGGGGGCTCGGCATCCGTCCTTCACTCGGTTTGGGCTTCTTGAAGCTCATCAACCTAGGTACGAGGCGACATCCATCAGCCACGCCCGCACCGTCTCTCCCTGAGAACATGTGCAGGAGCTCGGCGTCGACCCTGAGAAATGCGGGTGCCTTCTCCAAGGCACCGCGACCTTGATGCTCGGCGGCGACTCTCTGCTACGCCCACAATTGTCTTTCTCACCGGTATGGGGGCTCGGCATCCGTCCCTCGCTCGGTTTGGGCTTCTTGAAGCTCATCAACCTATGTACGAGGTGACATCCGCCAGCCACGCCCGCACCGTCTCTCCCTGAGAATATGTGCAGGAGCTCGGCATCAACCCCGAGCAAGGCGGGTGCCTTCTCCAAGGCACCGCAACCATGACGCTCGGCGGCGACCCTCTACTACGCCCGCAGTTGTCATTCTCACTGGTATGGAGGCTCGGCATCCGTCCCTCGCTCGGTTTGGGCTTCTTGAAGCTCATCAACCTATGTACGAGGCGACATCTGCCAGCCACGCCCTCACCGTCTCTCCCTGAGAATATGTGCAGGAGCTCGGCGTCGACCCCGAGCAATACAGGTGCCTTCTCCAAGGCACCGTGACCTTGACGCTCGGCGGCGACCCTCTACTACGCCCGCAGTTATCTTTCTCACCGGTATGGGGGCTCGGCATCCGTCCCTCGCTCGGTTTGGGCTTCTTGAAGCTCATCAACCTAGGTACGAGGCGACATCCGTCAGCCACGCCCGCACCGTCTCTTTCTGAGAACATGTGCAGGAGCTCGGCGTCGACCCCGAGCAAGGCGGGTGCCTTCTCCAAGGCACCGCGACCTTGACGCTCTACGGCGATCCTCTACTACACCCGCAGTTGTCTTTCTCACCGGTATGGGGGCTCGGCATCCGTCCCTCGCTCAGTTTGGACTTCTTAAAGCTCATCAACCTATGTACGAGACGACATCCGCCAGCCACGCCCGCACCGTCTCTCCCTGAGAACATGTGTAGGAGCTCGGCATCGACCCCGAGCAATACGGGTGCCTTCTCCAAGGCACCGCGACCTTGATGCTCGGCGGCGACCCTCTGCTACGCCCGAAATTGTCTTTCTCACCGGTGTGGGGGCTCGGCATCCGTCCCTCGCTCGGTTTGGGCTTCTTGATGCTCATCAACCTATGTACAAGGCGACATCCGCCAGCCACGCCTGCACCGTCTCTCCTTGAGAACATGTGCACGAGCTCGGCGTCGACCCCGAGCAAGGTGGTTGCCTTCTCTAAGGCACCGCGACCTTGAAGCTCGGCGGCGACCCTCTGCTACGCCCGCAGTTGTCTTTCTCACCGGTATGGGGGCTCGGCATCCGTCCCTCGCTCGGTTTGGGCTTCTTGAAGCTCATCAACCTAGGTACGAGGTGACATCCGCCAGCCACGCCCACACCGTCTCTCCCTGAGAACATGTGCACGAGCTCTGCGTCGACCCCGAGCAAGGCGGGTGCCTTTTCCAAGGTACCGCGACCTTGACGCTCGGCGGCGACCCTCTGCTACGCTCGCAGTTGTCTTTCTCACCGGTATGGGGGCTCGGCATCCGTCCCTCGCTCGGTTTGGGCTTCTTGAAGCTCATCAACCTATATACGAGGCGACATCCGCCAGCCACGCCCGCACCGTCTCTCCCTGGGAACATGTGCAGGAGCTCGGCGTCGACCCCGAGCAAGGCGGGTGCCTTCTCCAAGGCACTGCGAACTTGACGCTCAGCGGCGACCCTCTGCTACGCCCGCAGTTGTCTTTCTCACCGGTATGGGGGCTCGGCATCTGTCCCTCGCTCGGTTTGGGCTTCTTGAAGCTCATCAACCTATGTACGAGGCAACATCCGCCAGCCACGCCCGCACCGTCTCTCCCTGAGAACATGTGCACGAGCTCGGCGTCGACCTCGAGCAAGGCGGTTGCCTTCTCCAAGGCACCGCGACCTTGAAGCTCGGCGGCGACCCTCTGCTACGCCCGCAGTTGTCTTTCTCACCGGTATGGGGGCTCGGCATCCGTCCCTTGCTCGGTTTGGGCTTCTTGAAGCTCATCAACCTAGGTACGAGGCGACATCTGCCAGCCACGCCCGCACCGTCTCTCCCTGAGAACATGTGCAGGAGCTCGGCGTCGACCCCGAGCAAGGCTGGTGCCTTCTCCAAGGCACCGTGACCTTGACGCTTGGCGGCGACCCTCTGCTACGCTCGCAATTGTCTTTCTCACCGGTATGGGGGCTCGGCATCCGTCCCTCGCTCGGTTTGGGCTTCTTGAAGCTCATCAACCTATGTACGAGGTGACATCCGCCAGCCATGCCCGCACCGTCTTTTCCTGAGAACATGTGCAGGAGCTCGGTGTCGACCCCGAGCAAGGTGGGTGCCTTCTCCAAGGCACCACGACCTTGACGCTTGGCGGTGACCCTCTGCTACGCCCGCAGTTGTCTTTCTCACCGGTATGGGGACTCGGCATCCGTCCCTCGCTCGATTTGGGCTTCTTGAAGCTCATCAACCTATGTACGAGGCGACATCCGCCAGCCACGCCCGCACCGTCTCTCCCTGAGAAGATGTGCTGGAGCCCGGCATCAAACCCGAGCAAGGCGGGTGCCTTCTTCAAGGCACCGCGACCTTGATGCTCGGCGGCGACCTCGACACTCTGGCAACTGGTTCTCTCACAAACATGGGAACTCGACGAACCGAAGCAAGTCTGCGGCTTTTTCAAAGCTGCTCGGCCACCACGCTCGGTTACGAGCCTCAACCGTGTGTTGACAAAATTTTATGAAGGTTTAGAGCGTCCACCTTTGGCAGACGTCCCGAGCCTCGAGTCGAGTTATTGACCACCCTCTCACCCGTGAACAACTCGGGGTTTACGGCTTTTACCAGTCTAAACCCCGAACTGTTCGAGGATGGCAGGGGGCCATCGACCCGCTGCTCTCTCCGTCCTGGAATGAACGCTCTGAGCCTTCGAGCTGTTCAGCCGACCCTTCTCTCGCCCCCGAACAACTCGGGGTTTACGGCTCTTACGAGCTCAAAACTCCGAATTGTTAGAGGATGGCAGAAGAACCACCACGCGTCGGCTCTCTCCAAACCCTCGAACCGATCGGTCGGCCCACCGCTCACCAACGAACAACCCGGGGTCTCACGGCTCTGACAGCCTGAACCCCGAATAGTCCGAGGGTGATCTGTGTGCCTCCGATCCCGAGTACTCGGAAATATTATATTCTCTGGGCGCCCGCCTTTGGCAGGCACCCGAGTCAGACGGCTCACTGCTTGACAACCAACAAGGGGAGTGGGGGATTATATAGCCCCCTGAGGCCCTCATTTATTGCATCTGGAAATGCAAAACGACGGAAGGCGAAATGTCGCCATAAATGCTCATGGGAATGCGAAATGTCGCCAGTTATTGCTTATCGAAAAGATAAACGCCGCGACCATCGCGCCCGTTGCAACAAGTCACCTCGGAGCCGACCCCTGCACAACTAGCCCGGCAGCCGTCCCTAACAACCAAGATGATCCGAGCACAGAAAATCAAATGTTCTTATTCATTACTCTTTGCTTACAACTCAATGAACATCGGTAGAAATACAAGGAAAAAGCTCATAACTCACTCACACTAGGCTGGGAACTCGAATTCGGGGCTCCTATCTCGCTCGGCCGAACCGGCCCGGGAAGACACTCCCGCCATCGAGCTCCTGCATCTTTGGCCTGCGCCCCATCCGGTAGAAATATCGGAGACCGCCTCGGGGTCGCGTTGCTGGCCCCTTCTGTCAGACCAGCGCCTAACACCAGCTTCAGCCTGTGGATCTCCAGCTCCTTCTCGACTATGGCCTTAGGAAGGAAAGACTCCGAAGCCGACCCCCCGCTCGAAGCATCCGAGATGGACCAGCCCATCTCGATTACCCACCAGTCCCGGTCGGCTATGGCCTTCTTCAGGCGCGCCAACTCCAAGCCGAGCTCCCTGGACCTGTTCAGAAAATAGTTAACGGCGATGGCTCGGTCCCGAGCTTGCTTCTGTTGACGAAGCAGAGCTGCCTCCACGGCCTCCTCCCCCGCTCGAACTAGAGGCACCTCGGCAACAACGGGAAGGGCAACACAGGTCCCGTGCGTCTATCAAAAGACGAGAACAAACATCACAAATAAGAAAAGTCTGGAAGGATCGGCCCAAAAAATAAATTTCATTTCTTTCAAAAAGTTTGATACAAAAGCCGCGGTGGCCAGTCCGCCCAAGGCATTTACATCAAAACGAGAGAAAAAAGAAAAAAAGATCTATTCTTGAGGGGGGTTTGGCACCTTGTCGTCGACCTGATTGCCCCCCGCATCGTCACCCCCGGGGTGGGAGGAAGGTTCGGCGCCCATCCGTAGTAGAGATGGTCCACGTTCTGCTCGGGGTAGATCTGTTTAAAGTGGGACTTGGCTTGTTCGTAGGCCTCGTCCTGAGCCACCATGATGGTCTCCCCCAAGGCCGACTCCATCTCCTGCAGTGCCTTCTTCCCCTTTGCCGCCTCAGCCGCGATCTTCGCCTCAAGATCCTCCCGGTCCTGCTTGTGGATCTTGCAGAGCGACTCTATCTGGGCCTCGTGGATGGCCACCATTGCCCGGGTTCCTTTCAGCTCATCCGTGGCCTTGTTCAGGTCACGGAGGTACTTCTCCGCATTTCGCCTCTCGATGTATATCTCCTTCTCCAAGAACTTGTGGAAGTGCTGACCATGGAGCATCACCTGTCCGAAGAGAGAAAGATCAGAAAAAACTCCAAGTCATTGAGGGAAGTAGAGCCAAGGCAACTTACCGAGAGGTGTGCCTGAGACCACCGCATGTATGCCTGGTCCGTCGTCTGCGTCGCCAGGGCCATCCGATCGCGCTCGGTGGCGACCTTCGAGACGAACTGGACCGCCACAGGCCCATCAAGCAGAGAATCCCCCTGCACGATCGACCAATCAGGGGCAATTGGCAGCGTACCATGCTTGCTCACCATCTCCACGGCGGTCGGCCGAAGGGGGGGAACCCTTTTTCCGGGGCATCCATGGTCTTGCCCGAACCACCCGCAGCGTCCCGAGCCGCCCTCGACGAATGGGAGGACTGGGAGTGTTGCCTCTTGGACCTCTTCGCCAGGGAAGGCTCCTCGACCACTGGTGCCAGCACCTGGGAGGATGCCCCAGTCTGCGTAGCCAGCTTCTGCTTCTCGACCGCTATCCTCTCCTGCTCGGCCTTCTTCCTCTTTTCTACCCTCGCCTTTTCGGCAACAGCGAGAAATAACTTCTTTGCGTCCGCCTGTTGAGTTGTCATCCCTACAAAAACACAGAAGAAAAGCTAACGTTAACGCGAAGGCAAGAAATGAACATATTCGAAAAGAGACATACTAGGGTCAGCAGGACTCAGTCCGGCCTGCGCGAGGTGTATCTCGGTCACTCGAGGCCACGCGATACTGTGTCCCCCGACTATCTTCTCCACCCTTTTCCACTCCTTGGCGGTCAAGTCGCTCTTCCTCGGAGGCTTGTGCTTCGGCTTGACGAAGTTCCACCTGGTCGGAATTCCCCAAGACCCCTCAGTCTGAACTACAAAATACTTTTCTTTCCACCCCTTTATAGAGTCCGGATGACCGTGCATAACCTTCTTATGCGGCCTCGGCGAAAGCAAAAAATCCCCTCCTGATCTCCGAGCGAACCAATCCCAAAAATAGCTCGGAAATATGTCAGCCTCGGCTTCACTCCCTTCTCTTGACACTTCAGTATGAAGCAGACTAAATGCTTCCAGGAGTTCAGACCGTACTGCATGGGACACAGCTTCGCCTAGTTCAGAACCCTCTTCACGAAAGGATGCAGGGGCAGCCTCAGCCCCGAGAGGAAGGCGTTCTCAGGAAACATATAGTACCCCGGCGCCAAAGCCGTGGTGGGCCGAATATCGGGGCTCGGAAGGAAGATCTCGAATTCCCGTGGAATATAGTAGGTGGCCCTGATAATGTTAAGGTATTCTGCCTTCAGAATGCTCGGGATGCTATCAGCGCGGATCTTCACCCGAGTGTCTTCGCCCGGCACTGGAGGGATCGGTTCGATGTCCTTAATATCGTCGGGATACATCCGAATCGACCCTGGATTCTTGAAGGAAACCCGGGGAAACTCGAGATCCGATCTCGGTGCGTACTTATCGGGTGAGGAAGGACTGTGTGGGATGGTCATGACTTTCTTTTTCCGACGAGGGCGAGCCTTACGCTCGGGAGACGGCGTCGACAAAGGGGGAAGTGGTGGAAGATCTTCTCCGACCCCTGCCACCCTTCCAGCCGTGCCTTGGCCAGCCTCTCCTTGGGCAGCCTCCTGTCCGTCGACCTCATCCTCCTCGTCTTCCTCGTCACCCTCAGCACCCTGATCATCTTCGTCCTCCTCCTCGACCTCGGTGCCTTCCCCCTCATCTTCATCATTGTCCTCCTCCTGATCCTGTTCCTCCTCGTCCTCGCCGTACCCCTCGTCCTCGTCACCCTCATCCATGGGCTCCTTCCCCGGCCTTCTGGACCTCAACGGGGACACCACAAAGACAACGTCGTCCCCATTGTCTGACCCAGGGTCGGTCAGAACCTCCTCCTTCACCTTATACTTGCTCAAGGACGAGGACGTTTTCTACTCGGATTTCTCTGCGGAACGGCTTGACGAGCTAGCCTCGGATCCGGACTGAGTTCGCGACATTACTAAAAAGAAAATACTAACCTAAAGCGTAGAAAGTTACGGTCACCGGAAAATCTGCCGACGGCAAGTAAGATTCCCGCTCTTGTTAAAAATTGGAAAGTGAGTAATAAAGTGAAAGTGAAGAAATGAGGGAGGGGGATGGGGTTTTAAAGAGGAAAAGCGACTCCTTGATTTTTGCAAAAAAGATCTGGCCATTGGATCTTAACTGACAAGATCCAGCGGCCACCAAGATCTGGAAACGCTTTGATCTCGGTGCCCATGACGTTAGCAATAGGCATAAAATTACCCCACTACCCCTCTATCTTTTTCTCTCCAAAATAGGCTTTTTTCGACAAGTCAGAAGGGTCGACGCTCGGATAGAAGCACGAGCCAATAATTCCCCTTCTATCTCACAGAAGGGTCGACACTCGGATAGAAGCGCGAGCCAATAATTCCCCTTATATTTCACAGAAGGGTCGACGCTCGGATAGAAGCGTGAGCCAATAATTCCCCTTCTATCTCACAGAAGGGTCGACACTCGGATAGAAGCGCGAGCCAATGACTCCCCTTCTATTTCACCGAAGGGTCGACGCTTCCCCTTCTATTTTCACAGGAGGGTCGACGCTTGGATAGCACCGCGAGCCCCAACTGCTCTCCTTTGATATAGAGGGCCTCGGCACTCGGATAGCAATGCGAGCCCCAACTGTCCTCCTCTGACATAGAGGGGCTTGGCGCTCGGATAGCACCACGAGCCCCAACTTCCCTCCCTTGATATAGAGGGACTCGAAGCTCGGATAGCATCGCGAGCCCCAACTGCTCTCCTTTGATATAGAGGGCCTCAGCGCTCGGATAGCATCGCGAGCCCCAACTACCCTCCTCTGATATAGAGGGGCTCGGCGCTCGGATAGCACCGCGAGCCCCAACTGCCCTCCTTTGATATAGGGGGGCTCGTCTGCCAACCCCTAGTGCTCGACAAGCCGAGCCCCAGAAGAAAACCTCGCCTCCCCGCTCTTCCAACTAGCGAGGAGATCGTCCACCGACCCAAGGAGCTCGTCTGCCGACCCCCAAGCACTCGGCAAGCCGACCTCCCACAAGAACCAATCTCCTATAAAATCGACCTCAGCGTCCCCTCGCTCTTCCAACTAGCGAGGGGACCATCTACTGCCCGCAGGGGCTCGTCCACCGACCCCTAATGCTCGACAAATCAAGCCCCAACGAAAGGCCTCGACGTCCCCTCGCTCTTCCAACTAGCGAAGTGGTCGTCTGCCAACCCTTGGGGCTCGTCTGCCGACCCTTGGGGCTCGTCAAGCCCCAACGGAAGGCCTCGACGTCCCCTCGCTCTTCCAACTAGCGAAGTGGTCGTTTGCCGTCCCTTGGGGCTCGTCTACCGACCCCCAGGCCTCGGCAAGCGTCGCTCTGGCTCTCCCACTCCTCTACACAGCCTCCCGCGCTAAACTCCAATAAGGAATCCATTCCTCCTACCCCCTGGCCGCTTCAGAAAATAGCAGATCCTACTTTCTCACCCCCAACGTCCACTCTGCTCTTCCTACGGAGGCGAAGAATCACTCCTACATGGCTGATTCACCCAGCCCTACAGGAGTGTGGGGCTTGTGATATGGGTTAGGAACGACGTGGCCCATCCCGGGCCACAGGATCTCCTCAGGATGCACGCACCTCCTGATCCTCCAGATCCGCCACGTCAGCATCGGAAAACCGCCCGGACCACTACCACGTCAGCCCGAGAACCGCCCGGGCATCTGCCACGTCAGCCCTAAACCGTCCGGGTTTCCACCGCTTCAGCCACACGGGCAACCGAGTCCAGACCCGACCCCAAACGGGTCCAGACCCGATTGGCATCTTCTATAAATACCAGACCCTTACTCCTTCTCCAGGTAATCAACTTCTGCCCACTCAAACCCTAGTTACTGTTACTCTCCCTTAGTGACTGACTAGATCGTCGGAGGGTTTGCCACCGGGACCAACCCCGGTGTTCCGAGACCGTCTGCAGGTACACGAGACCTTCGGATCCGAGCCGAGCATCAGCCTCCACCTTAATATCGCCTACCTCTGTACTGTTCGTCAAGCCAAGGGTCGTCCGTATCGGTGTCTCCTCCAATACAAATTGAGTAAGAATTCACGACTGGTGCATCCACACGTTCCCCAAAAACAAACTGCATCAATTATTGAACTAAACATTTTGTGTTTGACATAAGCTATCTTCCGGACTTGTGTTTAAGCACCCAATTGGATTCCCCAGATTCACTAAATCGCCTTCACAGCATCACAACCTAAACCATTCTCAGCTTCCATACAAACACAAAAAAGAAAAGACAATGAGACGAAGGGAAGAAAAAAAAAAAATCCTCTCAATCAATGAATTTGGGTAATAATTATTTATGTATATATATATTTTTAAGGACTGCAAGATTATGCTTGCAAGCAATTGCTCTAGCTTCCCCACCTGCTTAGAAGTGAAGCCGTACACATGCTTCTTCTTTACTCTTAATCATAAGATGTTAATTATTGTTCTGATCATGCATGATCACAAGATATTTTTGATGAATGATCACAAGATATTATTTTCAAATACATGATCATAACATGTAACTGTACATTTTTTGTCATAACATCGATCCAACCAAATTAGCACAAGTTGTAAAGTTAGTCCCATCCCTTTCATCTATCCCTCCCTCGATTTTTTTCCCAAACCGACCTACTTTTTGAAAATTTTTCTCAAACCGACCTACATTTTTTTTTAATTTCCAAAACGACACACTCGGTCTTTGAAAGACCGAGTTTAGCGCAAAATAAGTCGGTTTTTCAAAGACCGAATGTTAGAATTCGAAAAATCGAATTCTAACACGAGTGTTAGAATTCGAAAAATCGAATTCTAACACTCGGTCTTTGAAAAAACGACTTATTTTGCGCTAAACTCGGTCTTTCAAAGACCGAGTGTGTTATTTTGGTAAATACTTTCAAAAGCGGGTCAGTTTGGTAAATACTTTCAAAAAGTGGATCATTTTGGTAATAAGTTCTATTTTATGACTCTACAGTTGGCATCATTTGATAGATAAGCCTACTTTTCATCTCTAAAAACTATCAGAAACTTTCAAAATGTGCAGTTATGTTTCTGCACCAAATGAAGCTCGAACTAACTGGGGTCAGTTTACAAAAAAATATTTTCTCATCCGTCAGACACTTGTGTCTGTGTTTCGCCTGATTGATGCCCGTATCCCTGCTAAAAAAAATTGATCTTGAATCCCTTTCTTTTATTTTGTAAGTCAGGATATGACTGCCATTGATAGTGTCTTTGGATGTTTTAGATGTGAATCTAGCCCTGAGGAAGCATGTCGATTCACTAGCCTGTTCAACAGAACATGACCCCAGAAAGCTCTAATTGTTTCACTACTACAGGCAGCCCTGCCACATACTTGTGCAATTACATCCTTGCATCTATCCATTAGGCATCAACAACTATGTTTTTGAAGAAATTTATGTAGTTTGTGTTGGAAAATAATCTATGTGGGCTCACATATGTGACTAAATGTATGATTGTTATCCTAAAGTCTAACCCAAATTAAAGTGATCTAATCAAGATTAAGTAATGGGTTAAAAGCATATAATTTAAAGTGTGATATAACACGTGTAGAGACCGTAAAGTAAATTTCTTATTTTGTGATGGGCAAAATTGGAAATCAATATTTATCAATTAGGGTTATGGTCCCCTATATATACGCATCTTCTTATTCCATCTGTCATCCCATCAACAGAAGAATAGAGAAACGGCCTCTCATAGAAGTGCGTATCATATAGGAAGATCCAAACCCTCTGCACAATCTCCATCAATGGCTTCAGGTTAGTGCTTCCACTTTTAATTTTGTTCTTCTTTTGATTTAGCAAAGATCTATAGTTTCATGATCTAGGATTTTATATTAAAGCACTTTTGTAACCTGATTAAGATCTAGATTCATTGAAACATGTTTTCGATTGTTATTAATATTTTATGCATGTTCTTGAGTGTTTATAAAATTCCAACAATTGGTATCAGAGCCATCTTTGCTGGATTAATTGAAGAAATTTAGAGTTTCTTGTTTAAAAAAATTTATGGTTTCCTTTTTTTTTTATCTTCATGTTTAATATCAGATCTGTAAACATGAATACAGTTTTGGATTTTGATAAAGATGATTTAAGATATCGTTTTTTGACATGAATACTGATCTGACGTATACCCAAAAAAAAAAAATGAACTTTCCCCAATTCTCACCACCGAAAGCCAAGCCAAGCCACCACTTGTGTAAAGCTCGAATCTGTACTTAGGGTTTTTTCGAGAATTTGGTGCTGGTGCAGAAAGACTGCAACTTGGTTCAAACCCACAAACAGGTATTTAATTTGTGTTTGTTAAAATTGGATGATTGAAGAATAAATCTTCAGTTATCTATTTGACTGCAAATATATGTTCATTCTGGTTAATAGTTGACTTAGTAACGACTTAGTTTTAAAATTAATAGCCTTCAAGCATAATTTTAATAGCATCAAATTCTCCGACTCCAAAATACTTTGACATCATTCATGTTAACACATGTTGCAGATTCTAAGGGAGGGGTATTTGTTGTTGGGTTTTGAGTTCTTGATTGATTGAATTAGTTCAAGAATATTTGTAGCTGCATACGATATTTGTTTATTTAATAGTTCTAACATGTAGAACCCGGTGTTTACTAGTTTGCTAGTCTGATTCAAAACCGTAGGAGATCTTTTAAATATGGTTTTTTGGATGGTTTTGGATGGTTATGGATCTTTTAAACCGTAAGGGTGAATATTGACAAAAAAAAAAAAAAAGATTCAAAACCGTAAGGAAGCAAGTGCAGTAATGACTTTAGATTTCATGTTACCAAAGGCTTTGGTTTATGTATATATATCGAAATTTATTTTGATATATGATCATATCTCAAATTGTACGTGTTTAATATTTTAAGTGAATTAATCGAAGCATGATGACACCAAAGTGTCCTCTCTTGTGAAGATTATTCATGAAAAATATTAAATGTTGTGCAAGTGTATGTCCATGCGAGTATTGATCGACCCAAAGGTAGGTCTATACTTGGCCGGATTACATCTGCACTTGTGATGGTAAACATATGATAATTATAAGGTTGCACTTGTGAATAATAAATCGATCCAAAGAGAGTTTTGTCATTGCACATGCATTATTATCAATGTTTGATCATTACATCAAGAGTATCACTAGCAGTTAATATTACTGTCCAAAGACTTGATATTAATGTTGCACTTGATATCTTGAGAGGGGATGTACAATTATTTGGTTTTGAATATTGATTGATTTTTTGTGAATTATATGGTCATTTGTTCTCATTAAGTTAATATTGCATACGGGAAGATGGTGCAGTTTTATCAATGGCCTAAGATTCAGTTTTGAAGAGGTTTTATTCAGTATGTATCCATCTCTGGTTTTGGTTTTGGTTTTTTCAACAACAATCTCCTGTACCATTAGTTAAGATTAAGTAATGTTTTGGTTTTGGTTTTGCCAACTCATCCAGTTCTCAATCATGAAGTTTAATCATTGCTTCTAATTTCCTTTTCCACATAGGCATACCAAGTTTCATGTGCTTGATATTTAATTGTTAGCCTACATCATGTACTTATTAGGCTATAACTCACCTTAGGAAACTGACAATACTGATATAGTTTCAACAAGTACGGGGATTAACTAATTTTATTTTCGGATACGGGGATTAACCAATTAATTTTCAGTTATGGTTTTGTTATCACTTTAAATTGATATTATCCATCTACAAATAAAATAAAATTATGATATTAAGGGAAAAGATAAAATTTTGGGAAACAATTAAATTCAAATTTTGGTTTTGGTTTATCTTATGAATGTCTAATATTTTGAATAGTTTAATTGAAACAAAATGTCGCCAAAGTGACCTCTTTTGTGTAGATTAATTTATTTAAAATATCAAGATGATTGTGTGTTTGTAATTCATGCATTTATTAACTGACCCAAAGGTAAGTTGATATTTGGCCGAATTTCATACACATCTGTGGTAATAAATATGTGACAATTATAAGGTATTCCATGTGAACAATAAGTCAGTCCAAAGAATGACTTGTTGTTTGACATAATTTATTGTCAATATTTAATTACTACAACAAGAGTACCGCTTACAGTTAATGTTACTGTCCAAAGACTTGATATTAACGTTGTGCTTGGTATCTTGAGATGGGATTAACCATTATTTGAATTTATTGTTTTATATGGATTTTCATGTGAGCTTATTTTGTTTGTTTAGTTTTTTGTTCTATATTCAGCTAGTTTATCATCTGCTACCTAAATAACTGCTAACATCAATTTTGTTCCCATGCTTAATGGGACAAATTTTAAGGATTAGAAAAGGACTCTTGAGGATATGGTAAGGAGTATGATAGTTCATTCCACCTGACCTGATTCCCTCTGGGGAGAAGCATTAAAGACAACAGCTTACATTCTCAATAAAGTACCACCTAAAGCAGCTGCAAAAACACCTTATGAGCTTTGGACAGGTCGAAAGCCTAGTCTAAAGCACTTTCACATTTAGGGATGTCCAGCTGAGGCAAGGCCTTACAGGCCATATGAAAAGAAATTGGACTCCAAAACAGTGAGCAGCTACTTTATTGGTTATTCTGAACGATCTAGGGGCTATAAGTTTTATGATCCCACGCTTAGGAATATTTTTGAGATGGGAACTGCAACATTTTTTGAGGAAGTTGAGTTTGGGGGAGAAATAAAGTTAGGGACATTGCTTTTGAGAAGGAATTGGATTCAATAACAAACCCAATTCCTACTATCACTTTTGACAATATTCAGGTTCTCACACCTATTATTGATCAAGAAGTGAATCCGGAACCTCAACAAGACAATGTTGAACAACTCCCCATTCAAGATGAGGTAATTGTTCCAGAAGAACAAACTCAACAACCTCAAGAACCAGTGCCATTAAGGAGATCCACGAGAGAAAGGAGGAATGCTATTCCGGATGATTATTGCATTTCTCCAAGAACATGAGGATGACAATGGAATGATGGAAGATGATCCAATCACATTTCATCATGCCATGAAAGGTTGTAACTCTCAAAAGTGGATGAATGCCATGAATATGGAGTATAAGTCTGTGCAAGACAACAAAGTTTAGGAACTTGTTCCATTACCAGAAGGTGCAAAACAATTGGTTGTTAATGGATATTTAAAACCAAGAGGAATGCAAATGGTAATGTGGATAGGTTTAAGGCATGTCTTGTAGCTAAACGCTATACTCAGAAAGAAGGCATTGATTTTACAGAGACTTTCTCTCCAGTTTCATCGAAAGACTCATTTAGGACAATTATGGCAATTGTTGCTCATCTTGACCTTGAGCTACATCAGATGGATGTGAAGACGGCGTTTCTCAATGGCGACATTGATGAGACAATTTATATGGTGCAACCAGAAAATTTTGTGTCGGAAAATCCAAAGAATATGGTTTGCAAATTGACAAAATCCATCTATGGACTCAAGCAAGTTTTTCGTCAATGGTACCACAAGTTTCATCAAGTAATTATCTCATTTGGTTTTGAGATGAATGTAGTTGATGATTGTGTGTATCACAAGTTCTGTAGGAGTAAGCATATATTCCTAGTTCTATATGTCGATGACATATTGCTTGCCACTAATGATATAGATTTATTGCATGAAACTAAAAGGTTTCTGTCCAAGCATTTTGAGATGAAGGACCTTGGAGATGTCTCTTTTGTATTAGGAATTCAGATACACCGAGATTGTTCTCGAGGTACTCTTGGATTATCACAAAAAGGGATACATCGATAAAGTACTCAAATGGATAAAGTACTCAAAATATTTGGCATGCAAGATTGTAGACCAGGGGATACCTCTGCTGCTGAAGGAGAAAAATTTAGTCTCAATTAATGTCCTAAAAGTTACCTTGAAATTCAGGAAATACAAAGAATCTCCTATACATCAGCTATTGGGAGTCTAATGTATGCTCAAGTATGTACGCGTCTGGATATTGTGTACATTGTTGGCATGTTAGGCAGGTATTTAAGAAAACCTGGTATGGACCATTGGATAGCAGCCAAGAAGGTCGTGAGGTGTCTTCAGAGAACAAAAGACTACATGCTCACATATAGGAAATCAGATCATTTGGAGGTCGTAAGGTATTCTGATTCTGATTTCACTAGGGTGCCAAGATAGCAAAAAGTCTGCATTAGGCTATATTTACCTGTTAGCTGGAGGAGCTATATCCTGGTAAAGTGTCAAACAGACACTTATAGCTTCTTCCACTATGGCAGCAGACTATGTAGCATGCTATGAGGCATCAAATCAGGGAATATGGCAGCGAAATTTTATCACTGGACTGCGCATTTTGGAAAATATAGAAAGACCACTCAAGTTATTTTGTGACAATAAGTCAGCAGTGATGTATTCCAACAACAACAGGAGTTCGACAAAGTCGAAACATATTGACATAAAGTTCTTAGTTGTGAAAGAAAGAGTGCAAAGTGGACAGATGTCCATAGAGCACATTGGGACAAACTCCATGATAGCGGATCCGCTCATAAAGGGATTACCACCCAAGGTCTTTTATGAGCATACTGCTCATATGGGTGTTGTATTATTTGAGGATATCATGATTCAGTGGGAGTTTGTATTTTATTTGCATTATATTTGTGTGAGACATTTATACATTTGGTTATTTTCTGATCATAAATAAAGAATTCAGTTTTCTCACTCATTTGTCATGTTTTGGTTCTGACCTCACTTAAGTTTTAAAGAGGACCGGTTGGAAATAGGCATGTGTATAGATCACATTACATGAAATTTCCATGCTATACATTCACACTTGATCTATGTCATTTGATTATGTTGATATATGTGACCATTGATGAATTTAGTTACGATAAATGTAACGAAAATTGCTTTGATCCTATATTTGCATGATTAATAGACGAGATTGTTTGGCTATGCTTTTGGTTATGATAGCAAAATTTTGAGCTCATAAAGTATGTACATTTATAAGGAGTAACATATGTGGTCCAAGTGGGAGATTGTTGGAAAATAATCTATGTGGGCTCACATATGTGACTAAATGTATGATTGCTATCCTAAAGTCTAACCCAAATTAAAGTGATCTAATCAAGATTAAGTAATGGGTTAAAAGCATATAATTTAAAGTGTGATATAACACGTGTAGAGACCGTAAAGTAAATTTCTTATTTTGTGATGGGCAAAATTGGAAATCAATATTTATCAATTAGGGTTATGGTCCCTTATATATACGCATCTTCTTATTCCATCTGTCATCCCATCAACAGAAGAATAGAGAAACGGCCTCTCATAGAAGTGCGTATCATATAGGAAGATCCAAACCCTCTGCACAATCTCCATCAATGACTTCAGGTTAGTGCTTCCGCTTTTAATTTTGTTCTTCTTTTGATTTAGCAAAGATCTATAGTTTCATGATCTAGGATTTTATATTAAAGCACTTTTGTAACATGATTAAGATCTAGATTCATGGAAACATGTTTTCGATTGTTATTAATATTTTATGCATGTTCTTGAGTGTTTATAAAATTCCAACAGTTTGAGGGTAGTTGAATTGAATCACCAGTCAGGTGTCATATTTGTAAGCTGCAATCTTTTGATGTATTTATTTTTTTTGTATTGAATAGCTGCTGATGCTGTTTATTTCTGAGGCACGTGTGGAAGCACCAGGTGTGAGTTCGAACTCAATTTGTATTGAAGGAGATTGCCGCTCGTCTGCCGACCTTCGGTTGACCTTCTGGGGGCTACGATGAGCTCGGAAAGGCGTTGAAGGTTGGGCTCGGATCGGAAAGGTCGGATCCGAGGTCTTGTGTACCTGCAGACGGTCCTGAAACACCGGGGTTTGTCCCGGTGGCGGACCCTCCGACGCTCTAGTCAGTCTCTGTGAGAGAGTAGCAATAACTAGGTATATTTATGTGGCAAAAGATTGATTACCTTCAAAAGGTGGGTGAGGGCCTAGTATTTATAGAAAATCCCAACCGGGTTTGGTTCCGCTTGGGGGCCGGGTTTGGATCCGAAAGCCCATGGGCCTGACGTGGCAGAAGGCCCAGGGGGTTTAGGGCGGTTGTTGTGATACCAGGAGTGGTATAGGGCTGACGTGGCGAAACCCTTGGCGGTATTTGGAGCTGACGTGGCCGATCATGAGTCCTCTGTGCCTCTGGGGGAATCGGAGGGCCTAGGCTGCGCCAGGTCATCCCTCCGCCCCGCCAGAGAGGGGGGACGGCATGAGGGACTGCTCCGGATCGGACTCCGGGGGATACTGAGGCTCGTCAGTACGAGGAAGCCGGCACTGTGGGGGCAAACACGAGGTTCGGCGCCGACCCTGAAGGGGTCCGGAGCCGACCCTGAAGGGGTCCGGAGCCGAACCAGGTCGGTATTCTTGCTTTTCTGAGTAGGAATTGTATTGGGCCTTGGATGGGCCTCAGGCCATTTTTACACTGTCACACAAGCCCCCCACTCCTGCAGGGGGTGCGGGAGCTAGCCGTGGAGGAGTGTTCATGATTGTAAAAAATGGGAGGGCGGATCACAGGGCCTTCCTGGTGGTGTTGTCCTGAAGCTTGGATAGAACCTCGAGCTAGTCGAGGGTCAAAGTGTAGGTGAAGGTGATGGCGAACCGTTGTCTCTTCCAGAGAAGAGTACCCTGGTGTTCGATTGAACCTCGAGAGGTCGAGGGATTACGCGTCGACAAGGGTGATGGCGAGCCGTTGCTTCTTCCTGAGAAGAGTACCCGGGTGCCAGACCGAACCTCGAGAGGAGGGGGAATTATGGGCTGGTAAGGGTGATGACTAGCCGATGGATCTTCCGAAGAAGAGTACCCGGGTGCCAGACCGAACCTCGAGCTGGCGAGGGATTGTGGGTCGGTTAGGGTGAAGGCGAGCCGTTGTTTCTTCCTGAGAAGAGTACCCCGGTGCCAGGCCGAACCTCGAGACGAGGGGGAATTACGGGCTGGTAAGGGTGATGGCCCGCCGGTGGATCTTCCGAAGAAGAGTACCCAGGTGCCGGACCGGACCTCGAGCTGGCGAGGAATTACGGGTCGGTGAGGGTGAAGGCGAGCCGTTGTTTCTTCCTGAGAAGAGTACCCCGGTGCCAGACCGAACCTCGAGACGAGGGGGAATTATGGGCTGGTAAGGGTGATGGTCAGCCGGTGGATCTTCCGAAGAAGAGTACCTAGGTGCCAGACCCGACCTCGAGCTGGCGAGGGATTACGGGTCGGTGAGGGTGAAGGCGAGCCGTTGTTTCTTCCTGAGAAGAGTACCCCGATGCCAAACCGAACCTCGAGACAAGGGGGAATTATGGGCTGGTAAGGGTGATGGCCAGCCGGTGGATCTTCCGAAGAAGAGTACCCAGGTGCCAGACCCGACCTCGAGCTGGCGAGGGATGACGGGTCGGTGAGGGTGAAGGCGAGTCGTTGCTTCTTCCTGAGAAGAGTATCCCGGTGCCAGACCGGACCTCGAGTTGGTGAGGGGGAGTTACGGGCCGTTTATGGGGCGAACCGTTGTGCCTTGGGGTTGTTCTGAGTAGTGTGGTCCGTTTTTTCGCGGAGCATTTTGGGGGCGCCTGGGGACCTGTGCAAGATTTCCATTTCCTAGGTGCGTTAATGGCGCCGCTAAGTAACGGTATGGCGCATGGTCTTCCGTCGTTTGGTTTTCCCCACATCATAATGGCCGGCCCCTGGGGGGGGCTTATAAGTACCCCCCCCCCCCTTTTCTCGTTGTGGTTCAAATCCAGGCAAAGGTGGTCTGTTTGGCCCATAAAGGTGTCTGCTTCGGCGGACGCCTGTTTTTTGAAAATTCTTGCCCCTGGTTTTGTCGGAGAGGTAGTTTCTTTGTCGCCCGATCTTCTCTTGGATCTGATGGCCCTGAGGTGGCGGTCAGATCCAGGGGGGGTCCGGGCGAGAGGGATAGCGACCGAACGTCGAAGGGTGAGCCGTCTGCAATAGCGGAGGTTCTATCCTTCCGAGAGGGATGAAGGGCGTTCCGGGCCGGTTGTTTGCAACTGCGAAGGTTCGGTTGCTGGAGTGGGCTGGGCCTTTGCAGTTGCATCAACTGGCTCGGGATGGAGCACTTCTTTCGGCCTTCGGGTGTTGACCTGCTTTTGACCGAGGTGCTTGCCGAGGGGGGCGTCTTGAATCTTTGGGCCCTGGGTAGATGAGTAGTTCTCCGATTGGAGGCTGACTATTCTGTGTCCCAATAGGGCTCCAGGTTGAGGCGGTTTCGGTCTCACCCGGGAACAGTTCGGGTCTTCGGCCGATGACGCTGTAAGCCCCGAGCTGCTCGCGGGTGAAAGGGGAACCGGCCCAGTCTCGGAGCCCGGGGCGCCTGTCTGAGGACGGCGCCTTAAATCTTAAAAATAAAAATGTTCCCTCCTCCGAATACTTCTTCTGCGCTGGCCTCCGTGACTGGCTGCCAGCCTGTCAATGGATGATGTCAGCGTCGCACGTTTTGAGGATGTGGCGCGAATTCTTAGGCGGCAGTTGCATGTCGGATAGGTGAACAGTACTCGCGGGAATCGAGGAGTCGCTTCTATCTCCCATAAATAGTCCCCCCTCTCCCCTATTTGTCCATTCCTTTCTCTTTCAAAATAAAATTTTTCAATACTTCAGCGCTCATCTTCGCGTCTTGCTGTACCGGACTTGCCCTTCCGAAGTAACCCCAGGTGAGTTAGCAAGCCTATTTAGTCTAGGCATAGATGGATAGGGCTCAGTCTGGCTCGTCAGCGTCGACGTCTGGGGGGGTGGAGCCTATCTCTGACTCGACGTCCTGGGAGGAGCCCGTACTCGAGGAGGAGCCAGTGCATGCTGACGGGTCTCCTGACACGGTTTCGTGGGAGGAAACGGTGGTTGAGGAGGCGGCACATGGTGCGAGGTTGTCGCGCTCTCGTCGTCCCTTCGTGGTGGAGAGTAGTGGGTCGGAGGAAGCGACTGATGGTTCGGACGACGTCCGTGTTTTGGAGTCGGCTGCCGAGGGAGAGAGAGGCGAGGGCGGCATTGTAAGGAGATCCATGGTTCCGGGGGTAGGTCCGAACTCCATGCCGACTGGTCGGGGGCCCTTATTCATTCCTTCGTCGGAGCGGTCCGAGAAGAGGAAGAAGGCTCCGAGGAAGGTAGAGTGGGGAACTAGTGGCTCGAGCCAGGGGACTGGTTCGCCCGTGCAGCCGAAGCATTTCCGTCAGTATCCGGACGACCTGTCCGATCAGGAGCTCTTTGGCGTGCAGGCCTATTCGCCGAGCCGGACGAGAGTGTTGATGGACGCGATTCTGACCGCCTTGGATGGCGGGGACTTGGAAGTCTTGCAATTGGCGTACCACATAGGGCCTAGTTACGAGTTGATGCTGCCGAGCTCTACTCTTCGCCCAACCGATCCCTTGTCTGCCTGGTACTGTGTCTTCCCTGTGGACGCGTTTATTTCTGGACTGAGGTTGCCGATCCATCCGTTTGTTCGGGAAGTGTTGAACTGGGCCTCCCTGGCGCCGATGCAGTACGGGCCGAACTCTTGGGAGCAGATAATCAGCTTTGTACTGACGTGCGAGGAACAACGGGTGCCCTTGCATTTGAACGTGTTCCGCGCGTTGCTGGCGCTCTGCCCGGCAGCCGAGGGGGTTTACTATATCTCCCCCCGGAGTAGGTGGAAGGTTGTTCATAGCCGTCTTGATTCTTTTAAGGACTGGAGGAAAAAGTATCTGGTAATTCGGAGTGAAGAGCCCTGGGTCATCCCGACTCGATGGAATTACTCCAAGCCGAGTTATCCTGCGCCGGGGCAGGGAGATCTGACGGTCGAGGAGTGGGGGCTTGTAGAGCGTCTTCGTTTGTCCCCTAGTATTAATTGGACTAAGGTGACGGAGGTTCGCCTGGCGAGCGTTGGACTGAGCCCCGCCGTTCTCCGTATGTAGTTGTTTCTTTTCCCTCGATCCTTTCGTACATTCTCGCTCAATGTTCTTAATGGTTATTTTCTGCAGATATGGATGAGGCATCGATCCAAGCAAGGCGGCTCGCCATGAAGAAGGAAAATGCCGAGAAGAAGAAGAAGGCGGAGGCGGCGAAGAGGCCGAGGGAGCTGCCCCTTGTTATCTCGGAAGTCCAACTCGAGCCGAGGACCAAGAGGGGTCGCTCCGAGATGGGCAAGGACGCGGCTTCTTCGAAGGGTCAGGGCGCAGCGGGGGCCCCTGTTCTCGGCAAGGGGAAAGGTCCCTGGGTCGAGGCCGAGGAAGAGGATCCGGTGGTGGAGCTAATGCGGCAGCGGTGGGCTCCTGACTGGTCGGTTCTGACGGGGGACCGTCTGACAGAGGAGGCCCAGGCCGTTGAGGTGGTGGAGAAACTGGCGACCCCTCGCGATCGCAAGGTGATGGAGGGCGAGCCCGTAGAGATGGCGTTCGCCCGCCTGGCGCGGGCCACTGTGCAGGTAAGCCTGTCGACTCTGTATCTCCTTGTTGATTTTTGTGCCGAGGCCTGATCTTTGTCTGCCGTTGGTTGTAGGCTTGCATACAGGGGGCCAACATCAAGAACCTGTACGAGGCGTCCCTGGCTCAAGAGCGAGCTCGGGCGGAAAAGAGCGAGCTGGAGGTGAAGGAGATGCGAATCGAACTCGAGGGTTCGCAAAAGAGAGAGCAGCAGTTGGGGCTCCAGCTCAAGGCCAAGGATGTGGAGTGGGAGAAGGAGATGGCCTCCCTGAAGACGAAGTTCACCAAGGAGGCGAAGGAGGTGTTGCACACGGGTCAGCAGATGGTGATCGCGGTCCAGGACAAGAGCTATGAGAGGGCCCTTAGCCATGTGAGGCATTTCTTCCCGGCCCTCGATCTGTCCAATTTTGAGTATGATATGGAGATCGAGGGGACGTCGAAGACTCCGGGTGAAGAAGGGCCCGCCGCCGACCCCTCGGCCGACGCTCCCGTGGATCCGTCCGTCGGCGCGGAGGTGGGTCAAGGAGTTGTGTAACTTTTGTCTTTCTTTCCCTCTCCCTCGATTGGGTTTGCCTCCCGCGGACTGGCCACCGCAATTTTTTGTAAGAAACACTTGGATTTACAGTGGTAAGAAAAGTTTTTGACCGGCCGGTTGTTTTTGGGTCTGGACATTTCTGAATCTTCTTGAGAATGTGCGTTGAGTTGGTTGGTTGTGTTGTAGGTCGCTGGAGGGGGCTCGGAACACTGATGAGGCTTGTAACTTTTGTCGGAATAAGTCCGCCGTCTTAAGCGTGGAGGCGCGCCGGTTGAGAAGAGCGGTGTGGGATCGGGAGCTTGGCGGCGCGGACCTTAGACAGGCCGGGCTTAGTACTTTGGTGCCGAGGTCCTCTCCCGGGGGGTTACCTCGCGACATCTTTGTGGAGAAGGAGACGGGGGTGCTTTGTTACAAGGCGATGTCGGGTGCTTCGTTCTCTTCCCTCGTGGGTCGACAGGCGGAGGGGGTTCCCTTTGCGCTGCTGCTGTTGCAGTGGGCGCGACCGGATGACGCCCTGAGCTCTGTGGTTGGAGGGTCGAATGTGGCTGAGGCTAAGGAGCACCATAACGAGGGGAGGGGCCCCTAGTTGCTTGACCGAAATACTCTCCGTTCCTCGTTGGGCCTGAGGGGCCCTGATCTTCCTGATTTGAGATGAGTGGAGCGGTCTTGTATCGGTCTTTGTTTTTCTTTTGTTTTATTTTTCCTCTTTGGAACAAAAATAAAAAGGGGTATGAAAGGAGAATCCTTTTCCTTCCCCGCTCCGGTCAGTAGTGTAGTACGCAATGTCGGAGGCAAGGTCTGGCTCCATCGTTCCGCAAGGGATCGAAGAGGGGCTTTAGGAAGGACTTTTGGTCCGGACTCGTATTGAGATTATCGAGACATTTGGGTTCGGACAAAAAGGGATATCTTTAGCATAAGGTATGGAGGGCCGCTAAGGCAGCTTTTTACAAGTGAGGGTTTATACAAAAGCCGATTTACGTTTAGCCGGGTCATAACCTATGCTCGTTCGGCGTCGAGGGGGAACACACCTCCCCCGACGGTGGTCATGTAGCACGACCGCGCCGCTTCTTGGCTGCCTCGGACGATGCCGACTCCTTGAGGGGTGGGGAACTTGAGCTTCAGATGGTAAGCCGAAGGCACTGCTTGTAGGGAGCATAGTCCAGGCCGGCCAAGTATGGCGTCGTAGGCCGTCTTGATGTTGACCACCATGAAGTCCATGGATTCGGTCCTCTTGACAGGAGTCGGTCCGGCGGTAACGTCGAGGGTAACAATTCCTTCTATCACGACAGGGACGCCTGAGAACCCGTGCAGGGTGTACCCGGCTGGCTTGAGTTTGCCTCGGGGTAACCTGAGATTTTCGAAGGCATCGAGGAAGAGAATATTCACCGAGCTATCGTTGTCGACGAGGATCCTGCGGACCTCATAATTAGCCATGTGAAGGTTGATGACGAGGGCATCGCAGTGGGGCAGGCGGACTCCTTCAAGGTCTTCCCCTGAAAAGGAGACCGGCCTTGATTGTAGTTTGGGTGAGGGGTCGTCTCTGACAGCGTTCACCTCTCGGATGAAGGCTTTTCTGGAAGTTTTTGATTCACCTCCCATCGGCCCTCCGTGGACGCAGTGCAAGATAAAAGGGATATCTACGGCTCCCTCGGAATCGGGGTCCCGACTCTGGGTCTGGTTCGGAGGAGGATTCGGAGCCGATTGGCTCCGGTTCCTAGTGGCTCGCCGATCCCGTGGGCCTTCTCGGGTAAATTCTCGGAGGTACCCTCTGGAAATGAGCCCTTCAATTTCGTCTTTCAGGGCTCGGCATTGGTCGGTCTCATGCCCGTGATCTCTGTGGAAGCGGCAGTAAAAGCGCTGGTCTCGATTCTTATTGTTATTAGATCGGGGGGGTAGTCGGACAATGCCCTTGTCTTCGATTTCCAAGAGGATGGCGGATACGTTATGCGTCAGGGGGGTGTACTTCTCGAAGCGGGGGACTGGCGGGACCTTCTTCATGGCCCCCGGGTCCCTTGGAGCTTTCTTTGGTGGTTCGACTTCCTCGGTCTTCCGCTTCCCTTTCACGGTGGGATCCTTGGCGTCTTCGGGATTTAGGTCCTCTTCTGCCCTAATGTATTTCTCGACCCTATTAAGGAGGTCGGGAAAGTCGACGGGGGGTCTCTTGGCCAGAGAGGCCTTCAGCTGTCCGGGGCGGACGTTGTGTCGGAATGCCGCTGAAGCGACGCCTGGGTCGAGGGAGGAGACCGACCTTGCCTCCGCGGTAAATCTCCGGACGAACACCCTGAGTGATTCCCCCTCTTCCTGTTTGAGCCTGAGTAATGAGGCGCTGGTCCTTTCGGCCTTCCTGCTAGTGACAAAATGGGCTAGAAAATTCCCCTCGAGTTGGTCGAAGGAGTAAATGGAGCCGGGGGCGAGTTTCGAGAACCACTCGAGAGCAGGACCCCGAAGGGTGGCCGGGAAGGCTCTGCAGAGCAGGGGATCCGAGGCGCTGTGAATCATTATGAGGGTCTTGAAACCTTCCATGTGATCAGCGGGATCCCCTTCGCCATCGTAGGTCTCGAATTGAGGGGGTCGGAAATTTCGGGGTATTTCTGCTTGGAGGATTGGGGCCGAGAAGGGAGGACGGACAGGCCTGTACCCCTGAGGCGCTCTTCGGCCGCCGTCCCCTACGTGATCGAGGCGGTCCTCCATTTCTTGCAGGCGCCTTAGGAGTACGTCGTCGTCTTCTGGTTGGATCGTTGAAGGGCGGGACGCGCTGGCTTCGGCGTCCGACCCTGTTCGGGAATGGAGGGTTTCTTCCCTGGGGGCCCGTCGGAGGGCCCCCAGCATTTCTCTTCGGAAGTCTCGGAATTCCTTGTGAGTGACGGGGGCTCCTTCGGCCCGGTTTGGTTGGTCCGAGGGTTGTCTTCCGACTCGGCTGAGCGCGGGTCTGCGTACCTCGGACGGTGGCCTCGGGCGGTTCGGGGCCGGGTTGGAAGCGGCCCTTCTCCTGCTGCGGGTAATCTTGCGGTTGAGGATTATTCCCCGGAGGTCGGGCTGGGCTGGCCGGCCGACGCTCCCTTGGGACTCCCGAGAGGGAGCCTTGTGTTTCGACGGGCGTGGCCTGGCTTTATTGGTGGGTGGGGGCGAGTCCCGTTGGTTGACGGAGGAAGCAGCCCCCTTGCCTTTGGTTGCCATGAGGATTCGGCTGTCGATGGCCTTTGAGGGTCTGGGTCGGATCGGCTTCTGGAGCAGCTGGTTCCCACAGACGGCGCCAACCTGATGCTGTTTATTTCTGAGGCACGTGTGGAAGCACCAGGTGTGAGTTCGAACTCAATTTGTATTGAAGGAGATTGCCGCTCGTCTGCCGACCTTCGGTTGACCTTCTGGGGGCTACGATGAGCTCGGAAAGGCGTTGAAGGTTGGGCTCGGATCGGAAAGGTCGGATCCGAGGTCTTGTGTACCTGCAGACGGTCCTGAAACACCGGGGTTTGTCCCGGTGGCGGACCCTCCGACGCTCTAGTCAGTCTCTGTGAGAGAGTAGCAATAACTAGGTATATTTATGTGGCAAAAGATTGATTACCTTCAAAAGGTGGGTGAGGGTCTAGTATTTATAGAAAATCCCAACCGGGTTTGGTTCCGCTTGGGGGCCGGGTTTGGATCCGAAAGCCCATGGGCCTGACGTGGCAGAAGGCCCAGGGGGTTTAGGGCGGTTGTTGTGATACCAGGAGTGGTATAGGGCTGACGTGGCGAAACCCTTGGCGGTATTTGGAGCTGACGTGGCCGATCGTGAGTCCTCTGTGCCTCTGGGGGAATCGGAGGGCCTAGGCTGCGCCAGGTCATCCCTCCGCCCCGCCAGAGAGGGGGGACGGCATGAGGGACTGCTCCGGATCGGACTCCGGGGGATACTGAGGCTCGTCAGTACGAGGAAGCCGGCACTGTGGGGGCAAACACGAGGTTCGGCGCCGACCCTGAAGGGGTCCGGAGCCGACCCTGAAGGGGTCCGGAGCCGAACCAGGTCGGTATTCTTGCTTTTCTGAGTAGGAATTGTATTGGGCCTTGGATGGGCCTCAGGCCATTTTTACACTGTCACAGCTGCCTATTTCAGTGAACTTTTTCATCGTTCTATCCGAACAGAGTAACACTCGACAGGTTATGAAACTTTAGAATCCCTTCAGTAATAAAACAGTCAAACAAGCAGCATTCTGAAGCAGCAACTGCATTAATCATTCTAAACAGTTTGCTCGCAACCAATTTGTAATGATTTTTTTTTTCTAATTAAATAAGCAACAATTTATGGAACTATCAAGTACGCTCATTCAATAAAATGAAAAAAAAAATATTCGGCATATGAATCAGTAGATTAAAGAGTTGATGTTTCTGATGAAAGAGGAAATCCTGGCAGGGTCCTTTTGGATTCCATCTGAAGCACAAATGTCACTGCTAACATCGACACCGTCTGGATTCAGAGTAGTAATGGCCTCCAGCTAACAACCACCCATGCTTGCTTCTAATATTAGGATTGCAGAGAACTAGTCTGATTTTCAGATGAATAAACTCACACTAATGGTACTATTTTTTGTGTTCTTGTGTGCAGACGTAATTCTCATACGCATAACGGGAATTGGTGAACATGTTTTAAGTGTTACTTGTGTAACAATATTGACGAACTCCTTATGATGTGGGGCTTAGATTATATGGTCTATGCAGTTCAGAATTATCGAAATCGTGTAACCTATATACAAGTTAAATTAATCAATTATAGATACTACTCTTTTTGTCAATACAATCTGAGCACCATGAGATTTGAATTTGGCGGGTACCATACTATTTGAGGTGTAAAATTATATATTTGTGTAAACCCCACTAAAATGAAGAGATCTATCATTTCACTTTTTTATATTTGGTTAAAGAGCTAAAGAGCAGTGTGTGAGTTGTTTGATAGAAATATTAAAATACTTATATAAAACTGGGTACTTATATAAAATACTTATAGAAATATTAAAATCAAGAAGTGAGTAAACTGAAATCTCCCCCAAATATCTTCTTCTTCTTCCCCAAATCTTCTCTTTCTCAACCCTAATTCCTGACAAATCTATGTCTCGGTGAAGGAGGCCGACACCCCCCTGCCAATTAAGATACTATTTTCTTACTCTAGTACGAATAATTTTAGATTAGATGTTGTATACTGATGCCAAGATTTTTTTTTTTCTCTTACTCTAGTATAATTAATTTTAGATTAGATGTTTTACAGTGCAAGGATTACATTTAAGGAAATCATAGAAAATGTGCAGTCATGTTTCGAGAGAAGGGATCATGTTGGTAGTTGTAATCAGACTATTGTTCTAATTGCCTATCAGAATTATCGTGTTCTTTTAACTTAATCATCTGTCATGTGAACCATCTATTAAAGTTATTTTCATTTCTACTATATAATTAATTTGTCCTTTTTTTTTCCCACCACACATCACAATTGATCGCAAAAAAATTGCTTACAAAAACTGCAGGAAAAACTCAGTGTATCAACCGTTTTTGAATAAATGATAGTTGGTATCTTGTGAATTTGCCTGGCTATAAGTAAGTTCACAGCTCAGCTTTAAGTACCTGTTATAGTTTTCATCTCCTTCTTTATTTCTCCATTTTGTATGGATCATTATAAGAAATCCTCTCTTCTTTTGATAATTATGATCTACACTCGGAGGAGCTTATTTCTTGAGCCTATTATCAACTTTTTGAAGTTTAGCATGTTGAAATGACAGGTTTTTAATGGTTACCCATGAGACAATTATCCATAGAGTTTGCAGGACACAACACCTAGTCACTTACCCTCTCATACAACCAGTTCTCTGTCTCATTGACCAGACTGGCAATGTCATACATTTTTCTTCTGATCATATGGACCATACATTTTTTCAATTGCAGGGGTTTATAGTTTCTTGAAGATTGTGAATTCTTTATATCTCTATGATAATTCACATTCTATTATCTAAACTGTACAGATAAAATATACGTGAAATACTAAAGTTAGATTGTACCAGTGAGCATTTAGCACAAATGTTGTCGAAGAATTACGATATCTCCATACTAGTACTGTGCCAAGTGCAACCAGTTAACCTAACTGAAATTAGAACTATCTATCATAGAAACATGGTCAAGTTTTAAACCCAGAGCAGTTATCATTTGCACTAGTTATTTTATGGAACTTATTACCAAAATAATCCACTTTTTGAAAGTATTTACCAAACTGACCCACTTTTGAAAGTATTTACCAAAATAACACACTCGGTCTTTGAAAGACGGAGTTTAGCACAAAATAACTCGGTTTTTCAAAGACCGAGTGTTAGAATTCGAAAAATCGAATTCGAAAAATCAAATTCTAACACTCGGTCTTTGAAAAACCGAGTTATTTTGTGCTAAATTCGGTCTTTCAAAAACCGAATGTGTCGTTTTGGAAATTAAAAAAAAATATAGGTCGGTTTGAAAAAAACTTTCAAAAAGTAGGTCGGTTTGGGAAAAAAATCCCCTCCCTCATCACGTATTCACTCGCATTCACAGATGACATTTCACAAATAGACGCAGTCCCACAAAATTATCGACCCCACTAATCACCAAACCCAATCATTCAACTAATCATGTTTTTCCATCACAACCATATATATATAATTTTGTTATATTTCATAGAACCCCAAAAACTATAAGTTTTTTTTTCTTCTTTTTCCAAATATTTATAATAAAATATAAAAAAAACAAACATCAAAAGAATCATCCTATATTGATGGGGAAAAAGACTAGACCATCAATCATCATCACAAACACGTCGACCGATGAAATCTCAACCATTGATTCCGTAAATCGAACTCCCACAAATGCTCTTGTTGCATGATGTTCCCTATGGTCGACTGGCTTGGCCACGGAGCTGACACGAAGCCGATACACTTGACTCCTTTTGCCACATCGATGAGGTAGCTCTTAGCCGGCGGCTCGAGCCTAGCAGAGCCGGTGAAATGTATGACTAGGTTAGGCACCCTAACATCTTTCACACTGGTCCAATTATAGCATACATCAAAAGGATCAATGTGGACTCGTGGTATCCCTCTGAGCCGTCGGCTAAGAGCCGCAACCACGACTTTGTAAGCCGGCTCGGTTAAGATTGTAAGGCTCGTGCCAGAATCGATAATGGTCCCACCTCCTTTCTCCAAACTCCACACACTTTGAGGTATTTTTAGGACTTCTCCGGATACCGAAATGCCTACAACTCCAACTGCGTAAAGTGGCTCAAGCAACGGGTTGATAATCAGCTCAGTTTGTTTTGCAGCCAATATATTGAGCCAGCGGTTTGGGCCGAAGGTAAGATACGACGAGGAGTTTCTAGGGCTAAGGTGGTCCACAAGGCAATAGGAGAATTTGCCATCGAAGAGTTTGGTGGCTTTCAATGCGAAGGAGATGTTGCTGTATCCGAGTCCGAGAACTCCGTCGGATTGGCTAAAGCTCGATCCCACGGACGCAGATGTGCACCCGACAATGAGGCCTTTCAGCTTCTTGTTTCGGCCGTTGGATAAGGTGATGGTGGCTTTTTCGTTCGCATAGAAACCTTGTGCGCTTGATCCATCGGAGTACCTGTTGATATCAATGCAAAGCGAACAAGACTATGACAAATGGTAAATCACACCAATATTGCAATTTACATTCACTTGTACTATTTTTACAATAAATTTTTAAAAATAATTCCCACTTATTTATTTGTACAAAGATTTTTCTTATCTAACATTTTATTAATGAGTAATTAACGAAACAATCTAACAGAGTAGAATCAAGCAAATTTGATACAATCTTACAAATCTAACTCAAACTAAACCAAGCTAAATACTAGGTCACTGTCTCATTCTAAAACAGCTGAATCTCATTTCATTCCCAGTTATTATCACGCGGTAAATAGCTATGTGGTTATGAAGGAGTAAATATTTTGATGGAAAACGAGTGAAAAAAATAGTTTTAAAATGGTTAGGGTTTGCACGTGGTATAGAGACAAAAACAGAAAAAATACAGGGAGGATCCAATGCAATTTGACCACAAATTAAGAGCGCGCACACAACGCGCATCATAAACCAACAACAACGTGCCACGTGCGAATACAGAGGAATACGCGTCGTAATTTTATTTGCACCAGTAGATTTGCTGTGTTCGGCTACAAATTCGCGTCAATTGAAAATAAATATTCAAACAAAATAAATGCGTGTATACAACTACAAGCAGCACTTGAAACAAACTACTATCAACTAATTTCTTTATTTTTTTTCGTTTTCACCAGTATTCAATGTGCACGAAACTTGTACCCATATACTGTAAGTGGGACCCAATGGGAAATGTTAAAGGTGGGTGAATTTACGGGTACGTGTAAGTAGGAATTAAAAGAGTACACAGCCGTCCCGTGTTCCTTATAAATGCAACTACAAGTTATGACTATTAATAGCGGCACTTCACTTTCTCATACGTTCACCATTAGTTTATTTTTATTTTTGTTTTCTTTTTCTTTTTCTTAAAGACAAAAAAAAACTAAAAGAGTAAACAATTTTTTGGTTATTGATCAAATCCACAATACCCTTTAACACCATTCAACTCTTTTAATAAAATATATTTTATTTTAACCTAGATATATTATGCGCAGCCAACAACTGTATTGGATGTAGATTAAAAATTGAGAAACATAATTATGTATTGTTCTGTAGTAAAAGATATACTCAAAAATGTGAATCATTGTCTCAGGGCCGGCCCCATCTTCTCAGGCCATCGGATTTTTTTTAATTTTAGGGGAGTAAAATTTATATTCTCCTTATAAATATTGACATGTATTTTATGTTTTAAAAAGTTAAATTGTAATTAGGGATCCAAAAATAATTATTTGGATCTTTCGTCTCGGGCCTCCGAAAACTCAGGACCGACCCTGACTGTATCAACTTCATATAATGTCAAAAACTTAAAAGAAGATAATAATTCCAACATATAATGATTTAGCAAAATAAAAAGCCATTTAATTTAACTAATGAGCACTAGCAGCGCCGGCCCTGAGTTCCCGGCAAAACAAAATCCCCCATACATTTATTAAAAAAATATAAAAACATGTATATAAAATATTTGTACATTATTCAAAGTAAAATATGCGAAATGTATATATCATCTAATAAATGAGAATAAAGAGTCAAAAGGGTTTATTTTAAATGTGGGTTTCGAATTTCGAGTTTCGGATTGAGGGTAAGGTTTCATGTTAGAATTTGAATGTGGGTTTCAAATTTGAGTTTCTATTAATTTAAATTTGTTTTTAAATGACCTAAATTTAAAAGCTCAAATTCAATCAAGTACAAATTCAAATAATTTAAATAAAATTCTAAAGACTCAAATAATTATTTTGGTGGCCCCTAATACTAATTTTATTTTTACACACAAAATACGTATATATATTTATAAGGCGATTATAAATTTGGGGCTCCTAAAATTATAAGTTTTCGGGAACCTGAGGCAGCCGCCTCCCGGCCTCAATGGTGGAGCCGGCCCTACTAATGAGAAATAACAAATAGAAAACTTTTAACACTTTAAAAAGACATTATTTAAATAAAAAAAATTAGCCATTTGTATTTTACAGTGAAATTATATCATTCCACAAGAGTTATTGCGATCATAAAATATTTATTCTAAATATTGAATGAAAACGGTTATAAGATAAAATAAAATAAAAAACATTTGCCAAAAAATAGGAAATACAAAAATGAAAAGAAAAGTGAGGATAACAAAAAAAAAATAAAACCAATTAAAAAACCATACCCATAATCATAAGCGCAGGGTGACGTCGGCACCGGACAGGTAGTCAACGCGGACGGCAACGCCGTCTTACACGACAACGATGCGCAACTTATCGGCCGAAACGACCTCGACCGGTCCGCATCAAATACCCGCTTTATCCCCTTCTTCACACCGGACTCGCTTTTCCGATGCCTACAATCCACCCACATCAAATCGCTACCCGTATCCGCAACCAACAAAAACGTCTGTGCCGGCGTCCCCACCCGAACCCGAACAAAGTACTGACCCGTACCCGTGTACGCGCCGGATTTGATCGGCATTGCGAAGGAGGAGTTGGTTTCGGATCCGAGGCATTCGGGTCGGGTTCTTTTTTGGATGCGGGTGCGGGCGTGGTGGAAGAGGGTGGGGAAGTGTGGGGGGTTTCGGGAGAGGGCGAGGCGGAGAGACGTGGATTTAGGTTCGGATCGGGTTTGGCTGGAGAGTGAGAGGAGGAGGAAGAAGAAGAGGGTGGTTGTTTTACTCATTTTTTAGAAGAAGAGAGAAAGTGAAAGTGTTGAGAGAGTGGAAGTGGGGTGGTATTTATTTGCAGAAGGGGAGGTTGTTTTGGGTTAGTTGTTAATTATTTGAGTAATTATTTAATGTTTATTTTTGGGGTAAATTATTTCAAGATCTAAAAATAAAGGTTGATTTACTTTTCCCTCAATGAGTTTTATAAATTTTAAAAATCTAGCTCCATATAATTTATTATTTTTAGACCCATTTTTCATTTTAAATTAAATTATTCAGTGACTTTATTATATTTTATTTGCTCCATTATCCTTTTTAAAAATGAACATAGTTTTTTTTTTCCTTCTTCTTCTTTCATTCTCTTTCTCACAAAATAAGAAAATCAGAAACCGATTAAATAGAAATGAAAAATTGAGGTAAGAAAAAAGTGGATGGTGATAACAAAGGTACTTCAAACTCCATGTACAATTCTCAAAATAATCTCGTTCTCGTTCTCTTTCTCTTTACTTTTTTTAAAAAAAAAATTTTAGAAGGATAATCTTGTTTTTTTATGGAATACATGAAACTTTAATTATACCACAACTCCCCCTTGCATAATTTCTCTAGGCAAACTTGATTCTCATGTAAACTCCTAATTAAGTAACTCTTTGTTTTGTTGAAATTTAGATTTCTCTATTTTGTAGGATTTTTATATCAGTATTCATTCTCATATAAATGATCTTGTGTATTATTAATTATTCAATTTGACTGAATGAAAATTCTTTCATAACACATGGAAATTTTGTAATTTTGTTTGTTTCTTTTTATTGGATTATCACTTCTTTCTTTTTTAGTATGGTAGTATAGAAAATGCCATGAAAGAATATTTAAATTAGTAAAATAATTAATTACAAAGGAGGTTTGGATCTAAAAATAATTTAATCCAATACATTTGGGCTTTTAGTACTTATAAAACTAAACATGTTTTAAAATAAATCAACCTCTAGCTTTGGATCTTAAAATAATTTTCTTTTTTTTTTCTTTTTCGGAATAAGGTTGTAGCCACACATATTGTTGCTGCTGATTTTGGTGTGGGAGCAAACAGATAGAATTTGTGGATTCTTGAGAAAACGAACAAGGCAAACCTGTTGACCTGTTGACTTTCACCGACTTGTTGACTTAGTCTCTTGCCGCCGCCGCGAACCTGCAAAAAGTGCGAGACACCGGGATGGATCCCGGCGACGCACCCTCCGACGCTCTTGTCAGTAATCTGAATGATTAAGCAGGAACTTAAACTGAAAAAGTATTGATTACCTGGTAACAGTGAGGGGAGAGGGGTATTTATAGTCACCTTAGGGATCCATTTCAAGATAAGAACATATCTCTACTTTCCGGTGTGAATGGATAGAAGCGGTTAAGATCATTTCTTAAGGATAATTATGAATCTGAATTCTTCTTTATCCTTTTGAACTGGTTTGTAACAGGGTTGGGATCCATATCCAGTAAGACAGATCTGTTCATGGGTTATTGGGCTTTTGAAGAAAGACCCAGTCCCGTTTTAAACCTGTTTGTAGGTGAAATTACCGTTTTACTCTTGAACTTCAAGATTCGTGTCAGATTTGAACGGTCCCGATTTAATCCCATTTTTAGCCATATCGTGAGCCTCCACTCCTGGAGACTGAGTTCTACAGTCTTTAAGGAGTAGTTTTGTTGTTTTAATGGCGTACGGGATTTTATCAGTGTTCTTAAGAGAGTTCGGATCTTGCTCGGGGTGTAATGGTGTTACTCTGGGCTTGTAAAATGCCCAAAAATATCCTCAGAATTTTCTGGATTTTTTGTGATTTTTCCAGATTTTTCTAAATTTTTCCTCATTTTTTTGAATTTTTTATTCATTTTTCGAATTAAATAATTAATTATCGAAAATATTAATTAATTATTCTAATTTAATAATTATATTTTTCAGAATAAAATTATTTTCTGAATTAATAATTTTTTAAAGAATTTTTTAATTAATTTTTTTTATTTTTAAATATTTTTTCAGATTTTTTTAAATTATAAATTCAATTAAATTAATTAATTAATTAATTAAATATTACCTGGACACGTGGCGCATTTCTGAGCGTCGATCATGATCAGATGGCGCGCATCGCGAAGCAGATAATTTTCTAGACACGTGACGCATTTCTGAGCGTCGATCGTGTCGTGGTACGAATTTTGAGATGATCGGACGGCTTGTGTAGGTCGGCAGCATTTTTTCTCCAATTTTGAGCTCGGTGCCCCGGTAGCTCGGCACCCGTCCTCGGATATGGCTGAAGTGGAGGTGACGCCACGTGGCATCCCCACGTGGCTATCTTTTCTTCTTTTTTTTCTTTTTTCTTTGCCTTCCCGCCCTGCTATCTTCTCCTCTTCCATGTCTTCTTTCTTGTTTTTCGACTCGACCCTGCCTCTCCTTCGGCGTCGTCTTCACAGTGCTCGGCGGTGGCGAGGGAGGGAGGTGAGCTCGGCAAGGAGGAGTCGGAGCTTGGCGAAGAGTGGGGCTCGACGAAGGTGGAGCTATGAGCTCTGTGGTGGAGCTCGGAGAGAGAGAGCTGTGAGCTAGGTGGCGGAGGCAGCTGGCGACGAAGGGGGGAGCTCGGTGGTTGCTCGAGCTTCGTCGAAGAGTTGGTGGGTTGACGAGGATGAGTGCTGGAGCTCGGAGATGAAGCTTCGGAGTTGGCGCTCGGCATTGTGGACCTAGTTTTGATGGGTTCTGCGAGGGGAGCTCGCATTTTGGTCACGGAAGGAGCTCGGCGAAGGTGGCGAGGTGGTCGGAGCTTCGGCGAAGGAGCTCAACGAATGGAGCTCTGTCGGTTGGCTAAAGAGATGGGTTCTTCTCTTTTGGGTTTTGGCGCCGAAATCGTTGAAGAAGAGGAAGGGGAGGAGAGGCGTTCGGGTTATTGGGTCCAAACGGGTTTTGGACCAGATCTGTTAGCCCTTGTCTCTCTCTCTCTCTCTCTTTTTTTTGTTGCTTGCTTGTTCGGCGAATCCGAGCACGGATTTTGAGGTACATTTTTGGCCATTTTGTAGTTCGGTAGCTCGGTAGCTCGGATTTCAGATCTGAGCTACGTGGCTCCATCTGGACGGTTGATCACGATCATGGTGCGAATCACAAGGCAAGAGGTCCAGATTACGAGAAAACGTGATCTTGTCGTTTTGTGGAGATGTGGCAAAATCTGAGTCATCCATCAGCCATGGCGCAAATATCTGGACGATCTGACGGTCCAAGGAGCTCAGGAGTGTTTTTTCCCCAATACGGAGATCGGTGCCTCGGTAGCTTGGCGCTGTGGCTCGGGGGCATCTTTTCTCGAAGGGGCACCTTAGTAGCTCGGCGTAGCTGTGTTGCGATCCACTTTTCCGATGCTACGGAGGTCCGATCGGGGTGCATGACCCCTCATTTCGAAGCTAACTCGAAGATCCACAACTTCTCTTTAGGAGTGGGCTGAAGAATTACCCTTCTTCATGGTCAAAATAGCCCCGTAACATTCTTGTCTTCATGAAGTGGAGGAGTGTTTTGGTCTTCAAAATCTTCGAAGAGGAGCTCCACTCCTAGGAGGGAAGAAGATGGGCTAGGAAGATCCTTGTAAGAGCCATGGGAAGATCCATTATTGGGGGTGAGTGCAAGGAGCAACTTCTGGGGAGAGTTCTAGCTCGGACCCCATTGAGAGGAAGGGCACTCGTGAGGTGAACGGAGTGAAGAACATCATAAGGCTCTAGGAGAGAGCAATTCATGAGATGAGTTTGAGGAGCAACTCTAGGGGAGAGTTTTGAGCTCCGAACTCGCTTAGAAGAGGTCCGCTTTGGAGGTGAGCAGAGCGAAGAGCTTGGCTCTAGGAGAGAGCCATTTGGGAGACGGGTTTGAGGAGCAACTCTAGGAGAGAGTTGTGAGTTCCAAACTCGTTGAGAAGATATCCGCTTTGGAGGGGAGCAGAGCGAAGAGCTTGGCTCTAGGAGAGAGCCATTTGGGAGACGAGTTTGAGGAGCAACTCTAGGAGAGAGTTGTGCTCCGAACTCGTTGAGAAGAGGTTCGCTTTGAAGGAGAACGGAGCGAAGAGCTTGGCTCTGGGAGAGAGCCATTTGGAAGATGAGTTTGAGGAGCAACTCTAGGAGAGAGTTGTGCTCCGAACTCGTTGAGAAGAGGTCCGCTTTGGAGGGGAGCGGAGCGATGAGCTTGGCTCTAGGAGAGAGCCATTTGGGAGACGAGTTTAAGGAACAACTCTAGGAGAGAGTTGTGAGCTCCAAACTCGTTGAGAAGAGGTCCGCTTTGGAGGTGAGCGGAGCGAAGAGCTCGGCTCAAGGAGAGAGCCATTTGGGAGAAAAGTTTGGGGAGCAACTCTAAGAGAGAGTTGTGAGCTCCGAACTCGTCGTTTAAGAGAGATTCAACGGTTGTGGGAGTATTTCCGAATGGCGAACCACTTCTTACCCGCTTATGAGCGAGTAATTTGAAGTGGAATCGAGCCAAATATTGGACTCCGAACTCGTTGTTAGAGGGGGTTAATGAGGTGTAGGAGCAATTCCGAATGGCGGACCACTTCTTACCCGCTTGTGAGCGAGTAATTTGAAGCAGAATCGAGCCAAGTGTTGGACTCCGAACTCATTGTTAGAGGGGCTTAACGAGGTGTAGGAGCAATTTCGAATGGCGAACCACTTCTTACCCGATTATGAGCGAGTAATTTAAAGCAGAATCGAGCCAAGTGTTGGACTCCGAACTCATTGTTAGAGCTTAGTAAGTTGTGGGAGCAGCCATGTAGGAGAAGCTGGACTCTGAACTCACCATTTTAACGAGTCGTAGATGTGACTCGAAGAGATAGAGATGAAGCAAGAGCAATAACTTTCAATGAAAAAAAATAAAGTTTTATTGAGTTAAACTAAGTGACCGCTTCAATAGGACGAGCTATTATTACATGCTATTGGCCGGGTTACAAGCATCGACCTTATTGAAAATCAAGATCCTACTTCTACGATAAGGTGAAGACCTCTTGGGAGGAGCTGGGTTCTTCCTCCATTGGACCTCCTTGGATGAGGTGGAAGACAGCCCCAGGTTCTGAGTCTTGAAGCTCGGCGAGCCTTTCTGTTCGTTTGTAGGCTCCTCAGGGGGGAAGCTCGGCCCCATCTTTTTGGACGAACTTGGTCAGGTGTTCCCACTGTATGAGTTCTTCGATCTCCTCCTTGAGAGCCCGACAATCATCCGTGTCGTGGCCGTGGTCTCTGTGAAAGAGGCACCACTTATCCTTATTCCCCTTCTTGCCCGGTGTATTCATTCTAGGGGGAGCGCGGAGTAGCCCTTCCTTGTCCACCTCCATGAGAACTTCTGATATATTAGCAATGAGGGGGGTGAACTTTTCAAAACGAGGAGTCGGGCAGCGCTGGCCATTACCGTCATTCTGGGATTTTTGGGACCCCTCTTTGCTCGTATTCTTCCGTTTGTTTCCGGAAGATGATTCTTCAAGAGTAGGGAGGTTGAGAGCCTCTTCCACCCGTATGTACTTCTCCACCCTAAGTAGGAGTTCTGGGAAGTCCCGAGGAGGCTCTCTGGCAAGGGACGCCTTGAGGTGAGCGTTAGTAACGTTGCGCTCGAATGCGGCTGAGGCTACTGATTGGTTGAGAGAGGGAATAGACCGGGCTTCGGCGGTGAAGCATTGAACGTTATCCCTTAGGCGTTCACCATTTTCTTGGTTGAGGGTCACCAGAGATACACTTGTTTTCTCGGCCCGGCAGCTACTCACGAAATGAGTAAGGAAGAGCCCTTCGAACTAATCGAATTAGAAGATGGAGACCGGGGCGAGTCGAGAGTACCATTCTCTCGCAGGCCCCTTCAACGTGGCAGGAAAGATCTTGCAGAGGAGGGTGTCTGAAGCATGGTGGATCATCATGAGAGTTTTGAAACTCTCTATGTGATCCGCGGGGTCCGACTCCCCGGTATACGACTCAAAGTGAGGCGGCTTGAAGTTCTCTGGGATGGGAGCCTCCATGATGGTGCGGGAGAATGGAGGTCTGCTCGGGCGGAGGTTTATCGCCCGTTGCTCTTCTTCCCTGTCAATTCGGCCGAGGCGCCTCTCCATCTCGTGGAGACGGCGGTAGACTAAGTCTTCTCTTTGATCATATCTTGCCGAGCCCCGGGACTCATCTTCGTACGAGGGTGGACTGGGGCTGCGGCGATGGTAGCTTGGAGATGGACGAGGACTGGGAGTGTGAAGGTGGTGGCTCCTAGCTGGCTCATGAGTGGTGGCCTCTAGTCGTTCTTTGGGGCAATATTGAGGGCCTGTAAGACTGTCGCTTGAAAGTCTTGAAGATCTGCCCTTATGACTAGTGCCTCTCCAGCTTGGCAGTCTCTATGTGTGGCTCGGCTTACTGAAGAATAAGTTCTCCGTCGATGACGCTGAGCGGACTCTCTTCGCCTCCTCGGAGGAGGGGATCTTCTGGTCCTCGGTCGGCAGGGGGTCCGGACTCTTGAGGCCCATGGGTGCTCAGGTTGATGGACTCCTCCAAGGGCTTGCCATCCATTCAGGGAGTTCGGAGGTCAACCCCCTTTTGGTGGTCGGCAATCATTTGACGAAGATCCCGCTTGGGAGTACTTTGAAAAGCCATAGATTCAACTGAAGGATTGGGACCCGCGACATGGTCATGAGGAGGATGTTGCTTCGGACGACTATGACGGGAGCCCCCCGGGGCAGCCCCCCGAGACCCTGGAGGGGCCTGTTGGGGAGGAGCACCTTGAGTTGGAGGAGGGGGAGGAGGAAGAGAAGTGGTTCTTCGGCTGGAGACCGCTGCCTTTCCTTTCTGTTTTGGATGCATGGCTTGAAACTAGTCTCACTGATGAAGTTAGGTCGGGTTGCTTATTCGTTCCCACAGACGGTGCCAATTTGTTGCTGCTGATTTTGGTGTGGGAGCAAACAGATAGAATTTGTGGATTCTTGAGAAAACGAACAAGACAAACCTGTTGACTTTCACCGACTTGTTGACTTGGTCTCTTGCCACCGCCGCGAACTTGCAAAAAGTGCGAGACACCGGGATGGATCCCGGCAACGCACCCTCCGACGTTCTTGTCAGTAATCTGAATGATTAAACAAGAACTTAAACTGGAAAAGTATTGATCACCTAGTAACAGTAGGGGGAGAGGGGTATTTATAGTCGCCTTAGTGATCCGTTTCAAGATCGTTTTGAACTGGTTTGTAACAGGGTTGGGACCCGTACCCAGTAAGACAGATCCGTTCATAGGTTATTGGGCTTTTGAAGAAAGACCTAGTTTCCATTTCAGAAACGTTTGTAGGTGAAATTACCGTTTTACCCCTGAGCTTTAAGATTCGTGTCCGATTTGAACGGTCCCGATTTAATCCCATTTTTAGCCATATCACATACTATACTTTACCCCGAATATATATATTAATAGGGAATTTTCTGGTATAAGTGGGATTCGAACTCCTAACATATTACTCATCAACGAGGAGAAGTACCAGTGCACCACACTGGAACTTGCGAAATTGATTTAGTAGTAAAGAATGAAATGGTTAGGTTGATATGATTTCCATAATTCTGTACACAACTTCATGTATCATTGACCATTGTATGAACACAATCTGATGTGAGTCATATATCATTAGATATCAACAACAACAACGAAGTATTTTCCCAACAAATAGGGAGTCAGCTAACATGACTCCTCAATCAAATTTTAACTAAGTTCTAATTGTTTTTTATTTCAGGCCTAAATACTCGTTTAATTTTATTATAGGCAAAATTTTAAAAGAACCTCTTGAACTATGCCGTTTATGCAGAAAACATTACTGAACTTTTCATTGCGCAGAAAATCACACTCAAGTATAGTTGCAAAAAATTTACTCTAACGGCATGAGCTTTCTGCTAAAGTTGAGTAAGGTTTTTTGAAAATAATAAGAAAGATGTATGGTACTTTTTGAACCAACTTACAAAGATGAATGAGGTAATCTAATATATGCACAAAAGTTAGATATAGTTTTTTAAAATATAATTCAAATAATTTTTTTACGATCATACTTAAATGTAGTTTTCTGCGAAAAAAAGTTCTGTGAGATTTTTTGCATATTGAGAATGGTTAAGGTTTTTTTTTTTTTCCTCCATTTATTATATTTAGGGTCTAATGTAAAATAATTTTACTAGCACTGATGATGCGGTAGTGCTAGACTGTCAATGATGTCATTGATAGTACACAAGGTTGTATACATAAAACTACTGTTTATCTGATTTAGAATATAAAAGTTTTTTTCAACATGATTTTAAAGAGCTAGATAGATTGAGTGTGAGTTTAATAGTTTCCGGTGTTTATAAAAATTTGCTGCATGTTTTTTTCCTTGGATTTTCTATCTTTTTCTTTAGTATATTAGTGTAAACGATTTTATTAACAGGAACGATATTAGTACTAAAGGAGCATAAGAGCATCCACAGTGGTTTCTTATATTTGACAAATTGTCATTTTATAGCAAATCGATCGCTACAGTGGTTTTTTATTTTGCCATTTTTTAGCAAATTTGCTATATTCGTTTCTCATATATGAGAAACAGAATAGCGATTCTCAAATTTTGAAAGACGGTACAACATATACCATCCGGTATATGTTATACCGTCTCATTATTAATTTTTTTTAAAAGTGGGTCGGCCGGTATAACATATACCGGCGGCCCACGTATATTATATATATATATATATATTTTTTAATTTTTTTCCAATCCAACGGTCAGATTTATTCTTAAATTAAAAAATAAAAATAAATAAAAATAAAAATAAAAAGGTCAGACGGTATAACATATACTGGCCAGTATATGTTATACCGGCTGACCAAATCTGATAGTTATATTAGTTTAGTAGGTTTAGTTAGTAGGTTAGGTGGATATAAATAGTATTAGTTAGTTTTTAATTAGGTTTAGTTATTATTATATTATTTAATTTATTTAATTAATATAGTTTAATAGTTAATAAGTAATTAACTTTTTTAAATTTATTTTTAAAGGATGAGACGGTATGACATATACCGTCGCTCGCTTATTTTCAAAAAAAATGAGAAACATATAGCAAACGACCACTGCAGCAAACATTCCTATTTACTGTTACTGTAGCTGTCATTTTCTAACAAATGAGAAAAACTACTATGGATGCTCTAACTTCTTGGTTTGATGGCTCGTATTAATTGAACTGTGAAGTCACACCCACTCCACTCACCTTCTTTTGCCCATTAGGGTTTTACGGAAGAACATGAGAGTCAAAAAGGGAAGAAGGCCAATTCGAAATTCGAAATTTCTATTGTAATATCTTTCTTTTGTATATCCGATGTCATTTTTATAAATGAGGAAAGTGACTCATCCCTACTACTATAATCGGAAAATGCCTTAGTAGTGTAATTTGTCCATCTACCAATCAATGTAACGCACGTGCATAATTATTGTAAATAAAGTTTTAGATCAAATATATCAATAATAATAATTAGATTACTCAGTTTCTGTTGACAGAGAGATTAGTGGAGAATCTGTTAGCTTGATTTACTCCAATATCAGATCTGGTAAGTTGTATTGATTAGTGGAGAATCAGTAGGAATCTGTTAGCTTGATTCTAGCACTAAATTAGTGGAGATCTGTTAGCATGATCAGATCTGGGAAGTTGTATATATACTACCACATACTAATAACAAATCATCAAGTTATTTACAATCTCTTTTCTTTTTTATGGTATCAGAGCCAAAACAATCCTGCCTTCTTTCTCTCTAATTAAGGACGCCGCTCCTTACCCTAACCCTCACCCTTGCCTCCAATGGCCAACGACAGCACCTCCTTCATTTCCAACCCCTATGAACCTTCCAAACCCTTTGCCTGTATCACCCTTATCAGTGTCACCAAGCTACTCCCCACCAATTATCTTAATTGGAAACTCCAAGTTGAAGCTCTCCTTGATGGCCATGATCTCCTCAAATATCCAGATGGATCCTTCCCCGCGCCATCGGAAACAATCTCCACCACTGCATCGCCTCCAGTGACGACCCCAAATCCTGCCTATCAGACATGGCGTCGACAGGACCGCCTCATCTATGGCGCCCTCCTCACCACTCTCTCCAATGAAGTGGCCTCCCTGGTGTCTCAGACAAAGACGTCGCATGACCTTTGGACCCTTCTCAAAAGCACCTATGCTAAGGCATCCCGCAGTCATCTCAAGCAACTAAAGGAGCGTCTCCGTACGGCTTCCAAAGGTACACAATCCATCACAACCTATATGCATTCCCTGAAGCAAACAGCAGATCTTCTTGCATCCCTTGGATCTCCTGTCTCTGTTGAAGACATGACTGACCATGTTTTGCGCGATCTCGACGACGGCTACAGAGCCGTCATTGACGGCGTAAATGCAAGGGACATCCCAATCACCTTTGATGACCTCCTCGAGAAGCTTCTCATCCAGGAACTCTCCATTGTTGCTGCTCAGAGACAGAATCCTGCTCCAATTACAGCCTTGAGTGCTCAGGCTCGGCCTAACTTCAACAACAGGTCTCGATCAGGGCAATTCTCTGCACAGTCTAATCAGCGCACTGGCTACCGCAACCCTCCAAAACCGTTTCTAGGCCGATGTCAATGGTGCAATGTCAAAGGGCATGTTCTATCTCAGTGCCACACCTTCAAACAGCAACACCCCGGTATCCCGCCCCCTCCTCGGGATCCTCCGGCTTACACTGGACAAGCTCGGGCCAATACTGCAGCTGCTGGCCCATCTCAGACTGGTTTTTTGGTTGATAGTGGAGCAACGCATCACATAACCAATGATCTTGCAAACCTGGCGCTTCATCACCCGTACACTGGCCCCGACTCGCTGTTTATGGGTAACGGTTCAGGTTCAAACATCTCTCATTCTGGAACACTTTTACTTAATGATTTATCCTTGTCTAATGCCTTGTGCGTTCCTTCCATGAAACAAAATATCATTTCTGTCTCTAAACTTACCAAACAAACTAACTCTGCTGTTGTTTTCCTGCCAAACTCTTTTTATGTAAAGAACTTGCAGACGGACCAAACAACCCATAAAGGCCCATGTGTGGATGGACTTTATCTCTGGCCCGCTACCTCACCGTCCGTCCACACCGTCTACACGGAATCCTCTGCATCATGGCACCATAGGCTTGGGCATCCTTCATCTTCAATCTTCAAATTCATTCAACAACATTTTTCTTTGGGCTCAAATAAATTCCAGCAATCAGATTGCAACTCATGCTAAATTACCAAATGTCACAAGCTTCCTTTTCATGAATCCACTCTAAAATCTTCTTATCCATTGGAAATAATTTTTTCGGATGTATGGACTTCTCCCATTTTATCCATTGATGGTCTTCGTTACTATTGCATGTTTGTTGATCATTTTACTCGCTATATCTGGCTCTATCCAATGAAACACAAATCTGATGTGCAAACCATATTCCCAAAATTTAAATCACTTATTGAAAATTTCTACCACCACAAAATAAAAATCTTATACACAGATAATGGTGGCGAATATATTGGTCTTCGTCCCTTTTTAAGCAACCATGGTATAAGTCATCACACCACCCCACCTCATACACCCGAGCACAACGGAATTTCAGAACGCCGGAATCGTCACATCGTCGAAACCGGTCTCTCTCTCCTCCATCACTCGGGATTGCCCCTAACCTATTGGCCTCACGCCATGAGCACCGCAGCCTACCTCATAAATTGCCTCCCAACTCCAATTCTTGGGTATGAATCACCCTATTCCAAATTGCTCAACATTAGCCCGGATTATCATAAGTTAAAATGTTTTGGATGTTTGTGTTTTCCCTGGATTAAACCATATGCTGATCACAAACTTGCGCCAAAGTCTGCTATGTGTGTTTTTGTAGGTTACTCGGCTGATCAACATGCGTATTTGTGTCTCGACCCCAAAATAGGAAGGATTTACACTTCTCGTCATGTGAAGTTCGTCGAATCTGAATTCCCGTTCAGCTCCCTAGTGGCTCAATCCAATCCAAGTGTAGAGCAACAAACATGCCCACTCCAACTCTCCATTTTACAGCCCATAGACCAACCCACGGTGAGTACCACTCTAAACACACCTGAAGACTTATCCGCTGCTACTCCCTCTCCCTCCATCACCCACCCACCAAATCTGGCTCAATCATCAACCCCAAACGAACCCACCCACACCACTCAATCCTCCAGTTCAATATCACAACCATTTCCACAACTCCCTGCCCCACCAACCCAACCCGTTGTCAAGAGACAGAAACCCAATGGCGGTGGGATCATCACCCGGTCTCAAAACAACATCGTCAAACCCATCAACAAGCTCAACCTCCATGTCCGACCCTCCTCTCCAATCGAACCCAGCACCATCACCCAGGCTCTTCGCGACCCTGATTGGCGCTCAGCCATGCAAGCTGAATTTGATGCCTTACACCGCAACAACACTTGGGATCTTGTTAGTCGGTCCTCTGCTCAGAATTTGGTTGGCTGTAAATGGGTATTCAGAATCAAACGGAATCCGGATGGATCAATTGATCGTTACAAGGCTCGGTTAGTTGCCAAAGGGTTTCACCAACGCCCTGGTTGGGACTATATGGAAACATTCAGCCCAGTTGTTAAACCGGTAACCATTCGAGTCGTCCTAACACTTGCAGTTCGCCAGGGTTGGTCCATACGTCAACTTGATATCAACAATGCGTTCCTTCAGGGGACACTCAAGGAGGAAGTCTTCATGATACAACCACCTGGTTTCGTCAACAAAGACTTCCCGGATCATGTCTGTCGCCTCAAAAAGGCACTCTATGGACTAAAGCAGGCACCCCGCGCCTGGTACACGGAGCTCCGAGTATTCTTGCTTTCCCTTGGCTTCGTAAATTCAACTGCAGATGCTTCTCTCTTCATCTACCAAAAACTGAGTGTTACACTGTACTTATTAGTGTATGTTGACGATATAATTGTCACTGGGAGCTCCTCTGCTGAGTTGTCTAAACTCATTGCCACACTCGCTGCTCGTTTTTTCATTAAAAGACCTTGGTTGTCTTAGCTATTTCTTGGGTGTTGAAGTAATTCCTTCCGCTGCAGGTATGTTTCTTTCACAAAGGAAATATATCACTGATCTGCTACATAAATCTGGCATGGCAGATACGAAACCGGCTTCCACTCCCTTGTCTGCCAGTGTTCCATTACTCAAGGATTCAGGTCACCTCCTGCCTTCCCCAACTGAGTACCGAGCACTCGTTGGAAGTCTCCAATATTTGAGTCTTACTCGCCCAGATATTGCTTTCAGCACCAACAAACTTGCACAGTTCATGCAGAACCCACGAACGACGCATTGGTCTGCACTCAAAAGAGTGCTCCGATATTTGGCGGGCTCTTGTGACAAAGGAGTCTTCATCTCGGCAACTGCTCCGCTGAATTTTTATGCCTACTCGGATGCGGATTGGGCGGGCGACAAGGATGATTATATTTCAACAACTGGTTATTTGTTGTATCTCGGCAACACTCCCATCTCTTGGAGCTCCCGAAAACAACGATCTGTTGCTCGATCATCAACAGAAGCAGAATATAAAGCCTTGGCTGACACGGCTAGTGAGCTACTATGGGTCCTTTCCTTGTTTACAGAACTTGGTCACACGCCCACTACCAATCCGGCTATCTATTGCGACAATCTTGGTGCCACAAATCTAAGTGCTAATCCTGTCTTCCACTCTCGGATGAAACACATAGCCTTAGCCTATCACTTTGTCCGAGAAAATGTCCAACATGGCAGGTTTCGAGTGTCTTTTGTGTCTACTGATGATCAGCTTGCTGATATTCTAACAAAACCACTGCTTCGTCCTCGGTTCGAGTCCTTACTATCCAAGTTGCATCTCTCTTCCAGATTATACAACTTGCGGGAGGATATCAATAATAATAATTAGATTACTCAGTTTGGTAAATCTGTTGACAGAGAGATTAGTGGAGAATCTGTTAGCTTGATTTACTCCAATATCAGATCTGGTAAGTTGTATTGATTAGTGGAGAATCAGTAGGAATCTGTTAGCTTGATTCTAGCACTAAATTAGTGGAGATCTGTTAGCATGATCAGATCTGGGAAGTTGTATATATACTACCACATACTAATAACAAATCATCAAGTTATTTACAATCTCTTTTCTTTTTTAAAATACAGACTATGTCTGAATTTTAATTTTAAAAAAATATATATTTATTAAGATGTGTATTGCACGTGCAAACTACTAGTAAGTCATAACTGTAGAAAGAAATTTTCTCTATAAAGTAGTTATAATTACCGTGTGAGTCCTTTTAAGCCTGAAATAAATTTTCAAAAGAAATATTTAGAATGAATAAACTTTGATGTACAAAACTTAAATTTACTGACAATGGTACATGTATATTCACATTCTATCCTTTTGTCTGGTCAATAACTTATCAACGTAAAAAAAGAACTTCTCATTGCCTTTAATTACTATTGGATTTATGTCTTGAATACTGTGTAAGATAAGAAGATCAAGAAGCGATAAAGGAATCGAGGCGATCGAAGACGAATGGAAGCTAGTAGAGTAAAACAACAGCAGCAGCAACAACAACAGAGAAGGGGACAGTCGACGGTCACCCCATCGGGTTTGGCGAGAAGTCAAGTGCGGTCGACAGCGTGCAGCTGGATGCAACTTTCGGGTGCGAGTCTGGGTGATTCGTTGGAAGGCCGAACTTGCTCTTCAAGTTACATCGTACGGCTTTTCTCCTAGGATTATCTATTCAAGAATATCTAACGGCTTTTGTAGCAAGGTATCAAACTAGGGTTTCTCTAGATCTCTATATATTGTTGTAATTGGTCTCCATTGAGAGTCAAGCAAGAGAGTACTTTATTGAAAAGAGTTTGAGAGATTCTTCAATTGTAAACAACTAATATTTTCTGGTGAGGTTAGAGAGAGGATCGTTGTGAGAATTGTAATAGTCTTGTATTTTCACTAGTTGAATAACATCTCAGTTTCTTCTTTCCCGGATTAAGGCGAAAGGCCCAACCAAGACAAATTTGTGTGTTTGTGTATTTGATGTGATCTTCTATTTGCTTGGTGCTTTGTATTGATTGCATCACTTAACTTAACAAGATCTTATCAGAAAAAGAAATCAAATTTTCTAATAATTGGTATTAGTGCGCCAATCGTCGATAACATTTACCTCCTCCTTCTCTCCCTTTAAAATTTTATGTTCCTTTCACTCATTTGAGTTGAATTCAGTTTAATTGGCTTGAAAAATGAAAGAAAAAAACTCCTTACCAAAAACAAGTTTCAGCAAATATGCCAGCTAACTGTAAGTTTGTTTCCATGAATTATACTAATTTATGTTAACTAGGTATGCCCGTGAGCACGTATTCAGAACGATACAACATATGAAAAATCATGTAAACAGTAATGAATGATTTATATAGATGTTTATTTGGCAGTAAACGTTGATGTATTGATGTACTTCGAAGTAGGATTATGAAGTAACCCTGATGTTTATTGATTTGTATATTGCAGGATTATTTGTCAGCAGCTCGGGATTCAAAAATAGTATTGTGAATCTACAGCAGCAGTGAATCGAAAATTTCTTGCTATGTGTGACTTGAGCATAAGAGATTTTTTTTATTTGGAGTATAACATAAGTAGCAATTTATTTTCTAACTGCATGAGTTACGATTAACACCTCAAACTGCATGAGTTAGTTCCCCCTTATTTGTTTTTTATGTAGTTAACCATGTATAAATTTAAAAGAGAAAATTTATTGTGATGTATACGTGAAGGAAAATTACAGCAAGCAGATCAAGATACAATTTTGCAGCTATAAATACCCGAAATACAGGGATTAAGTATGAATTTGTCCATAAAAACACGATCAAGCAAGTCAATTAAAGAATTTGCAATGATCTTTCAAAGCAGCAAATGCCGAAATATTCAAAAAAAGTATAATCCGAAATTGCATAATAAAAAAAGTATTTTAATCAAAATTAACTCACTGAAGCATTCTAATCTAAAACAATTACTCAGTGAAGTATTTTACAATCAGATCAAATATGGTAATTCAAAAACAATTAAATGGAAGTTAATGTTATCGAGTTATGAAAGTATAATCCGAAAAAAAAACATAATTAAAAAATTAGAAGAAAAAAAAAGCATAATCCGAAATTGCATAACCAAAAAAAAAATGTCCCCCCCCCTTGGAAGTTCACCTTTTTTTTGTTGACAAACTTGGGTAAAAAAAGGGAGAGAAGAAAGACAGAAATTGTAGCGCCCCGAATTTCTAAATACGAAACTTTAGAAAATACGCGGCCTTTCCCAGCGATCCACTTCAATGTAACAACGTACATAGCCAAAAACTCAAATCATTTTATTCCAAATCTTTATTACAATAATCTTTAACATTGCAGCGGAAATACAACACTTTAAATTACAATAATTCCTTTTACAAAACTCTTCTTACAACAATTTACACAAGGCTCTATTATAATACTCATAATCTCTATAGCTAACCCAAGCATCCAAGCCTCCAATTCTAAGCAACCTGCAACATGTGAGGCTAGAGTTGAACCCTAACCCCCAAAACTACGGGGTCAGCCATAAATGGTGTGAGTGATATAAACAACAAACATAAACAAAACAACTAAACATAAGCAACATGTACTGAACAAAAATACATAAACTGAACGTGTAATCTGAAACAAGAACGATAGGCCAGTACATGAGTGAAGCCGAGTCAAGAAACAATACCAACGATCAAGTATCAATCAATCAATCTCTCCCAAAATATGTACAGCTTAACTGTACGGTACAGTCGACTGTCTTATGAACCAGTCGACTGTTCTGAACAAGCAGTAATCCTCACAACTCAGAATATGTCCAACTGTCAACAATTCTCAGTACCACAATGTATGTCCAACAATCGATCACCAATAATGCCATAGATCGGATAACAATATATCCATCTACAAGACCAAAGATAATATAGATCGAATACGAACCCGGTATGCCAAGACACCGACGAACATATCCATCTACAAACAAACTAAGAAGGTATAGATCGAATACGAACCCGGCATGCCAAGACACCGACGAACACATCCATCTACAAACAAACTAAGAAGGTATAGATCGAATACGAACCCGGCATGCCATGACACCGACGAACATATCCATCTACAAACAAACTAAGAAGGTATAGATCGAATACGAACCCGGCATGCCATGACACCGACGAACATATCCATCTACAAACAAACTAAGAAGGTATAGATCGAATACGAATCCGGCATGCCATGACACCGACGAACATATCCATCTACAAACAAACTAAGAAGGTATAGATCGAATATATACCCGGCATGCCATGACACCGACGAACATATCCATCTACAAACAAACTAAGAAGGTATAGATCGAATACGAACCCGGCATGCCATGACACCGACGAACATATCCATCTACAAACAAACTAAGAAGGTATAGATCGAATATGAACCCGGCATGCCATGACACCGACGAACATATCCATCTACAAACAACTAAAGATAACAAGAACCCTCAAGATCACGAAAACTCATCATAACCAGTCGACTTATGTTATAGTAAGTCGACTGCCCCGAGAACCAATATCCAAGATTATAACAAGTACAGTAAGTCGACTTCATCAACCATCAGTCGACTTACCCTAAACAATTACCGATAATTTCTCAAGAACAATCCAAGTGCCAACAGTATAAGATGACTTAACAAAACTTTACTCAGCATACCAGTCGACTGATTATAGTGCCAGTCGACTGTCCCGAACGATTACACGAGACTGAAAATATAATAATAGGGTCGTACCAGTCGACTGAGTCATAGACCAGTCGACTGTCGGCCTACAATTCTCACAAACTAGGTCTGTAATCAATACTCAATACTGGAGTTTATCACAATATCAAATCCCTTCCTCAACTCAAATCTGATCCCATTCGTAATAACAAGGTCCAGAGATTCCTCCATCCAATTTCTTATCTTCAATAATCATAAATCAAACTTCAACATGTTTCAAGCAATCAAGAATTGTCAATCGAGATCTACTAATCTTTCATGGATTTCACATGTATATCACAAATACAACCATGGCGTCGATTTCATACTTAAATACGAAAAACATCCTACAAAACAGCATACAAACATACACACAAATAAACAAGTCCATATCACTCACCTTTTAGAATCAAGAAGAATCCACAAAAGCCTTCCTTTGCTAGATCCAAAAGCTTCTTCCTCAATCACCAAAAGAAATGAGAATATAATAAGATCTGAGTTGTGCAGCGAATGACGGCTGCAAACTCTCTTATATAGGCCGGGATCAAGTATTAGGGTTTAGGAATATATTTACAAAATAATCCCTTCAAAATGCAATTATACATATATATATATCTACTCTTGGAAATTCATCTAAAATTCATTTAGATTAGGATTTAATAGAAAATATACTTCTAAATCTTAACCAATACTGTTTAAAACGTCCAGAATGCCAATTTTGCACTTTAGCCCTTAAAAATGTCAATTTTACAAAAAGGTCCTTCTTTTCTTAAAATTTGCAAATAGTACTAATTAAATTCAGAAAAATCCGGAAAAATACTACATAATTCCAAAATAATAAATAATGATTTTTCATAAAGAAATCTTAATTTTTCAAACATCTCAAAAGTCATTTGCACGTGTTTTGCACGTGTACAAAAGTTAAATCTTTTAGAAAATATCAATTAAATTCTCAAAAAATCATTTAAATTCATTTTCAAATAATTAACATAATATTTGAAAATACGGGGTTCTACAGAAATAATTATGAAGAAGGAGAAAAAGGGGGAAGAGAGGGAGAGAGAGTAATAAATGAAGGAGCTGTTTTTTTTTTTTTGGAGAAATTTTTGAATTTGGAGGAAAAAATGTCTTTTAGGAGCAAAAATCTAGACCGTTGATTTTCTTCCAAATAAATGAAAGCCACTTGATAGCTTTCTTTGTGTTTTATTATATTGATGTCGTCATTAAGGGAGTTATCAGTGCTAGATTAATGCTTGTATGTACTAGATACATCTTTATCTAATATTATCACAGGTCGGGTCGGGTCGGGTCTTTCACTATACGGACCTGGACCCAAAAGTACAATGGGTCCTGTTTTAGGATCCGGACCCGGATCTTTATAGACCGGGTCGGTTCCGGTCCAATACCAATTTCGGATCGGGTCTGGATATCTGATATTTATATCAGTGCTAGTTGTTGTTGTTGTTGTTGTTGCACATACTGATTGCGTGCATAGTAACAAAGTTCGCGAATAATTCACGAATTTGGCAAATTATTCGCGAAGAATTCATCTGCCAAATCAATTTGCGATTTAATCGCCAATTTCTATTTAAATCACGCACTTCACGAATTATTTGCGAAAGAGCGAATTGTTAGCGAATAATTTGCCAATTAACCGAATTTAATCAGTAAATTTGTTTCTGTTTTTCATATTTATGAATTTAAATATATATTTACTTAGGTGATGGGTACTCAGATACATTCTTTTTCATTTCTTTCTTCTTAATTTTTTACCAAGTTTTTGTTTTTTTCAAATTTATCGAATTTTGACTGAATTCTGAATATTAGATTTTGACAAATTATTAATTGCCGTGTGACTCACAGAGAGAATTTGCAACCATCAGAAAATTCAGAAATGAAAGTGGACCCCACTTGGGTTGTTTCCATATTCAAATTCTACTTGGGCTTCAATTTTTTTTAAAGATTAATGCTTCATCGGCTATCAATTTCATTGCTATTGGAGGAAAGAAATTATGATTGTATGGAAAGAATAAATGAGAATGTTAAAAATTATTAACAAATTATGTTATGATATTAACTTGATTGTGTGTAATTTAAGATCTTGTTTATTAATCCTAGTTTCATTCATGGTTGACTACATCAAACGTGATATAAAACCATGCAACTCCATGATTTCGTATTCTATTTGCTCTAGTTTGTGTTATATGGCAAGACACAGTGAATATGAGTGGCTGCGGCTTTGTTCAAGAAATAAAAAACCCCTAAAGACACATCTCTAATATTATTATAATGAAAGAAAATTTTAGTGTCATTTGTAAATCTACCAACGTGCATTGTACGTGTATAATTAATATGAATGAGGTCTCAGGTTCTAGTTCTCACTACGTCATATTTTTTTTCTTTAATTTTTTTAAATATATTAAATGTGCATCGCACGTGTAAATTATTATCTATCTATCTATCTATCTATCTATCTATCGATCGATCTATCCATCTATCTATAATATATAATATTTAATCTCTAATCTCTAATCTCTAATCTCTAATATTATAATGGGAGAAGGCTTAAGTGTCATTTGTAAATCTTTTCAGGTTCGAGTTCTCACTACACAAGAGTTTTTATTTTTATTTTTAATTTTTTTTATTAAGACGTGCATTGTCTATGCATAACTAATATAAAACAGAATTCAAGTTCGAGACCAGACTATGTCAAAATTTTTACATTAAAAGATATATATTTATTAAGATGTGCACTGTACGTGTAAATTACTAGTATTATTAACACGAAAAGTCTTGTCATCTCTAAAAAAAATTTAAAAAACAAAAAAAAAGTTATTAAATGTTTATTGTTATTGTTTAAAATTTTCAGAAAACAACAAAAGCATTATTATTTAAAAATAGACCCACCCACGTGGTCTGAATACGCATTTCAGGTCAGGGACTTCCTTACGGTATTAGATTAACAGCCAAGATCATCTCAATCATTCATGGCGGGTCCCAGTATGCGGTGGTGATTCCCGACTCGCCGCATGTCACGACGGTAGAGCAGGAGGGTAGGTACTTAAACTCGTACCTGAATTAGTTCCCCACAAATTAATAATATTATTTTTCTTAGCCAGTGTACGGTTTATTTGTTATTATCCTCTAATTATCTGCTGTCAATAAGAAATGGAATATTATGCTATTATTAATGGAAAAGGAGTTTACAAAAAATGAACGCATCGTTGCATACTTTTTTATCAAAATCTTACTTTATAAGTTAGTTTTTTTTTAATTTTATTTTAAATAAAGGTGGAGTATGGTCACCATGTTTCATTAATAAGAAATTAATAAAATAAACTCAGAGTATTGAGCCAAGTACATAACCTACAATACATGAAAGAAAACATAAATCATCCCCTAGCATGAGGGGTGGTACAACAGGATGATACATACATCTATATAATAAAACACAAAGAAAGCTATCAAGTGGCTCTCCTTCAATTCCCCAAAAATCAAAGGCCCAGATCTAATCTTACAAAACATATTTTCCCCCCAAAAGTTCCCCCCAAAACTCAAATTCAAATCCCCCACCCAAAACAACTCCTATATTTATTTATTTATTTTTTTTCTCTCTCTCCCCTCCCTCCTAAGAAAATAAAAAATTTAAGAAATTTAAAAAATTTAAGAACTAAAAAAATTAAAAATTTAAAAACTTCAAAAATAATTCAAAAAAAATAAAAAATCATATAATATGTTTTTTACTCTATGTTTGCTACTTCAATTAATTTGCTGAACCTCCAAAACTATTTTATAAGATCAAACAGGATACACCGTTCCAAAGACGTGCCGTAGGCACGTGTCAACGGGCAAATCTAGTGCTTCCACAAAACTACATCAAAGCATCTAACTCTCCACAACAAAAGTACAACAAAACAACAAATTCCCCCCAACCAAACTCTGGGGTGGTGGGGATCTATCAGTAGTGCCACCTTGTCACTCAGTCGATCGTCGGTACGATCTCGACTTCCTCGTCGTCGTACTCCTATATCTGGAAGACATTGGAAATTCTCCCACGAGGACTTGTTGCAGCGAAAATAGCCCAAAAGGAAATAAGATGCATAATGTGAGTCGAATTACCCAAAATACTATTACTAGTCCCACGAAAGTAACAGTTATTCCTATCTAGCCAAAAGACTCAGGTCGTAGCAGCGATAGCAATAAGCCAGGTCTCTCTCATAGATTGTCTCTCATTAGCGAACTTAGCCCGACCCAGAGGTCCTCATACTTACTTGGGTACTCACCTGCACCCAGGGCAGTAAGTACCTCAACAAGGACCGCTTTGCTCCTGGGACACTTCAGGAATAGATTATCCTTAGTATCAGGAGCCACATTGCAGAGCCTACAGATAGTATCCGTGCTCGGCTGGCGTTTAACCAACCATAGGAAGATTTTTATTTTCAGCGGGGTTTTCGCCTTCCAGATGACACTCGACCAATTCGGGCGACATCCCCTAAAATAAATACGGTTATAGATGGAGCGAACAGTGAATGTGCCCTTCTTCTTGAGACCCCACGATTTCCTATCCGGCCCCTGAGAGCACTCAATTTCGAATTTGGCTATGTGGGTCTGTAGCTCCATGAGCCGGAGCTGAGAGCCCCAGTCTAGTGTTTGTTTAAGGGCCGGTCTCCAAGGGTTTCTTTTCCATGTTGCTGCTAACGTGCAGTGCGGATGCGACGCATGATCATACAAATCGGGGAACAGATCTCTAAAGGTGTGATCACTACACCACTTATCCCACCAGAATCTGGTGAGTCTGCCATTTCCAATAGAAATCGTCACACAGCTATTGAAAGGTTCATAGGCTTTAGCAATTCCTCTCCAGAGCCAGGAAACGCGTGTGCCCCCCTGAAGCCCAGATTTCTCGTTCCATTCCCATGCAGGCACTACAAGACTAACAGTCTTTACCGGTATTTTTTTTACATTCGCTGGCGTTTTAAAACCCGCTGTAGATACCACTGGCGTTTTATAAATTGCCGGTGCAAGTGTCGCTGAATCGTGTGTCACTGTAGCGTAGGGACATTCATCGGCATTTTTTACGAACGCCGGTATAGGTTAAAACTACACCGGCGGTTAAAAAATGCCACCGAAAAGCACTACAACACACGATGGATTTACCGGCGTATATTCCCCGGCGTTTTACTAGAAATGCCGGGGTAGGAAGAGATCAGGAATGGGGCATCAAATTGGAAGGTTATACGCCGGCGGCCTCTATAAAACGCAGGGGAATTATGATATTCACCGGCGTTTTTTATTAAAACGCCAGTGAAGGCCATATTCACCGGTGTTTTAATAAAACACGCCGGCGAATATACAGATAAAATATACCAAAAAATCTTCTTACATTCACCGGCGTTTTTAGTTAAAACGCCGGTATAGGGTTTGGAATAAATTTCCCCCAAACCCTATACCATTTCCTCCTTCGATCCCAACCCCCCCCCCCCCCCCCCCCAATTTTTCCCCCTCTCTCTCGCTCTCTCCCGCCTCTGCCTTGGCCGACATCGCTGTGCCCTCCGTCGTCGTCCCTGCGCTCCGTCATCGTCCATCGTCCACTCTCTCAACCTCTCTCACTCTCGTCTAGATGCAAGTCTCCCCAACCCTCTCTCTCTCTCTCACTCGCATCGTTGCCACCCTTCCCCCATGGCTGTCCCATCGCCCTTCCCCCTACCCTGCCGTCGGCACTTCCCTCATTGCCGCCCCCCTCCCCCGCCGTCACCCTATCCCCCCCATCGTCGCCCCCTTCCCCCGCCGTCCTCCCCCTTTAGGAGAGGACTGAAACATGGAGGTGAGATTTATCATGGCTTTCTTATTATTATTATTATTATTTTTGTTCTGCTCGATATACATACTCATGTTGTATGCGATTTTAAAATTATGTTTTGCTGGCATTTTTAAGTTGTGAGGACTATGATACACTTGATATTGTAATCGTTCATCATTACTTTTAACTTTGTTGAATTGGGGTGGATTATATTTTTCTTGTTTGTGTGTTTGCTGGTCTATTTTGTATGCAACTCATGTTTTAAGCGATATCCTTGCTTATATATAATCTAGATTTGCCTGTGGTTAAAACTTAAAACTTAAAACTACTTTATTTCATGTCATACTTAGTCGAAGATGCAACTCCAAATCTCTATGGATTGCATATTTTATAACGATGGAACTCCTTGTGCATTTTTTTTCTTAAGTTGTATAAATGATTCTTATGGATTGCTTTTCATATATGGAGAAATACCTAAAATGGTAATATGATCTCTGTAAAGCAATTCATTTTTTGATGAAAAAAGGAAGGTTATCAGTGAGCAGATCTTTCTTTTTTCTCTGTTTAGTCATTTATTTGCTCTATTTTGAGCCTGAGCCTGCTTTGTAATTCATGCAGAGCTTCGGATTGATTTGAGTGTGCCCCCATAATTGAGTCACTTATTTATTTCTTCGGATTGATTTTAAGGGGTAGCACTTGATGCTATTAACTCTTGTGGTGGTATCTAATTTTGTTTCAAAGCTTCTCTTTTCCACTTAGTGTCCACCCAGAAATGGAGATGAGATGAGATGGATAATGTAACTGAAGTTGCACACTATGATTTTTTTATATAGGAGTGACTAGTGATGGAAATTTTTTAATCTAAACTTTATATACAATTATATCATGATGTCTAGATGAGTATCAGTTTCTAAGATAATGTTCATGCTTGTTGTTTGGGTTCGAAAATGAGATTGTTCTTTCTCATTGGTTTTAAGTGATGATGAGATGGATTATGTAACTGAAGTTGCATACTATGATTTACAGAGGAGTGACTAGTGATGAAATAATCCTGTTTGAACTTATGTTGTGATTTCTATTGACAGTTATCTCATGAGTATTATAAAAGTATAAGTTTCATCTCAGTTATTATCTTGACAGTGAAAATAATCTTTTTCACTCTTTGTAACTCAATATTTTGAACTCCATATTTTGGTTATGAATGTGGTGAGATCACATTATTATGTTTATGAGATTATAATTTGATGATATTATACTATTATGCTTCATTCATATATATTATAATGGGTCTCTTTTAGTTTTGCAATTGGTTTTGATTAATAAGAGTGCTGAAGGTTTTCTTTCTTTTTTGTTAATTTTAATTTTTTTTTTAAAAAAAATATATAGCTACAGCGGCGTTTTTACAAGCGCCGCTTTCAGCAAAAAACTGACAGTCTATACCGGCGTTTTAAAAACACCGGTGTAGGTGATGGCCGAAAACAGTACTTCCAAACGAAACCACACATTCCTCGGCATTTTTACGACTGTCGGTGTAGTTTTAACCTACACCGGCGGCTGTAAAAAATACCGGTGAATGTCCCTAAGTTACAGCGACACACGATTCAGCGACACTTGCACCGGCGATTTATAAAATGCTGGTGGTATCTACAGCGGGGTTTATAAACGCCGGTAAATATGCAAAAAAATGCCGGTAAAGACTATTAGTATTGTAGTGAGGGTGGTTTCATTTGGAGTTACTGTTTTCGACCAGCACCTACACCGCATTTTTAAAACGCTGGTGCAGACCGCCATTTTTTGCTGAAAGCTACCCCGGCGCTTGTAAAAACGCCGGGGTAGCTATATTTTAAAAAAAAATTAAAAAAAAATAATAATAAAAAAAAAACTTGAGTACTCTTGCAATCAAAACCAATTGCAAAACTAAAAGAGCCCCAATAAAATATGAATGAAGCATAATAGTATAATATCATCAAATTGTAATCTCATAAACATAATAATGTGATCTCACCACATTCATGTGTCAAAATATGGAGTTCACAATATTGAGTTACAAAGAGTGAAAAAGATCATTTTCACTGTCAAATTCAGGCAAACAAGATACTAACTGAGATGAAACTTATACTTTTATAATACTCATAAGATAACTATCAATTGAAACCACAACATAAGTTCAAACAGGATTATTTCATCACTAGTCACTCCTCTGTAAATCATAGTATGCAACTTCAGTTACATAATCCATCTCATCATCACTTAAAACCAATGAGAAAGAACAATCTCATTTTTAAACCCAATCAACAAGCATGAACATTATCTTAGAAACTGATACTCATCTAGACATCATGATATAATTGTATATAAAGTTTAGATAAAAAAATTTCCATCACTAGTCACTCCTACAAAAATCGTAGTGTGCAACTTTAGATACATTATCCATCTCATCTCCAAAAATCATAGTGTGCAACTTCAGATACATTCAAGCATTTCACAAAGTTAATCCATACCTGGAATAACCAACTCTAACTTATGATACCAAGATAAAGCATTAAAGAACAAGAACTCGTGCAGCATTTATAACAAAATCTACCTCTATGTATGTGTTCGCAACATCAGAATGCTTCTCGTTCGTCCTCACAATGAAAATGTTCCAAAACACCGACCACCATTCGAACAAAAACCCACCAGGAGCATCAATAGCTAGTCCATTTTACACCACAAGAACAACATCAGCACAAAACTACACTAAAGATAAACAACACATATAAGAAAGGGAAAGCAAAACTAAAAAAAAACTAACTTGCAAGAAGAATGAACAAGATGATCACTCCAACCAAACTAATATCAGAGAATGCACTGCAGACTGCATATGTATTGTGGCAAATCCCCAACAATTGCGTTGCAATTCCTCTAAAATTACATATATGAATAAGTTGTGGAACAGTTTCCTTTAACAAAGCAGTTTGCAGATGGCCAGAAAACAACCATCAAATAAGGAGCATAGTAGAGGGACCGGCTACAACTATGCCCATGATGGTCAGCATCAGCACATATAAGAAGGTGACAAACTATCAAGTATCCACCAATCAAGCTCTCAGATAGTTCACATACTCACATACAGAAACTACACTAAAGTTTATAATAATCAATTATAAAATACCCATATCCACATTTTATCATCTGCAATTACCTCACAACAAAAAGTAGCAAACTTTAGTATATTTTCTTCAACATTAGCCCTAAAAATACCCTCAAGTTTACTACTTTCTACTGTCAAACACCCATTCAACCAAAAACCCATCAAAAGGATTGCCTTTTTTTCCCTTTCCAACTCAAACAACCTCCTCCCATTCAAAGAAACCCATCAAAAATATAAAGTTGCAAGCATGTGAGCACCCCAGTCAGGGATATCCTCCTCCTCCTCCTCCTCCTCCTCCTCCTCCTCCTCTTCCCTTATTAAGCTGAAGAACATACATACATATGCACAAATCTCAAAGCAACATTAACCAACTCCTATATCATATACTAGTTATGAAGACCAAATACAAAGTCTACTAACCCATTCAGCAATACAAAGGCAATCCAGCAGAAAACCAACCAACCCATATATCAAAGAAGAGAAATAGAAAACCGAAAGAAAGTATTTGAGTGAGTTTCGCAAACACCAAATTAACCAAATTGAAACCACAACATAAGTTCAATCAGGATTATTTCATCACTAGCCACTCCTCTGTAAATCATAGTATGCAACTTCAGTTACATAATCCATCTCATCATCACTTAAAATCAATGAGAAAGAACAATCTCATTTTCAAAACAAGAAGCGATACAAATAATGTAAATAATGCATCAAATGAGCGATGCAAATGCCCAAAACAGCAAGCAAATTCAGCCAGCAATAGACAGCTCAAAACAATACAAGAATGGGAAACTATTATTATTCGTCTCACCTTGAAATTTTTATATTTTTCTTTCAGCATATAAAAATATCTTTGCGCCACTAAAAAATCTGGATCCATCCCTGCTTACTATTCTATTCATTTCGAAGTAGTACCTTAGTATCTTCAACTACATGCCCTACACTACGGACCCGACATCTACCATTAAAAGTTTAAGATATAACTTGTTTGCTTAAGACCTCAATCGAAAATAGTATTATAGCTATAAAATACAAACTAGCAAATCCTCTCTAATGTATGTGCGGCACCCAAACAGAAAATCATTTTTTTAGGTCTAGTATACCATTTACTAATTCACATCCTAGTTATGTCGACTGTCTATACAAGAACAAAGCTACATATATACAAGAAGATTCAATAAATCACTCTCAAATAATGTTGGTTTTGCCCACAAACTTAAATCACTCTCAAATAAAGAAACACAAGAACAAATATGATTTTTTTACCACAAGATTACCACAGCTCGCTAGATTACCACAAGATTAATTCAAGAACAAACCTAGGGTTTGTGTAGAGGAAGGGGCGACGGCAGGAGAGGGGTGCGGAGATGGTGCGGCGATGGGGGGAAGGGGCGACGGCGGGGGAGGGGGCGGCGATGGGGGAAGAGCCGACGACGGGGTAGGGGGGCGGCGATGGGACAACGATGGGGGAAGGGCGACGCCGGAGGAGGGGGCGGCGATGGGGGTACCTCCGACAGCGGGGGAGGAGGCGGCGACGTCGGGAGAGGGGGGTGGGGGAAGGGATGGGGGTTTTCGTTTGGGGAGGAGGGAGATGGAGAGAGAGAAAAAAATTGCGGGAAGGGGATCGATAAGGAAAATGAGAGAGATAGAGAGATATATGAGCGTGACTTATCCTTCTAATACACCGGCATTTTAATGCGAAAACGCCGGTGTATATCTACATACACCGGCGGTTTTCACATACGCCGGTGTAGAGTGGTATTTTTTTTCCTGCCAAGTTAGCTGGTTTCTACACCGGCGTTTCTACCAAAACGCCGGAGTAGAAACGCCGGTGTAAAACGATTTTTTTGTAGTGAGGTATGTCTGAAAGAAATCCTGCCACCCTTCTCTATTAGGGTGAAAAATTTTCCACCACCACTTACCCAGTAGCGCGAGATTCATATCACGAAGGTCAATAATACCTAGGCCTTCGTGCCACTTCTTCATGCACACTTTTTCCCATTTGATTAGGTGATAGCCGCCTTTATCAGGATTTGCACCTTTCCATAAAAATAATTTTCGGACGCGATCAATTTTCTGAATATCCCATTGTGGCATTTCAAAGAAGGACAGGTAGTAGGTTGGTAGGTTCGATAGGACTGCGTTGATAAGCATGACTCTTACTTTATAAGTTACATTCTAATTTTCTCTCCTCAAGCACTCGGTACATATTTACAGTTATCATATTGTTGATATACAATTACAGTTACAACTTTCGCCTAGGAGGTGTTTGGCTGTGGGTATATTTACTGTAGGAAGTGATCGGTTGGGGAGGCACTGTTCACGTGTTTTTTTTAGCATGAATTTGAACGAATTTGGATATGTACTGTAGGAACAGTAAAAATTTTGTTTTTTAGCACGAATCCACTTCCACCATTTTTGCTCCAAAAACATAGATGGAAATATTTTATTTTTCTCAACCCTGTCTCCCTCTCTCTCCTCTAGTGAACTTGTTTGTCGCTAACTAAAGCAACAAAATGGTATTTAAAGGGAGGACGTTTTCTCTTCTTGACGATGTGGGACTAACGTCCACATTGTTTTATCCTCAAATTTGTTTCGGGTTTTTTTTTGGTTTTTCTTTGTTTAATTTAATTAATTAATTTAACTAACCAAATAAACTGGTTTAATTTGTTTTTTTTTCCCTAAACTTGAGTTTTGGGGGTTTTTTTTTGTTTAGTTAAGATTAAGATTGAAGTTAAAGTTAAGATTAAGATTGAAATTAAAATTAAGATTATGATTATGATTAAGATTTAAATGAAGATTAAGATCAAAATTAATTAAGTCCTAATTAATTGAGATTAAGCCCTAATTAATTAAGATTACTTCCATATAAAACCAAAAGTTAAAAAATTACTTTTGTTATAGTATTTTTACAACTCAAACAAACATATTCTTTTATGGAAAACTAATCCTGTTATAGCAAATTTACATCCAAACAAACCACATTTTCAGAACTCACTTCTAAAGATTTCTTTTTGCTACAATACTCTTATAACTTTGGAATAGTTTTACGTGCAACCAAACACCCCCTTAGAATCATTGGTTTCAAAGAGAAGAAATTGAGAAAAGGAAGAGATGAATAGAAGTTAATGTAAGTTTAGAAAAAGACCTAAACATAATTGCCTTGGAAGAAAACACGGCAAAGGAATAAAAAATAGTGAATGCTATGTTATAAGTCTTAAATGTATAATATATATATATATATATTGAAGGAAAAGGTGATATGGCCACCTTGTTTCATTAATAAGATGTTAATAAAACAAAACTCAAAGTACTGAGCAAAATACAGTCTAGCAGTACAAAATTAAAACATATGGTCTTCCCTAGATATAAGGGTGGAACAATCATAAAAACATACAAAATGTAACATCAAAAGGACAACCATACAACGAGATCCCCCCAACAGGCCCTGAGGGGTGGGGATCCATCAAAGGTACAAAAAAACGAAAGCATCCCTCAGTCCAGCATAGGACTGATCTCAATCTTATCGTCATCGTACTCCTCAGCGTGGAGGGCAGTGGTAATTCTACCTCTCCGACCTGTCGCTGCAGCTGTAGTCCAGAAAGAAATGAGATGCATAATGTGAGTTACATTACCAGAAATAATATTACTAGTTCCACGAAAGTAATAGTTATGTCTATTTAGCCAAAGAACCCAGGTTGTAGCAGCTATTATGATATATCGGGCTTCTCTCATGATGCATATATCAGCAACGAATTTCGAGCTGATCCATAATTCCTCATACTTAATGGGAACTCAGAAGTGCCAAAAGCCCTAAGAACTTCTACAAGTACTGATATTCACCTGTTACAATCCAAAATAGATGATCTCTGGTTTCAATGTGAGTATTGCAGAACCCACAAGAGGTATCTATATTCGGTTGGCGTTTGACCAGGTTTTCTCTGGTCAACATCGCGTCGTTGAGGACTAACCATAAGAAGAATTTCACTTTAAGCAGGGCTTTTACTTTCCAGATAATTGCTAACAATTCTGTTCTACAACCTCTGAAATGAAGGCAATTATAATGCGATCGTACCGTGAATATGCCATTTCTCTCAAGACCCCAAGCTTTCCTATCTGGTCCCTGTGAGCATTTCACACCGGAGTTGGCGATGTGAGCCTGTAGATCCCTAAGCATGTGTTCAGAATCTTGGTTGAGGGCATGTCTGAAGGCTGGTTTCCATGAGTTTCTTTTCCAAGTTTCGGCCACCGTGCAATGTGGATGTGATGCTTGTAAATATAGGTTTATGAATAGATCTCTTAGTATGTGATCACCACACCATTTATCTCATCAGAATCTTGTAAGCCTGCCATTACCAATATAGGACTTTACACAGCTATTGAATGGATCATAGACTTTGGCTATCCCTTTTCAGAACCAGGAGACACGTGGACCCACCCTAAAGCCCAAATTCTGAGACCCATTCCCATGAAGATAGGCTTGGACAAAGTCCTGCCACCCATCGCCGTTAGGGTGAAAGACTTTCCACCACCAGTTCCCCTTGAGTACAGGATTCATATCATGAAGATCTATAATACCCAGACCTCTGTGTATTTTCATCATGCATGCTTTTCCCCATCTAATAAGGTGGTATTCGCCCCTATCTGAGTTTGTACCCTTCCAAAGAAATCTCTTTCAGATGCGGTTAGTTCTCTAGATGACCCATCGTGGCATTTCGAAGAAGGACATATAGTAAGTCGGTAGATTCGAGAGGACTGAGTTGATGAGAATCACTCTCCATCCAAGGGACAATGACTTACCTTTCAATCCACAAGTCTGCTCCCGCCCCGTTCAATGATAAGTAACCAATTGTTGATAATTTCAGATTTATTTAAGTGAATAAATAATCTGAACACAAATTTAAACCTCGCAAGTATACGAATCGTTGATAGAAGTGTAGTATTAACAAGGGTTGATCCCACAGAGATTGTAGTAAACAACTCACTAAGCAATTGCAAAGATGTTTTCTTTGCTTGTTTGTTTTTATTAATCTTTTTTTTTTATTTTTTATGAATGGAGTGGGGAGGATTTTGAGGAATTAAAAATGATAACAACTTCTAAATAAGAGAGTGATCAAGTTGATTATTGAAAGCAAAATCTCTATCAAAAGAGTTGGGGCATTGATTTCCACCTTTAGTCATGTATTCTAAACCCAAACTTCTACACTAATATGAATCATTTTGGAATTGCTCGTGTTTGTCAAATTTAAAGGTATGATATATACTCTTTAAATTAGTGATTTCTCTAAGCAATGAATTAGGCATGGGTGTCTACTCTAATTGTTTTCTTTCTTTAAGTATTTAGTATGGTATCTACTAAGTTGCACTTTAAGAAAGCATAAAAACAATGGAAATTGACAAACACATAAAAGACCTAGAACATGGTATCTATTCTAGTCTTCTTTGTTGATTAAACCCTAGAACCCAAATTAGTTCTTGTGTTACTAATCATGAGCACAAGACTCGATCATCTAAATCTGCTCATGTAACAAACTCAAAATATATGATGTATATAGTGATCAGTCATGACACAATAAATATCAAGAGTAACACTTTAAGCATGGTTTAATCAATTAACATCACAAAGGAGATAGCAGTACACTAATAGGGTTTAAAACACATGACCAGGGCTTCCATCATGTCCAAACAAACTTAGTTACACATAATCATAGATTTGTTCACAAAGAAATTGAGAGATATGACAATAATAATAGAAGAAAACATGATAAGAGAAGTAACACTGTAGTTGTTGTGTTTGATCCCTTGCTAAATGCAACTGAAACTTGTTGATCTTCAGATGACTCTCCGAAATTAGCTTGTAGTTGTTCTCTTCTTCTGAGTTACAATTTGTTTTTGAATTGTTCTCCCCCTCCTCTTGTCAATGTGATGATCTATGTATTTTTATAGCCTTTTTGTTTGCAGATCTGCTGCTCAATCTTCATTCTCTGATCTCAGCATTGAATCTCCTTGATTTGGGGAATGGATTAAGTCAAGAAAAGATCCTCTTCCCTAAACAGCAAAATCTTATTTGGTAACAAATTTTTTTTAGCCAACTGAATAGCTTGAATTTCGGAATCTGACTAGGCAACTGTATATTTCTTCATGTTCTGTTTTTGCTATTCTGCAAATTTTCGAAATTTAATTGCTAAATCTTCATTTGCGATTACAGATTTGGTTGTGATTGAAGTTTTGGCTGTGAGGATCAATTTCAGTCTTGCAGATTTGATTCTGATTTCAGATTTGGCATCTGCCTATTATAGCTCCTCAAAATTTGGTATTCTCAACTGCCATTTGAAATCTTCCACAAAGTCTGGCTTTCTTACCTTCCACAGCTCCACACAAATTTGTTGTTTACCTTCTTGATTTGCAACTTGACTGATTTGAACTGCTAGGAGATGAAAAGGGACTAGAGGGTGAATGAGTGAAGATTGCAAATCACTGTGATGAAGGTTTCAGGAGGTGCTATTGTAGTAAACTGAACATGCACAACTGATATAATTTATGCACAGTGAAGGTAAAAGAGAAGTGGCACTGAACCTGCACATTTCATGTATCTATGATGAACAATACAGGTATAGGATATGCATATAGTGTTTAGGGGCTTAGTGGTGATAGCTAATACTGTAGCTATTGGTGTAACTGATACTCATAACAGCTGGTGCTTGATGATTTGCTGAGTCAAATAGTTGATACTGATTGATTAAGTGGTTGTGCTTTAATTGTGCACTTGAATTGCACTATTTGTAATAGACAGCTGCCATTTTGAAGTTTTTGCAAATCTTCCCCACAGTCTAGCATTTGTTTTCTTCCAAAGCTCTACGAAATTTTGCCTTTCCTGATTTGCAGCTTGATCAACTTTGTGACACTTTGAAGTTCAACCAACCTTTTATTTACCAATTGATGTGGAGACACACTTGATAAGAGATAACAAGAGGATAGAGAGTGAAGGGGTGAGCTCTGTGAATAAAGTTGCAGGTCGTACTGTAGCAACCTGATGTGCACCAACTGATATACTTCTTTCACAGTGTAGGTGAAAGGGAATTAGAACCACTCCAATTGAATTTTTCCTCAATCTCCATTCTGATGCGGCTTTTTCTTGATTGAAAGCGAAATGCTCTGATGCCCTTGGTGTTTGCTGGTGCTTCATCCTCCATATGACCACTTGACAAGATTTAGTCATGAATAAACCTTGAATTCACTCAATTTGTTGCCTCTAGGTTGTTTTCCTATAAAAGGAGAAAAGAAGTATAAATTACCAGAGATAGATAAATTAAATGTTAATTGCACTCAGCTTATGGTCCAAAATATGAACATTAAGAGATTTATCAAATACCCCCAAACTTAGTTTCTGCTTGTCCTCAAGTAAACCCAAAAGAACTGAAAATATTTGCCCACAAACATCACAACAACACTTGAACCTTCCAACATTTACCTCAGAGAACTTTCTACTTATAGTATCAAGATTAGAACAAGCATTAAGATAGGTCTAATAAAAATTTTACTCAAATGTTAATCACAATTCAAAGGGCCTCAACTTAAACAACAATATGTAAGGTGGCCAATGCCTATGCAACATAATCATGATTAAGATTAGTAAGCTCAATTATGTTTCAACTCCAAAATCTCACCATGGCATACGCTCTCAATAAAAACTTGGATTTCAAGGTTCACTCAAGGTTATGTGAGAGGACAGATAAAAAAAAAAAGAAAAGAAAAAGAAAAAAAAAAGAGATAGCTCACATCAACATAGGAAGTTCACACAAATTAGATTTCTTGACAAATATTAATTACTTGAATGAGTGAAATGAAACCATATGCTTGTTTTTGCTACTACATCTTCACACCTTTGATTTGCACAATAACTTGGATCAAATAGGTCTTATATAGGTTGTAATGGGGCCATGGGTGAGGGTTTAAGCAATTGAGGGATGAATGGAATACAAAATTCCTAAAGAATTAGTAGAGCAACTTGTAGTGTTCTAAGAGATAATATATATATATATATATATATATATATATATATATATATATATATATATATATATATATATTTCTCTTTTTTTTGCCAACTTTTCTTTCTCAATACTCCTTTTAATCATGAGGCCATATATCATCATTTTAGGGCACATACTTTATTTCTACCAACACCTCTCAACCACCCACAACTCATCAAGAAGAATCGCAATTTTCATTTACTTGAGGGACAACTTTTCATATTTATTATGACAATTCCTCCAACTTCTCTCTTAAAAATATATCTATTTCTTATGAACAATCCACTCACCTTAACATACAATATCTTTTTTACAATTTTTGCTCTACTAACTCAATAGATATAGGTAGGGTAACCTATTTATCTAGGCATGGTTAAGGATGATGTGGTTTCACAAAAAAAAAGCTTTTTTAGGCTTCAACGGGGCAACTAGAGAATAATTGATGTTGGGTAGGCTATTTGCCATTGGTGATATATTCTTAGGTGCCTTAATTATTTTCAAGTTGTCATGCAAAATCAAGAACATGTTTCGAAGAGTAAAAAAAACAAGTTCTAGTTCATTTCAAGAATGTAATTTCAAGCAATCAACTAAATCATGAATACTAAGATCTTCAAATATGTCAGGCAAGATAAAATAATATAGAATTATGCATGGCTCTCTCAAGAATATATGTTAGGCTCAAAACTCACAATTTGTGTATATAAGTTTACACATAGTTAAACTTGCTTTTCTCTTTCATAATTCATCAAATTGACATGGCCAAGTGTAAAAAAAATAAAAAAATTCAAGCACGATCCATATGAGAAGTTATTAACATTTCTTTTAAAGATTAAGACCACAATTAATACTTGTTCTTCACCCCTAGCTATAGTAACTAAGCTCATGTTCTCATCATTGTTGTTGGTAGGTATCTAATTTTTTTATTTTTTTATTTTTTATTTTTTTATTTTTAAAAACAACTGTAAAAATAAACTAAACTAAGACTCTTAATGTACCCCTAAACTTAAATGGAACATTGTCCCCAATGTTTGAAACAAAGACTTGAAATAAGCATGTATCACCATCTAAGTTTGAGAGAAAATAAAAAAAAATAAAAATAAAAAAAAATAAATAGAAAAGTGTAAGAACTTCCCTGACAGTTTGGTTGCCTCCCAATAAGAACTGAGCTTTATGTCTTCAGCTAGACTTGATGAGTTTATGCATTGTATTGAACAGTTTGAAGAGTCATATCTTCCTCTCGAGGCTCAAAACTCATCTCAATATAAGGTTTCACCCTGTGCCCGTTCACCTTGAATGTTTGATTTTTCTCTTTGCTATGAACCTCCAAAACTCCATGTGGGAAAACTTTTGTAACAACATACGACCGTACCATCTTGACTTAAGCTTGCCCGGGAAGAGTCGTAATTTCGAATTGTAGATCAATACCTTCTGTTCCTCATAAAATTCTTTCCTAACTAGCGGCTTATCATGATATATCTTGGACCGTTCTTTGTACAACTTTGCATTCTCGTATGCATCATGCCTCAACTCTTCGAGCTCATTCAGCTGCAACTTTCTTTTGTCACCTGCTTGTTTCATATCAAAGTTAAATTTCTTAACAGCCCAATACGCTCTATGTTCCAACTCCACCGGCAGGTGACACGCTTTTCCAAAGACCAAATGATATGGCGACATGCCAATGGGAGTCTTGTACGTAGTTTTATACGCCCATAATGCATCATTCAAGCGTAGCGACCAATCCTTTCTGCTTGTATTCACTGTCTTCTCCAAAATGCTCTTGATTTTTTTGTTGCTGATCTCCACTTGCCCACTAGTTTGAGGATGGTATGGAGTACCCACTTTATGTGTAATCGCATATTTCTTCATTAAAGAAGCAAATGGATAATTATTGAAGTGGCTCCCTCCATCACTAATGATTGTCCTTGGTGTACCAAACTTGGTGAAGATGTTATCCTGTAAGAACTTGACAACAACTTTGTGATCATTAGTTTTTGAGGGAACAGCCTCGACCCATTTAGACACATAATCCACACCAACAAGAATATATAAATAACCCAATGAGTTAGGAAATGGACCCAGGAAGTCGATCCCCCATACATCAAAAAGCTCGATTACTTGAATATTTTTCAGCAGCATTTGATTTCTGGAAGATATGTTTCCTGTCTTCTGGCATTTATCACAAGAACTGCAAAAAGAAAAGGCATCTTTAAATACATTAGGCCAATAAAAGCCAGATTTTAATACCTTAAGTGCTGTTCTTTTTGTCCCAAAGTGTCCTCCACAAGCAAACCGATGACAATGTTGTAGAATACTCATGTGCTCCTCTTCTGGCACGCACCTCCTTATAATTTGATCCGGACAGAATTTGAATAAGTATGGATCTTCCCAATAATAGTGCTTACACATAGCCACTAATCGCTTTCTTTCTTGACTAGACATACCTGGAGAAAAAACATTAGCAGTAATATAATTGACAATATCTGCGTACCATGGAAGTTGTACATTTATCCCAAGTAAGTGTTCATCTAGAAAGTTTTCATTCAATGGAGGTACATTCCCTTCTTCTTCATGAAGTAACCTGGACAAGTGATCTGCAACAACGTTGTCGCTCCCCTTCTTATCTTTAATTTCAAGATCAAACTCTTGTAGCAAGAGCACCCATCTGATCAACCTAGGCTTAGCATCCTTTTTCGCAAACAAATATTTCAAAGCAGCATGGTCAGTGAAAACTATGACTTTAGAACCAATATAAACTTCTCTAAAGCAAATATCATAGCCAACAATTCTTTTTCAGTAGTGGAATAATTAAGATGTGCATCATTTAAAGTTTGAGAAGCATAGTAAATAGCATGAGGTACCTTATTTATTCTTTGACCTAGAACAGCTCCCAAAGCATAATCGCTTGCATCACACATGAGTTCTAAGGGAAGGCTCCAATCTGGTGCCATAACGATTGGTGCAGAAATAAGAAGATTTTTCAATGTATTGAAAGCAGTCATGCACTCTTCTGTCCACACAAACTCAACATCTTTAGTCAACAATCCACAAAGGAGTCTGGAGATCTTGGAAAAATCTTTTATGAATCTTCTATAGAACCCTGCATGTCCAAGAAAGCTTCTCACACCCTCAACTGTAGTAGGAGGAGGTAGCTTCGAGATGATGTCAATTTTTGCCTTGTCCACTTCTATACCTTTTTTAGAGACCACATGTCCTAACACAATGCCTTGTTGTACCATAAAATGGCACTTCTCCCAATTAAGCACTAAATTGCATTCTTCACACCTCTTAAGAACAAGCTGCAAATAGTTAAGGCATTCATCAAAATTAGATCCAAAAATACTGAAATCATCCATAAATATATCGATGAACCTCTCCACCATGTCTGAAATATACTCATCATGCATCTCTGAAATGTGGCTGGTGCATTACACAATCCGAATGGCATCCTCCTGTATGCAAAAGTACCAAAAGGACATGTAAAAGTGGTTTTTTCCTGATCCTCTGGAGCAATAGCAATTTGATTATAGCCACTATACCCATCTAGAAAACAGTAATGACTATACCGAGCTAATCTCTCTAACACTTGATCAATAAAAGGAAGAGGGAAGTGATCTTTCCTGGTTTCGTTGTTCAGCTTCCTGTAGTCAATGCAGACCCTCCAGCCTGTGGTCATCCTTGTAGGAATAAGCTCATTCTCTTCATTCTTTTTTTTTTGACTGGAAAAAGATAGAAATAACCTACCTCACAAAACCATTCTCTTCATTCTTCACCACTGTAACTCCACTCGGGACTCACCCTATCTGAGATAGGGTAGATGATGCCAACATCCAGCAACTTAAGAACCTCAGTTCTAACAACCTCCTTCATGTGTGGATTAAGTCTTCTTTGTGCTTCCCTAGTAGGTTTTGCATTATCTTCAAGAAGTATTCTATGCATGCACTTGGATGGACTTATTCCCTTGATGTCTGCAATGGTCCACCCTAATGCAACCTTGTGCTCCCACAAAACTCTCAACAACTTCTCTTCTTCTTGCACACTCAAGTTTGTAGCCACTATCACGGGTAAGGTTTGGTTCTCGCCTAAATATGCATACTTCAAATGTTCAGGTAGTTGCTTTAACTCCAAATCTGGTGCCCTGGTAACAGAAGAAACAATAGTGGTATTATACACAATATTTTCAAAAATGGGTGCATACTTACTTGGATATGACTTTGGAGTTTCAAGGTAGTGCACGGCCTCTTTGATCCATAAATCAGTGTCATCATATTCCTGTTCGATTCTAGAAAGTGTAAGAGATTGTGTTATGGTAGCTTATAGTGGATCAATGCTATGTACCTGAAATGCTTGGTCAACAATATTCTGAACCACATCTATACTATAACACTCATGATCATCATGTGGTAATTTTAGTGCATCAAACATTTTAAACTCAATCTTCTCACCATTTATTTTCATACTTATAGTACCTTTTTTAACACATATTTTTATATCGGCAGTACTCATAAAGGGTCTACCTAAGATAATAGGCAAAGAAGATGGCATAGGGGAGTCTTCCATATCCAAAACAACAAAATCTGCAGGTAAAATGAATTCATTTACCTGAACTAAGACATCCTCTAAAATACCTCTAGGTCTCTTTATGCTTCGATCGGCCAATTGTAAGGTGATTGACGTTGTTTGAGTTCTCCTAATTTCAGTTCTTCATAGCCAGAGAAGGGCAGAAGGTTTATAACCAAATCTAGCAGTGCCTTTTCGAAAAGATGCTCACCAATCCTGCAAGGAATAGTAAAACTACCTGAATCTTTCAATTTAGGAGGTCGTTTCCTCAACACCACCGCACTTACTTCCTCAGTTAAAGCAACATTCTCATGAACCTGAAATGTTCTTTTATGAGTACAACAGTCTTTTAAAAATTTAGCATAAGAAGGAATCTGTTTAATAGCATCAAGTAAGGGAATATTAATTTCGACCTTCCTAAGAGTTTCAAAAATATCAAGTAAATGTTGTTCTTTCTTTTGTTTGACTAACCTCTGAGGGAATGGTGGCAATACTACCCTTTCTTTCTCACTTACCTTTTTGCAACCTAAGGATTTTTCTGGTAGCGTGTCACCGATCTCAATCTTATCTGATTCTTTCTCGTTTGTTCCAACTTTGCTGTCAATTACCTTTCCGCTCCTTAGGGTTGTCACTGCCTTGAGTTGCTCCTGTCCTCTAGGATTGGGTATGGTTTGTGATGGGAGCTCTCCTGCCTTTCTTTCACTTATTTCTTTTGCTATTTGTTCGATTTGTGTCTCCAATTTTTGAATGGCTTGACCTTGATGGTTGCTTGTTCGATGTTGCTGCTGCAATAATTGAAGAACGGTGCTCTCGAAATCCAATTTTTTTGGTTCTTAAGCTTGCGGTTGAAAATTGCTCCCTTGTTGATAATTTCACTGCTGCCCTTGTATATTTTGAACATTTTTCCCATTGCTCCTTGAAAAATTTGGGTGGTTTCTCCACCCTGAATTGTAAGTATTTGAGAATGGGTTGTTTTTCTGTGGGTACACTCCTTGTCCCACATAATTTCCATGCTCCTGATCTGTGAAAGAAGACATTGGACATGTATCAGTTGTGTGATCAGAATGGGAACAAATTGCACATACCTCAGGTGTTGGTTTTTTATGCCACCCAAAGAAGAAATTGCACTGACAAGCATGTCAATCTTTTTGTTCATGGTTGCCATTTCTATATGCACATTATTACTAGTAGAAATTTCATAAACTCCCTGTTTCTTGGTTAAGCATCTTTCCCTTGTTGAGAATTGTTGTGAGTTCTCACTTAGTTCTTCGAATAGCTCAATAGCCTCTTCACCACTTTTCTTCATCAGGATTCCATTGCAAGCTGAATCTACAATAGCTTTGTTAGTGTCATTTAAACCCTTATAGAATGCTTGTACCTGATCATCCTTAGGCATGTTGTGAGTAGGACACTTGAGAAGCTTGTTCTTAAAGTCCTTCTAGGCTTTGAAAAACAAATCTCCATCCTTTTGTTGGAAGAGTTGAATTTTCCTTTTCAGCTGTTTAGTCTTTTGAGCAGGGAAAAATTCCTTCAAGAATTTTGTTGCCAATTGCTCCTATGATTGAATTGAGCCTGGTTCCAAAGCATTGTACCATAACTTAGCATTGAATTTTAATGAAAATGGAAACAGAATTAACCTTATTTGCTCAGGAGTAAGGCCTTGGACGCTCTGAGTTCTGCAAAGATCAAAGAAATCTTGCAGGTGAAGATGAGGATCCTCGTCTATTTTGCCGCTAAAATGGGGAACCATATTGAGTAATTGTGGTGAGAGATGCATGTTTCCCGTAACATTAGGTTGAAAAGCAATGCATGACGGTTGCTCAATGCTTCTAGGGGTGAATTTGTCTTGCATTGGAACTCTAGGATGTGCTACTTCTTCACCCATTGTTGGTTTTGGAATAGCTCGTGGTTTTTGCTGTTGTTTTAGTTTGTGCAGGGTATGCTCAATCTCTTGATCAATAGGAAGTAGTTTGAGATGAAAGTAACGTCTCCCGTGCATACACCAAAGTCATGTAGCCTCTTGTACGACCGTACCTAAAAGAAAAATAGAATTTTCAGTAAATAAGTTTAACACATTTTTAAATTGATTAGCAAGTTAAAATACTAAACAATCTCCGGCAACGGCGCCAAAAACTTGCTGATAATTTCAGATTTATTTAAGTGAATAAATAATCAGAGCACAAATTTAAACCTCGCAAGTGTATGAATCGTTGATAGAAGTGTAGTATTAGCAAGGGTCGATCCTACAGAGATTGTAGTAAACAACTCACTAAGCAATTGCAAAGATGTTTTCTTTGCTTGTTTGTTTTTATTAATATTTTTTTTAAAATTTTTTTATGGATGGAGTGAGGAGGATTTTGAGGAATTAAAAATGATAACAACTTCTAAATAAGAGAGTGATCAAGTTGATTATTGAGAGCAAAATATCTATCAAAAGAGTTGGAGCATTGATTTCCACCTCTAGTCATGTATTCTAAACCCAAACTTCTACACTACTATGAATCATTTTGGAATTGCTCGTGTTTGTCAAATTTAAAGGTATGATATCTACTCTTTAAATTAGTGATTTCCCTAAGCAATGAATTAGGCGTGGGTGTCTACTCTAATTGTTTTCTTTCTTTAAGTATTTAGTATGGTATCTACTAAGTTGCACTTTAAGAAAGCATAAAAACAATGAAAATTGACAAACACATAAAAGACCTAGAACATGGTATCTATTCTAGTCTTCTATGTTGATCAAACACTAGAACCCAAATTAGTTCTTGTGTTACTAATCATGAGCACAAGACTCGATCATCTAAATCTTCTCATGTAACAAAATCAAAATATATAATGTATATGGTGATCAATCATGACACAACAAATATCAAGAGTAACACTTTAAGCATGGTTTAATCAATTAACATCACAAACGAGATAGCAGTACACTAATAGGGTTTAAAACACATGACCAGGGCTTCCATCATGCCCAAACAAACTTAGTTACACATAATCATAGATTTGATCACAAAGAAATTGAGAGATATGACAATAATAATAGAAGAAAACATGATAAGAGAAGTAACACTGTAGTTGTTGTGTTTGATCCCTTGCTAAATGCAACTGAAACTTGTTGATCTTCAGATGACTCTCCGAAATTAGCTTGTAGTTGTTCTCTTCTTCTGAGTTACAATTTATTTTTGAATTGTTCTCCCCCTCCTCTTGTGAATGTCATGATCTGTGTATTTTTATAGCCTTTTTGTTTGCAGATCTGTTGCTCAATCTTCATTCTCTGATCTCAGCATTGAATCTCCTTGATTTGGGAAATGGATTAAGTCAAGAAAAGATCCTCTTCCCTAAACAGCAAAATCTTATTTGGTAAAAATTTTTTTTTAGCCAACTGAATAGCTTGAATTTCGGAATCTGACTAGGCAACTGTATATTTCTTCATGTCCTGTTTTTGCTATTCTACAAATTTTCGAAATTTAATTGCTCAATCATCATTTGCGATTGCAGATTTGGTTGTGATTGAAGTTTTGGCTGTGAGGATCAATTTCAGTTGTGCAGATTTGATTTGGATTTCGGATTTGGCATCTGCCTATTATAGCTCCTCAAAATTTGATATTCTCAACTGCCATTTGAAATCTTCCACAAAGTCTGGCTTTCTTACCTTCCACAGCTCCACACAAATTTGTTGTTTACCTTCTTGATTTGCAACTTGACTGAATTGAACTGCTAGGAGATGAAAAGGGACTAGAGGGTGAACGAGTGAAGATTGCAAATCACTGTGATGAAGGTTTCAGGTGGTGATATTGTAGCAAACTGAACATGCACAACTGATATAATTTATGCACAGTGAAGGTATAAGAGAATTGGCACTGAACCTGCACATTTCATGTATCTGTAATGAACAATCGAGGTATAGGATATGCATATAGTGTTTAGGGGCTTAGTGTTGATAGCTGATACTGTAGCTGTTGGTGTAACTAATACTCATAACAGCTGATGCTTGATGATTTGCTGAGTCTGATACTTGATACTGATTGATTAAGTAGTTGTGCTTTAATTGTGCACTTGAATTGTACTCTTTGTAATAGACACCTGTCATTTTGAAGTTTTTGCAAATCTTCCCCATAGTCTAGCATTTCTTTTCTTCCAAAGCTCTACAAAATTTTGCCTTTCCTGATTTGCAGTTTGATCAGCTTTGTGACACTGTGAAGTTCAACCAACCTTTTATTTACCAATTGATGTGGAGACACACTTGATAAGAGAAAACAAGAGGATAGAGAGTGAAGGGGTGAGCTATGTGAATAAAGTTGCAGGTAGTACTGTAGCAACCTGATGTGCACCAACTGATACACTTCTTTCACAATGTAGGTGAAAGGGAATTAGAACCAATCCAATTGAATTTTTCCTCAATCTCCATTCTGATGCTGCTTTTGCTTGATTGAAAGAGAAATGCTCCGATGCCCTTAGTGTTTGCTAGTGCTTCATCCTCCATATGACCACTTGACAAGATTTAGTCATGAATAAACCTTGAATCCACTCAATTTGTTGCCTCTGGGTTGTTTTTCCTATAAAAGGAGAAAAGAAATATAAATTACCAGAGATAGATAAATTAAATGTTAATTGCACTCAGTTTATGGTCCAAAATATGAACATTAAGAGATTTATCACCAATCTCTCTTCTTAAGCTTGCCAGGTCCCAGCGGGAGTTCCAGGTATTTAACGGGGAAAGTCTCAATAGTGCAGTTGAGAATGGATGCATGTTCTGTTAGGTTTTGAAGGCAATCTCAGATTAAATTCAAAGCGCAAAAATTACAACAACAAAAAAATAATCAAAATCAAAATCTAGTCATGGATCGATGCGAAAACCATAAATTGTGTTTAGCAGTTATACCTTAAAGATGGATCTGCTGTCTCCATAGTATGCCGATCACAGCACTACAATATTGCAGTGCCTCTACAGTATCCACACGAATGGAACGAAAAATGGCTCTCCATCATACCGCGGTGCTAGATGCTGGAAGGGAATGTTCCTCCTCACGATCTCTCTCTCTCTCACTTTCTGTGATGACTAGGATTTTTTACGTGTATTTTCCAAAGATACATATCATATATATAGGTGCAGAAAATCAACCTTAAGAGAGTAATGATGTTGTTGGGTTCACAATCTGACCCAGGTCGAATTCGTGTGTAGGACTTTGAACTTTAGTCGGCCCATTTAATCTAATTAAAAATCCAACCAGTGTCAAGAGTCCAAGTCTTACTTGGATCCCTAATTAAATTCATCTCATGAATTTGAATTACAATTTCGATCCATTCTAAGTGTGTGACCCTATAGGTTCCCATTACATTGACAGTAATACTAAAATTCTATTCTAGTATTACAAACAGTAAGCGATATCTAGCAATAAATCACTGCTACTCAAGTAACGGGAATGCCAGTAATTTGACATAACCTATCTGTGACCAATGTTACCATGTAGTCTTATCCCTTTGTCCAGATATCTTAATTGACCATAAGGCATAGAGCGTGTTATCCTTGCATAATTGATTTCAAGTCTTGATCTTTGGTTTCTTGATGTCCGAGTAAACTTACTAAAATAAATGAGATCAATATCTTATATTGACTTATTTGAGCACGACCATGCATTTTGCAGTCCCACTCAATCAAGGGGCCCGTAGATATCACTCCTATTATGTAAGAGGGACAAATCATATCTAAGCTACTCACATCCCTCTGCATGATTTATAGTATATCCAATAGTCGACTTTATAATCTCCTTATTAAAGGTAACGTTTGAAGGTATTAAAACATATAACTTCTCATGTAAGGAACCGTAGTGACTTCAAGTCAAAGGACTACGTATACCATGGTCACTGTGAGAACCGCTTATGACAATCACATAAAGATCTATGAAGCGTTCTCATGGTGGATCTGTCTAGTACATTATTATTACTCTAATATGTACCCATATGAAGACTTGATATTTCATATCCATGACCAGTGAGAATGGTTATCAGTCTATGCACATACTAGTCTCTATGTATTATCATTGTTCTAATACACAATAATACTTGACTAGGGACATTTAAGAACAGTGTTTTGATTTCAGCCAATAGGATCTCACAATCAATTTATGCACTTATATCTCATAATATTGAACTTACTATTCTAAGGACTTCATTATGTTTATTTAATTCAAAATAAATAAAATGCCTAAATATGTAATAAATATCATGATACAATGTAAACTAGTAAAGTTAATACACAACTGGCATCTAGGCTATACACCAACATGTTCCACTACCTCCTTTAAGGGTATGGCAATGGGAATGAGAGCGCTTTTATGGAAATTAACCCTGAGACCGGACCACACTTCAAAATTGTATAGAATTACTTTCAAAATGGTTGTCTCCTTGATATCGCCATTTCTGAAAAGAAGAGTATCATTTGCATATTGAAGGATTGAACAGCCCGGGTGGTTATGACCACTGGCCACATTAGCCATCATATTTTCCAGAACACCTACAATGATGGTGAAAAGATTGGAGGGGGAAGAGGATCTCCTTGTCATATGATGCGTTTGTAGGAAAATGGTTGTACCATTCCCCCATTCACCATGATAGTCATCCTGCTAGTGGTGAGACAATTGCGGATCCATCTAATCCACCTGTCACCAAAGCCATTGCCTGCAAGTGATTCCAAAAGACAATCACATTCCACTGAATCATACGCCTTCTCGAAATGAAATCAAGCTTAAGGAGATAGCTCCTAGCATTCGAAATGTGGCATTGATTGATAGTTTCTTCTGCCTTAACTACATAGTCCAGGATACATATGCCTTTAATGAAACCATATTATTCACGATTGATAAGTCTATCCAGCACCCCTCTCAGTCTGTTAGCGAGGATATTGGTGATGATTTTAATCGAACAATTTAGGAGGCTGATAGGACGGAAATCCCCAACCCATCAGGAGTCTTCCTTTTTTTGGATCAGAAAGACCTCTGCATGGTTAAGTCTGCCCAGCCATAATTTATGGTCGTGAAATTTAGCCAGCAGGTTCATAATATCATCTTTGATTTCCTCCCCAAAGGTATGATATACGAGGATCAGGAAACCATCCGAACCTGGTGCTTTATCCATTCCGAGTTGTGAAACCACCTCTCTAACTTCCTTCTCAGAGAAAAGGGCTTCAATGGCTTGAAGAGCATGACCTATATCCTCAGAATTAGTATGCCCAAAACTAGGCTCCAGTGGGACTCTGAAGTCTGCTTTCCGCCCAAACAAGTTCTTGAAGTGGGTCTGGAAGGCTTGTTTGATATCACTGTCTTCTTGTAGCATTCCAGTTTCTGTATGAACCGAGTGAATACGGTTAGACCTACGTCGGACATTGACCATCTGATGGAAGAAGGTAGTATCCATGTCTCCCTCTTTGAGCCACGAGATTCTTGAGCGTTGTTGTTATTTGATCTCTTCCAGTTTGAATAGAAGTGCAATGTCGTCTCTTAAGTGCAACACCCTATTCCGCTCCTCTTGGGTGAGGTCTCTAGACTTTTCAACCTTTTCTAGTTCCTAAATTCCCTCCAAAAAGGCACCCTTAGCTCTCCAAATCGTCACGAATCTAATTTGGTTCCATTTTCTGAGTTTTGACCTCAGTCGTCTCACTTTTTCAAACCAGATAGCCTCTGCTTCTGTCCCCCTAGTTGGGCGGTTCCAGTACTTATAACGCAAGTGATGAAAATCTTTGGATTTCCATCCATGGATTTTTGAATCTAAATTTGTTGGATTTCCTGTGTAGCCCTCTGCCAGTATATAGGACAAAAGGGACAAGAGAGGTAGGTTTTGAAGGAATTTGGCTTCTCAGTCAATTGAGACCAGGACCCTATCAAGCTTAGTCATAACAGGAGATGATTGAATATTAGACCAGGTAAAAAGTCTATCAGTAATAGGGATGTCAATCAATTCAAGATCCGTGATGATTGTGTTCAACTTAAGGTTGGCAACGGGGTGGGTTTGGGCCGGACTTACACAAACCCGAGCTCGAGCCCGAAATTGTTTTAAGGGTCCAAGCACGGCTTGATTTTGGGTCGGGATGTAAAATTCAAGCCCAAGCATGGATCCGAATAAAATCGAAAAGCCCGAGCCCGACCCGAAAATTGTTTCACAGAAATTTCAAAAATAAATAACCATATTTTTATTAAATGTAAATAATCACAAAAACACATTTAATTAAAAAACACAGATGAAGAAATACAAAAAAAACCAGAAAAAGAAAAAAAAAACTTATTTTTAGTTAGAATGGCTAATTACCTAATCTAAGAGGAGATTTCTTGGACTATAATTATAACCCCCGTTTCTGCCGATAAGTAGTTTTCGTGTATTTTCTATACTTTGATTATTTATAAATTCATTTTTGTTTTAAATTCATTTTGGATATTCTATCAAAGTCTTTTCTAATCGAAAATTAGATTTATTTCGAATGATGATATATTTTGACTTTATTTTCTATTCCTAATTTATATTTTAGCCCAAATCAAATATATTATTATTATTACTATTTGGAGTTTCATAAATTTGTTAACTCAAATCCCATATATATATATATATATATATATTATTGTTGTTGTTGTTGTTATCTAATATGGCTAAAAATAGAACCAAATCGGGCACGAATCTTAAAGCTCTCAGGATATGGCTAAAAATAGAACCAAATCGGGCACGAATCGTAAAGCTCTCAGGGGTAAAACGGTAATTTCCGCCACAAATGGGTCTAAAATGGGGATTGAGTCTTTCTTCAAAGCCCAATAACCCATAAACGGACATGTCTTATTGGGTATGGGTACCAACCCGTTACAAACCAATTCAGATATTTAAAGAGTAATTCAAATTCATGATTATCTCTAAAAGACGGTTAAAACCAAATCTCTTATCATAAAATGAGTTTAAACTCTGCATCTTATCCAAAAACACCAGGACATAGGGATAAATGATTATCTCTAAATTGTCTTTAAAGGCGACTATAAATACCCCTTTCTCCCCATCGTAACAAGGTAATCAATCTTTTTCCACATAAAGCTCTTTCATAATCTTCCTAATTATTGACAAGAGCGTCGGAGGGTTCGTCGCCGGAATCCATCCCGGTGTATCGAACTTTTTTGTAGGTCAAACGACAACGGTAAGAAAACAGTCAAACATCGGTGAAGGTCAACATGTTTGCAGTATTGTTTCGAAAAAGAATCCAAAAATTTATCTGTTTACTCCCACACAAAAAAAATAGCAGCAACAGATTGGCACCGTCTGTGGAAAACAGAAAAGCAATCCAACCTTACTTCATCAGCAAAAGTAATTTCAACATGCATCCGAAAGAGAAGGGGAAACCAGTGACCTCCAGCCGAGAAGCCACTCCTCTTCCTCCTCCTCCTCCAGTCCAAGATGTTCTTTTTCAACAGCCTCCTCCTCAACAGGCCCCTCCAGAGTCTCGGGGGGCTGCCCAGGGGGGCTCTCGTCAGAGTCGTCCAAAGCAACATCCTCTTCATAACCATGTCTCGGTCCACAATCCTTCAGTTGACTCTATGGCTTCTCAAAGCCCTCCCGAGCAGGATCTCTGCCAAGTAATTGTTAACTACCAGCAGGGGGTTGACCTCTGATCTCGCTTGAATGGATGGTGAGCCCTTGAGGGAGTCCATCAACCTGAGCATCCAGGGGTTTTGAGAGTCCGGATGCCCCGCAGACCGAGGACCAGAAGATCCCCTCCCCCGAGGAGGTGAAGAGAGTCCCCCCATGTCATCGGCGGAGAAGTCATACTCCAGTAAGCTGAGCCACACCTAGGGACTGCCAAGCTGGAGGGGCACCACTCACAAGAGCAGAGTTCCAGGATTTTCAAGGGGCCATTCTGCGGGCCCTCAATGTCGCTCCCAACCACGAGCAACGGGCGCCTAGTTCTCAACCTGCCCCAAGCCATCACCACCGCACTCCTAGTCCCCTTCCGCATAAGAAAGAGTCCCGGGGCTCAACAAGATATGACCGAAGGGAAAACTTAATCTACCGCCGTCTCTAGGAGATGGAGAGTCACCTTGGCCCACTTGACATAGAAGAGGAACAACAGGCGTGGAATTTCAGCCCGAGCAGGCCTCCGTTCTCCCAGACCATCATGGAAGCCCCAGTCCCAGAAAACATCAAGCCCCCTAACTTTGAGTCATACAACGGGGAGTCGGACCCCGCTGACCACATCGAGAGTTTTAAAACTCTCATGATGATCCACCAGGCTTCGGATGCACTCATTTTCAAAACCTTCCCTGCCACGCTGAAGGGGCCTGCGAGAGAATGGTACTCTCGACTCGCCCCGGCCTCCATCTTCTCCTTCGATCAGTTCGAAGGACTCTTCCTTACTCACTTCGTGAGTAGTCTTCGTGCTGAAATGTAACCCCTGTTTCCATTAATACATATTTTTTAAAAAGTATTTTTCCATATTTTAAATTATTAATATCTTATAACTATTCTTTCTTATTTGTTATATTATTCAAACTATTTTATGAGCCCAATTGTTTAACTATTTATTAAAAGCCCAAGTTTGTATGTTGATTTTATTATTTATTAATCTGAGCCCAGTTGTTATTATAAGCCCAATTCCATATTTTGATTTTATTATTTATTTAAATATTTAATCTGAGCCCAGAGTTTAGCCCAATACCCTAATTGTTTTATTAAAATATTTTGAGCCAATGAACCAAGCCCAAATCCACTAACCCAGAACCCATATACTTGTACAGGATTATCCCATACCTACCCGTACACAATTTCTTCACACCCCACTTTTCAGTCCCGTACTCCAACTCCCCACTTTACAGATACATATCTCCCCATCACCTCGTAACTCCCCCTCACTCTCTCACCATGTTCCCCTCTCTCTCCTCTCTGTTTAAAACAGATAACTTTCTCTCCACTCTATCTCTCCCCCTTCCTCTGTCTCACAAACAAAAATAGAGAACAACCCTTCCCCGTACTTTCTCTCTCTCCCGTACTCTTCTCTCCCATCTTCTTCTCCCCCTCTGTTTCCCAAAAACCAAAACAGAAGCCTAGCATCTCCCTTCTTCTTCCTCCTTACCCCCGACCTCGACCACTCCACCTTCTCCGCTCGCCTCACCATCCACCTCATCTCCGAAGTTAGCCTCCAGTCGACTTCCGCTCCGTCGCGACCTCCAGTCGTGCCACCCGCTCTTCGTCCACTCGTCGAGCCCCTCCTTCTCGTCTCCATCAGTCGAGCGCTTCCCGCTCACCGTCCTCCGATCACCAGCATCGCCATTGCCGTCGTTCCCTAGTACCGCTCTCCTCCGTCCACCCACAGTCGAGTCCTCGCCACTCCTCTCCCGTCGTCTTCCTCTAGTCGACCGCCCATCATCGAAGTGCCGCACTCCCATTCCGCCATTACTGCCGAGCTCCTCGGCCATCTCCTCTTCGTTTCGCTCGCCTTCACTCTCGCCGCCGGCCCCTGTCGCCCTCTCGCTGCCCTCTCCCAGCACCGCTCGACAACCCATCGAAGTCGCTCCGCCGCTCCGCCTCTCCGCCGTTGCCAGACCCCTCATCGCTCGCCACTCACTTTTCTGCCTTTTCCCTCGCCATCACCTCCTACCGTCCCTCTGCTAGTCGTTAATGCCTCGCAGCCTCCTCGTGTCGTCACTCTCGCTGTCTTCAACCCCGAGCAACCTTAACCTCCGAAGAACCCAACACAATGCCTTCGCCTCCGACCTCGAGCGCCTTCAGTCGTTCACTCTCGAAATTGCTCTACCACGCCATCGTCTCCTCCCACGCCATTGCCGTCAAGCCAAAGCTCACTCCGTCACTCGCCATTGTCGAAGAACCCAACAGCACAGAGAACTCCCCAGTCCTCGCCAATGCCGTCTCCTCCTTGCGCCTTCGCTTGTGCCTCATCTCCACCTCGTCGTCACCTCTGCCATCCTCCACCCTGTCGTCGCCCCGTCGAACTTGCCTCCATCGCCGTCTCTGCTACTCCCCTGCGAGAACCCATCTACCCCCTCAACTGCTCCTCCCGTCGTCGCTCATGCCAGACCTCGTCGCCGTTTCCCTCTTCCATCGCCCTCGCTCGCTCTCTGTTGGCATTGAAGAAGGAGAAGAACAGAGGTAATAAATTGCTTGGGTTTTGGCGTATTGTTGTTGTGTGGGATCCGATTGGTGTATGGTATTGGAAGAGAGATCTGGGGTGTTGCTGTGTGGTGTGTGGGTTTTATTGGTGTTTGGTGTTCTGGGCACAGTAGATCCGATCGGTGTTGGTGTTTTGTGTGCTTGATTCCAAGTTGCTGTTTGTAGAGGATTGGGTTATTAGTTTGCTGTTTTGGAGTTGCTATTTTGGCGTGGCTGCCACGTATCTTGCATGTGCTTCGCTGCCCAAGATTCTGATCTCGTTATTCTTGTTTTCAATATCAACGTCGTCGGTTAACAGACAAGTATCCTCTTGTACAATCCGTTTGTTCTCGTACAAGCTTTCTTTGCAAAATACCGCAAGTATATTCTTTGACTCTAATTTGTATTCATCAGTCGAATTGAAATCTGTTACTATACATAATCCGTTGATCCCGTATTCGTACAAGATCACGAATACTTTGTTGTCATATGCATTGCATGAAAACGATACACACATATATACTATTAGAACTATACAGAATATTGTGCATGAATTGCTTGCCTTGTTACTAGTTTGCATGTTGTTATAATATCTTTTATTCTTGATTAAGTTTTATGTATGCCATTGATCACATCAACATGTTTTATAAATCCTGAAATATGTTTTCCTGCATTGCATAAGTCTTGATACTCGATCCTGTCATGTTACCCGTTCTTGTTGTTGCATGTAGATGTTTATCGGTCCAGTTATTGTTCATGTTTAATTGTAATAAAAAGATAACAAGCCGGGCTATAAGGAGAAAGATTTAGTAGTGGGCAATATAGAAGAGCGCACTGGACGGGAGTTCGTGGTTTTCCGATGCTAGTTGCAAGTTACATGTTACAAGTTGCAAGTTTGCAAATTATATGTTTATATGTTTCACGCTACAAGTTACACTATGTTCCACATTGCACGTATCTTGATATAAGATATACTTGATATGTTTTTCCGAGTACGTGACCTATAGAATCCACCACCAGTCTAAACGTTCAATGATTGTATGTTGCAACCATGTGATATGGGACGCATGAAGTGCTACCTAGATAGAATTAATAAAAGACATGAGATTAACACGCACACTTGCATGATCCACTTACATGTTACATGTTCCTGTTGACTTGCTTACTTGTTTACATGTTACACGTTCATGTTGACTTGTTACTTGCTTACTCGTTTACATGTTACACGTTCATGTTGACTTGTTTACTTGCTTACTAGTTTACATGTAACATGTTCCTATTGATTTGTTTACTTGTTTCATGCATGCCTGTTCATGATCCTGTTTGCATGTTGTATTTGTCCTATTACATAATTCTTGGTTCCTTGCTCTTTTTTCTGCTTCTTGTTTTGTTTTTATACATGTCCCGTTAGTTTGTACCACTTGTGGCCAGTGACTTGCATTAACGGGTATCTCCTTATTTCTTCTTCTTGTAATAATATACTTGCATGCCCAGATGAAGAGTTACCCGAAGGTGTTGCTGAGCAAGTGTTTTAGTCTTATTTATTTTCATGTTGCTTTAGTTCATATTTATTCATGTAATCTTTATTGTATTCCGGGCGTGTTTGACCCGTAACTACTTTGTATTTTCTAGTTGTTGGTTATGTCATGTAATATGTCATGTACTTTCGTTATCCTATTGTGATTTTACATGCTTGCGTGGTTGTTATTACTATCTTGTTGATGAGTCAACTGTACAACTTATGAATGGTATACTTGCATCATTCGCTGGGCCTCAGTCACGGACCCGTGTTCCTGTATTCTGGGAAGCAGGGCGTGACATGAAAAGACAAGCACCTGTTTACTATTACTCCATCAAAGGAAGGGCGAGTGGCTAAAGGACTATGTTAAACGTTTTACTACCGAAGCCCGATCTATTGCCTCCCTCAACCAATTAGTAGCCTCTGCGGCATTCAGGCACAACATCACTAACACTGAGCTCAAGGCGTCCCTTGCCAAGAAGCCTCCTCGGGACTTCTCAGAACTCCTGCTTAGGAGCGAGAAGTACATCCGAGTGGAAGAAGCTCTCAACCCCCCTAGTCAAGAGGAACCATCTTCCGGGAACAAACGGAAGGGTACAAGCAAAGAAGGGTCCCAGAAATTTCAGAGGGACGATAATGGCCAACGCCGCCCAGCTCCTCGTTTTGATAAGTTCACCCCCCTCAATGCTAGTATATCAACAGTTCTTATGGAGGTGGATAAGAAAGGACTACTCCGTGGTGCCCCTAGAATGAATACCCCTGGCAAGAAAAGAAACAGGGATAAGTGGTGCCGCTTTCATAAGGACCAAAACCACTACACGGAATATTGCCGGGCTCCTAAAGAGGAGATCGAAGAACTCATACAGCGGGGACACATGGCCAAGTTCATCCGAAAAGATGGGGCCGATCTTCCACCCCGATGAGCCTACAAGCGAACAGAGGGCCCGCCGAGTTCCAAGATTTCGAACCTAGGGCCGTCCTCCACCTTATCCATTGAGGTCCAATGGGGGGAGAACCAAACTCCTCCCAAGAGGCCTTCAACCTATCGTGGAAGTAGGATTTCAGTTTTCAATAAGACCGATGCTTGTAACACGGCCAAAAAGCATGTAATAATGGCTCGCCCCATTGAAGCGGCCACTTAGTTTGTCTCAATAAAATTTAGCTTTTTTCTATTAAAATTTATTGCATTTGCCTCATTTCAATCTCTCTGAGTCACATCGATGACTTGTTAAATGGTAAGTTCGAAGTCTAGCTTGTCCTACAGGGCTGCTCCCACAACTTACTAAGCTTAAAAAACGAGTTCGGGGTCCAACATTTGGTTTGACGTTACTTTAACTGTTTGCAAACAAGCAAGTGCAGGGCAGCTCACTATTCGGAATTGCTCATACAACTCGTTAATCTTCTCAAATAACAAGTTCGGAGTCCAACACTTGATTCGATGCTACTTTCGCTACTTGCGAACAAGCTTGTACAAAGTGGCTCACCATTCGAAATTACTCCCACAACTGTTGAAACTCTTTTAACAACAAGTTCGAAGTCCAATACTTGGTTCGATGCTACTTTAGCTACTTGCGAACAAGCTTGTACAAAGTGGCTCACCATTCGAAATTGCTCCCACAACTGTTGATAATCCCGTAACAACTAGTTCGGAGTTTACAATCATGGTTCGAAAATTGCCCTCACAGCTTGCAAGTATGCGGTTTCCGGGCTCAAAACGAACACTCATACTACTCCCACTACTGGTGAAATTTTGTAACAAGCAGGTTCGGAGCTCAACTCTCCCCTAGAGTTGCTCCTCAAACTTGTCTCCCAAATGGCTCTCTCCTAGAGCCTGATGATGTTCTTCTCTCTGCTCGCCTCCCAAGTGGCCTTCTTCTCTACGAGTTCGGAGCTCAACTCTCCCCTAGAGTTGCTCCTCAAACTTGTCTTCCAAATGACTCTTTTCTAGAGCCCGGTGAAGCACTTGGCTCCGCTCGCCTCCTGAGGGGCCTTCTTCTAAGAGAGTTCGGAGCCTAACTCGTCTAGAGACGTTCCCTAAACTCGCTTCCAAGAACGGACCTCCCCTAGAGTCATAAAAAGGTCTTCTCAACTTCATGAAGGAAAAGATGTTTCGAGAATATTCTGACCATGAAGAAGGGTGATTCTTCAACCGACTTCTGAATAGAAATTGTAGATCTTCAAGTCAGCTTCGAAACGAGGTGTCACACGTCCCGTTCCGACCTCTGTAGCACCGGTAACATTGGTAACAATATAGCTGTGCCGAAGCCTCCCTGGCCCTCGGCAGCTCTCGCCGAGCGTTCTTGCCAACGACGTCCAAATGCAAGAAATGGTGTTGACTGGTCAATGGTCAACTATCAACGCGCTACATGTTTCCCTCTTAGACTTCGGCAACAAGTGCTGAGTGTTCTTGCCACCGATCCTGAAATGAGAGAAAAGCACTGCCTCAAGATCTGCGCTTAAATCAAGATCAACGGTTGTGATTAAAGCAAAAAAAAGAGTCAACAATTAATGTTGACCGAGTCAACGGTCAACCATTTCCTGCCACGTGTCAAGAAGCCAAAGCCTCTCTTGGGTTCGGAAACACAATCCGAGAACTCTTGTCATCGGAGCACAAATTGGAGAAAAATTCTGCCTCAAAATTCGTGCTCAAACATGATCAATGGACCAGTTTTGCCAAAAAAATAAAAAATAAAAAAGTTATGGGTTAACGAGTCGGGTTTGAACCTATTATAGGCCCAAACCCGTCAACCCTCCCACGTCTCCTTCTTCTTCTTTGAGAATTGGCGCCAAACAACAAAAAAAACCCAACTCCTTCAACCTTAGACCTCGCCACCTTCCAAATTCCTCGCGAGCTCCCCAACTCCGTCATAGGACTCCCCATCGCAAGCTCCAACGTTGAGCTTAGACTCGCTCCTCACCGCCTCATTGACTACTAATATCGAGCTCACCCCTTCGCGAGCTCCCCTCGGCAAACCCATACCCGAGCTCCAACCTCGACTCCAAGCCTCGCCGTCGAGCTCCAACTTCACGCTACCAAGCTTGACCCTGCCGAGCTCACTCCTTCATCGAGCTCCTTTAACACCAAGCTCCATCGAGCTCGAGTTCTCCAATGCCGAACTCTCTACCACCATGGCCTAGCCTGTCGCCGACCTCCATCACCTCCAATTTCAAGCTCCCCACAGTCGAGCTCCTTCAACTGCAAGCTCCGTCGAGCTCGAGTTCCCCTCGTTGAACCTATCACCGAGCTCCACTCGTCGAGCTCCTTCACCGAACGTCGACCTCCTTCATCGAGCTCCCCCTGAGCTTCACGATTTGACGAGCTCCACCAAGGCCTCGCCGAACTCTGAAATCCTCTCTCGATGACCTCATCTCGGCAATCGGTGAGGACCAGCTCTCCTCCATTTCTCCGAGCTCCAACGTCGTCGAACCCCATCACTGTCGAGCTCCATCGCCCCCAGTCACCTTTGCGAGCTCCCCATGCAGAGCTCAACCCCTCCTCTCGTCTACTCCGTCGTTGAGCTCCCAACCTCATGCTACTGAATCTCACCTCCTCCATAGCTCACGACATCGAGCTCCGCCTTTACAAGTGCCGACGTCGAGCTCTCCTCGCCGAGCTCCGTCGAGCTCCTCGCCACTACAGTCGACGTCCTCCGTCGCCAATGCCGCGAGGCTCGCCGCCTCGATCCGAGCATTCGTGGCACCAGAGCCCAAGTGAGAGAAGAAGGCACCGCTTTAAGATCCATGCACGATCGCGATCAAACGGCCGTGATTAATCCATGTAATTTTTTTTAATTCTTTTATTTAATTAAATAACTGAATTAATTATTTAAAAAATCTGAATAATTAATTAAAATTCAGAAAAAATTAATTAAAAATTCCAAAAATAATTATTAATTCGGAAAATAATCTTAAAATTTTGAAAATAATTATAATTAAATTAGAATAATTAATTAAAATTTTTGAAAATTAATTATTTAAATTCGAAAATTGAATTAAAAAATCAGAAAAATCTGGAAAAATCACAAAAAATCCAAAAAATTCTAAAAATAATTTTGGGCATCTTACAAGCTCCGAATAACATCGCTACACATCGAACAAGATCCAAACTCCCCGAGAACTCCGATAAATTCTATAAGCCATTAAAAACGGGCGAACTACTCCTCAAAGTCTGTAAAACTCAGTCTTAAGAAGTGGGGGGCATGTGATATGGCTAAAAAAGAACCAAATCGGGACTGTTCAAATCGGACACGAATCTTAAAACTCTCAGGGGTAAAATGATAATTTCCGCTACAAACGAGTCTGAAATAGGGACTGGGTCTTTTTTCAAAGCCTAATAACCCATAAACGGATCTTTCCTATTGGGTATGGGTACCAATCCGTTACAAACCAATTCAGATATTTACAGAGTAATTCAAATTCATGATTATCTCTAAGAGACGGTTAAAACCAAATCTCTTATCATGAAACGAGTTTAAACTCTGCATCTTATCCAAAAACATCGGGACATAGGGATAAATGATTCTCTATACTGTCTCTAAAGGCGACTATAAATACCCCCCCCACTGTGACAAGGTAATCATTTCCGCATTAAGCTCTTTCATAATCATCCTAATTACTGACAAGAGCGTTGGAGGGTTCGTCGCCGAGATCCATCTCGGTGTATCGAACCTTTTTGCAGGTCAACAACAACGGCAAGAAAACAGTCAAACGTCGGTGAAGGTCAATAGGTTTGCTTTATTGTTTCCAAAAAGAATTCACAAATTCATCTGTTTGCTCCCACACAAAAAATTAGCAGCAACATTATCATTATTATTATTATTATTATTATTTCCTTCTTTAATTGTTTATTAATTTGTGAAAGCCTATTTATCTTAACCTATATTTTATTATTATTGGACTATGGATTTTATGTATACTATTTGATTTATTGTACAATTATATTACTATTGATTTATTTGTTCAATTTTTATCTAAATCCTATTTTTAATTATTTATTCTTTTTCCTATTGGATCTACACCAAAAACCCTATAATCCCCTCCTTAATACCCCCTTCCCCCCCCCCCCCACCGTGACAAGGTAATCATTTCCACATAAAGCTCTTTCATAATCTTCCTAATTACTGACAAGAGCGTCGAAGGGTTCATCGCCGAGATCCATCTTGGTGTATCGAACCTTTTTGCAGGTCAACAACAACGGCAAGAAAACAGTCAACCGTCGGTGAAGGTCAATAGGTTTGCTTTATTGTTTCCAAAAAGAATCCACAAATTCATCTGTTTGCTCCCACACAAAAAATTAGCACCAAAATTATCATTGTTATTACCATTACTATTATTATTATTATTATTATTATTATTATTATTATTATTATTTCCTTCTTTAATTGTTTATTAATTTGTGAAAGCCTATTTATCTTAACCTATATTTTATTATTATTGGAGTATGGATTTTGTGTATACTATTTGATTTATTGTACAATTATATTACTATTGATTTATTTGTTCAATTTTTATCTAAATCCTATTTTTAATTATTTATTCTTTTCCCTATTGGATCTACACCAAAAACCCTATAATCCCCTCCTTCTGGATCTTGACCCACAAACCCGCTAACCCAATACCCTAATCCCCACTAACAGCCAACCCCAGATTTGTTCCTCACTATCCCCCGTATCCTCAACTTCCCGGCTTCTCTCTCTCTCTCTCTCTCTCTCACTCTCTCTCTCTCCCTCTCTTCTTAATACACAGCCAAATAAATCCTAACCTAACCCCTTCATCTTCCCCCCTTCACTGTTGAAATCCCAAAACTCTTCATCTTCCCCGAACTGTGTAGACCCAACCCTTCACTGTTCATTCCCCCTTCACTGTGCAAACATCGTTTCCTCTTCCTCTTCTTTCCAACCTTTCCTTCTGTTGCCGAAACCCAACGAAGACATCCCACTGCATCGCCTTCTCATCGCCATTCCATCCACCACCATCACCCCATCGATAACCCTGCCTCCGCCCTGTGCTCCTCCCCCTCGCAACCACTCCCCTCCCTGCCATCGAGCGAGCACACCCACGACCACTACTCCTCGACCACCACCGACTGCAGCACTCGCAACCCTTGCTAGCCTGCCGCCTGCACCACCTGCAGCCACCCCACAGCTGATCATCAACATCGGAGCTTGATCTTGCACTTGATCTTTGATCTTTGGTCTCGATCGTTGATTGCTTGATTAACTTGATGTCCGATCGTCGATCTTCATCAAAATCCGTACCCGATCATGATCATCACATCACGATTCGCTTTGTTCGCGATCGTTGCCGTTGCCGTCGGGATCCTAATCCTGTTATTCTATTAACTACCAGATAATCATCTATAAGGCAAGTCACGTTCCTCTTGAATGGCATATTGTGTTAAATTCAAGGTTCTTATTGAAACTCTGCAAGTAGATCATGAATTGTTTATCGTATTGATATACCGTTTACCTTCTATTGAGTATACTGAGGGTTTACACGAGCTAACCCAAGGTATTCTTGACTTCGTGCCATTATTGAATCTAAAATATCGAATCTTTCATGCATTCATATGATATTGATAATAGAAGTTATTCATACATGACGCCGCACAAATAAACTATTGGAGAATTGATTATTAGGTTGTTGTGGTTGAATGATTGATTGATATCTCGTTGATGATAAACTAGTGTATGGATGTACCATGTTATTGTGTTTACCATGATGAATCTAAGATTTGTTAACTATTGAGTTGCAGTTCATCACGTTTAGATCGCTTATATTTCATGAAATATGTTGAACCCCGATTTTCACTGTCTGCCTGGAATTTGTGAGACCTTTTTGACCCAGTATTTGACATAAAAAATTATAACTTTCTAAACGAAAATTGTAGCCATGTGTTTTCAGTTTCCAGAACATCTAAACCATTTGAATTCTGAGTTTTATTGTAAGTGTTATGGTGTTTTTACTACTGCTGCCTTTTTACCTCCAGAATTTCTGATTCATGTATCTCTTCATATTTAAGTTATTAAAAAGCTAAGCTAATGTTAGAATTTAGCCCTGATAATTTCCAAATTGTTAGTCAACATGATTAGGGGCTTGACAAATATTTTTGACCGAATTTAAAATTGGACTTTTACTGATTTTACAAATATAACAACTTGGTCTTGATTTTCGGTCAGAACATGTAATCTGTAAAGAATGATGTAGTTAACCTATCTATTGTTATCGGATTTCGAATTTTAAATATGCGTCGAAACCGGGCAGAAGTTTATTTCTATAACTTATGACGGACCTTGTTTTGGAATTTTGTAGCAGCGGAAAACTTGATTTTGGTACAGTAACCTATTGCTGTTAAGAATTGTGTTTCCATATTTTCTTAATATAATTGTATATATATCGTTATATTGAATGAATCGAGGTGTATAAATTGCATTGCATGATCCTAATATATCATTGTCGCCACTCTAATTGCCTCATTCTAATTGATCGTCTTATTGTTACTTTTATTGATACCATCGTTCATCGAATTTTTCTAAATTGCATAATGTATTGATTGCATCGATAAAATATTTAACAAGACGGAGTTTAAGGGTGACTTAAGTAGTGGACAATGTAGGGACTGTACTCGGAGGAGGGGCCCGTGTTTTCCTAAATATTGTTCTCTGCTAGTGTTTAATCGATTGATTGTGGCTTACAACGGTAACCCAATCTATCATGTATCATATTGTTGCCGAATTATCGTATTGTGGATTGAATATCGAATCATAATTATTGAATATTGATTATCGTTGCCGAGTACATGATCTATAGAGTACACAACTTAGGTCTAAACGATACTGATTGTATGTGCGGAGCCTGTGGTATGGGATGCAGTAGTACGTGCATTAGTTAGGCTAAAAACTAATAGAACTAAGAATTGACACAATATTGACACTTCATGTTGAACATCATTATTGCTATTGGTATCAAACATTGTTTATTGATACTGACATCTACCATTGAGTATTGACATCGAATATTGAAATATCGTTTATTGTTATACCCATTGCATCGATTACCATTGATATTGATTATTGCTATCGTCCATTTTTATTGATTCCTGTTATTTTATTGAATTCATTGTTATCGTATTTCCATTGTTCATTGTTTCTCTACTTGCTGTCCATGACTTGCTCTAAACACAATTTTTCTCATCTTTTTAGATGAGGTATTCACAGGTGATCAAGGAGAGCTACCTGCAGGACTTGGAGAACAGACTTTCTAAGGATTTAATGCTTTCTAGATTGATCGTTATTTTATTGGACTTCTTGTATTGAGATTTATTAACATTGTATTATGGGCTTTTGATCCGGAGATTGTTATTTTGTTTCCAGACGTTATCGTATTTTGTTATTTCATATTTTATTCCAAGTAGTGTTATTCATGTGATTGTTCTTATTGCATGTGTGGTTGTATCTATCTTGTTATATTATTGAGTTGAACAATAACAACTTATGGATGACACAAGTCATTCGCTGGGCCAATATCATATGCTTGTGTTCCGTATTTTTGGGAAGCGGGACGTGACAATAAAACTGATCCAAATTCCCTTCCTTTGTAAACCGAGTCATCTTCTTCCTCAAATCTCATGTGACACTCTTTTCTCTATCACCCATGTTTTCTCCTCCAACAACCCCACTCTGTCTGTGTATGAAGTTTGGGTTTTTTGTTTTTTGTTTTTTGGAACTGATCAGGATCGCGCTAGAGAGAGACGTTTCGAGAAGGGCGTTGCATATTATTTTTTTTCTATTTTTTTAAGAACTGAAGGAATGGGTGAGAGAGAGAGAGAGAGAGAGAGTAAGTAGAGTGTTGTTTTTAAATTTTTTCGTCTTTTTTGGGAACTGGAGAGAGAGAGAGAAAGAAGCGTACTACTACTTAAAAAAAGACAACCACCATAGTCTTTTAGAGTACTACTTTTATTTTAATTTTGTTTTTTGGAAGTGGAGAGGACCCACGCACAGAGAGAGGGGGGGGGGGAAGTGGGGGGGACTTTTAATGTTTTTGATTTTTTTTGGGAACTGCATAACTGAAAAGGCGCTGTTTTTATTTATTTTATTTTTTTTAGAATTTTAAGAAAATTGGTCTAGTGTTCCTTTTTAAAACCGGGTCGGGTTCGGGTCGGACTTATACAAACTCGAACCCAGCCCGTAAATTAATTCGGACTCAATTATTGAGCCCAGGCCCGAAATTTTTGAAAAACATTAGGCCCATATTCCATTAAAATCGGGTCAGATTCGGGTCAATTGCCAGCCCTAGTTAAACATTTCTCTGTCGACGGCGCTAGAGTCTTTGCCTCAGTGTTCAAAAGTAAATCTAGTAATGTTAAAATATCCTCCCACTAACCAAGGTTTCTGCAAGCGTGCACGGATCGCATGTAATTCTGTCCAAAATGCAGCTCTAGAGGAGGCCACATTTGGACTGTACACCACCATGATTATTTGATTCCAATTATCCGACCTGCGTTGGAGCATGACTGATAAGGAGAATTGCCCAAAAAAATCATCAAGCCAAGTGAATACGTCATAGTTAAAACCAATGTGATGCCACCCTGAAGCACCATCGGATGGGTGAATTTTTCAATCAGTAATCTTATTCCCTCCCAATCTTCTAAGTCGGGCATTATGGGATAAATTTGTCTCTTGTAGACCCACCACATCAACCTTGGATGTGTGGATAACATCCCTAACCATTTCTCGCTTACCCAGCCCTCCCAGGCCTCTAACATTCTAGAGAAGTATACTCATTATTAACTCTTTCGGGATTGTGACTCGAACTGGGATCCATGTTGCTCCCTAGATTCCTCTCTACGTCCCACCATATAATCTTATTAAGGAGAAGTGATTATGGTCAGTGTCGCCTACCGCTAGACCACATATTTTGGCTAGATTAAAAATCTCAATATCAGCCATAAAATTAAAAATTGACGCTAAAATATAACGCGTACCTCCACTGTCGGTCTTGGCAGATTTAGCAACGGTTGCAATCTTGAGATTGTCATCCAAGGACTCCAAGACCTCTTTGCTACCTTCTGAACTCTAAATCCCTTGCATACAATAGATGGTTCAGAGCCGGTCGACTGAAAGGTTGGGAAGGTAGACAGGACCATATATGGCGAAGGGAGGATCTGTGTATCCTTGATCATCTCATCTGAGGAATCTAACTCGTCTTCCGAATATGGGTATTCATCCTCGAGATTTAATCTACCATCTTTATCATCTTCATCCAACTTCACTGAATTGGTAGTCACAAGTTCCAAATTGAACCCCTCACCGAGCCTATTAGAAATCAGAAAGGCCCCCTGATCATAAAAGAAAGTTGACTTGGTGCTAATGGGCCACTCTTTGGGCCCAAATTCATCACTAAGCCCACTAGGAATTGGGATCTGATCTGTCTCACGCGCCACAGACGTGAGTTGTGTATGTGGCGCATGGTCATAGGGTGGAGTGAACGAGGCGGCATCTGGCGGAAGTAACGAGGGGAGTAGGGAGTGTTTTGGGACTTTCACACCTAACCCTAACTCAATCTCTCCTTCGTCTCCTCTCTTCTTTTGAGCAGAGCTCAAAACATCCCATTTTCTCTCTTTTTGAACATGGCCTCTGATGTTGAGCATCTTTCCTCTTCCATCTTCGGCAACCTCTGTTCCTCCACTCTTCCCCACATGCAGCGCACCTGTCCCTGACTTTATGCCCCCTTCATCGCTTCTCTTCTTTTGAGCATAGCTCATAGCAGCCTCCTTTTTCTCTTTTTGAGTAGAGTTCTTTCCTCTTTTAGCTTTGGCAACCTCTGACCCACTACTCTGTTCCACATGCAGATCCCCATTTACATCAACTCTCTAATGTTTGGACTTTCTCCCTTTTTCTTTTTCCATAATTTTCCAAAATTTCCAAAATAGATTTGGGTCTGTCGGATCTAAGCAGATAGGCTCCGATTGTAGTTGTTCAACGTGTCTCAGATTTTGACCCACCTTTTCCATACGATCCTGACCATTGGGGGGTTTGGTCAAACTAAGATCTTGACCATTGGATGTATTTTGGGGCACATTGGTTTTCACCAGAGGTCGGCGGCACTCCTCCTTCTCTCTAGCCTCTCAATGAGCTCGCGGTGCGCTCGTTCGATCTCATGAGCTCCATCAATGGTGAGATCCTATTCTGGCGAGACCACTTGTTTGTAAGACCTCCCATCTTTCTGTGAAGGGGAATGTGAGGGGGAGGTTGGTGCTGCTGTCACTAGTGCCGCCTCACGTTCCACCTTCTTATCAAGCATAAATCGAACGAGGTTCGATTCTTCCAAAGAGAAAACTTTTGCAAATCTGGGCATTAGAGAGATCAAGGCTTTGGATTTGAATCCTGACCGAAATGATATCTGATCGGGGCACTATTTTCTCGTCCATCTCTTCTATTGGTCCGAACTCTGAAACAATTTCTTGCAGCACATCCCTCTTCCAAAAATGAAGAGGGACGTTATGGATCCATACCCAATAACAATCTCCTTGCAGTAATTCAGCCCCAAATCTCAGAGTCCATTGGAAAAATTCAGCAGTAAAATAGCCGAAGTCCATAATCCCCATTCCAGTAATATCTCACAGATTCTCAAGTGAGAGGAACGATACGAGAAATTGCATGTGACACATTTTCTTAGCCACCCAATCTCGGTGACCCCTCATCGGCCACCGTAAATTGAGAGCTTCAAGTAAGTGGTTCTCCGAAGGCCTCCCTGTCTTGATCTTGGTTGTCGCATACCATTGACGGAGTCATTTCTCTTCCTGTTTGATAGTCTTAAGGCTATTGGCCAGTCGAATGTGAGTGGGATTTTTCGGCGACCTTTATCTCTGTATTTGTTGAATGTCATCGTCGGGAATAGCTTTGACATTCGTGCAAACTATAAAATGTGGCCCTACATCAAGCATTTGAGGCATCGTACCTCTTTCATGCAATCTTTCCTATAGTGAACTAAATCACCACAATTTAAGTAAGGTGCGGGTTTGCGCTTTCCTTTTCTCTGTTTGTTTTTTATATCAATTGGTTTTGTTGGGGTATTACTCATCTTCTTAGCTTTCCCGATAACCTCCACCCATGGTCCTGTAACGTCCCGAATTCCAAATAAAACCGAATTCGAAGTTCCACAGGATCTTTACACTTCACTTCGTACAATTTTACAAGGAAATTTGAACTTTTTATCATACATCAGAGTTATTTACAATTATTACACAGCGAAAGATAAAAATGAATTACAACAATGAAAATAATATACAACTTGCAACATCTTTAACATGTAATTAAGCAATAGCATCATATCAACTTTATATCTTTATGAAAATCCAACTCTGCATATAAAACTGTGGGCACGTCAGTTACTTACAACAGACGAAAATGTTATACACGGCATCCTCTCTATGCCGAAATTATAACAATCTTAATACTTTAATAAACAACAAACTTGAATGAAAATAAAGTGTTGATGTGACTACACTAAACATGTAAGTGTATGTGATGCCTTAATGCCTAATATAGATATTTTATACTAGGATGACACTAATACATACTTGTTCGGATTCTATGCATCCTAAACTATATAGGTCCGAGGGCAAGCACCTACGTACTCCACATTAAAGGGATTGGTCCCCCGCCATGAAAACTACCCAGTAATAAAAGCAAGGTTTGGACATTCCACGAGTACGGATTTCAGTCCCAGAGTACACTACCCAATTGTTATACAGACTCCTGGTCGTGCGAACATCCCGTATGTGCCCCTCTAGCCCCGGTATACGTATATACACTGGAGTATGACAAACTATCTGCCCGACTACGCATAGTCCTGGACTTAAAATAAAAACTCGTCTCCATCGAAGTAACCTCGGTCCCGGAGTACACCGCCCAACTGGGTCTATAATCCCGAAGTACATCGCCCAACTATATAGAGTACCCCACTTACGTTTTCCCAGATTTATTACATCTTCTTCTAAGTGCCTAGTTCTTAAATTCAAGACATGAATAAACTATCATACCTAGAGTTAGTTTTACCCCCTACCGGTCTTAATCACAAATAAGAGATAGCTCCATGGCAAATCTCAAATTATAACTCGCCGAGCGCTAGGGGTCGGCAGCCGAGCCCGTGTCTAGGACAAAAGGAGGGATTTGGGGCTTGAGATTTCATCCGAGATTTGAGCCTCCTGTGACAAGAGGAGGGCTTACGGGGCTCGCGATGCGATCCGAGCGTCGACCCTCCCGCTGATTAGGAGGGGAATTTGCGGCTCGGAATGCTGTCCGAGCTCCGAGCTTACCGTCGAGCAGAGAAGGAGAAGTGGCTCGGGATGCCATCCGAACTCCGAGCTCCCTTGACGATCAGAGAAGGAGGTGCGGCTGTGGATTTCATCCGAGCGTCGACCCTTTTGTGAAATAGAAGGAGAATTTATGGCTCGGGATTTTATCCGAGCTCCGAGCCCCCGTGTCAACAGGGAGAACGTGGTGTGGCTTGAAATTCTATCCGAGCGTCGACCCTTCTGCGAGATAGAAAAGGAATTATTGGTTCGGAATTTCATCCGAGCTCCGAGCCCCCTGATTAACAGAGAGAAAGTGGGTTGGCTCGGGATTCTATCCGAGCGTCGACCTTCTGTGAATAGAAGAGAAATTATTGGCTCGAGATTTCATCCGAGCTCCGAACCCCCTGGTCAACAGAGAGAAAGTGGGTGCGGCTCGGGATGCTATCCGAGCATCGACCTTTCTGTAAAATAGAAGAGGAATTACTGGCTCGCGATTCCATCTGGGCTCTGAGCTCCCTTGAACCAACAGGGGAAGAGGTGTGGCTCGGGATGCTATCCGAGCGTCGACCCTTATGTGAAATAGAAGAGGAATTATTGGCTCACGATTCCGTCCGCACTCCGAGCTCCCTTGAACAACAGCGAAAGGGGTGCGGCCCGGGATGCTATCCGAGCGTCGACTCTTCTGTAAAATAGAAGAGGAATTATTAGCTCGCGAATCCATCCGAGCTCCGAGCTCCCTTGAACAACAGAGAAAGAGGTGCGGCTCGGGATGCTATCCGAGCGTCGACCCTTCTGTGAAATAGAAGAGGAATTATTGGCTCGCGATTTTATCCAATCTCCGAGCTCCCTGACTTGTCGAAAATTCTGTATGAGGAAAAAGGGACTGGGGGTAGTGGGTGTAATTTCACGCCCATTGCTGATGTCATGAGCGCAAAGATCAAAGCATCTCCAGATCTTAGCGGCCGTTAGATCTTGATGATTAAGATCCAACGGCCAGATCTTAATTGCGGAAATCGAGGAGTCGCCTTCTCCTTATAAATCCCCCTTCCCCTCCCCATTTCTTCTTCACTTCTTTACTCTCACTTTCCACTTTTCACTAGGACAGGGTTTTAACTGCCGTCGGTGACTTTTTCCGATGATCGCACGGTACACGCTTCAGGTTAGTATTTTTGTTTCAGTAATGTCGCGCAATCAGTCCGGATCCGAGGCTAGCTCGTCGGGCCGCTCCGCGAAGGAATCCGAGTCAGAGACGTCCTCGTCTTTTAGCAAATATAAGGTTAAGGAGGAGGTCCTGACAGATGCTGGGTCGGATGGTAGTGACGACGTAGTCTTTGTGGTGTCGCCGCTGAGGTCTAGGAGGCCGGGAAAGGAGCCTGTGGACCAGGGCGAAGAGGAGGGGGAGGAAGAGGAAGAGGGGTAAGGCGATGATGAGGTGGATCAGGAGGACCAGGAGGGGGGCGACGAGGATCAGGAAGATCCGGATACCGAGGGTGAGGAGGAAGGCGAGGAGGAGGATCAGGATCCCGAGGGCCAGGACGTTGTTGATGAAGGGGATGATAGCGACGAACGGGAAGCCACTCGAGATGGCGCTGGCCAGGGCACATCGGGAAGGTCGGTAAGGGTCAGTGATGACCTTCCGCCCCTTCCACCTTTGTCGACGCCGTCTCCCGAGAAGAAGCCTCGTCCCCGTCGGAATAAGAAGGTGTTAAGTATTCCGGACAGCCCCCCTCCACAGGATGAGTATGCGCCCCGATCGGGGCTCGAGTTTCCCCCTGTCTCTTTCAAAAATTCGGGGTCGATTCGGATGTACCCCGATGATATTAAGGACATCGGACCTATCCCTCCGGTGCCGGGCGGTGAAGGTCGGATGAAGATTTGGATGGATAGTGTCCTGTGTATTTTAAAGGCGGACTACCTCCACATTCTGAGGGCCGCCAACTTCATTTCGAGGGAGTTCGAAGTCTTCATTCCGAGCCCGGCATTCGGCCCACAACGGTTCTCGTGCCGGGCTACTGCATGTTTCCCGAGGATGCCTTCCTCTCGGGCCTGCGGCTGCCACTGCATCCCTCGTTAAGAGGGTTCTGAATTGGGCGAAGCTATGCCCCATGTAGTACGGGCCGAACTCTTGGAAGCACTTAGTCTGCTTTATCCTAAGGTGCCAAGAGAAAGGGGTGAAGCCGAGGTTGACGTACTTCCGGGCCATCCTAGGAATTAGCTCGCTCGGAGATCAGGAGGGAATTTTTTATTTCTCGCCGAGGCTACATAAGAAAATTTTGCACGGCCATCCGGATTCCATCAAGGGGTGGAAAGGGAGGTATTTCGTGGTTCGAAATGAGAGGTCTTGGGGGATACCCACCAGGTGGAATTTCTTTAAACCGAACCACAGGCCTCCGAAGCGAAGCGACTTAACAGCCAAGGAGTGGAAGAAGGTGGAGAAAATAGTTAAGGGACACAGTATAGCGTGGCCTCGAGTGACCGAGCTACACCTTGCCCGGACCGGACTGAGCTCTGCCGACCATAGTATGTTTCTTTCCAAATTTTTGCATCTTTCTGCCTTCGTGTTAACGTTAGCTCTTCTTCTTTCATTTTTGCAGGGATGACTTCTCAACAGGTGGACGATAGGCGGGCATTGTTGGCCGTCACCGAGAAGGCGAGGGCAGAGAAAAGGAAGAAGGCCGAGCAGGAGAGGCTGGGGGCTGAGAAGGCAAAGATGGCGGCCAAGGCCGAGGGGTCTGCCAAGGTGCCGGCCCCGATAGCCGAGGTGCCTTCTCCGGCAAAGAAGGCCAAGAGGCATCACCCCACATGTCGAGGGCAGCTCGGGACACTGGGGGTAGCTCGGGCAAGACCGTTGAAGCTCCGGGAAAAAGGCTTCCACCACCACGGCCTACCGCCGAAGAAATGGTGAGTCAGCAGGGGCTGCGGTCCTTTGCTCCCGACTGGTCGATCGTGCAGGGGGATAGTCTGCTCGATGGACCCGTGGCGATTGAATTCGTCACGAAGGCCGCCATTGAGCGCGATCTGATGGCACTTGCGCCGCAGAGTGCGGACCAGGCTTTCATGCGGTGGTCCCAGGCGCACATCTCGGTAAGTGAATTCGGCGTTACTTTTCTTTTCTGGTTTTGAACTTGTGGAATTTTTCTAATCTTTTTCCCCTTGGACAGGCGATGCTCCATGGCCAGCACTTCCAAAAGTGCCTGGAGAAGGATATCTACATCGAGAGGAGGAACGTAGAGAAGTACCTCCGCGAGCTGAACAAGACCTCCGACGAGCTGAAAGAGGCTCGGACTATGGTGACCGTCCACGAGGCCCAGATAGCCTCGCTCTCCGACATCCACAAGGCTGATACGGATCGCCTCAAGAAGAGGATCATAGAGGCGGAGGAGAGGGGTCGGAAGGCCCTGAAGAGGATGGAGGCGGCCTCGGCGAAAGCCCTAATCATGGTGCAGGACGAGGCGTATGATCAGGCCAAGGCGCACTTCAAGCAGATCTACCCCGAGCAGAGCGTGGACCACCTCTACTATGGTTGGCAGGCGAACCTTCTGCCGACCCCGGGCAGCGAAGAGACGGGGGGCATCCAGGACGAAGATGAGGTGCCACCCCCCCCCCTCTCAAGAATAGATTAGTTGTTTTTCCTTCTTTTTATTTTTGATGTAAATGCCTCGAGCGGACTGGCCACCGCGGCTTTTGTTTCAATTTTTTGAAAGAAATGAAATATACTTTTTTGGGCCGAGGCTTCAAGACTTGTGTTTTTTCTCGCTCTCCTTGTGATGGTTTGTTCCCTCTTATCTTTTGGTAGACGCACGAGACCTTGGCAGCCGACCCTGTTTCTGCCGATGTGTCCCTGGTCCGGGCAAGGAAAGAGGCTAGGGAAGCGGCTCTGGGTCGCCAGCGAAAACAGGCTCGGGACCGAGCGGCCGCAGTAAACTATTTCATGAACAATTCTAGAGAGCTCGGTCTGGAGGCGGCTCGTCTCAAGAAAGCCATAGCCGACCGAGACTGGTGGGTAGTCGAGACGGACTGGTCCATCTTGGATGCCTCAAGCGGACGGTCGGCTTCGGAGTCTTTTTTTCACGAGGCCATTGTAGAGAAAGAGCTGGAGATCCGTAGGCTGAAGCTGGTGTTGGGCGCGAGTTTGATTGAGGAGGAGAGCAACTCGACCCCGGGGCGGTCCCCGACATTTTTATTGGATGTGACCTAGCCTGACGATGTGGGAAGCTCGGTGACAGGGGTCTCTTCCCTGGTAGGTCCGGCCGAGCCTGATAGGAGCCCCGAAAGGAGCGCTGAGTTTGAGTTCCAGGCTGAGTGCGAGTGAGTTGTAAGTTGTGCTTTGCACTTGTACTGGTATTCATTGAGTTGTAAGTAATGAGTAATAATAATAGCATTCGTTTTCTTGAACCTTGATAGTCTCGGTTGCCGAAGGTGGCTGCTGTGTCTACTGCGAAGGGGTCGCCGCCGAGGCGACTGGGCCAACGGACAAGCATGCAGTGGCGTATCGCCCTTCGATAAGTGATAAATGGCAACGTTTCGCCTTCTCATGAGCATTAATGGCGAGGTTTCGCCTTCCGCCGTTTCGCATTCCCAGACGTAATAACTGCCCCCTTCAGGGGGTTATATAATCCCCACTTCCCCCAGCTGATTGTTAAGAAGTGAAAGTTGCTTGACTTGGGTGCCTGCCGAAGGCGGGCGCCCAGGAACAAAATATTCTCCGAACGCTCCGGATCGGGGGCACACCAATCACCCTCAGACTATTTGGGATTCGGGCCTGGAGAGCCGTGAGACCCCGGGTTGTCCGTTGGTGAGTGATGGGCTGGCCGATTGGTTCGGGGGTTCGGGGAGAGCCGAGGCTTGGTGGCTCTCCTGCCGTCCTCGAACAGTTCGGGGTTTCGGGCTCGCAAAAGCAGGAAACCCCGGGTTGTTTGTGGGCGAGAGGAGGGTCGATTGAAAACAGAGGGTTAGTTCGGGACAGAAAGAGCAGAGGGTTGGTGGCTCCCCTGCCGTCCTCGAACAATTCGGGGTTTGGGCTAGCGAAAGCCATAAACCCCGAGTTGTTCGCGGGCGAGAGGGTGGTCAACCAAACGATTCGAAACTCGGGGCGTCTGTCGAAGGCGGACGCTCTAAACCTTAATATAAAATTTTGCTGAATCGTGGCACTAGGCCGTAGCCGAGCGTATTGGTTGAGCGGCTTCGAAGAAAGCCGCAGCCTTGCTCTGGATTGACGACGAGCCGCTATCTCTTGGGAATGGCGGTGTGGGCGGTTGTCGCCTCGTGCATCGGTTGATGGGCTTGAAAAAGCCCAAACCGAGCGAGGGAAGGGTGCCGAGCCCCCACACTGGGGAGAAAGCCAGTTGCAGGCGTAGCAGAGGGTTGCCGCCGAGCGTCAAGGCCGAGGAGCTTTGAAGAAAGCCCCTGTCTTGCTCGAGGTCGACACCGAGCTCCCGCACTTGTTCTCAGGAAAGACGGTGCGGGCGTGGCTGGCAGTTGTTGCCTCGTGCATCGGTTGATGGGCTTGAAGAAGCCCAAACCGAGCGAGGGATGAGTGTCGAGCCCCCACACTGGGGAGAAAGCCAGTTGCAGGCGTAGCAGAGGGTCGCTGCCGAGCGTCAAGGCCGAGGAGCTTTGCAGAAAGCCCCTGCCTTGCTCGAGGTCGACGCCGAGCTCCCGCACTTGTTCTTAGGAAAGACGGTGCAGGTGTGGCTGGCGGTTGTCGCCTCGTGCATCGGTTGATGGGCTTGAAGAAGCCCAAACCGAGCAGGGACTGGTGCCGAGCCCCCACACCGGGGAGAAATCCAGTTGCAGGCGTAGCAGAGGGTCGCCGCAGAGCATCAAGGCCGAGGAGCTTTGAAGAAAGCCCCTGCCTTGCTCAAGGTCGACGCCGAGCTCCTGCACTTGTTCTCAGGAAAGACGGTACGGGCGTGGCTGGCGGTTGTCGCCTCGTGCATCGGTTGATGGGCTTGAAGAAGCCCAAACCGAGCGAGGGACGGGTGTCGAGCCCCCACACCGGGGAGAAAGCCAGTTGCAGGCTTAGCAGAGGGTCACCGCCGAGCGTCATGGCGAGGAGCTTTGAAGAAAGCCCCTGCCTTGCTCGAGGTCGATGCCGAGCTCCCGCACTTGTTCTCAGGAAAGACGGTGCGGGCGTGGCTGGCGGTTGTCGCCTCGTGCATCGGTTGATGGGCTTGAAAAAGTCCAAACCAGGCGAGGGACTGGTGCCGAGCCCCCACACCGGGGAGAAAGCCCCAAGCTTGCAAGGGAAGCTTTTCTGGCTCGCGATGCCATCCAAGGGCCGAGACCCAAACTTGTAAGGGAAGCTTTTGTGGCTCGCGATGCCATCCGAGTACCGAGCCCCAAGCTTATAAGGGAAGCTTTTCTGGCTCGCGATGTCATCCGAGTACCGAGCCCCAAGCTTGTAAGGGAAGCTTTTCTGGCTCGCGATGCCATCCGAGGGCCGAGCCCCAAGCTTGAAAGGGAAGCTTTTCTGGCTCGCGATGCCATCCGAGTACCGAGCCCCAAGATTGTAAGGGAAGCTTTTGTGGCTCGCGATGCCATCCGAGTACCGAGCCCCAAGCTTGTAAGGGAAGCTTTTCTGGCTCGCGATGCAATCCGAGTACCGAGCCCCAAGCTTGTAAGGAAAGCTTTTCTGGCTTGCGATGCCATCCGAGGGCCGAGCCCCAAGCTTGTAAGGGAAGCTTTTCTGGCTCGCGATGCCATCCGAGTACCGAGCCCGAGACACGTTCTTTATTTGTAACGAAATACGAAGCCACAAGCTTGTTTTAAAAAAGCTGGTATATTTACAACACTTGAATTTTACAAAAGACAAGGCACGACGTGCTGATTACAATCTTGATAATTTACATGGAGGCTACTCTCCCCCTAAGAACTTGATGAGGTGTTCAGCGTTCCAGGGCCTCTTGATGGCCTTGCCCTTCGGGTTGGTCAGGCGGTACGTCCCTGGGCGCACGACCTCCGATACTTTGTAAGGGCCCTCCCAGTTCGGGGCCAATTTTCTTTTCTGACCGGGATTGGATACCGCCAGTTTTCAGAGAACGAGGTCTCCGAGTTTGATGTCGGTGGGCCGCACCTTCTTATTGTAGAACTTCTCAATTCTTTGTTGGTAGATGCTTCTTCTAATGGCGGACTTCTCCCTGACCTCATTTATGAGGTCCAGGTCGGCTCGCAGCTGTTTGGAGTTAGCTGCTTCGTCGAAAGCCATGATTCGGGGTGAAGGGATCCAGATCTCTAAGGGAATGACGGCCTCCGTGCCATATGTCAGATTGAAAGGGGATTCTCTTGTGGGGATTCTCTTAGTTGTCCGGTGGGCCCAGAGAACGCTTGGCAACTCGTCGACCCATAACCCCTTAGAAGAGTTATCGAGTCGTTTCTTGAGGCCGTCGAGGATTTGGCGGTTCGCGTTCTCGGCCTGACCATTGGACTAGGGGTGGCATACTGAGGAGAAGCACTGCTGGATTCCGAGATCTTCGCAGAACTTGCAGAAATGCTTACCCGCAAATTAAGTCCCATTGTCTGTAATGAGCACCTGCTGAATCCCGAACCAATAGACGATGTGTTTCCAAAAAAACTATTGTGTCTGTCGCTCGGTGATCGTTGCTAATGGCTCAGCCTCGATCCACTTAGTGAAGTAGTCGATCGCCACAATGAGGAACTTTCGTTGGCCTGTGGCTTTTGGAAATGGGCCCACCAGATCCATCCCCCATATTGCAAAGGGGGTCGGACTGGCCATTGACCGGAGGTTTGTCTAAGGAGCCCTTTTCACGGGGGATAACCGCTGGTAGGGGCCGCACCTTTTGTAACGCCCTGAATCCCAAATACACTGAATTCAAGATGTTCTACAGGATCTTTCCGCTTCCTTTAGTACAATTTTACAAGGAAATTTGAACTTTTCACTTTACATCAGAGTTTACATGATTACATTACACTTTACATTGCACAGCGGAAGTAAACTTTACAACAATGAAACAAATGTACAACAACATTGAATAATCATTAAGCATGCATTTGTTCCTCTTTAATCTGTATCAAGCCATTTACCTGCATATAAGACTGTGGGTACGTCAGTTTATTCAACCGACGATCATTATACACGGCCATCCTCTCTATACCGGAAATAGTATAACTTATTTTTCATATTTAGCAAACACAAACTTGTCACATATCAAACTAAAGGGACTACCCTATTGATGTCGTGTTGTGATTGTGCACTTAGTCCTTAATGCAATTATTTATATTACATGACACTAATGCACACTTGTTCGGATTCTATGCATCCCATACTACATAGGTCCGAGGGCAAGCCCTTAATCGTTCTTCATTTTTGTAGGGTTCAATTCCTCGTTATGACTTAATCTACTACTGTAATTACGGTAGGTATCTTAGATGTTCTACGATCTACGAGCCCATGTCCAGGCAGCCTGGAGGGGAATCCCACGCACTGACACGACGCATCGAGCAGGCAACCTATGGACAATTCAGCCTCCGCCATGGAATAATGGCACCACCCATAGCCACTCAAACATCCCACAAGCGTCGCCACCGGGACGATAATTCTGGAGTAGTGCCCACGCCATATCTTGACGCATCAAGCAGGCAGCCTGTGGATCACTCTCACACCGCTAATCCGATGGCCCTTATACTCGTATTTTTTTCCTACTTTCATCACGTCTCCACTATGTACTAATCCTTAGTTCTTATCAAAATCATGAACAAAAATCAAAGCTCTAGAGTTAGCCTCTCCACTAAACCGGACTTATTCATTCATTCAAACATGACCAACCTTGGACTTCGAATCATGCAACTCATGAAATGTTATTTTCACATAAAAACCCACATCACTAATTATTCAATCAAAGGTGAACATTTGCGCTTCATAATTTCCACACTATTCTCAAATGAGAATAATTTGCATCACATCACACAATATAATTTCTTTTTGCCAAATTAATTTTATAATCCTTCATTTCAAGTTATTTTTGCAAGATATAACTCTACAAAAATATAAATATAGAACCATAGCTCTATTCACACATTTTATTCTCAAATCATGTTTCATTTCATGCAAATACTCCCCAAATTATTTTTCTTAAGTCCTATGTATTTTTAGAAGAATAGTCATATTTTTCTCATAATTTTTTGATAACTAAAACACCCAAAAATATATTTTTTTCAATCTTGCCGAGGGCAAGATTCGAACCCAGCACCACAGAGAACACAACCGAAGCACAGACCACTAGGCCGAAGGCTGCTGTCGTTAGAAGAAAGCGCTGAGAGCACTAAATGCTCTCGGCCGCCGTTCTTTCATTTCGTGTCAAAAATACAAAAAGTATGATACTAAGGGGATTCGAACCAGTGACTCACCGACCCATTATAGCAATTAGGATCGTGCCGACCACTTGAGCTATACGCTCATGTTGTCGTAATTCCAACAGTAGTCTAGTTAAATCTATTCTCTTTGTTATTTAAAACATTTCGATGTTCAACGAATTTTCATTTCAATTTGCTTTTATAGAATTTACTGTAAATTTCCAGATTGGCTATTCTCAACATAAATTATACTCCAGTATAATAAAGAATAATTTTTTCAATAATTAATACATATTTTCATACAACTAATTCGAAATATGAACTATCACTACCACATTTTCTTCTCTTTTCGACATTTCTTAGCAATTAGCATTCCAATCTCTTTATCAACAAATTTCTCATTAATTCTCTGCCTTTAATCATTTACCCAACATACAAACTCATATTTTAAATTATTCATGCCCACATTAACACAAAAGCTCTATTTAACACATGAAATAGCATTATCAATCTACTAACCTTTGTATGTAATTCTTGATGGTAATAAATGTGTTTTCTTCAATCAATCCATGATCCTAATCAATTCACATACAACTTAAATAATAGAACCACATACAAATTTGCATATCCACATTTCAATCATTCAATAGGTTATTTTTCCTAATTAAAGTGCACTCTTCTTAACCTTTTTCATGCTTCATTCATTCATTTCTAACATGCATTTCTAATTTAGAAATATGGAGAATTTACCCACCTTATTGGAGAGAAAAATACAACTAGCAACCTCCTAGACGAATGTCCTTGCAAACGAATGCTCCTCTTCCTTGTACATGCGCGCACAAGCCTCCAAGCACACAACCGAGAGCTCCCCTTCTTGATGAAACCGGCCTCCCCTCCTTGTTGCAAGCACACTCCCACACACAACTCAATCTTTTAACTCACAAAATAACTACTAGATAAAGTATTTTAGACTATAGATTTGGAGGAATTATTTAGCACAAGAATAACTAGCCATGGAGGGGGGGTATTTATACTAAAAATCAAGGAGAATGGATGGCTAGGATCAAGTAATTAGTTATAAGATGGAGGGCTAAGATGAAAGTAGGAGTTGCATTAACTACCCACAACCAAGTAACCACCAAGCATGATCTCCACTCAAATTTTTGGTTTCCCTCCAAAGAAGCAATCCGGCCAAGCATGGGGAGTGCACTTTGCACGTGTACGTGCAATGCACGTGCATGCATTTGCCTCCAAAAATTTGTACATTTTATTTTATATAAAAATAAACTTTAATTTTGTATTCTACATTACAAGTCATATTTAAAAATAAATTAACTCATGGGCTTTAGTTTATGGGCCAAAATAATTATTATAAAATAATAAATTAAATTAACTTTGGGCTTTTAAAAGAAAAGGCTTTTTGTCTAATTGAAAGAAGGCTTTGTAAAAATAATTAAAAACAAATATATTTAAAAAAAATCTATACTCATCATGATGAAAATATTTACCAAAAATATTGCACGTGCACACTACATGCAAAATAAATAATTTTTCATAAATTGAAAAATCAGGGCATTACACCTTTTGACTAGGGCGAGGGCGTCTTGCAGCATAGTGGGCCAGTAGTACCCGTGATTTAATGCCTTCCGCGCTAGCGAACGGCTTCCCATGTGGCATACGCCGATCCCCTCGTGCAGCTCCTTGAGGGCGTACTTGGCTTCGTCTGGGGTAAGGCACCGGAGGTAGGGTCTGCCATCCGTTGTTGTATAGGACCTTTTGAAGAGGGTGGCATTGATGACCACGAATCTTTCAGATCGGATCCTGATCCGCCTCGCTTCAGCCCAGTCTTCGGGGAGCTCTCCCTTGACTAGAAATTTCTTGATGAGAGTGGTCCAGTCGTTGGGAGGTGCTCCGTCTTCAACACACAGAACCTCCAGGAAGTCTGTACTTGGCTGCAACAGGACTTCAATCAGGACCATGCGGTCGAGGCCTTCAAAGGATGAGGAAGCCAACTTGGACAGGGCGTCGGCCTGGGCGTTCAGCTCCTGGGGGATCCTCAAGACAGCCGATTCGTCGAAGGATGTTAATAGGCGTTGGACCACGGCTAGATACCTGATCATCCTATCATCACGGGCCTCGTACTCCCCGGTGATCTGGTTGACCACCAGCTGAGAGTCGCTAAAGGCCCTGATCTGTCTGGCACTGGCTTGACGAGCCAGGTTGAACCCGGCGATCACGACCTTGTATTCGGCCTCGTTGTTAGAGGTCGGGAAGTTGAGGCGGAGGCAATATTGAAGGAGGAAACCATCCGGACCCCGAAGAATGATGCCCGCACTACTCCCCGCTTCGCAAGAGGAGCCGTCGACGTAAACTTCCCACGTCTGGTCGGCTTCCTTGCTCGTGGGTTGCTCGGAGATGGTGTATTCTGTGATGAATTCGGTGAGGGCCTACCCTTTGATGGGCGTTCTTGGTTGATAGCCGATGTCGTACTGATTGAGCTCGATCGACCATTTGACTAGTCGACCAGAGCTCTCAGGCTTATAGAGCACGGCCTTCAGGGGTTGATCCGTGAGTACCTGGACCGAATGCGCCTGAAAGTAAGGACAGAGCTTTCGCGCGGCCATGACCAAGGCGTATGCTACTTTCTCCATCCTGGAATATCTGGTCTCGGCGTCGAGCAGGACCTTGCTTACACAGTACATGGGCTTTTGGACCCCTTCCTCTTCTCGAACGAGGACGACACTTAGCACATTCTCCGATGCGGAGAGGTAGAGTCAAAGTGGCTCGCCTGGTTCGGGCTTGCTGAGGATAGGAGGGTTGGCGAGGTACTCCTTTAACTGGGCAAAGGCCTCTTGCTACTGAGTACCCCACTCGAACCCTCCGGTGCCTCGCAGTGCCTTGAAGAACGGAAGGGACTTCTCTCCAGACTTGGAGAGGAAACGGCCGATGGCCGCCAGTCTCCCCGTTAGCCTCTGGACTTCTTTGACGTTCCTGGGAGGGGCCATGTCTATTATGGCCCGGATCTTTTCGGGGTTAGCCTCGATGCCGCGCTGGCTGACGATGAACCCTAAGAACTTCCCCGAGGAGACGCCGAAGGCACACTTCGCCGGGTTGAGCCTCATGTTGTGGGTTAAAAGGACCCCAAATGCCTCTTCCAGGTCGGCGACGTGGTCCTGTCCTTGCTGACTTTTGACGAGCATGTCATCAACATATACCTCCATGTTACGTCCGATTTGATCTTTGAAGACTCGGTTGATGAGCCTCTGGTAGGTGGCACCGGCATTTTTCAGCCCGAAGGGCATAACTTGGTAGCAGTACAGTCCCCGGTCTGTGACGAAGGACATCTTGGCGATGTCGGGAGGAAACTTTCGGATCTGGTTATAGCCCGAGAAGGCATCCATGAAGGATAAGAGCTCGTGACCAGAGGTGGCATCAATCAGGGCATCAATGCTGGAGAGAGGAAACGGATCCTTGGGGCATGCCTTGTTGAGGTCGGTGAAATCTATGCAGATCCTCCAACTCCCGCTCACCTTCTTGACCATGACGACGTTCGCCAGCCACTCAGGGTAGCTGACCTCTTGTACGAAATGTGCGGACTAGAGCTTGTCCACCTCGTCTACTGCCTGCTGTCGCTCCGGAGCGAACTTGCACTGCTTTTGGACAACAGGTTTCGAACCGGGAATGATGCTGAGTTTGTGCATGATGAGATCCTCAGAGATCCCGGGCATGTCAGAGGGCTTCAGGCGAAGAGGTCGACATTACGGCGAATGCAGCCGATCAGGGCGTTCTTGAGGTCGGGCGCCAGGGAGCAGCTTACTCGGAAGTGCTTCGACGCATCCCCTGTCTCGAACGAGACATCTTCTAGCTCATCCACTGGCTCTGGTTCTGGCTGGGTTCTTTCGGGCTCCAGCTCGACGGCATCGAGGGGAAATACACCGCTCCCGATCGCCGTCATGTAGCATGAACGGGCTGCCTCTTGATTTCCTCGGACAACTCCGACACCAGTGTTGGTGAGGAACTTCATTTTCTGGTGGAAGGCCGAGGAAACCACCTGGAGGGAGCAGGGCCCCGGACGGCCGAGTATGGCATTGTAGGTTGCCTTAACATTCACAACCATAAAGTCCATGGACTCGGTTCTTCTGTTCGGGGTCGTTCCTGCCGTGATGTCTAGGGTGACGATCCCCTCTATTGTCACTGGGATGCCAGAGAATCCGTGTAAGGTGTATCCGGCCGGCTTTAGCTTCTCACGGGAGAGCTTCAAGTTCTCGAATTCTCCCAGGAATAGAATGTTGACCGAGCTCCCGTTGTCTACGAGGATTCGCCGAACCTCAAAGTTTGCCATGCTGAGGCTGATGACAAGTGCGTCACAGTGAGGGAGCCGGACTCCCTCCAGGTCTTCTCCTGAAAAAGAAATAGGGAGTTGCTAGACTTGGGGGGAGAGAGGGCCCTGGACGGTATTGACATCCCGGATGAATGCCTTGCGGGAAGTGTTGGATTCCCCTCCCATGGGCCCTCCGTGGACGCAATGTAAGATTTCCTGGCCCATGGGCTCCTCGGGCTCCGGCTCCCACTCGGGTCGCTACCGGGGTGCTCGAGGAGGAGGGGAATCCCTCCTGTGTCTGGTATCCCTCTATTCCCGGAGGCCTTCTCTTTTGAATTCTCGGAGGTACCCTCATTGAATGAGGGCCTCAATTTCGTCCTTCAGGGCACGGTAATGATCTGTGTCGTGCCCGTTGTCCCGGTGGAAGTGACAGTAGAACTGCTGATCCCTCTTCTTGTTGGTGTTATTGGACGGTTGAGGGGGGTACTGCACGAGGTCGCTATCTTCAATCGCTAAGAGGATCGTCGACACGTTTTGCGTCAGAGGAGTGTACCTCTCGAAGCGGAGGACCGGCAGAACATTCTTCGTGGTGCCCCCGTCTCTCGGAGCTTTCTTCGCCGGCTCGACCTCGTCGGCTTTGCACTTCCCCTTCCCGGAAACTTCTTTATGGTCCTCTGGATTCAGGGCCTCTTCGGCTCGGATGTACTTTTCGACCCTATTGAGGAGGTCAGGGAAGTCTATCGGGGGCTTCTTTGCCAGGGAGGCTTTCAGCTGTCCGTGTCGGATGTTGTGCCGGAAGGCCGCCGAGGCAACCCCAGGGTCGAGGGAGGAGACCGACCTCGCCTCGGCGGTGAACCTTCGGACGAAAACCCGGAGCGACTCCCCTTCCTTCTGTCGGAGGCCGGGTAGGGACGCACTTGTTCTTTCGGCCTTTCGGCTGGTTACAAAGTGTGTGAGGAAGCTGCCCTCTAGCTGGTCGAAAGAATAGATGGAGCAGGGGGTGAGTTTGGAGAACCATTCCCAAGCCGGACCCCGGAGGGTGGCAGGGAAGGCTCGGCACAGGAGGGGATCCGATGCGCTGTGAATCATCATGAGGATTTTGAAGCCCTCCATGTGATCAGCAGGATTGCCCTCGCCATCATAGGTCTCGAATTGAGGCGGGCGGAAATTTCGGGGTATCTCCGCCTGCAGGATGAGGGCGGAGAAAGGAGGTCGGACAGGCCTGTACCCCTGCGCCGTCCTCGGGCCGCCGTCGCTGAAGTGGTTGATGCGATCCTCCATTTCTTGGAGGCGCTTCAAAATGTCATCGTCATACTCCGGTGGGATTGTTGAGGGGCGAGACACGCTGGCCTCGGCATCCGACCGTGTGTGAGAGCGGCGGACGTCCTCATCAATGGGGATCCCCCAGATGGCCCCCATGATCTCCTTTCGGAAGTCCTGGAACTCCTGGCGAGTGATCGGGGCTCGCTCGGCCCGGTTTGGTTGAGCCGGAGGTTGCCGTCCGACACGGCTGAGCGCCGGCCCCCGTCCTTGGGGCGGAGGCTTTGGATGGTTTGGGGCCGAGTTGGAAGCGGCCCTTCCCCTGCTGCGGCTGACCTGTCGGTTGAAGATTACCCCCCGGAGATCGGGTTGGATCGGACGGGAGGCACCTGGTTGGAGTCTGTGATGACCGCCGGGTGGTTGGATGCTTGAGCATCAGCGCCGACGCCCTGTGGAAGCACGTCCTGCCGACACGCTGAGGTAACAGCTCTCGTGGTTTTGGGTGCCATGTGAGCTCGGGTTGACTTCCAAATAGTTGGTGGCTGAGCTCGGACCGGTGTCCGCAATAGAGAGTTTCCCACGGATGGCGCCAACCTGATGCGGTTTGTTTTTGGGAGACATGTGGATGCACCAGGTGTGAGTTCTTACTCGATTTGTTTTGAAGGAGGAAGCTTCTATGCAGACGGCCATCGGCTGGCCGAACGGTATGGAAGTGGGCTGGAGTAGGGTGGAGGCTGGATGCTCGGCTCAGATCAGGGGGCTTGGATCCGAGGTCTGGTGTACCTGCAGACGGTCTAGGAACACCGGGGTTGGTCCCGGTGGCAGACCCTCCGACGATCTAGTTAGGCTACTGAGAGAAAGTAACAGTAACTAGGGTTTGAATGGGCAGAGATTGATTACCTGAATCTAGGGGTAGGGGTCTGGTATTTATAGGAGAAGCCAATCGGGTCTGGACCTGTTTGGGGCCGGGTCTGGACCCGGTTACCCGTGGGGCTGAAGCGGTAGAAACCCGAGCGGTATAGGGCTAACGTGGCAGACGCCCGGACGGTTTCCGGGCTGATGTGGCAGCGGCCCGGGCAGTTTTCCGACGCTGACATGTCGGATCCGGAGGATCAGGAGGGGCGCGCATCCTGAGGGGATTCCGTGGCCCAGGGTGGGACACGTCATTTCTAACCCATATCACAAGCCCCACACTCCTGTAGGGCTGGGTGAACCCGCCGTGTAGGAGTGATTCTTCGCTTCTGTAGGAAGAACAGGGTGGAAGGTGCGGTGAAAGTAGGATTTGCTACTTCCAAAAGAGGCCAGGGGGTAGGAGGAAGGGATCCCTTATTGGAGTTTGCGTGGGATGCTAAGCGTAGAAGAGTCGGAGTGACGCTCGCCGAGCCTCAGGGTCGGCAAACTAGCCTCGGAGGTCGGCGGACGACCCTCTCGCTAGTTGGAAGAGCGAGGGGACGTCGAGGTCTGTCTGGTTGAAGCTCTGTTTGCCGAAGGTCTCGGGTCGGTAGGCGAGTTCCGAAGGTCGGCAGACGATCCTCTCGCTAGTGGGAAGAGCAAGGGGACGTCGAGGTCGATCTCGTCGGAGCTCGGCTTGCCGAGCATCTGGGGTTGATAGAGGAGCTCAGAGGGTCGGTGGACGGCCCTCTTGCTAGTTGGAAGAGCGAGGAGTAGTCGAGGTCGATTTTTGCTGGAGCTCGGTTCGTCGAGCGCTAGGGGTCGGCAGCCGAGCCCGTGTCTGGGACAAAAGGAGGGATTTGGGGCTCAAGATTTCATCCGAGCTCCGAGCCTCCTATGACAAGAGGAGGGCTTACGGGGCTCGCGATGCGATCCGAGCGTTGACCCTCCCGCTGATTAGGAGGGGAATTTGCGGCTCGGAATGCTGTCCGAGCTCCGAGCTTACCGTCGAGCAGAGAAGGAGAAGTGGCTCGGGATGCCATCCGAACTCCGAGCTCCCTTGACGGTCAGAGAAGGAGGTGCGGCTGGGGATTTCATCCGAGCGTCGACCCTTTTGTGAAATAGAAAGGGACATAAGAGATTTTCTCTATAAATAAACACGCCCACCAAAAAAAAAAATCAAAAATCAAAAATAAATAAATAAATTCTTCACTTCTTTCATTTTCACTATAGAGATTCTCTCTCCTCCTTGCTCTTTCTTTCTTTAGACTTCAACTCCGACGAGTTTTCTGGCTACTTTTTGTCGTTAATTCGTCGTCGACGGGTATATAATTTTATTGTAAGTTAAGTAAGCCATGTCTAAGGTTCTTTCGGCTAGCTCCGCCTCCTCGGATCACAACGAGAGTGCGGCGCTCGTTCGTCAATCCCGCCTCTTGAGGAGGGAGAACAGAAATCCTTTGTGACCATAGTCCTTTGTAAGGATAGTCTTGATATGATCAGACTCATTAGTAGGGCGGTCCTCTAGTTTGTCGTATCGTATACCGAACCACAATAGATCCTCCAAGTCCTTGGAGTATTGACGAACAGGAGGGGGGGAGTGAACTTACAATAAAATTATCAATGAGTTCGATCGTATCAAGAGTGTCATCACAAAGGACGACCTCATGTTAATCAAAGTCACTTTTGGAGTTCTGTGAGTACGATTTGCTTTTGCCGGGCCCTGGGGTCAGGGCGTTCTGGATGATATCGAGTGAATTTTGCGTCTTCCCCTACGAAGCATTCCATGTCAGGCTTCGTATCCCCATGCATCCATTCATGAAGGCAACCCTAAACTGGTACAAGCTTAGCCCGGTGCAGTACATGCCGAACATGTGGAGGCACTTGACTGGCTTCATCTTGCAATGTCAAAAAGTGGGCACCAAACCGAGTTTGAAGATCTGAAGGAGGCACTTCAAAGTTCATTGGTCAAAAAAGTGATGGACCACTGGTATTATCTCCCTCCTCGTTCAGAAAAAGGTCTTATATAAAATCCAGACTCGATTCAGTACTAGAAGAGTAAGTACTTCATCATCAGAAGTCCCGAGCCGTGGGGGCTCCCCATAATGTGGAAGGGGATGTTCCTAAGAATGTGAAGGTCGACCCAAATGTGAGTGATGAGCGGAAGTTGAGTGACACTATCATTGGGTGTGGGTAGTTGAAATGCCTAGACGTGACGGAGGAGGTCCTCTTCATAAGGGGGATGAGTCCGATGGACCCTAGTATGCCTTTAGTTTTACTTTTATCTTGCACTTAAGTTTTAGTCTTTATCAAGCACTTTGTCTTTTTCGATTCATCCAGTTCTCATATCTCTTTTTTGTTATTTTTGTAGAATGGAAGACATGGACTGTGACACTCTGATGGCGGCTTGCGCTAACTTGCACAATAAGAAGCCAGAGGTTAAGAAGAGGAAAAGGAATGTAAGAAAGCTGGGGTCCTTGAAGATAGCCAAGCACTCTTCAACTTCCACCCTGGCAGAAATCCAGGGGTTACCGACGAAGGCGTTAATGAGCTCAACTACAGGGGGCTCTTCTTTGGGTGCACTCCTCAGCGGCGAGCATCATCCACTAATTGCCGAGACTGACATGGTCTTCACCGAGAAGGTGTAGAAGATCTACGTGCCAGACTGGAGCATCAAGCGGTCAGTGACTCGGGGAACTACCTTGAGGTGGTTAAGAATCTCTCCACTCCACTAAATTGAAAGGGGATAGCCAATGAGACGATCGACTCCTCCCTTCTCAAAATCTCCTAGGCCGGCATATCGGTCTGCTCTCTTCCATCTCAAAATCTCCCGGGCCGGTGTATCGGTATGTTCTCTTCCTTGTAGTGCAGTTTTTTTCTTCCCGGTTTTTCTAAGTTTTGAAGTTTTTCACCTCACAGATCACTTTCCATGTTGGCAATTTGATCGAGCATATTAGACTGAAAAGCTTTGGAAGGATAAGGCCACTCAGGCTGAGAATGAGAGGAAGAAGACCGCCAAGGATATCGAGGTGGTGAAGAGTCGGGAGGCGACTTAAATTGGAAAGATCACTCGTCTCAAGGCCGAGCGGAAGGAGCTGGTGTAGGGGAAGAAGGAGAGGGAGGTCATAGTTGCCAAGGTGGAAGCCAAGGCGAAGGCCCATCTCCTGGATGTGATGGAGAAGTCGTACGCCAAGACGTCCCTGGCTTTGATGGGAAGGGGAACAACCTCGAACTTAAGCCTGAGGAGGAGCTGGCTGAGGAGAAGTCTGAGGGAGAGGTGTTGTGCTATCTAGATGATCTAAACTAGACACAAATTAAAAACCTCGCAAGTGTACGAATCGCTTGGAGAAGCGTAGTGACGAGCAAGGGTCGATCCCACAGAGATTGTAGAATTTAACTTACTAACCAATAAAACAAAAATAAGGATGGTAAAGGATTGTTCTAAAAGAAAAGGAAAGGATTATAACTAAATCAAGAAGTTCTGAATTACAAATATTTATTAAGTAGTTGGGTTTTGATTTCCACCTATAGTCAGTAATGCTAAGTTGTCTTCTTCACTATTCTAGTTACTCATGTTCGTTCCTTTAAGGGCATGGTATCTACTCCTTAAAGTATTGTTTCCCTAGCCAAGAATTAGGCATGGTATCTACTCTAATTCGTTTCTTTCCTTAAGTATTTAGCATGGTATCTACTAAGTTGCACTTAAGGAAAACATAAGAACAATGGAAACGAACAAACACTCAAAGTTCTAGAAATTGGTATCAGATCTAGATCCCTCAAGTTGATTAAACCAAGAACCCCTAAAGATTCCTGTGTTACAAGTTATGAGCACGAGATACGGGTCGTCTCAATATGCTCATATAACAGATTCAGATTCAGCATACTCAAACTTGATAAACTCAGATTCTATATGTCAGTCGACTTGCTGTCACCTCAGTCGACTGCCCTTAGAATTCTGAACAAGTTTGATTATTATAAATCTATACCACTACTCTCAGGTTTAATCAATAAGTAACAGAATAGCACTCAAAAGAATAGAAGCATTACATAACTATGGTTTCAACCAACCCAACTATGAAATTAGTTCCACATAATAAGACTTTTATTGATTAACAAGTTCGAATACATGATTAGCATAAAAGAATTAGAAAGGGAAGGAATAAACTGATGTAGTTCGGTCAGATGGGTCGGCTGGCTGTCACACAGTCGACTGGCCGTTCTCTTCTTAGTACTTGATCTCCTTTTTCCTTCTTCTATGCTGATAAAGTGCTGCTCTTTGTTGATGACTTGACGATTCAGAAACTCTTGTGATTTCGTGATTTTGTGGTTGGGAGCGAGAGCGGAGGAGAGAACCAAAATAATGCCTCTTGACTGATATTTATAAACACGGCACAAGAATTAGGGTTTGCCACTTTTTCAGGAAAATCCTCCTCTTTCCTTCTTTATTTTATTGGCGATTTATTTCTTTCTCTTTTCTGCTTTTCTTCCTTATCTGCTAACCACGTGCTCTTGCCAATCCCCTGTCTCTAGTTTTGATTTGTTGGAGAAGTTATTATTCGCATATAGCCTGGGTTCAGATAGATTTGGATCTAGATACGGCTGCATCTTATCTTTTCACTCTGCCGCATACCATTCGACTTATGTTGGGTGTGAGCTGACTGATGCTGAGACATCTGTGGCTTCATGATTCCTCAGTCAAGTCGACTGATGTTGAGGCAGTCGACTGTGCCGAGCCCCAGTAATCTCTCTGTCCGGTCGACTGATGAAGAGCAAGTCGACTGTTGCACTGCAGTTCCCTGTATATCATCTTCTCAGTCTGTATAGTCTGGAATCTGCTTCGTTTTGCTGCTTTTGGTTGTTTCCTATGGAAAAGAGAAAAGAAGAGTAAAATACCACATATAAAGCATTTGATTGTCTAATTGCACTCAGATTATTGCTCCTAAATGTGAATATTCTTGAGTTCATCAAGAGGGCGCAAAGGAGGGCGAGGAGGAAGGCAAGGGGGTTGAGAAGGAGGCCCCGAAAAAGCCCAAGGTGGAAATACGGCTCCGAAGAAGGATGAGGGGGCGGAGGATAAAGGAGCAGGTGAAACTTCTACTCCTTCGGTGGTGACAAGCGATATGGACCCTTGATCCTTTTCTCTTCAGTGGCGAAGGACTCCTATGGCTCCTACGGCATCCCGAGCGGGAACCATCATCTCGGGTGCGCTTCTCGTCTAAGCGCCAAGGGAGGACCGTCCCTACAAGCCGGACATCGATCACGCCATGGAGGTCTGACTGTTCAGGATGCGTGGAGGAAGGGGTGGATGTGCAGATCAACCCTCAGTTCTCGACTAGACGGGGTTCAAGACGAAGGTGTTGGGAGCCCGCTGACGCAACCCCGTTGGAAGGAGGCCGTGAGGGAGGGGGCAGATCGCCTTGGCGGCTTGTGGCAATCGTCGTTTGCTTTCTTCTTGGGGGCATGGATGAAGGTGTTTTCAGTGGATGGATCTGATCAGAGAAGCGGATGTATAACTTTCCCATAGACGACAACAATTCTGTTGCTGCTAATTTTGGTGTGGGAGCAATCAGATTTATGTGTTCTTTTATTGAGGGAAAAGACTGATCTTGAATGCCTGGATCTAAATCTGGACGGCTGGAAACACCCGAGGATCCTGCAAAAAGTCTCACACCGGAGGTGGCTCCGTTGTAAGACCGTCTGACGCTTAAGTCAGTCACCAGAATAAATATTAGAGTTTTTTTAGTGGAGAAATATTAATTATCTTTAACTGATAGAAGAGGGAGGATAATCGTAGGCTATGAATCAATTATAGAAGATAGACAAAACATGTATCTTTTAAGATTCGGTTGGAGATTCTTGTAGTGAAGGGGTAGAGTTAGCATTTAATCTCTGCTTTGGGAGGATTTGACTGACAGATATAATGGGCTGGAAATCTCCTTCTTCTTGGGTTGCGAGTCATAAATGTAGATCCGGTTGGGCTGATGGGCTTGAAGACGGCACATATTCTTTTAGTATACCTGTTGTTGCTATAAAATTACTGTACTGCCCTTAAAAGCTTTGAGGTGCGCGCTGAGATTATATCAATACTAAATGCCTTTTTGTAATGCTATCTTATGTCATATGTGTACTTCAATAATAAAAAAAAGTAATGCTACACCCACTACTAATTTCACTATATTTTTCTTCACTATCTTAGGTGGCATACTCCAATAGATGAGGGAAGAGAGAGTAGGTGGGGAAACTCTCCAATATGAGTATGTCACCTAAGATAATGAAGATAATGGTAGTGAAATTGGTAGTGGATGAAGCATTACTCATAAAAAAAATAATACCCACATAATTACTTAGTTGATCTTTGGTACTCCAATAGTTTGGGGTATACTTTTCTAAATAATCTTTCCTAAGCATCAACGATATATCCTATATGCTAAAAAATCTAATATGTGAGCGATGCATTCACAATTTTACCTTCTTTCTTTGTAAGGATTGTGCTTTCGCAGCTAATCTCTACTATTTTAATTACACTTTGAAAATTGAGGAACATCATTAAATGTTTCATATATATACACCCAAATTCTAACTATTCATTTGGGCCTACTAACTAATTTATTAACGAGTAATGTCAAAATTCAAAACTCACCGAAACTTCATGGCTTTTTTTTTTTTTTAATGTGCATCCTCTGTGCTAATCATCTGGTAATTATTGATGTATATAACTCAAAAATAACACATACACATATTAAGATATCTAAGATGCATCTAACACTGTAGGCTGAAAATCTAATATGTTCTATGAGGTGCTTAAAATGCACCCTCTTTCTTATTAAGGATTGTGATTCAGCTGAATGTTAACGTTAAAAAACTTAAAAGTAACACATCTGCATCCTAGTTATTATGTTTTATGAATTGTTATAAATAGGATTGTTCCGCGAAATATTGATGTATATAAGGGTAATGCTACACCTACAATCTATTCTTACAACCTTTCTTTTACAACCTTAGTGTTAGGATCGTGAGAAAAACAACAGAGATAAATTTGAGAAGAAAACAACACAAATATTATTTCTCAATCTCAAAAGATTTACAAAAAAGCTCTCAATACTTTATAAGCTCTCTGTGGCTATCAATCTCTATTTTTCTCTTCAGTTGAGTGTGTCTTCAAATGAAGAAAATAGTGAGAATTTATAGGAGGGGAAGAGACACCATGTTTTCGAAGAGACATCATGCTTCGGAAAAGACACCATGCTTCGGAAGAGACACCATGCTTCAGAAAAGACACCATGCTTCGGAAGAGACACCATACTTGCATCAAACGTTGTCATGCATCAGCATGCACCAAACGTTGCATGCATGAATGCATGCTCTTTTGTGGCGGGACCTACAATTCTCCCCCTCACGCCACATCTGCACCAATCGTCATCTCTCATCCATTCCAGTTATGTCTCTGCATAACTCTAGTTTCTCCCGAGACACAATCTTTGTCAACATGTCTGCTGGATTCTCCTTCGTGTGGATCTTCATCAGTTTCAACAATTGTTGATCCATCACCTCGCGTATCCAGTGATAGCGAATATCAATATGTTTTGTTCGGGAATGGTACATTGAATTCTTGCTCAAATCCAGAGCACTCTGACTGTCACAATGTACCTTGTAGTCATTCTGCTTCATCCCGAGTTCTTGTAGAAATCGCTTTAACCACAACATCTCCTTGTCAGCTTCAGCGGCAGCAATGTACTCTGCTTCTGTCGTAGATAGTGCAACACACTTCTGCAACCTTGACTGCCATGACACAGCTCCCCCTGCAAAAGTGTAGATAAAACCAGAAGTCGATTTTCTACCATCAAGATCTCCGACCATATCTGCATCTGTATAGCCTTCCAAAACTGGATCAGCTCCCCCGTAACACAAACATATCTTTGAAGTACCCTTAAGATACCTGAGAATCCACTTAACAGCCTCCCAATGCTCATTTCCTGGATTGGAAAGAAATCTGCTTGCCACACCCACTGCATGTGCAATATCCGGCCTCGTACACATCATTGCATACATCAGACTTCCAACCGCTGAAGAATAAGGCACAACTTTCATTTCCTCGATCTCTTTCCTGGATGAGGGACACGAACTCTTGCTCAACTTGAAATGATTAGCCAGTGGGATGCTAACTGGCTTGGCACCCTCCATGTTGAATCGCATGATTACCCGTTCAACATATTTCTCTTGAGATAACTACAATCTTCGGGCCTTTCTGTCTCGAGAGATGTTCATACCTAAAATCTGCTGAGCTGGCCCAAGGTCCTTCATATCAAAGACCTTAGAGAGTTCTATCTTCAGCTGTCTGATCTTCACTGCATCTTGTCCGACGACCAACATGTCATCGACATATAGTAACAATGCAATGAAATTTCCATCAGGGGACCTTTGAATGTAGACGCATTGATCTGCAGCAGTCCTCTTGTAGCCTTGACTCACCATGAATGAATCAAACTTCTTGTACCATTGCCTTGGTGCTTGCTTGAGGCCATACAAACTCTTCTTCAGCTTACATACGAGATTCTCTTTCCCTGGAACCTCGTATCCCTCTGGCTGCTCCATGTAAATTTCTTCATGCAGATCACCGTGAAGAAATGCAGTCTTCACATCCATTTGTTCAAGCTCCAAGTCTAGGCTAGCTGCTAATCCGAGCATGACTCGAATTGAAGTCATCTTTACAACTGGAGAAAAAATCTCACCAAAATCGATGCCTTTCTTCTGAAGGAATCCTTTGACCACTAGCCAAGCTTTGTGCTTCACCACCTTTCCGCTGCCATCTTTCTTGAGCTTGAATACCCACTTGTTCTTTAGTACCTTCTTCCCTCCTGGAAGCTTAACCAAATCGTAGGTTTGGTTCTTCTCTAAAGAGTCCATCTCATCCCGCATAGCGTGCAGCCAGTTGTCTTTGTCTGGATGAGACAATGCTTCCTGGAAATTCTCTGGCTCCCCTTCATCAGTAAGAAGAATGTACTCTAATTCTGGATATTTAGTAGACGGAACATGGCCTCTTTCAGATCTACGTAGCTGAGGCTCACTCGTCTCAGGCGGTGTATCATTATTTTGTACTGGTTCTGCAGCTGTGAAAGGTTGCGGCTCCCCAGGCTCATCAATCCCTTCTTCCTCCTCCTCTGGTTCTGCTTCTAGTTCTTGATCAGACACATCATCATCTGCGGCAGCTTGTACTGGTACTGTATCTGGAACAAAGTCCTGAGTACTGTCAGGACTTTCAGCAATTGTAGGCTTTTCAGTGTCCCCATATGTCTGATTTTCATGGAACACCACGTCTCTACTTCTGATGGGCTTCTTCGTCTTTAGATCCCATAGCCTGTATCCAAACTCCTCGTCTCCATAGCCTATGAAAATGCATGGAGTGGTTCTCGCATCGAGCTTCTGCCTGAGCTCCTTTGAGACATGTGCATAAGCCAGACATCCAAATGTCCTCAGGTGAGAGTAGGAGGGGTTTTTGCCGGTCCATTTCTTCTCCGGGATGTTGAAATTCAGCGGGACTGATGGAGAACGATTGATCAAGTAGCAGGCGGTGCGAACAGCTTCTCCCCAAAATGGCTTTGGCAGCTTTGCTGTGCTGAGCATACTTCTGACTCTTTCCATGATTGTTCGGTTCATTCTTTCTGCTACCCCATTGTGTTGCGGGGTACGTGGAACCGTCTTCTCGTGTCGAATGCCCTGACTCTTGCAATAGGCATCAAAACTCCTGGATGTATACTCGCCTCCGTTATCTGAGTGGAGGCACTTCATCTTCTTCCCCGGTTCACGCTCTACCATGGCATGAAATGATTTGAAGCTTTCCAAGACCTGATCTTTTGTCTTCAGAAAATACACCCACACCTTCCGAGAAGCATCATCAATAAATGTCAGAAAGTATTTGTTACCGCCTAGCGACTCCACCTCCATGGGACCGCAAACATCAGAATGTATCAGACTGAGCAACTCTGATCTCCTTGTCGAAGAGGAACTAAAAGAGACTCTTCGCTGCTTGCCAAATAAACAGCTGCTGCAAGGTTGAAGCTCTGCATTCTTGGTAATGGAGATAAGATTTTCCTTCATCAAGGTTGATAAACCTTTCTCACTCATGTGACCGAGTCTCTGGTGCCACAATTTCTGCGAAGCTTCATGTTCAACAATATTGAGACTCTCCACATTGATCTTCACATGAGTCTTGTACAAAGTGCTGCAGAGATGTCCACGAGCGATCACCATTACACCTTTCAGCATCCTCCACGAGCCATTGCAAAAACGTTTATCATAGCCCTTTTCATCTAGGGCTCTCACCGAAAGAAGATTTTGTCGAAGTTCAGGTACATGGCGAACATCCTGCAGTGTGATTGTGCACCCGGCATCAGTCTGCATCCGAACGTCACCAATTCCGACAATCTTAACAAAGCTAGAATTGCCCATCCTCACCGAGCCAAAGTCTCCAGCTTTGTACGTCGTGAAGATGTCCTTTCGAGGAGTGGCATGGCAAGATGCTGCAGTATCTACCACCCATTCTACGCCCTGATTCGACACATGGAGGCATGTCTCATCCTCATGAGAGCAAAGAGCCACACCTTCTAGTACTGTGACTTGTGCATCTCCTTCCTTCTTTGGTTGTGACCTTCCCTGACCGCCTTGCTTTTGTAACTTCCAACAATTTCTTTTCATGTGGCCTGGTTTGCCACAGTGATGGCAGTTGTATGCAGGCCTCCTCCCATCACTTGATTTGCCTCTCGATCTGCCTCTGCTTTGGCTCCTGCCTCTCCACCTGCCTCGATCTTCCTCTCGCTGTCTCCCACGGACTTCTGTGATGCAGGCTTGTGCTTCTGTGCCAACGTCCTTTCTCCGAGCTTTCTCATTGAATAGGGCATCCTTAACCATAGACATGGTAAGATTGCCAGTCGAAGCCGAGTTGCTGAGGGAGACCACCAATGTCTCCCAACTGTCTGGAAGAGAGCTGAGAAGTAGAAGTGCCTGTAACTCATCTTCAAGTGGTAACTCCACTGAAGATAGCTGATTCACCAGGCTCTGAAACTCGCTGGTGTGTTCTGCTACAGAAGTTCCTCCCTGTAGCTTCAGGTTCACCAACCGTCTCATCAGCAGGGCCTTATTTCGAGCTGTCTTGGCCTGGTACATATCCGCCAGCTTCTTCCAAAGGGCAAAAGCATCCGTCTCCTGGGCAACATGATGGAAGACACTGTGATCGATCCACTGTCGAATCTGACCGATCGTTTTCTTGTTCATCTTCTTCCAGTCCGCCTCATTGGTAGCTTCAGGTCTCTCTCCCTTCTCCTCAATAGGATCAAAGAGATCTTTACAACTTAGGAGATCTTCCATCCGAGGTCTCCAAAGTGTATAGTTGGTGGCAGTAAGCTTGATCATGGCTCCAAATGATGATGATGATATTGATTCCTCCATCGACATCTTGATCTGCAAAGGCTTTTGGCACTCAACAACTCAACCTCGCTCTGATACCACTTGTTAGGATCGTGAGAAAAACAACAGAGATAAATTTGAGAAGAAAACAATACAAATATTATTTCTCAATCTCAAAAGATTTACAAAAAAACTCTCAATACTTTATAAGCTCTCTGTGGCTATCAATCTCTATTTTTCTCTTCAGTTGAGTGTGTCTTCAAATGAAGAAAATAGTGAGAATTTATAGGAGGGGAAGAGACACCATGTTTTCGAAGAGACATCATGCTTCGGAAAAGACACCATGCTTCGGAAGAGACACCATGCTTCGGAAAAGACACCATGCTTCGGAAGAGACACCATACTTGCATCAAACGTTGTCATGCATCAGCATGCACCAAACGTTGCATGCATGAATGCATGCTCTTTTGTGGCGGGACCTACACTTAGGTGGCACAATTTTATAGGAATGTATTGTAGAGTAGGTGGAAGTGGGTTGTACACATCTTCAATGAGATTGAGCCACCTAAGGTTGTAAGGTTGTAAAGGTTGTAGGTGTAGCATTACCCTGTATATAACTTAAAATAACTCACAATATCCTAGTTATGTTTAGAATAATGGGTTTGACGTAGAGTCTGGGTTAATTTCCTGAAGAGCATCGGAATCCCTTTCATGTAGCATTTCATGGATCAGCACCATTCATATCTTCATTTCTATAACAATCTACGAATAAGAATCAATTGCTTTGAAAATTATTTACCCGTGAACATTGATATGTTTGATTCATGAGGACAATATTTTGTAACCATTTCATGTCTCACTTCAACAGATACAAAGTTTAGTAACCCATTGACGTCTCATTCAACAACTATTTAGGTATGAGATCAAGATGAACATTTACGGGTTAACTCAAGACAGTGATTTCACCAGTACTCTGAGAAAATCCTGTCGTAGTAATGGACACAATATTGTCACACACAAATTTCGTCGACGAGTTTGTAGCATGAATTCTAACGAATTTTACATATCTCCATATTGCATTGTTTTTTGGTCTCCTTAGAGCATCTGTAGTCGTTCGTTCGTGGGCTAAAATTTTGGGTATTTGAAAAATGGAAATAGAAAATATGAGTTTTCGCTGCAGTCGTGTAAGCCAAAATTTGGGTTTTCGCATTTTCTTTTTCCTCATATGAAAGATTATCTTTCGTCCTAGCGAAGTGTAGACGTAAATAAAAAACGACGGAGTATTATTTACCGTCTGTCCAAAGGAGAAAAAAAAATCACATGGGACGGCAAAGATCTCTCGTCCGACCGAAATTTTTGTATAGGACGGGATTTAATCTTTCGTCCCAAGCTATATTTTTTATTTTTAAAACTATTTTTTAAAAGAGATGAAGGGTATTAAAGTTGTCCACAAAACATTTTGGGGGAAAAAAAATTGAAGGGATGGTAGATAATCTATGGTAGATAATCTACCATCCCACTCTTTTTTTTTTTGTTTTTTTTTTTTTCAATTTGAAGAGACGGGACATGTCCTTCACTATTTTTTTATTAATTCATCGAACGACAGATTATATCCCGTCCAACGATGTTTCAGCTGAAAATGTGTAGGGATGGAGTTTAATTTACCGTCCGACGTCTCCGACGAAAGATTATCTTTCGTCACATAAACGGACGAAAGATAATCTGTCGTCGGCTATATTTTGGCAAAAGTCATTTCATCTACCAAATTTGGTCGTCCATTGTTCACGCGATCGCTATTTTTTGGGAAAATGGCAAACGACTACAGCAATTTTTTTTCCAAATTTTCAAAAAAATGGGTAAATGGCAGACGACTACAGATGCTCTTAGAGCATCCACTGTCGTTTTTTAAAAATCCAAAAATGGAAACCAATTTAGAAAAAACGCTCACAATCGTTTGCTAAAAACCCATCTCTACTACTATAATGGGAGAACCCCTTAGTCAGTAACCGCGTCAGTAACCCAACCCGTGCAACGCACGGGTTGGGTTACTTTGGTAAATATTTTCGAAAGTGGACCTGTTTGGTAAATATTTTCGAAGGTGGATCAGTTTGAAACTTATTTTCTTTTTAATTATGGACTAACTTGGGACAATATTTTCGAACGTAGACCTGTTTTGTAAATATTTTCGAAAGTGGATCGGTTTGGAAATTATTTTCTTCTTACCCTTTTCATGATCCTTCAATTTTTTCCACGTGCACGTGTGCACGTGTATAATACTAGTAAGTTATAATAGGAGATGATGTTCATCCGTTTGATGAAGGGACGGATGAAGTAGTGCCGTCTGTGGTTAAATAAAAATAAAAACAGATGAGAGACGGATGATGGTGTTCCGTCTCTCATCGACACAAATTTCTTTATAAAAAAAAAACACTCATGCAAACACCCCAGAAGGATGGTGTGTTTTTCTGATTTTTTTTTTAACCAAAAAAAAAAACGTTAGACGGATGACCATGCTCCGTCTTATTCATTTGATTGTGAAAATTTAGAAATAACGATAGCAGTCATCCATTCGAAATGTGAAATCCTAAAAGCTAAATATGGAAAACTTAGAAAAAATCATAGTGGATGCTCTTATAATTGTATCAGTATTCTTACATAATTTACAAACATCGTTTCAAGTTAAATTTAATTAATACTGCTTTACCACTCATAGTTGTTGGTGAAATGTCCAAAATTAGCGAATTTAACCTGACAATAATTGACTTGTAAAAATGGGGAAATATGAGAGAATCACAATAACAGTAAAAATGTGAAAGGAGATTGATTGTTGGTAAGAACAAAACTAAGAAGGAGGTCATAAGTTTCCTGAAGGTAAAAAAGAAGGGAAAGATGGGATTATCTTGCATATCAAGTGATGTCGAAGGCGTAGGTTTCAAAAATGACAATCAGAATGCAACTGAATTTGAGATCGATCACATAATATCCTTTTACCCTACGAAGTGAAGGATTACATATCAAACAAAAGAAAAACAACCAACTAATGCAAAATTTGCATGAAGAACCCAAATACCAGTTGATACTCGGTAATTCACATGAGATTTTTGTATGATTTATGGACATATAAAGATTATGTATCTAAGACAACATGATCATAAGCATTACATCAAGGTAATTAGTATCAACTGTTACAAACCTCAAAAGTGGTGACGGTAACTAGTACTGCATAAAAATATCTAAATGTCTAAATTGGTGAAAATCAGTATCAAGTAAAAGTAAAAGAAGTAAAGCAAAAAAATTTGAAAGCTTTTTGACAAGATCATGACCCCCCAAAAAAACTTGAAATATGCTAACCATAATGCCCAGTGCAAGCAAAGTTAGTGAGAAAAAAAAGCCATAGTGCTAATTTGAGAGTACTATATATTCAAAGTATTGAAACCATGAGCTCCTCCTGTTTCACAATTTATCTCCATGATAACGAAGGTTGAAGTAACTGATTTTTGATATTCGAAAGCATTCACATAAGTTTTGCATTTATCCCTTAATCATACAACAACTTTATAAAGAATATAAAATCTAAGATCTCAGAATAATTTTAAGAAAAAAGAATTACTTGATCTGTTTCATAATAGCAACATTCCTTGGCCAATAACCTGAAGATCCTATATGCTTCTTTTCCATATTTTCAAAACAAGGCCCTCAACCTAACAATGTAAAAAAGGACTAAAGAATACAATTTTCAGAAAAGCAACAATGAAGGTTGATTTAACAAAAGCTTTATTTCTCTTAAATGCATACAATTTTAAACAAAAGTACCGCTTTGTTTTTGCAAGTTCCAATAATTCCGTTCAAATCTACATCAGGAGATCCATGAATAACAATGTCAAAGACCAGAAGCCAGAGGACAGAAATAAAGCTAAACATATTAGACTTGTATTTTCATAGATATGCTTTAAACTGTCACCAATTGTATATAATGCCCGTCTCCTCTGTGCATAGGCGACAACCAAGTTGTTCATGGATTACTCTAACAAGTTCCACTGCGATCCCTTTTACTCTCACCCATTCTAAGATTGCATCCATTGATGCTATGACTAAAAGAGAGCCAGGGAGATTCAAAATATCAATTATTTAAGCAGCATAATTGTTTAACAAACACATGCCAAAATGAAAATAAACAAAGAAGCAAATTTAAAATTCATGGCTCTAGTTCAAATATTTTAGCAGATTCAATGAGCTTAATTAAAAGACACATGGACATGGTTATTACACTGTAAATATATAACATCTCCTAAGTCCTCCCTTCCTCTCCTCTACAACCCTCCGCTGTGTTTGAAATAATTTTAAAACTCAATAGTCTATACACAGAATTATCTTAGCTGGTAAAACTTTGAATTCAGTTTGATGATATGTCACTTTTGTTACGGCACTAATAATTATAATTTCATGCCCGACAGTAAAGGAACCTAGCTCGATAACTTCGAACTATTTATGATATCACAGCAGGTTGATTAATTCTCTTTTAAATCACAATTCATCTTAAGACTCTTCACCATCATACCTTCCATGATAACATTATGTTCTTCATTTCAAAAACTCCTTGGGGCTACATCTACTACGAGTCAATCACGTTGTTATCTTTAACTACATCTACTGCGAGTCAATCACGTTATGATTACATTTTTTTTTTTTTTTGGGGGGGGGGGGGGGGGGGGGGGGGGGGGGGGGGGGGGGGGGGGGGGGGGCGACATAGTCAACTTATGTAATGCAAGTCAGCAACAAATACAGTACAAAATGTGTTAGAAAATCAGATCTTACCAGAATTTTTGTCTTAGAACTCTGTTCACGTTTAGATTCTGTCATTGCCTCCAGTACTTTACCAGCATCAGGATTCAACCTTGTACTTATATTGTCAACACACGCCTGCAAATAATAGGAAGAAAATATGTAAAGAACCAGAAAATTACTGTGAATAGGATGCTTTGAAATATCATGAAAAAGGGACAATTTCTCCCTTCCTTGCTTATAACTTCAAAAACTCCCAAGGACAGGCAATTTAAGTTGAGAGTAAAGTACAAAAAAATTTGAGCAGGATGGTAAAATTTACAAAAATAAATATTGAGCAGGAAAGTAACATCAGGAAAATAGATAAAGACTGCCCAAAACACATGTGTGAATCACACTGTCTTGTATTACAGATGATACACGCATAAATTTTAAATTTTTTTTGAAGAACCAGCATCACAGTTTATGGTGTCCCAACTACACAGAAAACTAGAAGTCATTACAAGCATAAAAATTAATTACATAATTTTCTAAATACATTTTGATGAAGATTCAATACAGAAGTACTCAAATGAAGTTAAAATTAAGGCATATGGCAGCTATATGGCAGCTAGATGAACAAGGCAGGAGAGAAATGATGGGGATGGATAAACAATTTTAAATGCATTAGGATTTTGGCAATAACATAAGTTAATAGAAAGGTAGAATTGATGGAGGAACGGGACACTCTTATTTATAAAATCTATGCACTTTTGGCAAAAGGGTATACTTTTTCTTTTTTATTTATCTTGAAGCAAAGATTATATTTCATGTTCAGTTATCGGATAACTTTGTACATGACAATTTTGCACGTGGGGAAAATTGGGGGAATGAAAAGGGCAAAAAAAAATCTACTAGCACGTGCGTTGCACGGGTTGGGTTAAGGACAAATTACACTAAGGCCTTCTCCCATTATAGTAGTAGAGATAATGAAATCAAATAGGTGCCCTTTAAATGATTTCAACTCATAAAAATATATTATTAATATCATAAGAAAATAGACATTGAAACTGGTTCTCATCAAGCTCGCCCATTTCCTCCTTCCTTTCTAGCTCCTCATTCTCGTTAAGAGTATCCTCTTTTCTTTTAAAAATATTCCCGAACGTCAGGATATTCCATTTCTTTAACCTTCTTCTGAGAGTAGAAAGTTTTTTGTTCAGCCTGACGGCTGGTTCTACCAGGTCGATCACCTCTTCCCAGGTACTCTTCACCATTTCGTGACAGTCGTTGTTGGTCAGTCACATTTTCTCGAACCGGAAGATTCTGTCTTTTTCCTCCCTCTTCTCTAGTACCAATGAGGATAGGAACGTGATCCGATATATTTCAAACACATGATCTTTGCCATTGCTTGGGGAAACTTCGTTTACCAATCAGTAGAAACTAGAATCTTATCAAGCTTCGCAAGACTCGGCTTCCTACGTCGGTTAGACCACGTAAAGCTCCGGTCATTAATCGGGATGTCCATCAACCTCAAGGTTGATATCAACAGATTGAATTTCCTCATATCGTGCCCATTGCCAAGTCCTCCCTTTCTCTCAAGTATGTATGAAGATATTGAAATCCCCCCTACTACCCAAGGTAAACTCTGTCTTTCCCTGATGTGTAGTAACCCATCCCAAAATTGTTGCCTGTGGATCCTCTTATTTGGGCCATACACCGCCGTGATGGTTTGCTGCCACCCATCGTTCCTTCTTTGAACCACCACCGAAACAATAAAGTTCCCCACCCAGTCATCCAGTAAATCAAATTTGCTGGTATTGACCCCTACCCCCCCCCCCCCCCCCCCCCCACCCCCCCCCCCCCCCCCCCCCCGACGCCCCTATAGCGTCCCTAACCCTCCAATCCTGGATATGGTCTAACTTGAGACCTCTGATAACCAAGTCAATTGGTTGAGCTAATTTAGTCTCTTCCAAGCAGACAATGTCGCTATTGTTTTTCCTAACAACCTCCCCTACCATTCTGCGCTTGGCCACCTTGCCAAGCCCTCTAACGTTCCAGAAGATGATGTTACCCATAAAAACTATCATTACCACCTTCTATCTGCAGAGTTGAATCCAACTCTACCAGACTAAGGGACACGCAATCCACCTTCGTACCCCCTTCTAAACCCCGTTGTACGTTATCAATATTATCCAATTTCCTGCCCTGAATAACATCAATAATATTGGTGTGTGCATTATGATGCAGATTAATACCATAGATGTTTGCATGCTGAATTAACAAGTAATTCGGAATTGAACCAAATATAGAAATATTGGGATTTGTACCTGCGATGTATTCATAACTTTTTCGCTTTCCCACCCTTTTGTAAGTCTCTTTGACAGTCATTGGCTTGTCCCCTTTGCTACGCTGTCTAACACTGCGTCTGTATCCCTCCTTCGCTGTTACAGCTTTTGCCTTCTTACTCGCTTCTACCTCCGTGGCTTCCTCAGCGATACTTAGGATCTCTCTAACATCTCCCGATTGTGGCTCCTCAGACCTGTTGGATTCAGTTTCTGACTTTGAGGAGACCTCTGATTTCTGCTTATTGGCTATAGCCCAGTTGCCCAGCATAGCCTTCACTCTCTTTTTAACTTCACGTTGAACTCTTTTTTCAACCTCCTTTTTTAGTAACTTTTCAATTTGTGGACCCTCCTCCTCGTTTGTTGCCTCTTCTTGACTCACTGGATTTTTAATACCCGTGCTCGAAGACTCTTTAAACAGAATGGACCCTGCTTCATGCCCCTGTCCTAGGCCCATAACTGTTTCACAATGGCCCAAACCAACTTCGAGCTCCTGACACTTCAAAAAATCCCTGTTCGCGCCTTTCTCTGGCATCGCAAGTGAGGTTCAGCGCTTGCCCTTCCCCTCCTGTGCTGACATGACTTCCCCATCACCTACGTATGGGTCTACCTGCCATTTCTCTTTCGCAATTCGTTCTTCCGCAGCACATCCCTCTACACTGTTCCCCTCGGGCCCTACAAACGTCACAATTTTGCGCAATTCCACAAGAAAAGCGGCAGTAGGCTCAGCTGAGCTGTGTCCCTAGGGCCCCACTTGCAAATACAGCTTCGCCATGCCAGCTGCATTTGTACTTGGACACTGTACCGGCCTCGTGCTCTTACATGCGGGCAAGATATTCAAGAGACTTACATAAAAGATGAGATTATGTGGCGACAACGATCGAGGGTCAAGTGACTGACAGAAGGGGATGCTAATATTAAATACTTTCACAAGGTCGCTAGTATGCGACGCAGACAAAACTACATTCACTCCTTGGACATCAATGGGGCATCGATATCAGATGAGGGACATATAGCTAATCACGTTGATGCTATGTTCAAGAAATTATTCGGGCAAAACAGGGTTGGACAAAGTGAGTCCAATGAAAATATATGGGAGGAATTGCAGGGAGAGAACCGCACTAGAGTGGAGGCTTTACAGGCACCATTCACAATGGTTGAGGTGAAGGCGGTGGTGTGGGGGATGGGACAAGATAAGGCGCCAGAACCAGATGAGTTCCCTATTTTCTTTCTATAAGCAATTTTGGGATATTATTAAACTTGACATTATGGACATCATGAATGCATTCTATGATGGTAATCTGAACTTGGAGAGACTCAACTACGCTCAGTTTGCATGATCCCTTAAAAAACAAGTTACGAGAGAGGTGGGTGACTTTAGACCAATCAGTTTGATTAAATGTTCGGTAAAAATCATTACGAAGGTCCTCGCAAATAGACTAGAAAGGATAATAGGGGACATTATCGAGGACTACTAGACTGGATTTATTGCAGGGAGGGATATTCTAGAAGGGGTAACATTAGTCCAGGAGGTCATTCAGACACGAAGAGACGTAAGAAGGCGGGGATGCTAAAATTAGACTTTGAGAAGGCATATGATAAGGTCGAATGGAAATGCTTATTGGAGATTCTTGAGAGGAGCAGGTTCGGTGATAGGTGGATCGGATGGATCAAGACCTGGCTAACGACATCCAAGGTCGCAAGCAAACCAGATGTAGGAGTGGACTGAGATAGGGAAACCCACGTTCACCAATGTAGTTCACTTTGGTGGCTGACGGGCTACATAGAATGCTACATGCCTATAGAGAAAATGGACTGATTAATGGGCTTGGTATGAGGAGGGGTATCTCTGCAGTTATGAATGTCCAATATGCAGATGATACTTTAATCTTCGGTGAGTGTGATGTGGCGCAGACAACTTTTTTGAAATGGGGTCTTTATCTTTTTTAGGGGTGGTCAGGGCTAAAGATTAACTTCCACAAAAGTTCCATCACATTCTTAGGCGATACGGGGGAAGAGGGGAACACAATAGCCGATTTTCTTAATTGCTCGATCCAGAAACTACCGATCCAGAAACTACCGATTTAGATACCTAGGATTACTGATCGGTACCGGAAATATCAGGAGGGTGGACTGGAATGGTATCATAGAGAAGATAGCTAGCAGACTGGAAGAGTGGAAAGGCAAAATGCTATCATTCGGGGGACGTCTTATCCTGCTAAACTCGGTGGTCAGCTCTATCCCGCTGTACTTTATGTCATTTTACGAAATGCCGGTTTGGGTTTCCAAAAAAATTGACAAACTAAGAAGACGGTTTCTCTGGCATGGGTCGGGGGAAGAAAGGGAGTATGCGTTAATCAAATGGGGAATAGTGTGCAAGCGAAAAGAATTGGGCGGATTGGGGGTTGTCAATATTCGCCAAATGAACCAAGCCTTACTAGGGAAATGGTGGTGGAAACTCAAAGTAAAGACTAGGTCAAAATAGGGTAGACTGATAAAGGCGACTTACATGAAGAATGGTTGCACACACCAAAAACAGAAAAATAAGGGGTCCATGTCCAGATTTTGGCGAGGAGTCAGCTGTACTAGAGACATGTTCATCTCAAGGGTAACATTCTCCATAGGAAATGGGGCTACTACATATTTTTGGAAGGATAAATGGTGCGGCACTATCAACCTAAAGAGAAGATTTTCAGAAGCATACAAATTCACGGCTGATAAATATGATAAGGTTACCAGACACTGGAGGAATGATCAATGGAGACCAAGACTTACAGGTGGATTAACCAGTGAGGCTAGAAGACAAAAACATGAACTTATAGGCTTCTTACAGGACTGGAAGCCAACAGGACTTGACCATGAAGACAAAGCTAAATGGGAGGGAGAAAATGGTGGCATATACTCGGTGAAATCGGCATATAAAAGGCTAAACGACGGGGGAGTTAGAGTATACGACACAATCTGGAAGGTAAAAGTTTCACTTAAGGTCAAGACTTTTAATTGGTTAGCATGTAGAAACGTCATTCTCACACGGGATAACTTGGCAAGGAGAAGGTGGCAGGGATCGGTCCAGTGTGCTATGTGTAACCAGGATAACGATATGGTGGAACATCTACTACTGACATGCAATTTTGTGAGGCCTATTTGCGGGGGATCTACTACAAAGAATGGGGAGATCAGGGGCAGGACCGCAAACAGTACTAGACGCATGGGGGGATGGAGATATGGGCACATTGGCAGTAGCAACTTCGATATTTGGGGTATTGGAGTTGCGGCTATATGCTGGGGCTTATGGTTAGAACGGAACAATAGAATTTTTAGACTAACACACAGACACATCATGCATCAACAAATGCTTTTCAAGATTAATGCTAATATCATATTCTGGTCTAAAACGGCAGGTGAAGAACAAACGAAGAAGATCAAGGATATGTACACCGACACTGTTCATGCAACCAATGGGGTAGAGTCATAACAAAGGGAAGGTACACCAGAGGAGGAATGATCGCCTGCGATGATAAGGGAGGAGCATGCACTACTTGTGACGTTGTATTTTTGGAACATGTATTTTGACTTTTGTATTTCTATTATGTTGGAGTCGGTCAACACCATGTGTGGAAGAGAGGGTCCTCTTTTGGGTAAGGAGAATGAGTATCATGGCCCGACTGTGGGATACATGAATATCGTTGCCTGGTTGAATATTTTTGTTATGTTTGTTTTGTTAAAAACTTTTTAATGAAACACGGGAGGCTGTGGCCAACCTTTTATGATCAAAAGAAAAAGAAAATAGACATTACAAATTGTCCTGACCAATAGACTAACTTCAGCAATCTAGGGAATTCTAATGATTTTATGATTCCCCAACCATAACTGAAGCCTGGAAAAAAGATTTCAACATCAATCTAAACCACTTGGTACTAGAAACTTGAAAAGAAACTTGAAACCCCTTGTAAATGAAATTTTTTCTAATAATCTATCCCACTGAATATCAGAGAAACGAACTATATAATACTATTTCAAACAAATTATTCAAGATGTTATGATCCTCAAACCAAACTTGTAGACCAAGAAAGGTTCTCAACACTACACTGATTAAAATTGATTAGTATAATTTTATCAAAATTACATGTATCTTTTCATCAAATAACAGCCGATGTTCCTGCAGTTAATAAATAAGAAGAGCATAGCAACTAAATAGGTAGACATCCACACATACTTTAGAGCCCCTGGGGCAACAATTTACAGCAAAATTATTTAGCTACAGATTCACACATTAGCAAGAACATCTGCTACTGTAGGACAACCATAGTAAAGGAGAGTGTTAATAAGTATAAAAGTGGAGAGTTCAGATTGTTGGCTGCTTTAGAGCTATAACAATGAGGAAAGGGTCTCATTTGGCTAAATGAGTATGAACAAGTTGTAATGAAGGGTTGGTTATGTTGAAACGAATGGAATGGATTTGTGAGTGGAATACAGTAAAATAAATCTAAAAGGAAGGATTAGAGTTAAAAAATTGTAGATATCTGTATCTTTGAGATTTCACACCTCTCAGTATTGGACTTCACATCCAAAATGCATCACACGATAAATTCATAACAAATCCACATTCAATTCAAACAGAGGAAAGATGACATATCTTTCATTCATAGACAATCTAATTCCAGCTTATTCTTATTATTTGACGCTTAATCTCAACTATTTAAAGAGGGGGAGAGAAAAAAGAAACTGGTACGCTATTGCTTTAGAACCCGAGCAACAGTAAGGGGATGTTTGATAATGGATGCAAGCGCACTTGCAAGTTGCAACTACAAGTGAAATTTCAAATCTCCCACCAATGTTTTTTAGTCAATGTCCAGAATTATCTCTAGCCCCTTCACTTTTACATTCCACATCTACTACAAACATAATTTTGTTAGGCACTGTGTACTTGAAGTTGGAGAAGAGGAGGAGATAAAGACAGTAAGAGAAGACAACAGTAAATAGAAGAAGTATAGTTTGGAGAGTTGCGGTCGACCGACCTGGGGGTGCGGTCAACCGACCCAAGCTGCTGAGAGTTCTTCAAGTGTACATGTTCCAACAGAGGGGGGGGACAGTCGACCGTCCATTCGACCGGTCGTGTCTCGGGTTTGGCTCTACACGTTGCGATTGACCGACCTTGGGGGTGCGGTCGACCGACTTCGGCACTGATTGTTTTGGGGCTTACGAGTTTAAGGCCCAACAGCTAGATTTGTGTTTATCTTTTAGGGTTTACTTGGGGACTATATATATGGCTGTAAACTCTAGGGTTTGTAACATCAGATTAGAGAGATTTGGTGAGCCGTTATCATTATTCAACTTCAAAAGGGGATTGTGGCAAGTATTTCAAAGGTGCATGAGAGAGATTGAGAGTTGTAATCTTTTTTGTAATCTTTATATTTCTTGGGGAATAAGAAATATTGGTTATCTCTGCATATTAATTGTGTTCTTGTGAGATCTTGCATATACTGTGGTGACTTGTTTTTGGTTCATCTAAGTCTTTGGAGTTTCTATTGCTTGTGGTGTGTTTCCGCTATTAGCACTATGAGTTGTTGTTAGATTCTTCAATATATTTCCCTCCAAACAGTATGGGTTTGTTTTGGTAGTCCAATCCAAATAATAATAATCTCTACTATTTTAATGGGAGAGTTGGGGTTGTAAACAAACAAATCTTAATTTTGTAACTGAGCAAACCCGTGCAATATACGTGCAAACTACATCCACTAAACATCCCCGTGTCATGCACGTCAAATCAAAATATACAAATTCATTTAATTTAATGACTAAACTTTTTTATAGACGTGCATCGCACGTGCATTATACTAGTAATAATAATGGGGGAGATACAAATTACATTTTGCACTTGAATGGAACCGAACACACTCAAACCAGTAATCTCTGCATTTAATTTGATTTTGCGCTAGTTTACTCCAAATGATTTCTACAAAAAAATTAATGACTTCTCCACTACAGCTAAATGGAATCAGCAATCCCAAATCAAAAGACTCAAACCTTGATTTCTTATTTTTCCACTTGCTAGCTGAGTTCCTCATCGCCAAGCCAAAGACTGACAGGGTGATCCAATACTTGGATCTGATCATGGCAGACGAAGTTGAGAATTGGGATGATAGCAGAAGAAGCTGATGAAGCTCAGGAGATCCAAAGAGGAAGAAGAAGAAGGTTGAGAGGGACGTATCAGTTTACGTATCAGTCCAGATGAGATAATACTTCTTGTGGGGGTTTATTTGTAAAAAGTGTTGTAATTAGCTTTTAAGTCCAACTGTGGTGTAACTGATTGTCAGATCACGTGCTCCGCACGTGCTAGTCGTCTATAAATACATTTCCCCTGTAAACACTTTTGTTTTGTGAATGAAATCTTGATTCTGTTCATCTCCAATTTCTTCTTGCACCTCCATTCCAATAGCTTGATAGCTTGAGAGTAATGGCAAGGAAGAAGGCTCCGGCTGTGATCGCCGCCGATGGCGAACATCTTGGAACATTGGTATCAGAGCCCGAAGACGATCTCGCTGCCGCCATCGATCCAGGAATCGATCAAGAACCCGTTCAAGAAACTGAGAACTCGATCAATCCTAGGTCTGGACCCCAAGCCAGGACTAGGGCCAGGAGTCAGAACGTGCGGGGAACCACCAGTCATGGTGTTGAGCCCCACAAACGTTCTAGTTTGGAAGAGAGGTTCGATCGCCTGGAGTTGGCCATAGATCGCTTGTTCCAAGAACCAAGAACTCGGAGAACACGACCAAGGCGTGAATCTTGGAGTCCAATCAGTGAAAACGAAGACTCTGAAGGAGAGTGGGATTATGGTAGACATGGAGGTGAGCGCAGGCAAACTTTTAGACCGGGAAGATTTCGCAGAACAAGGCCACAGAATCTTGAATTTGTTGAAGCAAGGAGGGATAGAAGAGCTACAATGCAAGAAGAACGGCAATCTGAAGGTAGTACTTTCTTCCCTAAACACCCCAAGATTGATCTGCCTAGCTTCGATGGAACAGGAGATGTAACTAATTGGATCTACCATATGGAGCACCATTTTTTCACGCAAAGAATCAGTTCTTATGACCAGCTATCTTTCTGTTTGTACTATTTGAGAGGTGAGGCCTTACTATGGTGGAGATGGTTCGAGCAACAAGAAGAAGAGGGAATTGATTGGGAAGGTTTAAAGAAGGAATTGATGCTACAATTTGGGCCATCTGAATTGGAAGATCCTGAGGCCATGTTGTATAAGCTCCAACAAACGGGAACGGTGGCTGAGTACCATAGGGAGTTCTTGAAATACAGCCAACTCACGCAACCCTTGGCAAAATCCTCCTTATTGAGTTGTTACATATCGGGGTTAAAAAGTGAGCTGAGAAAAGAAGTTAAAGAATCCTCGTAGTGTTCTTGCTGCTTACAGGGAAGCTGTGGCTAGGGAGGAGATTATCAGCGATCAGAGGAGAAGTTGGAGAGCTAGTTCTTTTAACAAGGCCAATTCTACATACACTTCTCATAAAACTTCCATACCTACAGCAACTCCTCTACTCACTCAGGGAAAATTTGACACCAATGGCCCTTCACCTTTAGTTAATTCCAAGAACAAGGATCAACAATTCATGCAGTATATGAAAGATAGGAGGGAGAAAGGGTTGTGTTTCCATTGTGACGAAAAATTTGTTAAGGGACAGTGCTGGTAGGTCCTTCATGCAAATGATTGGTTCTTGTGAAGGGAGTGTGTTTATGCAGATGTTGGGAACACTGGAAGAAGACAGTGATGAGTTGAAAGAAAGTTCGGAGGATGAAGAAGAGCCTCATTCTGTTAACTCTCTGGAGAATGTGAAAATGTCTAAAATACTTGAAGCCAAGAATGAAGAATCTGCAATTATATCCTTGAACACTCTCACAGGAAACACTACTTCCAGGATTTTTAGAGTCTTGGGTAGTATTGCATCTCATCCCGTCTGTGCTCTTCTTGATACGGGTGCCACTTATAATTTCATTGATGAAATCATAGTGAAGAAGACAGGATTACCAGTGAATATCCAGGTTTGTCTAGATGTTACTGTGGCAGGAGGGGTTATCTTGAAGGGTTTGGGGCTGTGTGAAGGGGTCACTTTTTCTTGTCAAGGAGTTAACATCGTAGCTGATTTCTATGTGTTGGCTATGGATATTAGTCAATTGGTATTGGGGGCTCAATGGATTGAGACATTAGGAGATGTGATTTGGAATATGAAGGAAAGGAGGGTACAATTTGAGCTGAATAATAAGCCATGTGTGTTGAAGGGGATTTCTTCACATGAACTGGAGCTGGATTCCGCAAAATCTATGACTAAGGCTTTGTTGCAATCTAAAACTGGATGGTTACTTCAAATGGTTGGAGTTTCTTCTTCCGAAAATGTACTCCCTAACACTCAGTTGTGCCCTGCTGAAGCTGCTTCCTTGAAGCAATTGTTGAAGAAGTATGAAGTTGTATTCAAAGAAGACATGGGATTGCCTCCTTCTAGGAATTTTGATCATACAATTCCTTTGCTGCCAGGCTCAAAACCGGTTAGTCTTCGACCGTATAAACATCCATGGTATCAGAAAAATGAGATTGAAAAGCTCATAAAGGAGATGCTCCAATCAGGTATAATCCGACCCAGTTGTAGCCCTTACTCTTCCCCGATTGTTATGGTTAAAAAACCAGATGGAAGTTGGCGTATGTGTATTGACTATAGGGCTCTAAATGAGATCACAGTGAAGAATAAATTCCCAATTCCTGTGATAGACGAACTGCTAGATGAGTTGTATGGTGCAAAGGTGTTTAGTAAACTGGATCTGCGAAGTGGGTATCATCAAATTCGTATGAGTGATCCTGATGTTCATAAGACAGCATTCCGCACTCACGAAGGACACTACGAATTCCTTGTCATGCCATTTGGCTTAACAAATGCCCCTTCTACTTTCCAAGCACTTATGAATTGTTTGTTCAAACCTTATTTGAGGCGGTTTGTTTTGGTTTTCTTTGATGATATTTTAGTATATAGCGGCAGTTGGAAAGATCACTTGGAACATTTGTCAGTAGTTCTCCAAGTTCTTAAGGATAATCAACTTTTTGCTAAGTTGAGTAAATGTTCATTTGGGGTAAAAGAGGTAGAATACCTTGGCCATGTGGTGTCTGCTCAAGGGGTTGCTGTCGATCAAGGGAAAGTGAAGGCCATTGTAGATTGGCCAATTCCCAAAACAATAAAAGCTCTACGAGGATTCTTGGGCCTTACGGGATATTATAGGAAATTTATAGCACATTATAGCACTTTGGCATGGCCTCTTGTGAAGCTTACAAAGAAGGGTGCCTTCCATTGGCAAGAAAAGGCCCAGGCTGCGTTTGAAGAAATGAAAAGAGTGCTTTCTTCTCCTCCAGTACTTCAATTACCAAACTTTGCTTTGCCTTTTGAATTGGAGTGTGATGCGAGTGCTTCGGGGTTAGGGTCTGTTCTGCATCAAGAGAAGCATCCGATTGCTTATTTCAGCCAAGAATTGAAGGGAAAGAATCGATTGATGTCTGCTTATGAAAAGGAGATGTTAGCAATCCTCTTATCAGTTAAGAAATGGCGTCAATACCTATTGGGTAGACAGTTTATTATACACACAGATCATAAGCCCCTTAAATATTTGTTGGAGCAACGATTATATACGGAGGCTCAACACTTATGGCTGCTTAAGCTTCATGGATATCAATTTAGAGTTGAATATAAGAAGGGGAAGGAAAATGTGGTTGCCGATGGACTTTCTCGACAGTTTGAAGAATCGGAGGAAGCTTCTCTATCTGCCATTACCATAGTGCAACCAGTTTGGATAGAACACATCAAGGAGCTAGTACAAACAGATCCATTTTATGAGGAAATCAAGGATAAAATTGATAATCAGTCTGATGATAGATTGTCGTTAGTTGAAGGGGTGATATACTACAAGGGTCACATTCTCTTGAGTCCTACTTCCACAGCTAGAAGTCTTTTCATGGAAGAGGTTCACTGTACACCACAAGGGGGTCACATGGGGGTTGATAAAACTTGGTTGCAGCTCAAGAAGATTGTGTATTGGACAGGGATGAGGAAAGATTTGTGCAATTTCATCAGGTCCTGCGAAGTTTGTCAAAGGAATAAGTACTTAAGTACTTCTCCTGCTGGACTCTTACAACCCCTGCCTATTCCTGATGATATATGGGTCGATATAAGCATGGACTTTATTGAGGGGTTGCCTCGAAGTTCTGGGTTCACGACCATTCTTGTAGTAGTGGATAGATTGTCCAAATTCTGCCATTTTATTCCTCTAGCTCATCCTTATACTGCTAAGAGTGTTGCTGTGGTGCTTTTCAAAAATGTGTTCAAGCTTTATGGCCTTCCAAAGAGCATTGTGAGTGATAGGGACGCTATATTTACTAGCAATTTTTGGCGAGAGCTGCTAGCTATGCAGGGAACTAAACTTTGTTTAAGTTCCGCATTCCACCCTCAATCTGATGGACAAACAGAGGTCATTAATAGGGTTCTTGAAGTCTATCTTCGATGTTTCACTGCTTATCGTCCACAGGATTGGTCTGATTGGTTGTCTTGGGCAGAGTTTAGCTATAACACCCATGTCAACAGCTCCACGGGGGTCTCTCCATATCAAGCAGTATACGGGAAAATGCCTCCAAATGTTCTATCCTATATTCCTCAAACAGCTAGGGTCCAATCTGTTGAAGATTCTTTACTCTCCAGAGATATGGTTTTGCAGCTGCTCAAAGATAACTTGGTGAAAGCTCAACACAGGATGCAAGCTAAGGCTAATGCCCATCGCACTGAGAAGGAGTTTGAAGCCGGAGAATGGGTTTATTTGAAGTTGCAGCCTTACCGTCAGGTGTCAGTAGGAGGACGACGTATTCACAAACTTTCTGCTTTGTATTATGGACCGTATCAAATCCTGGAGAAGGTGGGTTCAGTAGCCTACAAATTACAGCTACCTGCTGAGTCGCGTATTCATGATGTGTTTCATGTGTCTCAATTGAAGCCTTTCGTACAGCGAGATAGTAATGTGCAAGTGGTATCATCATCTCTACCAGCATACTTTGTGGAGGAGACACCATACCCAAGTAAAGTTTTGGAGCGACGAATGGTCCCGAAGAGAGGTATAGCTGTATCTGAAGTATTAGTCCAATGGCATAATGGTAGTGAAAGTGAGGCGACTTGGGAGGGGTATTGGGATCTTTACTGGAGATTCCCGTCCTTCCGATCAGTACTGGAATCTTTTCATGGGGGGAGTATTGATCCAATACTTGGATCTGATCATGGCAGACGAAGTTGAGAATTGGGATGATAGCAGAAGAAGCTGATGAAGCTCAGGAGATCCAAAGAGGAAGAAGAAGAAGGTTGAGAGGGACGTATCAGTTTATGTATCAGTCCAGATGAGATAATACTTCTTGTGGGGGTTTATTTGTAAAAAGTGTTGTAATTAGCTTTTAAGTCCAACTGTGGTGTAACTGATTGTCAGATCACGTGCTCCGCACGTGCTAGTCGTCTATAAATACATTTCCCCTGTAAACACTTTTGTTTTGTGAATGAAATCTTGATTCTGTTCATCTCCAATTTCTTCTTGCACCTCCATTCCAATAGCTTGATAGCTTGAGAGTAATGGCAAGGAAGAAGGCTCCGGCTGTGATCGCCGCCGATGGCGAACAGCTTGGAACACAGGGAAACAATAATATAAAGTACAGTGAAAGAAGAGGAAGAATTTGCAATATGTAAGGTACATACACGAAGATATAAGAATTTTCCTGCGAAAAAAGTGTATGCCCAGCAAGAAATGAGAGAATGCGAGCTCCGAAGAATCCAACTACAAGGCTTCTATAAGTAAAGCATCATAACTTGCGTCTCAATCCAACAAAATCAAAGACAGCCCTGATCGAGTTTTCTCCTTCATGACCCACACGTGTGTACACACACGCAAACACAGTTTGAATATATATGTATGATTTACATCAAAAAAAATATATATGTATGATTTTTGGTTTATTCCATGGTTTTAAAGATCGGTCGATCCTGATCCGAACTAGCCGATTTGGACCTTTTTTTTTATCGTTAAACGGTGGGTTGAATACCCCTGCGTTTCATTAAAAAGAATTTAACAAAACATACAACCAAAAATAAAGCTTATGAAGTTCAGATCCCAACATGCTGGGTACTGGAACTCATACATTCCAACCAACAAACAAAAATACAACGAAATCTAATCCTACTGATCGGGTAACCTCGTTCAGGTCAATTTCTCGTGCCAATTTGAGCTCATTCTCTCTCTCTCTGTCCCTTGCTTGTACATTATTTATCCGCTCCGTTGCTCGCACGGACACCTCCGTCGCCCCCATTAATGATTCATACGTCAACTTTAAGCACCATATAAGAGACCGCCGACACTCCACCAATCTGACAACTCCCTGTACAGATTGAGTCCTGGCTCTCATCCCCTCGCTTAACCCTCGTTGACTCTCACTGGAACCTCGCAACGAAGAATGTTCTCTCCCCTGACTGCTCGTACGGACACCTCTGTCGCTACTATTAATGACTCACGCATCAACTTCAAGCACCACATGAGAGACCGCAGGCACTCCACCAATCTGACAACTTAATGTACAGGTTGAGTCCTAGTTCTCATCCCCTCGCTTGACCCTCGTTGACTCGCACTGGCCCCTCGCAACGTAGGTTGTCCAGTCCGCTGACTACCGAACAAATGCCACCACCCCCTCCAAGCCCCCTGACATGAGAGAGACCGTAGGCATCCCTCACTTTGACCTGAATAGGACAAAGTGGAGCACAAACAATAAAATTGTCGGACTACCGTCGCCCCATCAACTAGGGTACATTTTCTTGCTAATTGCAAGTTGGTTGTAATTTGGATATTTAGAGAGAAAATTTGGATATTAGGGACTCTTCCGCTACTCCTCTCTCTCACACACACAACCCAATCTCCTCGCTCCCCTTCCCCACATCTCCCAACACAGACCCAAGCTCAAACACCACTTTCCCCATTCCAATTGCCACACATAACACTCTCCCGCACCAAACCAAATAAACCATACTTGCCAATCGAAGCCACAGATTGAAACTTCGCGTTCGAGGAACCGTAAACACCAATGACGGTACAATGAACACCCATCCAGAACGAATCACCTTCACAGTTGCTTACCACCGATCCCTGTCCATAACTAGCTGCAGTCATTTCTTTGTTGACGCTGAGGGACACACCCGACAAGATCACGACTCCACCACAGTCCGACGAGGGCCCCTGCGACCGACTCCATGACCCAAGTCGACGCCGTCCGACGTCCGGTACCCCAAGTCGTCGATCTCGTCTCTTGCACACCTATTAGCCACAAAATTAGCATAGGAAATGCATTTTCATCCATAAAACCTCAGATACAAAATCCCCCAATCCCAACCTAATCCCCCTCGACACCCCATCCTCCTCCTCTCGCCCGTTGGCGTTGCACAGGGCTGACTGATCGCGATGCAGAACAAGATTGTACATTTCAGTGGCTCTGGATGCAGAACAAGATCTCGCCCTTCTAATATTCCAAAAAATTCTACGGCTGGGATCTCTCAGTCGAATGTGCCGAAACTCTTCGCATCTCCATCATGCTCTTAAAGAAGGGTGCGGAAAGAGGACTAACTCCATTTGCAATCGGTAGCATTATGTGCAGAGAAACTCTCCAGAAAGATTCCACGATCAAGAAGATCTTACAAGCAGCAGAGAGAGCAGCGTTCTTCAAGCCACCAACGAAGCTGCATTTCTCGACTCTGTGGGGGTTGACCAAGGGGTGCGAGTTGCTGCGTCGAGCTGCCGGCAACGCTGGCGTCGTTGGAAGGCGGATGGAGCGTCGCGCGCTGCTGAATCGGGAGATGGGTTTGATGGAGTGTCGGAACACAATAGGGAGGAGAGCTAGGGGAGGAGGGAGGGACGATGGAGGGGCACGCCGTCGACCCCACCTATCTTAGATTTAGGGTTTTTTTAGGGGGGTTTGGAGATTAGTTTCTCTCTCTAGACTTTTCTATAGAGAGAAACTCTTGGGGCTCTACAAGTGTAAATGCCGAGAATAGTTGATTTGGATCGTTTTTCAAGAGGCCGCTCCAACACAATCTCTAAATCTCGGGATCGGCATGATAACTCGGAGATTGGCTGAGTTAGCTGATACGAATGCAAATGCGGAGAACCCCAGGGATCGAAGCATAAGCAAGTCCACAGACGAAGGCCCAACAGAGTGAAGAAGAGGCCCAAGCACACTTCTGATTACCAGATGCATGAACTGACAAGCACGCCACCAGAGGGGGATACGCGCAACCTGGGGATTGAAGTCGATTATTGCAGAGGACAGGTGGCGCAGGATTAGTAGAGGATCGCAATGTAACAGTGGGGACTATTAAAGGCAATGTATTAGCCTCTAAAATGTTAATGGAAAATATCTGAAAAAACTTCCTCATCTTATCTATAACCTCTTTCTTCTTCATCTTCAATATCAATACTTTCTTTCTCTTAATCTGTGATTGTTAAAACTTAACATTGAGTGTATCAATTGGTGCTTTCATTCTTGCAACTCATCATGGCAGCCGCTCGATTTCAACAGCAAACAGATTGAGGCCATTACCGCCCTCAAGGAAGCAACAAAGAAATAGGAGGAATCATCACAAAGGCAGGAGGTACAGTTGGTGGGTATTGCAGTTGCATTAAAGGATCAACAAACAATGTTATCATCATTCATCACTCGAATCACCATCTTGGAAGGCAGGTTTGATACCCAAAGCAACCGCACAGAGCAATCAATCCAGAACCCAAGTATCATCCAACTGCACGTATCCCCATCTAACCATCAACCTCATTCCAAAGTAAAAAATCCTAGATTGCAATTCCCTAGATTTGATGGCAGTGACTCAAACGGTTGGTTGTTTAAAGCAAACCAGTTCTTCGATTATCATCGTACTCCTAACCTAGAGAAACTCCTCATTGCTTCATTTCATATGGATGGATTGGGAGGCATTTTTTAAGGAACTTGACAGTAGATTTGGGGACTCTATATTCATTGATCATCGGGGGTTGTTATTCAAATTGTCTCAATCTGGGTCCTAACTGACTCTCATACTGAATTTGATAGATTATCCAATAGAGTTAAGGGTTTATCAGACTTATCAGTGCTAAGTTGCTATATATCAGGCCTAAGCAGTGGCGGTGCCACACAAATCAAAATGGGGGTCCCATTTTTTCGGCATCATCATAATTGTTGCCGAAATTTTTTCACTTTATTTTTGTTTTGAAAAACCAAAGTAATTTGATCAAATATATTCAAAAAACCCGTAAATTTATAATCCGAACTACATATCACATATGAATTTGATAAAGTAACAAGAAAATGCTTTGCTAGTTTTAAAAAAACAACAAAATACATCAATAATATGACTCCTGTTTTCAAAATTTACAATCAACAAAAGATTCCCTGTCGTCGAGGTTTCATAGAATAAAACTTTGACATGATCATCTCACTAGAAAAATTACGACAAATATTTTTTTGAATGTAAACAATGAGGCTATCGGCTAAATAATCATATTCCATTCTATTGCGGAGTTTCGTCTTCACAGGTTTCATAGCTGAAAAGGCTCATTCAGTAGAAAGAAACAAGGAAGAAAGAATACAACATTCTTTTACACTGAATACTCCAATCAATTTCGATGATTTTCATACCAAGAAGCTCGAAATCGTCGACGATTCTCTGGACCAGAAGACTTATAATGTGAAAGCTTAGGTTGATACGGTCCAACATCTAGATATGCCCGTCGAATTTCATCCCTCTTGTTAGGTGGAATTTCTCATATGCTTGGACATAATCCTGGATCACATACCAAAGAAGATGCATCCATCTTTTCAGGAAAAATTAATCTTGGTCACTTGGAGCTTGAGGGATCAATTTCAACCCTCTTGTTACTGGCACTAGTTTGTTGATCCTCATTTGCGAAAAATAATTGTTCAACATTCAACAATACTTCTTCACTAATAGGGGGCATCACTTCTTCAACGACTAGTGGTACTTCTTCGACAATTGGAGTAAGAAATGATTCACTACTACTAACGGCTCTTTATCTTTTCCTGAAAAAGAAATCAAGAGTTCTTTTTGTTTGCTCATATTATCTACAGTGACAATACATTATTATCATTCCATACATAATGTTTAAATAATATGTAACTCATTCATAAGAATCACAACTCACAAGTAACATCGGAGCCAATTTAGATATGCCAATTTTAATTTTATTATAAGACTTACCTGCTTTCAATTTTAGATATGCCAATTTCAATTTTATTATAAAACTTCAATTCAAAATAAACTCCTCCAGCCTTAGCTATAACCCGAAGACAAACATAACCTCCTCAACATTTGAAGCCAAATCCTGACACCTATATTTGCAAGACCATCCACGGATACAGGTAAAATATTATCCAGATAATTCAAGCCAATTTCAAATCTGGCTTCAGCAACAACCAAAACTAGTAAACACCGAAATTAAACCTACCAAAATTAAGCCATAAATTAAACCTACACAAAAATTTACCAAAATTCTTGAAACTTCAATCGATTAAACTTTCGACTTATAAATATATCTTTATACCCAAAATTCATACTTCAAAAAAAAGAACGAAATAAGAATTTAGAAATTAGAAAGTTATCTTAATTATGATTGGGCATTGAGAGAATGAGATGAGAGAGTGAGAGAGCTTCGATGGTGACTGAGGTGTCGTTTGTCAGTTTTTCGCTGGTGGTGTCGTCGCATGTCGAGAGACAAAAAGATGAATTGAGTGAGAAGTAGGGTTTCAGATGAGGAGGGAGAGAGCCAGAAGCCTATAGAAGGGGGTTTTGCAATTTTTTGGGGGTCTCATTTATCCACCTTCCACCCCTACATTCCATGTGTCTCCGCCCCCTGGGCCTAAAGCCTTGAGATTCGCTGAGAGGATCTAGCATTTCAACCAAGGTTGATGGCCCATGCCATAGGGTTAGCCAAAATCCAAGAAGAGAAAGACCATGGATTTGTGTTTCAATTGTGATGACAAATACAATTGTGATGACAAATACTTTGTTTGATATAATTCTTAATATGAATTCGTCGTAATAAAAATACTGCCACGGGGAATCAGCTGATTCTGGGGATTTTATTCACATTGTTGAGTTTGGGCTTACACTACTTTTTTACAAACAAATGCTAGCTGTTGCCAAATTATTTTCTACGTTCCCATGCTAGTAAAATATGTTTTAAGGGTAATTTAGGAGATGATGATTACCTTCCGGGGAATGTGGCTTAAAATCTCATGAACACGTGTGATTTCTAAATGTTTTAGACTGTACCAAACACAAGAAGGCAGGATCCTACGAATCATTTTAGAATATTACATTCCATGTACAAAATACCACCTTAAAATCGATCCTTCTGTAGAACTTTTTTGATGCCTTCTGCTTCCCATCTTTTCAGGACGTACACCATACAGCTTGCAAGATCATTTTGCTATCCTGAAGATGATGAGATGCATGCCGACAACCAATGACGGCAGGACATGCAGCCGATGACGACGTTGTAATAACTGATCAAAGTGGGAGATCGTTCAAGTCAAGCCACCATCATTCTCATGGAATTCCGACAACATGAACTTGAAATTATCGGCTGAAGGTGGCCATTTTTTTCTATCTTGAACCTAGTATTTTTGTCAGGAATCAGTGAGTAGGTCACTAATGCTTACTCTAGATAGGCTTCTTGTATATGTTAGAAAGTTAAGTTAGCCAAATCACTTTACATGCTTATATTTGTGCAATGTGCATCTCCTTTCCAATACAAGGGAAGTGCATTGTTGTGGCTAAATTCTATGTTCTAATGGTTTAAATGTTATATTGTTAACAATTTCATTTGATGAGTTAGTAATTAAGTCTCAAATTTGGGGCTTATGGGGCTTGTATGGATTTTGTTAGAAGTATTATTAGAGGCATATAAAATGGGGCTTGTATGGAGTTTGTTAGAAGTATTATTAAAGGCATATAAAATATTTACATAAGGAATTCAAATTATTTCTCCTATTATTAATTAAAAAATTGCTACTGGAATACTTTGGAGAATGTGTATTTGTGGAGAAGATGCATTTTTTTTACTTCCCTAAAGTGTATTTTCAAGGTCAAATTATTTGACAAATTTATAATAAAATGTCATTTCACTGGGTAACAAGAAAAAGAGAAGGTATCCTTTTCTTGTCTAAAATTGGAATATTCATTTGCTACCAGTAAGAAATGAAGATACCAGTAATCTGCAATAATCTGAGAAAATTTGAAGTGGGCTTTTAAATTTGAAAAGCTGTTTTCTCTTTTGCACTGATATAGTTCTACTAAACTAGCTCGAAACATTCCTGGAAAGAGAGATTCAACGCTGAGCATTATCAAAACCAGCTATCATATACACAGGTCAAATTGCATTACAGCCTAAGAACATCCACACTAATGGCCATTTGTAGGTTGTCATTTTTAAATTTGGCAATATAAAAGGCAAAATTCCTTCACACCAATCTTTCATTTTGGTTGTCAAATTTTGGCAATGTCATTTTTTCTCTCAAATTTGACAACACAAATAGCATTGCCAAATATCACATCACCGCACTTTTTTCTCTTTTTCTTTTTTCCCTCCAAATTTGAATAGCCAAATTATGTTACCAAAATTGAAAATGGCAACCCATAGGTGTAGAACAACCTCTTTTGAGAAAAGTTGACATTTAGGTTGTCAAAATTCAAAATGGCAACCCAAATGAGAGGTGCATTGGTGTGGATGCTCTAATATTATAACTTCCAGCATTGGGGTTGACGCAACTGAGAGGCCTCACTCTTTTATCTTCACTCTTTTATCTATTGTTTCGCAGTATCGCACATATACTGCATGTTCATCATAAATATTGTTGTCGTACACAAAAATTACAGGGGACCAATTAATTCAAGTCCTCGTCTTTGCTGTAAATGAGAGAATAACAATCTCACTGGAGAATGTCAAACAGAGCATCCATATGCAAGTACTAACTAGCACTAAATGTACACAACATTGTTTGAAATTTCTCTTCATACAACCCACCAAAATAACAGATTTTTTTGCAACAAGAGTTTAATCTTACAACCAATTTGCACAGGGAACGGAATAGACAAAATTTTTAAGGGAAACTGTTCGTCAAACAGAATCAACAGCCGTGGGCGTGTACCAGCCATGGTGGATTTCCACTGCCTTCTTCCTGCGTGCAAGTCGTGACTTCCTATGCGCCCCAGTGTTTCTGTGCAGGGTGCCCACCTTAACTGCCTTGTCGATAGCAGAGTAAGCCTCGGCAATCAATTTCTCAATAGGAAGGATCTCCGCAGGTTGAACTTCTGTTTTCTTCTTGAGCACATCTAGTTCCTCCAAAACCTAGATCAGATGCAACAGAGTAAGCAACATAAATGAGGCACTGGATGAAATGCATTGGAAGCTGACTTGGAGTTTAAAAAATAACAAAAAGCCAACAAAGTAAAGAATCCTATGATAGGAAAATGACAATAAGTGCATTCGTATAGTGCACATTTACACACATAGGTTTGGAAGATCAAGCTGTGTAAGTGGGTATCGATTTTAGCATAACCAGGAAGCACTGGAATTATATCCATAACCATTTATTCTCACTTACCATTTAGTTGGTACCAGTTCAAGATACGTTTCAAGGTTCTTTATTTCTTTTTCTATTCAATTCTCACGTATCTAGCCAATCCCATCATGTTACCAACAAACACTTACCTACGGTCCTACCTGCTCGACAACCGAACGCACAAAGAAGATAAACTTGGAAAGAAAGGGTGAAGAGGGGAGAGGTACTCCACTTATTTATCTCTTAACATTGAACCATAGCTAAAGGGTGGCACTAGATTCTGATTGTACCTCTAAGAGCATCAACAATGGTGTTTCTCATATTTGAGAAAATGGCACATATAGAAATAGAAAATAGGGGTTATCTCTGCAGTGGTGGATTGCTAAAACTTTCTCATTTTTATAGTTAGACGATACAGCATGTATCGTCCGTTAACATATTTAATAATAAACGCATCGGACGAGACATGTTGTCTCGTCTCTCTCAAAAAATTTTTAAAAAAAATGTGTGGCGCAATTTTTTTCCAAAATTATGAGAGAGAAGAGACAACGTCTCTTGGATTTTTTAAAAAAAAATTGCATGTCCTCATGCAAAAAATGTCTGTATTAATGAATGGAGTTGGGATTGAGATAGAATTATGCTGAGAAGCTAACTCTTCGCAGCTTACATCATAACTTGATATATTATGAAAATGTCTGTATTAATTAATGAATGTAGCTGACCCTTATCGTTCCTGATGAGACTTGGGCGGAAAAGAGGAAAACATCCAATGGGGGTTCAAATGCCAGCAATAATCAATTTAAAAAGAAGAAAAAACCTCATGGGATGGGACATGTTGTCCCGTTTTGTGATCAAACGGGACAACATGTGCCGTTTGAGGCGTTAATTTTTGTTGTTTTTTTTTAAAGTGGAAGGACGATACAACATGTATCGTCCAACCTCTTTTTTTTTTTTAAATAGGGACGACACAACATGTTCCATCCTCTATATTATGAAAATCACAATTTCGTTTCTCATATATGAGAACGTACTGTAGCAACTTTGCCATTTTATGGCAAAATAAGAAACGACTGCAGCGTCAAGTTTCTCAAAAAATGAGAAATTGGCAAATATAGCAAACGACTGTGGATGCTCTAAGTACTACTTAATTTTACTTGAAAATCCTTAGGTGGGGATCCAAAACCAAAGTCTCTTACTAGGTGTACTGCATGAGCTAAGCTCTTTGATTATCTAGTTAAAGTGTACTTCCTCCTAGTAGGCCAACAGCCAACTTGTGACAAACAAGATCATACTAGCTAAAGAGCATCCTCTAGAGGAATAACACATATGTATTGTGTCAATACAGACCTGCATCCCTGTCGGTCACTGCCGTATCAGATCACTGAATAGATTCAACAAAGGGTGAAAAGCTTTACCATCTTCACATCTGTACTACAAGTGTTTTGCACCAATCCACTAGTTTGTTTTGAAGTATAAAACACAAATTTAACTTTCTGGAGAGCTCAATTTTCCAGCAAAATTACCATAATTATCAACAACAAGGTATTTCTAAAAACCAGTAAATAGTTGGCAGAATTTACCTGTTAGTTGAGCAACTTTTGATTTGTATGATATCTTGATTGTTTGTTCCAGTTAATTTCAAATTTCTTATTCATGTCATATCCCCTCCTGCATTGCAATTTACTTTTCTACATTTCTAAATTCGCTGTTTTCTAAATGCAAAAAAAAACGAATTTCTAAGCAAAAATATATATAATGTAAATTTCAAACACAAACCCTATAACATTTTTGTAAATGTGTATGTATACTGTATACCTTCTTCATCCGAGTCTTGATCTCAGATTTATGAGCCTTATTGTAAATCCGTCGCTTCTCCGCTTGCCGAGCTCTCTTCGCCGCCGAGTCCGCCTTCTTCGCCGGTGCCGCCTCACACACCACCGACCAACCACGCCCATTCGACGCCGACCTGTCCTTCTCCACCGCCCTCGTCCACTCCAACCCTTCAAACCCAAACCCAAATCAAACCCAAATCAAAGACTCGACTAAGGGAAAGACAAGAGAACTTACTATTGAGAGAGAGATTAGAGGAGGATGCGAGGGAGCCGAAGGCATGAGGTTGAGAAGGGCGAAGAGGGAATCCACCAATGGCGGTGGTTCTTTTCATGGAAAGGGTAAAGGGCTTTGGTTGAATGGAAGAGACGCAACAAGAAGCCATGGCCGCCATCGCGTTGCCGCGGATTATCGTCTTCTTCTTCTTGTGCTCGCGCTGTTGCTTTCTTTCTTCTGCTCTATCCTTAAACCCTTTATCCCGTTATCTAATACCAGTAATTTACACGTGCACATTTTAATAATTTCAAAAAATAAAAAGTTTGACGGAGGGAGCATTTGAACGCTTTAGTGTCATTTGTCATTTTGACATTCTATCAACATGTACAATGCATGCACATATATAACTAATATACAGGAGGTTTCCGGTTCAAATCCCCCTATGTCAAAGTTTTAATAATTTTAAAAAATAAAAATAAAAACTCTGCCGTAGGGAGATTTGAACCGAAAACCTCCTTTATATTAGTTATGTACGTGTATTGTACATGTTGGTAGAATGACAAAATGACAAATGACACTGCGCCTTCTCCCATTATAATATTATTATTAGAGATTAGAGATTAGAGATTAGAGACTAGTATTTTACACGTGCGATGCACGTTTTAATAAATATCATTTTTTAAAGTAAAAACTTAGACGGCAGGGCGAAGAAAGGGTGCGTGGGTTTTGAAAAAGAGGGAGAGGAACAGTCGTCTTGTTTTTTGAGAGAGAGAGAGGGAGTTTGTATGGGTAGTTTACATGTTTGATGGGTTTATATAAAGAATTTTGGTTATATGTACGTTGAACGGGTTGGTAGATTGACAAATTAAACTAAAGCCTTCTCCCATTATAGTAGTAGAGATATTGGCAGTGTGCGGTGCACATGCTTCGTAATAACAAATGTAGTTACTTTTAGTATCACGTACATTGCACGTGTTAAAAGAACTATTATATTCTAATTTTTTTTTTTCCTTTTCAAACATATCCCCAATCAATATTACGATTCCAAATAAGTTCCTCATATATTGCCATTTTTCAAATTAGTCCATTTACCAACTTAAAAATGATCAATCAGTTCTTAATAGCAACATCCTATAATTAACATCCTATAATTAACTTAATAGCAACATCCTATAATTCATCAAAAAAAACATCCTATAATTAACTTATATTTTTATACGACAAACAATACTAGTTATAGTAGAATAAGAGCATCCATTATCGTCTGTATAAACCTAAAAAATAGAAAATTTGAGGAAAAATCTGTCACTATCGTTGGCTAAAAATATATTTTATGGCCAAAATGTAAACAGTAGACTGCCATATATAGCAGAGCAAAATAGTAAATGCAAAATATAGAAGATGGAAGATGATCTTCCGTCTGTTAAAAATTTCGAATTGTTTCGAATAAAAAATTCAGATAGACGAAAGAAGATCTTCCGTCTGTAGCGTTGAACAGTCAAAATTTGAAAGACGGAAGAAGAACTTCCGTCTCTCAAAATGGCTTTACTTTAAAAAAAAAAAAAAAAAAAATAGACGGAATATGTTCCTCCGTCTGTCTTATTTATTTATTTATTTATTTTAAATTAAATGAAAAAGACGGAAGAACATCTTCCGTCACTTTCCTTTTTTTTTCCGTTTCCATTAAATTATGTTTTAAAAGGAATTGGCTGAGAGCATCCAACATATTGTATAGTTTCTTTTTTTTTCCTAAAATGCCCCCTCTGAGTTGTTTTAAAGGGAATTGGCTGAGAGCATCCAACATAATGTTTTAAAGGGAATTGGCTGAGTAATTTTTATTTATTTTTTTTTTAAAAAAATATTCCCTAAACGGAGGATCATCGACCGTCTGACCTTTTTATTTATTTATTTATTTATTTTATTTGTGGAAACGGAACTTGATCTTCCGTCTATTCGATTTCGGGTATTAAAAAAAAATAAAAATTGTTAGACGGAAGATGTTATTTCGTATTTATATTTTACAATTTTTAAACCAAATTTTAGCTTTAACGAGAGGGGCGCAACCCATTCATTTCTAAAAGCCAAATGCCAAATACCTAAAATATAGCACGAACGATAGTGGATGCTCTAACTGGGGTTATATATCTTGTCTTCTTCTGGATAGAAGGAGTTGCACATGAAACTATAAGGCAGATAAATCTCTTGCACTTTTCAGTAAGTGTACGATAACAAGGCGATAGAAATTAGATTTACCATAGAGTAGTACTCACCATAAGTAGTACTCTAGCCTTCGAGATTTTTTTTGTGAGATAAAAAGATGACTATACAGTCACCGCTTCATTAATGAAAATTAACGAAATAGTCGACAATAATACATAGTATGCCTGTAGGTCCAAAAACAACCAAAAGTGTCCTAAAACAAGGCTACCGCCTCACTAGCCACACGAGGCAATCTACCAAAAGAAAACAAATAACAACTACTCCTCAATCTCCCATATGCAAACTGTCGCTCAAATGTTGTCCTGCTTGATAGTCAACTACTTCTCGTCCTCCTCCAAATGCAGTCTCTTGTTGGATCCGAGGTACCCTGTCCATTCATGAATGCAAAGGTAAATTTTTTGGATCAGAATTGAATATCTACGATCAATACTACGAAAACACAAGTCGTTTCGGTCTAGCCATAGGTTCCAAATCGTAGAAGCAGCCGCTATTTCCCAATCAACTCTATCCTCCTTCCTAGTACTGTTAGATCTACCCATACCCCACACCTCCGTACTTGATTGAGGACACTCTACAATTCTAAATGAAGGACCCATAACCCCCGAGACCATTCTCGCACGAGTGCAATTAAAAAGAATGTGATTCGTATCCTCCTCCTTGGTTTGACATCTACCGCAAATAATGTTAACCGCGATACCCTGTTTCATCATATTAACCTTTGATAATATAGTGTCGTTAGCCACCAGCCAGAGAAAGACTTTAACTTTAGTAGGAACTTTGATGTACCATATAACGTCGGCTATCTCGCTTCTTCTTCCTCCGTCGTTGAGCCTTTTGTATATTGAGGAAAAAGTGAATCTGAAACTTGACTCCACTAACCAACATCTCTCATCTTCAGCCTCTTGAGTGTACCTCCCTTCTACACGAATGAAGTTGTTAAGATTTTGTAGTTGAACTAGATTTGCCCATGGGCATGTGCCTACGGCACGTTTTCGGAACGATACAACATATGAAAGTCTTGTAAACAGTAAAACAACAATTATGTAACTCAAGTTTGAATAGTAAAGCAATAATTAGTTGTAAATAAAAGTCCATGTTTCCATTAGTATATGTTGAAAAATAATTATAAATGGTTGTGTAAAATCCAACTTCTTAGAACTTTATGTGTGGAAAATGATGAAATTTAACTGTTGATGAGATATTTGCTATTTTCAACGTAACATGAGCAATAAAAAATTGCATAAAAAATCTGAAAATTTACAAACCTGGAATCTGAAAATATAAATTTTCGAGTAAATAGAGAGAGAATGAAAGAGAGAGAGAGAGAGAAATAAATAAATAAATAAATAAAGGAGTTGCTTGGGGGATTTGGATTTGAGTTTTTTTTTTTTTTTTTGGGGGGGGGGGGGGGGGGGGTGGGGGGACTTTTGGGCAGGAAAATATGTTTTGTGAGTTTAGATCTGGACCATTGATTTCAACCCAATTGAATGAGAGCCACTTGATAGCTTTCTTTGTGTTTTATTATATAGATGATAGAGTCAAGCTGTAGGGAGTCTTTGACTTCTAATCTAAGCCTGTTGTTGCACCAAACGTCGCTCACCAATGTGTTTGTGTTTAGGAATGCACTGACTGCTGATGGGAAAAGTCCCATGGGAGTGTTGTTTCCGCACCATTTATCCTTCCAGAATCTTGTGTTCATAAATTGACATAAGATATACTGGAATACTGTTAATAACTGAGTTCAACAGGGTAATCCTTCCTCCCAATGTGAGCATGCGCCCTTTCCATCCAGTTAATCTTTTGTCAGTTTTTTCGGTTAGGAGTTGCCAATCTTCCCTTGTAAGCTTCCCAGGTCTGATTGGAACCCCCAAGTAGATTAAAGGAAAATCACCCTTATTGCAACCTAGAATCTGTTGAATAGAAGTAATGGGGATAGAACAACTATCGCTAAGTAGAATAATACAACTCTTGTTGAAATTAACCTTCATTCCGGACCACGCCTCAAAGCACCTAAGCACCGTACCCATGGCAATTATTTCATCTTTTGACACAGAGCCAAATAACAAGGTATCGTCCGTGTACTGAAGGATGGAAATAACTTTAGGGATTCCTTTGATTTTGATGTCGTGACTTACGTTCTCCTTTCTGGCGTTTACAATCATTTCTGCTAGTTCGTCTGCCACAATGACAAATAATAGCGATGACAATGGATCTCCTTGTCTTAATCCCCTATAACATTTAATCTCCTTTCCCGGCACCCCGTTGATGATAATAAACGATTTTCCTCCTCTAACACACTGATGGATCCACCTCCTCCCCCTTTCCCCGAACCCTTTTAGAATTAAGACCTCATCTACACAATCTCAATCTACAGTATCGTATGCTTTTTGAAAGTCCACTTTGAATAAGAACCCTTCCGTTTTTCTTTGTTTCCTCTGAAAACGATTTCATGAGCCGACGTTACATTGTCCATAATGTGTCTCCTCTAATAAATCCGCTCTGAGATTCACCAACAATATCATTGAGCTGTGGACCTAGTTTATTAACCAAGATTTTTGATATGATTTGGAAAGATTCGTTCAGTAGGCTGATGGGCCTCAAGTCTCCTACCTTCTTGATTTCATTTTTCTTAGGAATTAAAACAATATTCGCGTAGTTTAGCCTTCCCAAATCAACTTCACTGTTATAGAAATCTTGGAAAATGTAACCCCTGTTTTCGTAAATACGTATTGTCTGTGTATTGTTGGTATTTCAAATTTTTGTAAATTAATTTTTCGCTTTCAAGTTATTTTTGTTAAAATGTATTGTTGGATCTTCTATTAAAGTCTATTTTTAAATCAATGATTTTATTTGTAACTATTTTCCAATGAATTTATATTATAATACAAATCCTATTATTGTTGTTATTATTATTATTATTATTATCAGTATTATTATTTTTGTTATTGATATGGCTGAAAATGGGGTTAAATCGGAACCGTCCAGATTGGGCGCGAATCTCAAAGCTCGGGGGTAAAACAGCAATTTCACATACCAATGGATCCAGAGTGGGAATTGGGTCTCCTTTTCACGAATCCAACAACCCACAAACGAATCCACTCTGACTGGGTACGGGTCCCGACCCGAAGCGAACCCAGATCTACAAAGAGACAAATCAGGGCCACTGATTTGACCAAGTCAACGGGCCTGATTTGCTCTCACCGGGAATCAGGGATTAGTTTCCTAAACAGACTGTGAGGATTTTTCTCCTAACAGTTACACAGGGAATCAAGCCTCTAATCTCTCCCCTGGCGACTATAAATACCTCCCTTCTACCACTGTGACCGGGTAATCACTTTTTTAACCACCTTAAGCTCTTTCTTTAATCATCACTGGTTACTGACTAGAGCGTCGGAGGGTGCGTCGCCGGAATCAACCCCGGTGTCTCGCACTTCCTTGCAGGTTGCGGCAGGAGCAAGAAGGCTTGGGTCCGCTGTTTAGGTTTTCTCGAACTCACAAATCTTATCTGTTTACCCCCATACCGAAATCAGCGGTAACAGATTGGCGCCGTCTGTGGGAACAACCACACGAACAGCCTCAGCTTCTTCTTTGTCGTCCTCTCCAACCATGCCTCCAAAGAAGGTCAGATCTAGAGGGTCCAACCGCGGAACCAATCCCGCCGACCCTACAGAGGAAGCCCCAGTCAATCCTATTCCCCAACCCGAGCTTCCTCCACCGGCCCAGCAGGGCCAACCTCCTCTTCCCAAATAGCAACCCGTCAATGGCCCTTCCGGTCATAACGGTCGGAAGCAGAAGCAGCCCCTCAACCTGGACCATGTCTCGGTCCATAATGAATCCTCGGATTCAATGGCTTCTCACCACCCCGACCTCCGCAACACGATCCTGAACTGCCAAAAAGATGAGGACCTCCGCACCCACCTAGACGAGAGGCGGGCCCGAGAGGGAGCCTCCCGCCAGCACCATGGTGAGCGGTCGCCTCACCGCCGAGGGGGCAGAAGGTCTCCGGACCGAAGGGGCCGAGCGACATCGCCCGAGCGCCGGAGGAGGAGGCCGCACTCCCCCGCGGATCGGCATCCTCAGAGGAACAGTGACGCACCTATCACTCGTGTCGAGTTCCTTCAATTTCAAGACACCGTACTGCAGGCCCTCAACCTTCGGCAGGACAACCAAAATGCCCAGAGGGCCCCAACGCCCCCGAGGGTTCCCAGTCCTCGCCGCCGATCCCGAAGTCCTATCCCGGCTCCCAGTCGCCAGCAGCAGCAGTACAGTCCTCGCCGTCCCAGGACTACCAGCACCGCAGTCCCCGCTCCCCTTCCTATGAGGAAGAGTCTGGAGGATCGTATGATTACCAGCGGAGGGACGATGCCCTCAACCGCCGTCTCCACGAGGTGGAGAGGTGCATTGGTCGCATGGACAGAGAGGAGGAGTCCCGAGCAGGAACCGTCCGGCCCAACAGACCCCCTTTCTCTCGGTCGATCATGGAGGCCCACATACCGAGGGGTTTCAAACCTCCGCAGTTTGAGACGTACTCAGGGGAATCCGATCCAGTTGATCACGTCGAAAGCTTCAAGACCCTGATGCTGATCCATCAAGCTTCCGACGCCGTGCTCTGCAGGACCTTCCCCGCCACCCTCAGGGGGTCGGCTCGGGAATGGTACTCCAGACTCGCTCCTTCTTCCATCTTCTCGTTCGAGCAGTTCGAAACACTGTTCATAACTCACTTCGTGAGTAGCAGGCGAGCTGAGAAGACAAGCCTCTCCCTACTGAACCTGCGGCAGGAAAGGGGAGAGAAGCTGCGGGACTATGTGAAGAGATTCACCGCAGAGGTCAGGTCCATCGCCTCCTTAGACCAGTCAGTGGCGACCGTGGCGTTCCAGTCGAACGTCCTCAACGCCAACCTCCGATCGTCCCTAGCCAAAAAGCCCCCGCATAACTTCGCCGACCTTCTCCTAAGGTGCGAGAAGTATATCCGGGCGGAAGAGGCCGAGTGCCTCCCGAACTTCGGAGGATCGGCCTCCGGATCGAAGAGGAAGGCGACGGAGGAGGAGGGGTCGAAGAAGATGCAGAAGGACAGTGGCGGTCAGCGCCGACCTTCCCATAAGTTCGAGAAGTTTACTCCCCTCACCACCAATGTCTCCACCATCCTGATGGAGGTGGAGAAGGAGGGGGTCATCCCTCCAGCTCCGAGGATGAACACCCCAGCTAAGAGGAGAAATAAGGAGAAATTTTGCCGCTACCACAGGGACCACGGCCATGACACCAACAATTGCCGAGCGCTGAAGAATGAAATAGAGGCCCTCATCCAGAGGGGGCAACTGGCCAAATTTGTTAAGGCAAATGATCGGGCGGATCGCAACACTCCTCCGCCTCGGGGGGCTAACAAGCGCTCCGAGCGACGCGAGGATACACCCGAGTTCGAGGAAGAACGGGTTCTGCACCTGATCCACGGAGGCCCCATGGGAGGCTCCTCTAATTCCTCTCGGAAGGCCTTCGTCCGAGAGGTCAATTCGGTTCACAGCGCCCCTCCTCCCAAAGGTTTCGGCGTCCCTGTGTCTTTCTCCGATGAAGACCTCGAAGGGGTCCGAACCCCCCACTGTGACGCCCTCGTCATCGACCTCCGCATGGCCAACTTCAAGGTGCAGAGGATCTTAGTAGACAATGGGAGTTCGGTCAATATCCTCTTCCTCACGGCCTTCCGAGGCCTGCAGCTGTCCCGGGACCGTCTCAAGCCGGCCGGTTACACACTCCACGGGTTCACGGGGGTCCCAGTAACTGTCGAGGGGGTGATAACCCTAGACGTAACTGCTGGAAGCACCCCTACTACCCGGACCGAGCCGATGGACTTCATGGTCGTCGACGTCCCGGTAGCGAATAATGTCATTCTGGGCCGACCCGGCCTAGCCGCCTTGGAGGCTGTCCCCTCGGCGTACCATCTTAAAATGAAGTTCCCCACTCGGTCGGGAGTAGGGGAAGTCAGGGGAAGCCAAGAAACGGCTCGGAAGTGCTACATGACTTCCACTGGGGGACCGGTGCTCTCCCTCGAGACACTAGAAATCCCCGAGCCGAAAGTCCGACCCACGTCCGAGCCGGCGGACGAGTTAGAAGAAGTGTTCTTCTCGGAGGATGATCCGAGCCGGAAGTTCCTCATCAGCAAGTCCCTACCGACTGCGCTGTGCTCTGACTTGGTTAAATGCATCCGGGATAACCGCGACCTGTTTGCTTGGTCGGCCGCGGATATGCCCGGCATCTCCGAGGAGTTGCTAGTCCACCGCCTAAGTGTCGAACCGGGGTGCAAACCGGTTCAACAGAAGAGACGTAAGTTCGCTCCCGAGCGACAGCAGGCCATCAAGGAGGAGGTGGATAAACTTTTGAAGGCCAAGTTCATACAGGAAGTAAATTACCCCGAGTGGCTCTCCAATGTTGTAATGGTCAAGAAGTCCAACGGCTCCTGGAGAATATGCATTGACTTCACCGACCTGAATAAGGCGTGTCCGAAGGACCCATTCCCTCTCCCGAACATCGACACCCTTATTGATGCCACCTCGGGCCATGAGCTCCTCAGCTTCATGGACGCCTTCTCGGGCTACAATCAGATCCGAATGTTCCCTCCGGACATTCCGAAGACCTCCTTCGTCACCGACCAAGGCCTCTACTGCTACCGGGTCATGCCGTTCGGGTTGAAGAACGCGGGCGCCACCTATCAGCGCCTCGTCAACAAGGTCTTCCAGAGCCAAATTGGCCGGAACATGGAGGTGTATGTTGACGACATGCTCGTCAAGAGTGTCCGGGGCGCTGACCACGTGACCGACCTCCAGGAGGCTTTCGGCGTGTTGAGAAGGCACAGCATGCGGCTGAACCCGAACAAGTGTGCATTCGGGGTCTCTTCGGGAAAGTTCCTCGGCTTCATGGTGAGCCAGCGAGGAATCGAAGCCAATCCCGAGAAGATTAAGGCCATATTAGACATGGCCCCGCCTCGGAACATCAAGGAGGTGCAGAAGCTTACCGGTCGGCTCGCCGCCATTGGCCGGTTTCTCTCAAAGTCTGGGGAAAAATGCCTTCCCTTCTTCAAAGCACTCAGGGGGGCTAAGGGTTTCGAATGGGGCCAACCACAACAGGAATCATTCGACCAACTGAAGGCCTACTTGGTGAACCCCCCTCTGCTCAGCAAACCGGTCCCGGGTGAGACTCTCTTCGTTTACTTGGCTGCTTCCGAGCAGACCCTAAGTGCTGTCTTGGTCAGAGAGGAGGACCGGGCCCAAAGGCCCATCTACTACGTAAGCAAAGTGCTCCGGGATGCCGAGCTCCGCTATCCGAAGATAGAGAAAATTGCCTACGCCCTGGTCATGGCAGCGAGGAAGCTTAGGCCGTACTTTCAATCCCACTCGGTCGTTGTCCTCACCGACCAACCCCTAAAGCAGATCCTCCACAAGCCTGAGACCTCGGGCCGACTGATGAAGTGGTCCATAGAGCTGAGTCAGCATGACATCTCTTACCAGCCTCGGACGACCATTAAAGCACAGGCCCTCGCCGACTTCATCGTGGAGTCCACCATCCCTGAAGTCAGCCACGTACCGAATGGACCCCCCATTTGGACAGTCTTCGTGGACGGCTCCTCCTGTAGCGAAGGAAGGGGCACCGGAATCATCCTGAACGGCCTTGACGACTTCGTCCTCCAGTACGCGATCCGTATGAACTTCAAGGCCTCGAACAATGAGGCGGAGTACGAGGCACTCATCGCTGGTCTCGGACTAGCACGAAGTACTGGGGCACAGCGCCTCCGAATCCACAGTGATTCCCAGCTTATCGTGAACCAAATCTTGGGCGAGTACGAGGCCAGAGACGAGCGGATGGCGAAATACCTCGCTAAGGTTCGGGTCCTCATGAGCCGGTTCGAAGAGGCGCTCATTCAACGAGTTCCACGTGAGGAGAACTCGCAGGCCGATGCCCTCTCCAAGTTGGCCTCATCCTCCCTACAAGGTCTTGAACAGACCGTTCTGATCGAGGTCCTCTCTAGGCCGAGCATAGAAGACGAGACGTCCGGCTCGGTGGAGTCTTTGCGGGTCATGTTGCAGGATAATTGGATGAAACCGTTAGTGGAATTCTTGAGGGACGGGATTTTGCCACAGGATCCCAAGGGAGCACGCCGAGTCCGGACTCGGGCCGAGCGCTACGTCTGGATCGAGGGTATCTTATACAAACGCTCCTTCTCTCAAATAGACGGCCGACCATACCTAAGGTGCCTCTCTCCAGAGCAGGCCGAATATGCCCTACAAGAGCTCCACGAAGGCATCGGCGGGGCACATTCAGGGTCCAGGTCCTTGGCCCGAAAAGCTTTGAATTATGGATACTTCTGGCCGACCCTCCTTCAAGACGCCGAGCGACACGTTCGGCAATGTAGCTCTTGTCAGAGACACTCCAGCATCCGTCGCCTCCCTCAAGCCAACCTCGCCTCCCTATCAAGTCCTATCCCCTTCGCCATGTGGGGGATGGACTTACTAGGGCCTTTCCCTCCGGCTCCGGGTCAGTTCAAGTTCTTGGTCGTAGCCATCGACTACTTCTCGAAGTGGGTCGAGGCCGAGCCCCTCGCCACTATAACCGAGAACAAGGTGGTACAATTCTTCTGGAAGAACATTATCTGCAGATTTGGCGTCCCCCGTGTCCTCATGACGGACAACGGGACTCAGTTCACTGGCGCAGCATTCCGAGCCCTGTCCGACGACCTTGCCATCCAGCAGCGCTTCTCGTCCGTCTCCCACCCTCAGTCGAACGGACAGGCAGAAAACGCTAATCGGCAGATCCTCGCAGGCATCAAGAAAAGGCTGGACAAGAGTTCCAAAGGCTTATGGGTCGACCAACTCCCCAACGTCTTATGGAACTATCGCACAAGCAAGCGGACCCCCACAGGCGAGTCCCCTTTCAACCTCACCTACGGGTCCGAAGCCGTGATACCTCTCGAGGTCGGAATACCTTCCCCTCGGCTCGCGGCCTACAGCGAGGAGCAGAACGCCAGGGACCTCAGGGCAGCCCTAGATCTAATAGATGAGCTGAGGGAAAGAGCGTCGATTCGGCAGCAGAGTTACCGAAGAAGGGTCGAGTTGGCATACAACAAGAAGGTCCGACCCACCAACCTTAAGCAAGGGGATTTGGTCTTGAGAAAACTGGCCATATCCTTTCCCCATCAGAAGAGCAAGCTGGCTCCGAACTGGGAAGGGCTGTACAGGATCACGAGGGTCGTCCGGCCCGGAGCATATCGTCTTGAAGATCTCGATGGCAGAGAGATTCCGAGGACCTGGAATGCCGACCACCTCCTAAAATACCAAGAAAGCGCTCCGGCGCCGCTCTAAGTATCATAGGATATCGAGCCATTCCTCTCCTCTGACTTGTAACCTATTTTCATAAATTGTAATATGTAAAACGGTTCGCCGTCGATTATCAATAAAAAAAGTTCTTCCATACCTGTGAATTTGAGCACTTCTCTCCGCTCTTATCATCTGTTTTTTAAACTTTGATTTCAACCAATGGTTCGGAGTCCACGTCCTGTTCGACTTCACCTCCTCGGCTCGTCCCCGGACGAGCCAGAGGTAGACCATCGTTCGGAACTGCTCCCACAACCGTTGAACTACACCGATGGTTCGGAGTCCAACACTCGGCTCGACTTTACCTCCTCGGTTCGTCCCCGGACGAACTAGGGGTAGACCGTCATTCGGAACTGCTCCCACAACCGTTGAACTACACCGATGGTTCGGAGTCCAACACTCGGCTCGACTTTACCTCCTCGGTTCGTCCCCGGACGAACTAGGGGTAGATCGCCGTTCGGAATTGCTCCCACAACCGTTGAACTACACCGATGGTTCGGAGTCCAACACTCGGCTCGACTTTACCTCCTCGGTTCGTCCCCGGACGAACTAGGGGTAGATCGCCGTTCGGAATTGCTCCCACAACCGTTGAACTACACCTATGGTTCGGAGTCCAACACTCGGCTCGACTTTACCTCCTCGGTTCGTCCCCGGACGAACTAGGGGTAGATCGCCGTTCGGAATTGCTCCCACAACCGTTGAACTACACCGATGGTTCGGAGTCCAACACTCGGCTCGACCTCACCTCCTCGGTTCGTCCCCGGACGAACCAGGGGTAGATCGCCGTTCGGAATTGCTCCCACAACCGTCGAACTACACCAATGGTCCCGGAGTCCAACACTTGGCTCCCAGGGGACTGGGAGTGGTCCGTCCCTCAGCTTCGCCAGTGGAGGGATACCGAAGCTACGCTCGGCCACATAATCCGAGCAATCTTGCCTAGCAGCCGAAGCCCGAAGCCCTACGTCTTCGGTCGGCTACCGAGCAGGGGCCTTCCCGACCCTGCAAACGGAGAAAACTCACTTTCTCCTCAACTTTCGTGCATGATCTCGATCAGACGGTTCAGATCTTGCCACCGACGCTAAACGACAAGATAACGTTTTCTTGGGAACTGAGCCGCCTCTAGATTCGTGCCAGCATCCGACGGCCCAGATCTTGTCAGAATCACTAAACGACAAGGTAACGCCCCGTCAGGAGCTCGTTCGCCTCGAGATTCTCGCCGACGGCACCATGTGCCCGGCCCCAGGACCTCAGCACGGCCAACACACTCACAAGCAAAATAAGAACGCGGAGCGACAAAGGGAATTTTATTAATGATCGGGACACAATACAAAGCTGTCTTTCCACAGTTACAAAGTATCAAAAAACAAAAAATACAGCGCCGACCCATTACACTTGGTCCTCAAACCGAAAGGTCTTCACTGGTCTCCTCGGTCGCCAATCCCTCCACTCCAGCTGTTAGCTCCTCCGCCTCCTTCCGAAGCTTCACCTCCACGGTCTGTAAGTGATGGATCTCGGAGAGCAAATCGTCCCGCTCGGCTAATATCTTCGACTGATTATGCCGAATACACTGAACCCGAAGAGCGTTACTGAAAGCTGTCTGCGAGTCGTCGTCCTCCCCTTCGGGGGTCACCTCGATGATCCTGTTCTCCAAACGTTGGATCTCGGCGTCTCGTTGGTCGAGGACGGACTGAAGGTGGGCCCACTCGCTCTCAGCTCGGCATAACTCCAGCTCCACTTCGCGATGCCGCTCTGAGCGCGACTTCGTGCCCCCTGAGGTCGCCTCGGCATCATCATCACTGTCTGAGCCGTTGGGATCGGTGTCTTGGTCTGACACCGCGAGCTGAAAAGAAGGGAAAATGAATAGCAAGATTTCAATACACTTCCGAGGCACAACACTTGAAGAATTTTCCAATCATATTCAGATATAATAGATCCACATACAACAAGACCGAATCTACAACAAAGTTTTGCAACAATCAGAAAGAACATAAAACGACAAGATTAGGGCCTCTTCGGAAGGGGAACGCTTCGGTTTAAGGAAACACGAGGACGACGAGGCCTGACCTCCGAACTCGATCCTAAACCAACGAAACGTGACCCCCCTTCGCTGCTGACCCTAATTGTGGCGCCGACCGAGGCACCACTTGACGAGACAGCCGCACTACTCTGAGCGTCGGCAGGACTCCGCCTGGCCGCAGGCAAACGCGTCGCGAGTTCGTAAAAGGAAACCCCTCTCTCACTCACTTCGCGAGTACACGAGGTACTGCGGACGTTAGCCCTCTCCGGCAGAGGCTTGAGTGACGCGACCTTTTCCTCCAGTTCAATGATTCTGTCTCTCAGAGCGTCGTCCTTCGCCAACTTCTTCAGACGAGAAGGCCTTGACGAGCCGGAGACATTGGCACCATCGGTCGTGAGCCGTCGGAAGTGGGTGACCTCGATCCCCCTATCTATCGTGATCCTTCTGAGCCTGTCGACCTCGGCCAACAACCTCATGCGCTCGGTCGACGCCTTCTCTAGCTCGGAAGTTAGCTTCTCTTCCGTCGCCGAGCGTTCTTTCTCCGCTAGTTCCATATGTTGGACCTCGGCCAAAAGCTCGCCACTCTTCTGCTCGGCGGCAGTGAGTTCTCTACGGAGCCGGTCGACCTCACCTTCGGGACGAGGAGCTCGGGGTTGCTTCCGCAATTGCCACAACTCGCGACAATACTTCCGCACAGCTGCCTTCATCTCCTCCAGCTTCAAGAGCATGAGAAACCGCCTCTATCGGCTATTCGAGAGCTCACCCTTCGTTTTGGCCAGCTCCTTACGAAGGTGCGCAACCTCCGTAACCGGACCGAACCTTACCTGAAAAGCAGAGATAAATCCGAGACCCAACACTTGGAGAATTCTACGCCAAATCAAACACAAAATCCGAGACTCAACACTTGGATAAATTTCGGCCAAACAAAATATTTTCATTCAAAACCGAGGAGGAAGTTTTACAAAAGCGGTGGCCAGTCCGCAGTTAGGCTTACAAAAAGAACCAAAACAATAAAAGACTAAAAGAGACAACCGAGTCAGGGGTCGACCTTTTTATCGTTCGGGTCCGTCGACCCCCCGGTCTTGTCCTCGCCATCGCCCTCGTCTTCGCCTTCGCTCCCGCTCCCCTCCTCGGAGTCGTCCTCCTCCTCGCCCTCGGCCTCGGTCTCTCCTGGGCCCTCCACACCTTCCGTCTCTCCCTCGAGGTCGAGCAGTCCCTCGGGAACCTCCTCCTCCCCTTCCACGGGGTCGTAGAAACGGTAGGAGGACGTGTCGAAGCCCGGGTTCTTGGCGGCTACGTGGATCAAGGCTCGACCGTAGGCATCCTCCATGTTCTGGAGCATGTGTTGCGCGGCCTCCTCTTGCACGGCCTTCTTCACCTTCTTCACCTTCTTCCGGTGTTTGGCCATGATCTTCTCGGCCCTCTTCCGAGCCTTTTCCGCTTCCGACCGAGCATTGGCCAGTGCCTCCTTCAGCTCGGCAACCTCCTTCTCTGAAGCCTCAAGCTTGGCTGCAGTGTCCTTCGACCTCTGAACGGCGTCGGCCAGCTGCTTCTCCAGCCCTTCCACTTCGGCACCCCTCTTCGCCGAGAGGAGCTGCTCGGCATCAAGCAGCTTCGTGGCCTTGACATGCTCTGCCCTCTCCCGTTCACTCTCCTGTTCCTTGCTCGCAAACTCCTCGAGCAGGAAATTGAAGTGGCAGAGGGTCTGAAAAAGAACAACACATTAAAACCCGAACCCAAGAACTTAGAAAAATTCTAAGAAAGGAATTTTGATGAGGGAGAGCTCGGCCTACTTACCGACATCGTATTCCGAGCAATCTGCATCGCGGCGTCCCCTGCTAGCCCGGCCTTCAGGGTCGCTCGATCCTTTGGGGTCGGCAGGTGCCTCACCGCTTCCATGCAGATGTTGCCGTCGCCCAAGAAGCCGTCGACGTTCATCACCTGCCAGTCAGGGACGAAGATCTGCTTATGATGCTCGGTCAAGATCTTCTCCGCCTCGGCAGTGAGGGACGGAACTTGGAGGGACACCACCTCCTTCACGCCGAATGCACCACTCGACGAACCGGGAGCATCCCCCTTCGAGGTCGGTGTCGGCGCACCCGAGGCAGGAGAGTCGAGGACCCTGATCTCCTCCTGCTCGAGGACCGCGACCTTCGGTTGGTCGGCAGCCTTCTCGACCGAAGGCTTCTTCGAGGCTCGGCCATCCTGAGGCCCCGCCGAAGGCCTCTTCTTCCTCGCCTCCTGCTCTGACCTGCCCTTCACCATCAGAGCTTTGTAATCCAGCTTCATCGTCCCTGCACAAGCCGAATGAAAAAACTTAGAAAAATTCTCATGAACTTTAAGCAAAGAGTATAAATACCAGAAGCATACTAGGGTCGATCGGACTGAGACCCCCCCGGAACAGATCCTCCTCAGTAATATCTTTCCAACTTAGCGCTGGCAGGGCGAGGAGCTTCTTCTGGACTTCTGTCTCCTCGTCACTCAGCACCGTCTCCTTCTTGGTTCGCTTGGGCAGGCCATCCTTCGCCCAAACCGTCGGTATCACCCACGGCGCAGGGGCTCGGATGATGAAGTACTTCTCCTTCCAATGTTTGATCGAGTCCGGATTCTCGATCAGCTTCACGCCCGTCCGGGGCGAAAGATAGAACCTTTGTTCGTCTCGCCTTGGCTGACAAGGTCGGTAGAGGCTTCGAAAGAGGAACATACTCGGCTTGGCACCAACCTCTTGGCATCGGAGGACGAATGCCATGACGTGCCTCCATGTGTTCGGCATCAGCTGGGCAGGGCTCAAACCGTACCATGTCAAGACATCTACAACGAACGGGTGGAGGGGAAAACGGAGTCTGGCGATAAGGGAGTCGACCGGAAAGACGCACACGTCTGACGAAGACTTCGTATTGGCTCGGAAACCCGGCCTGGGGAGGAGCAGTCCGTAGTCGGCAGGGATCCGGAAACCCTCTCGGATCAGGTGAAGGTCAGCCTCGGTAAGAGACGAGATGGTATGGTCCACCTCAGACAGCTCTCTCGGTTCATTCTCCTCCACCAACTTAGCCGTGCCTTGGGTCACCCGCTCCAAGGTGTCCTCGGCATAGTCCCGTACACCTCCCACGCTCGACAGAACAATGGGTTGCCTACCGAACGCTCCCGCTGTCTTCGGCGTCTCAACGATAGTGACCACGGCTTTACCCTTCTGGGACGCCGCCACGACCTCCTTAGGCGCCTCGGCCACTTCGCCCTCTTTATCCGAGCGTACCACGTGCTGATCGGTCGGCTCCGCCACCTCCTTCCCTTTGCCCCCTCGGCCTACTGCTTGCTCCGAGGCGGGGGTCTCATCCGAGGACGTAATCTTAACCATTTTCTAAAAAGAGAAGGGAGAGAGACTGACCTCGAAGTAACAGCTACGGTCGGAAAGTTCACCGGAAACAAAAAAACACCTCGCCGCGTCAGCTAGCACCGCCACCAAGGAGCTGAAAACTTCGAAGGCAAAAAGTAAGAACTGAAGAGAGAGAGAGTAAAAGTAAAAAATGAGACTTGGTCTAAGGGGGGGGGGGGTGAAGATTTATAGTAAAAAGGAACGTCCCTTGGACTTCCAAACGAAAAAGTACGACGCTTGGGCCGCTCTCGAAACGTCGCGAAGGCCCAACACAACTGTCTTCTTCGCCCAGTCCACTAGCTCGGTATAACGAGACCGGGAGCCGAACTATACGCCATCCGACCGCGCAGCAAAGAGACCGGTCGGATACCGAGCAAGTACCAATCCGAGCTAGTAAACGGAGAAAACTCCCTTTCTCCTCAAACTTTGCGTAAAATCTCAATCAGACGGCCCAGATCTCGCCGAGAACACTAGACGACGAGATAGTATTTTCTCGAGAAATGTGCCCGTCTCGAGATGCGCGGCGCCATCCAACGGTTCAGATGCCGTCAAGTCGCTCGGACTGCTACACTTGCCCCATGTCATCCGACGGCTTCAGTTACGCCACATCGCTCGGACTATTATGCCCTCGGACGTCCCACCTCTGACTGAAGATACCAGAAAAATTTTAATTTGGAGTTTTAAGGCACCGCCCTCGGCGTGCCCCCCCGGGCCCCATGTCTCGGTCGGCATTCCGCCGACCCACGGGGCCGAGTCAAAAGCTGATCGGTACTCCCCCCATCTCTAACTCCTCCGGGTTGACATCCATCAGAGGTCATCAGCCCGGAAGGAAGATAGAGATGGGAGGAGACCCATCATTCTGAAGCCGTCGCGGACTCTCGGATCCGGACCCAGGTCATCATCTCTTCTACTGTGATCTTCCCCAACTCTGACACCCACATCAGGCCAGTCAGAATCGGGAGAAGACCACAGTGGAAGAACGACCACCCGTCCTTCCGAAGCAAAAATCGTCCTTCGGTTCCGGACATGGGTCATCACCTCTTCTACCATGACCTTCCCCAATCCTAACACCCACATTGGAGCACTCAGAATCGGGAGAAGATCATTGTGGAAGAACGACCACCCGTCCTCCGAAAGCAAAGTCGTCCCTCGGCTCCGGACTAGGGTCATCACCTCTTCTACCATGACCTTCCCCGACCCTGACACCCACGATGGGGCACTCAGAATCGGGTGAAGATCATGGTGGAAGAACGACCACCCATCCTACCGAGACAGATCGTCCCTCGGATCCGGACTTCGGTGGTCCACTCTTCGGCCCAAACCTCCCCTGACCCAGACACCCCCACTCGGGCCATCAGAGTCAGGAGAAGATTTGGGCGGAAGAACGGCCACCAGTCCTTCCGAAGTGAACTCCTCCGTCGGATCCGGACTACAGTCATCACCCCTTCTACCATGATCACCCCCGATCTTGACATCCCTATCGGGCCAGTCAAAATCGGGTGATGATCATGGTGGAAGGGCGACCACCCGTCCTTCCGAACGAACTCACCCCTCGGATTCGGACATGGATCATCACCTCTTCCACCATGATCTCCGCCGACCCTGACACCCACTGCGGGGCAACCAGAGTAGGCAGAAGATCTTGGTGGAAGAACGACCACCCGTCCTTCCGAGGTAGCTCACCCCTCGGCTTCGGACATGGATCATCACCTCTTCCACCATGATCTCCCCCGACCCTAACACCCACGTTGGGGCAGTCAGAGTCAGGAGAAGACCATGGTGGAAGAACGACCACCCGTCCTTCCGAAGTAACTCACTCCTCGGATCCGGACTACGGTAGTCACCACTACTGCCTTATTCTCTCCCGGTCCTGACATCCCCTTTGGAGCCGTGAGGAACGGGAGAAGAACAAGGCAACAGGGCGGCCACCCGTCCTCCCGAAATAACTCATCCCTCGGGTCCGGACTATGGTCATCACCACTACTGCCCCGTTCCCCCCCTCCCCCCGCTCCTGACATCCACTTTGGGGCTGTCAAGAACGGGAGAAGAAGAAGGCAAAAGAGCAACCACCCCTTCGGACCTCGAAAGAGAAGTTATCCAAGGCAAATACCTCAGAGGTTTGAAACTCTACATTTGTTGCGATTGAAATGACAAAGGAAGTGGGATATTTATAAGCTCTCCTCCAAGATCTAGCCATTATGACCCTCGAAAGTTGAAACGCCACGTATTAATTGAAGGAATCGTCCTTAATAACCTAGGGAAGGTGGAACGCCACACAAACCCCGGGGCACCATTAATGTCCTTAGGAACAGGATCATCTCGAAACTCGTTGCGCTGAGTCGCCCGGACCACCGAAGCCCCACGCCTTCGGTCAGCTACCGAGCAAGTGCCTTTCCAACCCTGCAAACGGAGAAAATTCACTTTCTCCTCAACTTTCGCGCATGATCTCGATCAGACGGCCGAGATCTTGCCGAGGACACTAAACGACAAGATAGTGTTTTCTTGAAGAATGTGCCCGTCTTGGGATACGCGCCATCATCCAATGGCTCAGATTACGCCACGTCGCTCGACCTGCCGAGACTCCACGCCTTCGGTCGGCTACCGAGCAAGTGCCTTTCCGACCCTGCAAACGGAGAAAACTCACTTTCTCCTCAACTTTCGCGCATGATCTCGATCAGACGGCCCAGATCTTGCCGAGGACACTAGACGACAAGATAGTATTTTCTTGAGAAATGTGCCCGTCTTGGGATACGCGCCATCATCCAACGGCTCAGATTGCGCTACGTCGTTCGACCCGCCGAGACCCCATGCCTTCGGTCGGCTGCCGCGCAAGTGCCTTTCCAAGCTCGCAAACGGAGGAAAAAGTGTCAGAGCGATAACTACCGTTAGATCCTTCAGAAATTCGTGCTTCTAATAATGAACGGCCCAGATTGCGCCACGCGCGCTAAAAGACAAGATAGTGTTTCCTTGGGAAATGTGTCCATCTCGAGATGCGCATCGTCATCCGACAGCTCAGATTGCGCCACGTCACTCGGCCTGCCGAGACCCCATGCCTTCGGTCGGCTACCGAGCAAGTGCCCTTCCGAGCTCGCAAACGGAGAAAAAAGCATCCGAGCGATAACAACCGACGAATCTCTTAGAAATTCGCACTCGTCCATGATCAATGGTTCAGATCAAGCCACGTCATAAATCGGTATTAAAAATCGTTTTTTATTTATTTAAATCGTTTTATTTATTTAAAAATTGCGAGAAAATTGCTAAAAATTCGGTAAAATTAACTAAAAATCCTAGAAAATAATTAAAAATTCGGGGGCACATTTTTAAGCCCCTGAACGAACAATTGTTGCCTGGGATGTACTGTTAAGGCCCCCGAACGATTAGCAAGCACGTCGCAAAATTGAATAAATAATCCGAAAAAATAAATGAAAGGCCGTCAAATACCCATATGACCAAAGAACAGCACATGGCATCAAAAATTACCTCACTACCCCCTTCGAGATTCAAACTCCTCCACTTTGGACTCCGATACCACTCCACTAGCCACCAAAATAGTCAAACTACTCCTTAAAGGCTGATCACACTCAGTCTTTAGGAGTGGGGGGCTCGTGATATGGCTGAAAATGGGGTTAAATCGGAACCGTCCAGATTGGGCGCAAATCTCGAAGCTCGGGGGTAAAACAGCAATTTCACATACCAATGGATCCAGAGTGGGAATTGGGTCTCCTTTTCACGAATCCAACAACCCACAAATGAATCCACTCTGACTGGGTACGGGTCCCGACCCGAAGCGAACCCAGATCTACAAAGAGACAAATCAGGGCCACTGATTTGACCAAGTCAACGGGCCTGATTTGTTCTCACCGGGAATCAGGGATTAGTTTCCTAAACAGACTGTGAGGATTTTTTTCCTAAGAGTTACACAGGGAATCAAGCCTCTAATCTCTCCCCTAGCGACTATAAATACCTCCCTTCTACCACTGTGACCGGGTAATCACTTTTTTAACCACCTTAAGCTCTTTCTTTAATCATCAATGGTTACTGACTAGAGCGTCGGAGGGTGCGTCACCGAAATCAGCCCCGGTGTCTCGCACTTCCTTGCAGGTTGCGGCAGGAGCAAGAAGGCTTGGGTCCGCTGTTCAGGTTTTCTCGAACTCACAAATCTTATCTGTTTACCCCCACACCGAAATCAGCGGTAACAGTTATTATTATTATAATTTTGAAGTACAAACCAAGTGCATTATTTGTATATGACTACTCTAATTGTTTGTGAAAAGTTAAATATTAATCTAATTGTATTCTTCAAATTAATTTTTATTGAACCATGTAATATATTGTTTTGTAACCTATGAGAATTTGTGAAATTGCTTTTTATAAATCCTATTTATTTTTCTCCAACGGATTTTGAATCCAATAACATTTCACCCTTTAACCCTATACCCTATTTCTATTCTTATTGGATCCACTTAAAAACCCAATACCCATTAATATCCTAAACCCGTTACCCCTCTAAGAAACCTAACACCAACCCTATATAACCTACCCCTGTTTACCCTATTCTAAACCCCCAGCCGCTTCATCTCCCTCACCCCCTACCTCCTGCCGCTATCCATCTCCCCCGACCTCCTTCCTCCCACCTCCGGTGCCCCCTGTGCTCCCTGCCTAACCCCGACACCCTGCACCCATCCTGGTGCTCCTCTGCCTCTCCCCTCCTTCCCCCACATCCCTGCTCGCCTCCACGACCCAACCCCCCCCCCCCCGACCCATCGTCTTCCCCGTTCTCCTCGCCGCTGCTCTTTCCCCCTCATCGCACCGCCCTCCTGTCCGACTGCCGCCCTACACCACAGCGCCAGCCAGCAACCCCACAGCCCCACCAGCGACCTCCCGACGCTCCCCTCCTCCCGGCGATGCACCACAGACGACAGCAGCAACAGCAGCTTCATGTGCCGCCGCCTGTCCCCGTCGCTATCCCCATCAGTTGTCCCCTTAGTTGCCAACCATTCGTTGACCCCAGCGCCTCCCCATCCCGTCGTCAGCCAGTGCCGGTCAGCACCGCCGACAGCGACGCCCTGCAGCACCGCCCTATCCCTGCGCAGCTCAACCCCGACCAGGTGCCAGTGTCCCATCGGTGTCCCTTGGCTGCCGTCGCCTTCCCTCATCGTTGTGCACCCTGACTCCCTTTCTTCCTCTTGTTCTCTAGGTGCGTGTGCTCGATATTGCTTGTTCATGCGTTCGCGTGTTCGTGTGGCTCATGTTTTGTTCGTTCGTTCGTTGTAATCGTTGCTCGGGAATCCGTTCCCGTTATTCTTGTTCTTACTTCATTCCCATCGTTGTCTATAAGGCAAATAATTTGTATTCTTTTCTTTATGTAATACAAGTACTAAATACTGCCTGTAGTGTATGTTTGTTTTAGAGACAATCCATATGTAAAATCCCTGTTATATCTTGTCTCTATGTGTTGATCCGCCTGTAGTTTTCTCATTACACACACGACATGAATTTAGACTTAGATCTAATAATCCCTATTGCATATATGTATGTTGGTGGTGATCCATTAGTTGTTGTTTGAATCTTGCATGTTTGACTTGTTACTGGTAGTATATCCTGTTCTAGATCTGTTAAATACCCTATACCATATTGCTTGGACATCTAGTATACCATAATTTGCATTTTGTTGTGATTTGGATGAGTTCCATATGAACTAGTTGATTTTATGCTTGAAGAATATTTCAGTTTTTGTTGTTACCACGTTTTTGTTCAGTATTTTAGATCCTATTAAGGTCAGTATATAAAAATTATTTATGAATTTGAATTATAGAGAATTTTGTCTACTTTCCAGATTTTCTGACAGATCTTAGTTTCGATTTGTGAGTTGCAAGTTATGGCTATTTTAGTACAGATGTGTTTAAAATTCCAGATCCAGTTTTATACGAATTCTGTATGGTAATTTATTTTTATACTGATGTTAAAGACAATATATTTTGATCCAATATTTTGTTAAGTACAACTAGACTTGATTGGGATTAACCCTTAATTTTTGTGGATTTAATTGATAAATTTTATAAACTATTCTATGCTTGCAAACAACTACTACACTTGCAGAATTTTCATACTGTTCAGTAAAGAAACATAATTTCGACCTAATTATATTTGTTTTTTATAAAAACTTTGTGAATATGAATTGTAGCCTACTGTATCTATTTTATCACCCTTTTGACGAATCTGGATTTCGATTTATATTTTGTGAGATATTGCTATTTTAGTACTGTTGTGTTTGCGATTCCAGATTTACAAAACTGCTATATCTTGAAGTTTTCTGATTTTAATTGAGTATACTATATATGTTGGAAAATTATGAAACTTTATTTTCTGATACTAAACATACTAGGGAATATTCCAGATTTTTCTTGGATTTAATCAATAAGTTTTGATGCCATTTTCCTGTTTATGAATACAAACTTCTAATTTCTGGCTGAACATGTTTTCTAGATACAAATCTGTTTTGAGTCATGTTTTTGTGAAATACCATATGACTTATATATATTTGATGGATTCAGCCGAGAGTATATTTTCCAGATTTTCTGATGGATCCAAATTTGCATATGTGTGGCAACGGGAATCCCAGATTTGGTGCAGTACTGTCTTGCTGTCCTGAACTAGAATTTTGTTGTCCTAATCTTTTTTGAGTTGTCTTCCACCTGTATATGTTTATCTTCCAACCTGAACCTGTTACTTGTTTATGCCATATTATTCTTGCTATGTTTTATACGTGTACATGCCTGTTTAATAATAATAACAAATAACTAAGTCGGGATTAAGAGAAAGACCTTAGTAGTGGACAATATAGGTATGTGTACTCAGAAGGGGGTCGTGTTTCCCATTATCTGTTGTCATGTTTCATGATTACATGATTCATGCCTGTTATATCTATATGTTGCCATGTTTCATGATTACATGATCCATACATGTTATTACTATCTGATTATATGTTGCCATGATTCGTGTGATTCATGCCTGTTATTACTATATATTGTCATGCTTCATAATTACATGATTCATGCCTGTTATTACTATATGTCGCCATGTTTCATGATTGAATGATTCATGCCTTTTATTACTATATGTTGTCATGTTTCATGACTACATGATTCATGCTTGTTCCTGCTGCCGCTATTTCACGTCTACGTGATTCGTGCCTGTTACCTGTTACATGATGCCTGAGTACACGACCCTATAGAAACCCACCACTAGATCTAAACGTAATTTGTATATAAGTAGCAACCATATGGTAAAAACCTAGGACGCATGAAGTGCTACCTAGATAGTAATAATACAAGACTTGACATAACATAATATATGTTACATGCTTACCTGATACATGCTACCTGACACCTGTTACTTGTTACCTGCTTGTATAATACTTGATACCTGATACATGTTATCCGCACCCTGTTAGCACATTATATTACTTGATTTTGTTCATGATTCATGCTAGTTGTTCTATTTTGTTATCATGCCTATTCCATGCTATCTTTGTTTTCGCTGTTATTCTATATTTGTTATTCTTTTCCTGTACTTGTGCTTGCACTACAAGCGGCCCGTAACTTGCATTGACGGACAATTTTTTTTCATTTTCCTCTTCCTGCAATTTATTAAATTGCAGATTTTGGAGATCAGCTGTCCGATGGAGTAGGTGATCTGAGATTTTAGTTCTGGAGTTCTTGCTACTATTATTATTATTTCCTGTTGCTTATTTTGAATAAATGTATGAGTTACTTAGATTATTTTGTATTGGGCAATGTGACCCAGGATTATTGACTTGTTCAGATCTTGTTTATTTGAGATTATTAAATTTTGTTTCAAGTAAATTCTTGTTGGTATATTGATTCATCTATACATGCGTGGTTGACTTCTCTTAATTCCTACTCTGATTATTCCTGTGAAATATTGTAAAGATCCTGACAACGTATAGATGATAAAAATTATTCGCTGGACTTAGTCGTGTACCTGTATATTCCTTTTGGGAAGCAGGGCGTGACAGAAAATCCTCATGAAGTCTTCTTTTATAACTTTCCAATATAATCCATAGAAGAAAAGCAGAAATCCGTCTGGCCCAAGCGCCTTGCCCTGCCCCAAATTCTTGATTGCGGCTAGAACTTCATCTTCACTGAACTGTCCTTCGATAATATTGCTTCCGTTCAACCTCGTTGCCATCCACATATCCTGATTCAGTTTACATCTATGCTCTCTTATTTTTCCCAACAACTCCTTATAGCTCTCATTAATATGCTGCGTAATTCTATCCTCATTCTCGCACCAATCTCTGTCCACCTCTAACCCGGATATATTATTAAGCCTCCTTCTTCCATTTGCAATCTTGTGGAAAATTTTCGTATTGGCTTCGCCTTCTTGTAGCCATTGTATCCTTGATCGCTGCTTCCGGTATTGCTCCTCCATATTCCCAATCTGTTGGATATCTTGTCTATTCTTACAGTGCTCCTCGAATTCAGACTATATTAAGTCTCTTTCCTCCTCTATAACTTCCAGCTGCTGAATCCTTCCTCTAATTTCTTCTTTCATCCTATGTTTCTATCCAAACTCCGTCTTTGCCCATTGTTTAAGTTTTTTTTTCTAAGTCTCCTAATCTTTTTGGTCCATCATCCAACTGGAGTAGTCAACGTAGTGCTGACGCTCCATGATTCTTTGATAACCTTACGACTCCCTTCGCACAACGTCCATGCTTTCTCGAAACGGAACTGAAATCTGTTCGTCCTATCACCTTCTCCGCAATCCAGTGCTAGAGGTGTCTGATCTGAAGTGCACCTCACCAAAGATTTAACCTGAGCTAATGGGAATTTATCCTTCCATTCTGAGGACACGAAGATTCTATCCAGCTTTGCCAGAATGGGAGAGGCTTGCATATTCGTCCACGTGAACTTCCTATTCCTTGCATCGATCTCTAATAACTCTAGCTCATTGATAATTGAGTTGAAGTTGTCCCTATCGTTCTTTGAAGCTCCTCTACCTAGATGTTCGTTCTGCAATCTAGTGATATTGAAATCTCCCCCTAAGACCCACGAAACTTTACATCTACTTCTAATATCCTTGAGCTTGTTCCAAAACAAGCTCCTCTGAATCGACTCAAAAGGTCCATACACTGATGTAACCGTATGGACCCAGTTATCACTACGACGTCTAATAACCACTGTGACGAAAAAAACTCCAGCAATATCCTCTATAATCTCAAATAATCTATGGTCGACTCCAATAGCAATGCCACCAGATAACCCTCTCGATTGTTTGAACCTCCACTCAACGGTTCCTATACCATTAATGCATTGGAACTCTTCCCTAGTAGGGAGTTCAACCCTCGTCTCTTGAAAGGCACAGATACTTGGCCTTTTCCTAATGATAGTATCGCTAATAAGTCTTTTTTTTTGTTTTCTGACGCATCCCTCTAACATTCCAAAAGATATATAACATAAAAACGTTAAAAACCCTATCCCTAATCCCTAAAAAGCAATACGGGCCACCGCATTAGTCTTCCCTACTAAAACATTCTCCTCTAATAATGTTAACGTGTTGAAGTTGCTCTTCTCTATTGAAACCCATGGCTATACCGTAAAGACTAGCAAAGTATATGAGAGAATCATTGTTAGGTAAATTTAGAACAGAAAAATTTCTTGAAGAGCCTCGACATGCCAATACTGGCTCCTTAGTCTTTGTCTCCGCCTTAATCAAATCTTCTTTGCTTGGACCCTTCGACCCCCATTTATCCACCTGCCTCTTGCTTTTACGAAGGTATTCTACAGTACTCCTTGATGCGGTTGCCCTCTCGCTGTCTCCCATACCATCTCCTGCCAGCTCTCGAACCTGCATAGCCCATCTTTCGTGTTCGGAATCGTACGGACTTCCTCCGGTTTGTAACCCATCTAGCGCTCCAATCCTCCCCTCTGGAGAATCAATGTTAGATATGATAACCCTCCGCTCCATAGACTGCTCCACGAGACATTCAACCTTCTCCTCCTCACCAGTCAAAATAACTTCTATTCTCTCCAACCTCTCGCTATGCTGAACCTCATTCCCCATGCCTACCCCTACAGGCAGTCCAGACGCCAACCCTTCATTTTCTAAAGCACCGACTCCTTCATCTATAACTTGGAGCTTCCCTGTGATCTTTTGCGTCATATTATTGGGCTAAACGACTGTCGAGCCAGACCCACCTTGTTCCTTGCCCAACCCAGGAACTCCAAAAAGCCCATTTAACGCCAGCTATTCAATAGTGCTCCTTATTGATAAATGTAGCTCCTCTTTGGATAAAGTCATGAACTCCAAGTCCCTTGATGACTGAGCGTTCCTCTCTTTTCCCGTCATTAATGAACCTTTCAAAATCCGATACTTTTGATTGTCGAACGTTGTACCCTTTTTGCTTTCGCACGTTACTCTGAGCCCCTTCGTCTTGTCTCCCTCAATAAGCGGACCTTTCCCATCGCGTCGCTCGACTTTAGCAGCAGTCTTAAGCGTAGATGGCACCTGTGCTTTGAAAGTTACCAGTTCCTTATGGATAGCACGTTGGATATTAGACCTGTACTGATATAGCACTTGGACACTCTGTATCTGCTTCTTTTTTGAAGAACGCTCAGGATCATATCTTGTGTGATCGAACGGTGCCCCGTCATCTTCTTCCTTGAGATTTTTCTCTCATCTGAGAACTCCTCCTCCTCCCGTGGCGAAATCTTCCCAAAAGAAACACTATTCTTCTTCTCTACGATGACTCTAACTTTATAGAACTCACCCTCAAACTCAACTTGGATCATTGAAGGGATGTCGGATAAGTTTTCGATACCTATTCTGATACGAGCATACTCCCTCCGTTCCTGAGTTGCGGTATTTCTATCAACTTCCATGACAACAGTGAAGGCTCTAATTAAATTTTGAAACCCCGAGCCCACCCAGCAGTGAAACGGAAAGTTAAGCAATCTAATCCAAGTCGTCGGCATTTCGTTCACCTTCATCGCTTCGAATTTGTTGGACCATTGCAAAAACGTTAGGTAGTAATCATCCGTACCCATTCCTCTTTTACCAAGGACCTCCTTCCATCTCTCTTCGTCGTGGCAATGGACGAAGAAGCCGTTGGCGTTGAGTCATTGTACTTTCCAAGTCAGATGAGGGACAATGGTTGTGTTAGCGTGGAGGAGAGTCTCGATATCTTTGCTAGAGGGATTCCTTCTCTGAACTTTAATAATGGCAAACATACGAAACCTTTGCTCAAACTCCGCCATAAGCCGCGTCGGAGTGATGAAAGCTTTGATCGCCACCCTTTCCCCTGCGAAACTCTCTTGAGTTTTACTGGTATTAGACGTCGGTGACGCCAACCTCATCACCACCGTCGACTGAGCCGCTGAGCGCTTGGGGCAATCCTTGGAGATATGGACGGAGCATCGACACGCATAACAAAACCAGTCATTGACGCAATTCGTGATTGTTTGTCCCCTCTGAGCGCATTTGTGACACTGTTAGCCTGAACCCGCTGACTCCGAATCCTCTTTAAGATGCTGCTTCTCTACTTTGATTAGCTTCCGGGGACGAACAAGAACTCATTCTCCTTCCTCATCGTTCTTCATTTTCTTTTCTGGCAGAGCAGGAGATATCTTTCTTGACCTGGTTTGGTTGGGAGCTCGCTTCCTCTCCGACCCCCTAGCCACCTCAATGTAGGATCTTCGCTGTCGTTCCAAGTAGCCTCTCTCTTCGTCGTCTGGTCTTGGACATCTGTGCCTCGTAGTCTTCATCCCCGCCCTTTCATCTTCCCCTCTGAACCTCTCACTCGCCATCCCTCTTTGGGATGTTCGTGAGGGCCTCATAACTGGATGGAGTCTCGATCATTTCAAGACTCCGTAGTTGGATCTGTCTTCCTTCCTCGTCCGCTCATACCTTTCCAATGCCTCTTCCCTCCTACGCTTGTTCATGATGTTCTCTTCTTCTCCCCCTGTTTGTTTGCCGTGTTGTTGATGGGAGCTGCTATGGTGGAGGCTTCTATGGTCGAGGTTGCTGTCTCTTCCCATACTTTGGTTGGTTTTCAGGTTGGCTTGATGCTTGTTATCCTTGGTTCCCTGTGGTGCTCTTGGTAAGCACTTTGGTTTCTTATTGCCCAGGGTTGGAACTCTTATTCTAGCCTTCAAGATTGTTAAAGTCTTAAAAAAGACTTTATTTCTTGTATTTTACTTTACCTGCATTTTTTATTCTGTACTTAGCTTAGTCTACTTTACTTGCTGTAATATGTTCATACCTTTATCTTTAAGGTCTTTCTATTACCAATTTTAGGAGTATTTCGTGATTATCTAATCAATGAAGCCGGATTCCACATTTTCTCTTGATTTTTTATATGTTGCACTCGGATTTCAAATTCACCACTTATAAGAACATATGTAGTTGTTGACTGTTGCTGCTAATTTTGGTGCGGGAGCAAACAGATGAATTTGTAGATTATTTTTGGAAACAATAAAGTAAACCTGTTGACTTTCAACTGCGTTTGACTGATTTCTTGCCACTGCTGTTGACGTACAAAAAAGTTCGATACACCGGGATGGATCTCGGTGACGAACCCTTCGACGCTCCTGTTAGTAATCAGGAAGATTATGAAAGAGCTTTTTGTGAAAAAAGATTGATTACCTTGTTATGGTGGGAGGAGATGAGTATTTATAGTCGCCTTAGGGACCCGTTTTAAGATAAGGATTTATCTTTATTTCCCGGTATTTTTGGATAAAATGTAGAGTTTAAATCGTTTCATAGAGATAACCATGAATTTGAATTGTTCTTCAAATAACCTAGGCCGGTTTATAATGGGTTGTCACCCATACCCAGTAGGACATATCCGTTTATGGGTTATTGTGCTTTGAAGAAAGACCTAATTCCCATTTCAAACTCGTTTGTAGGTGAAATTACTGTTTTACCCCTGAGAGCTTTAAGCTTTGTGCTCGATTTGAATGGTCCCGGTTTAATCCTATTCATATCACGAGCCCCCCACTCCTAGAGACTAAATTTACAGTCTTTAATGAGTAGTTTTGTTGTTCTAATAGAGTACAGGATTTTATCGGAGTTGTTAAGGGAGTTTGGATCTTGCTCGAGGTGTAACGGTGTCAATCTGAGTTTGTAGAATACCTAAAATTATTCTCAGAATTTTCTGAATTTTTTGTGATTTTTCCAGATTTTTCTGATTTTTTTCCAATTTTTAATTATTTTTTTTAAATTTTTTATTCAATTTCCGAATTTAAATAATTGATTTCCAAAATTTTTAATTAATTATTCTCATTTAATAATTATATTTTCAGAATATTAAAAATTATTTTATGAATTTATAATTATTTTTAGAAGTTTTAATTAATTTTTTCCATTTTTAATTATTTTTTTGGATTTTTTAAATAATTAATTCAATTAATTAAATAAATAAATTTTACCTGTACATGTGGTGCAATCCTGTGCGTTGATCACGATCAGGGGGTGCGCATTGCAAATCGGGGTGTTTTGCTGCAATTACAGGGTCGGTAGCTTGGTAGATCGGTAGCTCGGTAGCGTCGAACGGGGTTGTGAGAGAGCTCGAGGAGGCGCCACATGGTCGGTCTACATTGACCGTTGACGTGGCCATTTTTTTTTAATTTATTTTTTTTCCTTTTCCGCTCCTGCCCCCGCCTTCTCCCTTCTTCTACTTTTCTCTTTCTCTGAGCTCTTCTACCTTCGACTTCTCCGTGCGTCACTGGAGCTCTATGAGTGGGATATTGTCGACGGCGATGGAGACAGAGCTCGTCGAGGGTGACAACGAGGGGGCTCGGTCTTGGCTTTCGTGAGAGCTCGGCGAGGAGTGGGTGAGAAAGGTGAGCTCGACGGATTGGCTGTGAGGTCAAGCTCGGAGCTCGGTGAAGCTTTGACGAGGAAGAAGGGCGGCGAGGAGTTCGAAGCTCGAGCTTGGAGGTCGGTGCTCGCGAAGTGGAGCGGTTGGTGAATGCTCCGAGCTTGGCGACGAAGAATCTCGGCGAGAGAGAGGTTGGAGCTTAGTGGCTTGAGACGGTAAGGAGTTCGATAGTGGAGGGTTGACAAGGGCATGGTGGTAGAGTTCGATGGCTGTGTCTCGACGAAGCTCTGAGCTTCGGCTGTGTTGTGGAGGTTGGCGAGATTGACGAAGGAGGGAGCTCGACTCGGCAGTGGGGGAGCTTGGCAGCGAGGCTCGACATTGGAGGAAAGCTCGAAATGGAGGAGTTCGAGTTGGGTTCGAAGCTCAGTCGAGGAGAGCTCGGCGAGGAGATGGCTCGAGCTTGGAGGTTGGTATTGGAGGTGGCTCGTCAAAGAGCTCGATGATGGCAAGGCGGTGGCTCGTTGAGGAGCTCAGTACTGGAGGTGGAGCTCGACGAGAAGTAAAGGTGGAGCTCGACAGTGATGGCGAGGCAGTAGCTCATCGAGGAGCTCGGTGATGGCAAGGTGGTGGCTTGTCGAGGAGCTCGGTACTGGAGGTGGAGCTCGATGAGGAGTATAGGTGTTGATCGAGCTCGGTGAAGATCAGAGTCGAAGGAGCTCGAGGCTCTTTTTTTTTGCGCCAAATCCTGATGGAGAAGAGGAGGGTGAGGGTGCGGGTTTGTTTAGCGGGTTTGAGACCCGAACCCGTTAAGCTAACTGGCCCCCTCTTGCCTTTGGGTTTTTTGTTTCATAACGGGTCCGAACCCGATTCGTTAGCTCCCCCCTATTTTTTTGAGAATTTTTTTGGCGAATCTGATCTGTTGATCGTGATCAAACACAAATTTTGAGGCGGTAGTTTTCGCCATTTTGCAGCTCAGTAACTCAGATCCTCGGATTGTAGATCTGAGGTACGTGGCATGATCTGAGCCGCTTGATGAAGATCTGGCACGAATCGTGAGGCGATAGTTTTCTCCATTTTGCAGTTCGGTAGCTCGATCATCAGATTGTAGATCCGAGGTACGTGGCATGATCTGAGCCGCTTGATAAAGATCTGGCACAAATCCTGAGGTGATGATTTTCCCCATTTTCATGCTCGGTGCAGCTGTGTTGTGACCCACTTTTCCGGTGCTATGGAGGTCGGATTGGGGCGTTTAACCCCTCGTTTCGAAGCTGACTCGAAGATCTACAATTTCTATTTATAGGTCAGTTGAAGAATCACCCGTATTTAGGGTAAAAATAGGCCCGCAACATCTTTGCCTCCATGGAGTTGGGAAGAGCTTTGTGTGACTCTAGGAGAGAGCCGTTTGGGAAACAAGTTTGAGGAGAAACTCTAGGGGAGAGTTTTGAGCTCCAAACTCGTTTGTAAGAATGCCGTTCTGGAGTCGAGCAGAGCGAAGAGCATCACCAGGCTCTAGGAGAGAGCCGTTTAGGAGACGAGCTTGAGGAGCAACTCTAGGGGAAAGTTGAACTCCGAACTCGTAGAGAAGAAGGCCACTCGGGAGGCGAGCCGAGTGAAGAGCATCACCAAGCTCTAGAAGAGAGTCGCTTGGGAGACAAGTTTGAGGAGCAACTCTAGGGGAGAGTTGAGCTCCGAACTCGTTGAGAAGAATGCTACTCTGGAGTCGAGCGGAGCGAAGAGCATCACCAGGCTCTAGAAGAGAGCCGTTTGGAAGACAAGTTTGAGGAGCAACTCTAGGGGAGAGTTATGCTCCGAACTTGTTGTTTAAGAGAGATTCAACAGTTGTGGGAGCAATTTTGAATGGTGAGCTACTTCGTACTTGCGCGTTCACAAGTAGCTAAAGCAGCATCAAACCTAGTGTTGGACTCCGAACTTGTTGTTTAATAGAGTTTCAACAGTTATGGGAGCAATTTCGAATGGTGAGCTACTTCGTACTTGTTCGTTCACGAGTAGCCAAAGTGGCATTGAACCAGGTGTTGGACTCCGAACTTGTTGTTTGAGGGGGTTAACGAGTTATAGGAGCAATTCCGAATGGTGAGCTGCCTCGCACTTGCACATTTGCAAGTGGCTAAAGCGGCGTTGAACCAAGTGTTGGATTCCAAACTCGTCTTTTGAGCTTAGTAGGTTGTGGGAGCAACCCTGCAGGACAAGCTGGACTCCGAACTCACCACTTAACGAGTCGTAGATGTGACTCGGAGAGATAGGAATGAGGCGAATGCAATAATTTTCAATAGAAAAAAGCTAAGTTTTATTGGAAACAAACTAAGTGCCGCTTCAATAGGGCCGAGCCATTATTACGTGCTTTTGGCCGTGTTACAAGCATCGGCCTTATTGAAAACTGAAATCTACTTCTACGATAGGGTGAAGGCCTCTTGGGAGGAGTTTGGTTCTTCCTCCATTGGATCTCCATGAATAAGGTGGAGGATGGCCCCAGGTTCGGAATCTTGGAATCCGGCGGGCCTCTCTGTTTGTTTGTAGGCTCCTCGGGGTGGAAGATCAGCCCCATCTTTTCGAAATAACTTGGCCAGGTATCCCCACTGTATGAGTTCTTTGATCTCCTATTTGAGAGCCCGACAATCATTCGTGTCGTGGTTGTGGTCCCTATGAAAACGACACCACTTATTCCTGTTTCTTTTCTTGCCAGGGGTATTCATTTTAGGGGGATCGCGGAATAGCTCTTTCTTGTCCACCTCCATAAGAACTGCTGATATACTAGCATTGAGGGGGGTGAACTTCTCAAAACGAGGAGCTGGACGGCGTTGGCCATTTTCATCCCTTTGGAATTTCTGGGAGGACCCTTTTTCACTTGTATTTTTCCGTTTATTCCCAGGAGATGATTCCTCAAGAGTGGGGGGGGGTGAGAGCCTCTTCCCATCGGATGTACTTCTCACTCCTAAGCAGGAGTTCTGAGAAGTCCCGAGAGGCTTCTTGGCAAGGGACGCCTTGAGGTCGACGTTAGTGACGTTGTGCCAGAATGCCGCCGAAGCTACTGATTGGTTGATGGAGACAATAGACCGAGCTTCGGCGGTGAAGCGCCGAACGCAATCTTTTAGGTGTTCACCCTTTCTTTGGCTGAGGGTCACCAAAGATGTACTTTTTTTCTCGACTCTGCGGCTGCCCACGAAGTGGGTGAGGAAGAGCTCCTCAAAATGTTCGAATGAGAAGATGGAGGCGGGGTTAGACGGGAGTACCACTCTCGCATTGGTCCCCTCAATGTTGCTGGGAAGACCTTGCAGAGGACCGCATCCGAGGCCTGATGAATCATCATGAGAGTTTTAAAACTCTTGATATGATCGGCCGGGTCCGACTTCCCATTGTAGGATTCAAAGCGGGGCGGCCTAAAGGCTTCGGGGACCAGAGCTTCCATGATGGTCCTAGAGAAGGGGGGTCTGCTTGGTCGGAACTTATTGGCCCGTTGTTCTTCTTCAGGATTCATCTTATTGAGGCACCTCTCCATCTTGTGGAGACGGACCGAGTCATCTCTTTTGTAGTACCCCGTATTTTTTAAATATTATTTTAAAGATTTATAAATGAATTAAAATGATTTTTGGTGAATTAATAAATATTTTTCTGAAGATTTATCCTTTTCACACGTGCAAATATTTTCTTGGAAAGTTCAAAAGCCAAAATTATTTTGTGGAAAATTATTATTTATTATTTGAGATTATTTGTGATTTTTCTAGATTTTTCTGATATCTGTTGAACCTATTTGCAAATATTTCAAAAAAAGGGACTTTTATGCAAAATTACCAAATGGGGGTGAAAACTCCAGATTTTCAGATTTTGGAGCTGGGTATAATGCCTAGTCAACTCAGGGTTAAAAAGTTACTTTTTGTTTTGATGAATTTGGCCTATTTTACAAGTTTTGATAAAAGATAATCTTTTTGCAAAATTGTCATTTTGAGGGATGAAAGTGCAAAACTGTTTTTCTGGACTTTTCAAACAGTGTCGGCTGGAAATAAAGTGTTTATTTTGTTTTTAAATCTCAATTAAATTGGTTATATCAAGTTTCCAAGTATAGGGATCTATTTATGTAAAGTTATATTTTGAAAGGATTATTTTGCAAATGTGTTCAAAATCCTAATTCTCCTAATTCCGGCCTATTTAAAAGGTGGAGTGCAGCCATCTTTCGCTGTACAATACAAGGTTTTATTATTTTTATTTTCTTGGAGATTTAAAGAGGGGATCTTGGATTCTTTGCAAAGGAGGGATTCTTCGTCTTGCTTTGTTATATTCGTTTGATCTTTCCAACGAGGTGAGTGATGTAAATTGTTTTGTTTTGTTTTATGTGTGTTGTATGCGGTGTTACATCCGTTAAATAACATGTTAGGGTTTGAGTATGAATATGTATGTGATAGATTTGGATGGATTGATGATAAAAATTGGATCTTTGAGAAGAACCCTAGTTACTTGTGAGTAGAATTGCATGTGGATGATTTTAGATTGTTGGAAAACCTAATATAAATTGCGAGTAGGCTATTTCTTTTGGATTATTGCTGATTTGATTGAGTATGATGGATGTTATGCATTAATTGATTAAAGAAGAGATTTTTGGACTATTGGTGAGTTGGATGAAAGCAACTTGGCCATGTTAATGACAAATTTGTTTATGAATCAACTATTGAGAATAGTTGAGATTGAGTTTGAGGAATTTTGAGAATGAGTAATGGATTAAAAGACCATGTCTTGAGGATTTCAGTTGGGATGACTAAATTTGGGGATTGATACATTTTGATTAAATTTGGAGATTTGTGATTTTATGAAAGATTTTACTTGAATTTGGATTTACTCAAATACTAAGTTTTAAATCTAAATATTTTGTTATTTTAGTTTATGGATTTGTGAAATTCTTTTGGTGCACAAGTATGCACAAATGTTTTTCATGAATATCATAATTTAGTGTTTTAGAAGAAATCGAGTTTTTATGTGTTTTCGAAGGATTTTACTATATCTCAACTTATTTGGGTACTGATAAGGTTTGGAATATAAAACAAGTTATTTTGATGTATGACTGATTCTTAAAAACTCTAATTTTGATATATGCACACGTTCTTATTTTTATTTTGAAGAAGCTCGTCAAAAAGCTATTCTATCAATTCAAGTGGTTTTTGATTGGATTTTATGAATCTTTGTATATCCTACAAGTTGTATTTGATCATATCAGAAATATACTTTTGATAGATTTCGTTTTTGTAAGGTAAATCTTTCTATCGGTTGAATTATGCACAACCCAAACTACAGTCTGTAGGTGAGGCAGTCGACTGGTATGTTTTCGACAGTCGACCGTCGCTACCTGGCTGCTGTGTTTTCTCGTTTTTCTTGAAATCTCGTGCGGAACAGTCAACTGACCCATTCCTCCAGTCGACTGTCTCTGCTATGTTTTTGATATTTTTCTCGAGGTGTTGGATTTTCGCTCTGGACAGTCGACTGGTGACTTTTACAGTCGACTGTCAACACTTAGAATTTATTTTCTTAAAAATGTTGGATTTTCGCTCTGGACAGTCGACCGACTCTGAGTTGCAGTCGACTGCTACTGATGTGTTTTGAGATGTTTCGATGCTATTTTAAAATGATTGATTCTTTAAAAGTTTTGGATCTATAACTTAATATTCTAAATATTATTGTTTCTATAGAACATATGTTTTCAAGATATTTTATTATTGGATTTGGAGTCTGGAATTTTATAAAGATTTGGGTTTTGTTAATTGGAGAGGTTTCTCCCTATGATCGTTTTGACAATGGATTTGTGAATTTTGGTCTTGTTGAGATCTCTAGGAGTTGAGTGGGAGTCCTGTGAACCGGCAAGTTGAGATTGTTGAGTTAGATCTGGGGGGTCTTGGTTTAGTTGATGTTGAGTATTTAAGTCTGGCAGGATACACTAACTCTAGAGATGGGGATTTCTGTGGTTTAATAATAATCAACTTAAGGACAGGCACTAGTGGGGATGTGATGGAACTTGGGAAACGTAAGTATAGGCTCATGGTTTTGTTAGTCCAACGGATGCATTCCAGGACTGTTTGTTGTTATGTCTCGAGAGGACATTTATGTGTTTGCGTGTCGAGGGTCTACAGGCCTATTCACGGAGCATGCAGGGTGCATTCGCGTGTCGAGGGTCGACAGGCCTATTCACGGAATGTACCTAGTGTATCTGCACTTCAAGGGCCTTGCAAGCCTATTCGTGGGGTACACGGGTTGGGAGATGAATCTCTGGTTGTTTTTGAGCTATCTTACATGATGCTTGCGCGTCGAGGGCTGTGGTGCCTATTCGCAGAGTATTCTGGATCTTGCTTTCCATCACTGTAGTAGGATTAGTTGCATAACGAGGGGTTATTCCTATAAAGTGGAGATCATTAAGGGCTTGCACCGAACCTATGTACTATGGAATGCATAGAATCCAACAAGTACGCATTAGAGAGTCAGCATATAGAATTGTATTTTCCTTGACTTGGTTTATGCTTGTGTTTTCCTGTTTTTCCTACACTTGACACTTAGTCTAGATTCACTTGATGTTTCATGTTTTACTATTTACTATCTTATATTCCTTGATGTTTCCATGTTTTACTTATTGTTATTTCTCATTTCGTTTATTCTTGCAATTAATACATGATGTTGATGACTCCATGCTTAATACGGGTATTTATTTTATTATGCCCTATCATGTATCACTTCTTACAAATGCTTTTATTCTCATAATACCACATTTATTCATGTCTTATATCGCAAATATAACATCTTATTGCTTATTGCCATGCTCTCACATCTCATCACATCATTAACACATTATTGATAGAATGCTTATACTCATTACAGCGAAAACTTGTTTTATAGCTCATTCCCATTTCATTATACCACTTTAGTAATTCTCATTCTTATAAGTAATATATCTTATTATTATCATTTTCACTTAATCCCCAAACACAATCTAGGGCCACAACATATCACACCCCATAGCCGATAGCTTGGGTAATAGTAACTGCACCACAAACACACAGTTTGGGTAATATCACATCACGTCTCAAGCCGACAACTTGGTTATTAATGAAAGGAGTAATAACATCATGTAGTATATTCATATAATACTATTATGACGATACTTAAGGAAGAATGAATATTTGGGTTAGAGAATTTAAATTGAAAAGCAATGGATTGTATGTGTATTTGTACTATGCGGATGTAAAATACGAATATAAATATACGAGGTTGAGGTGAAGTATATTATGAAATGTGGGAAGTTATGGATAATTAAATAGTTGAATGCAGGATGGGCAAAGTATTTGATATATCGTCGTATTGATGATGTTGTTGTGTTCAGGATTCAGGTTGCATTATCTTAACTTGGTATTTGTAAGTTTAAATTATTTTCTTTATACTATTTTAATTTTTTATTAGATTAATAACTATACTCACACCAGAAATGGCTGACCCCTTAGTGTTTGGGGGGTTAGGGGAGTCTGAGGATTACCCTAGATCCCCTACTGTTGCAGGTTCTCATCAGTGCAGAGGTGAGGCGTGGATTGGTAGGATAAAGTTTTATTTTAAAAATTTGTACTAATTAGCTATGTGAATAGTAAAATTTATGATCTAAATTGTATTATGGATGTATAAGCATGTATATGACGATGATGAGCATAGTGTGAGGTGGTATGGTATGTTTGTGACCCGTACCCATCTCGTTGTGGAGTACCGGGCTCTGCGGTAGGTTTTACAAGGATTTTTCTAAATTTTTACCCCGTTTTTCAAAGAAATTTATAGTTTTTATTTGATATTTAATAATCCGTTATGAGTTTGGCCCCCAGAGCATTATATTATATTGCCTGTATGTTTCTGCTCATTTTGGCCTGGGAGCCCGTGAAATTATTGTGTGTATTGTGAGCTACAGAATTTTGAGCAGAATTTCGTAAGCTATTTGTGTTTCGGGGCAAAATTTACAGGGAAAACTCTGCCAAAATTTTCCCTGAAATATGACTTTCTTAGTTTATGTTTAAAGTGATATATAAATTGAGAGAAGGGAATTTCGAGGTTTAGTTTTCAAAAAAAATTTTGGGGTGTTACAGTTGGTATGTTTTATGTATGTTGTTTTGTTTTTAGGGCAAAAGCCAAAGTACCCCCCAACGTTTGGCCCGAGTACAAAATGCCCATACAACATTTGAAAAAGTACATTAAACCCATTCTTCCGTTAACTTAACCATTTCCGTTAAGTTATAATTATTAAATTACTTTTTTACCCTTTCCCTTTCATATTCAATCTCTTTCTTTCCTTCTTCATTCCTTTATATCTTTAACTTGTATAACTGTATGAACTCATTAATAAGAGTTATTTGGAATATATGGTATGAACTAATTATATGTACAACTGTTGATTTCCTTAGTAACCATCTTTAACTTGTACAACTGAATGAAGCCAGACCTAATATGAACTAATTATATGTATATGTTAGTATGACGATTTAGCCTTTCTCCATATGGAGCCTGTCACGCCCCGCTTCCCAAAAATATGGAATACGAGCACGTGACGAAGCCCAGCGAATGATTTTTACATCATCCATAAGCTGTAGGATCGACCCAGCATCATAACAAGAATATACAAGAGAAATATATGTAACCAAGCATGCATGAATAATTTATAAAGCAACAGAAAACAGTTTAAACAAGTAATAATATTCAAATAGTTCCCATATCTGGATCAAGTGTAAACTCGGAAACAAGTCTTATACAACAGGAGAAATAAATACCTTAAGAAAAGCAACTATTTAAACAGGTCCTTGCTCCAAGCAAAACCTGAAATGTCTGCTCGCCAACTCCAGCAGGTAGCTCGTCTCCAAAGTCTGTTTAATAAATATAAACAGGGAAACAAAGGGGAAACAAGAGAAAATGTCCTTAGTGCAAGCTAGGGCCACAAATAGTGAAAACAAGTACAAGTAAGGGGAACAGGAATTGGTATCCAAAATGTAACAGAGTTATAAGAAGTAGTGGACAAATTCAAGGACTAGCTAGCAAGAGAGAACATCTTAATAACTAGGTTGGATAACAAATGCAACGGGTAAAACATATGACATGTGAACCTGTAGGGGTAACTAACATCAAGTATCATGTTTCATGTGTCAGGTTTCACGCATCAAGTTTCATATTTCAAGTTACAGGTGTCATGTTCAAGTTTCATGTATCAGATATCAGGTAACCAGGAAATCAGGTAACAGGATAATCAGGTATCAGGTATTAAGTTCAAGTCTTGTGTGATTATTACTATCTAGGTAGCACGACATGCATCCATCATTTTACTACATGGTTGCTACAGTCAAACCAATTTCGTTTAGACCTAGTAATGGAGTCTATAGGGCGGTGTACTCAGGTTTCAGGTATCAGGTATCAGGAAGGCACGGTTCATGAATACGAAATTAAATAACAGGTTCACGAAACGAGTTCGTGAATACTAACAGGTTCAAGGACTACACAATGGTTCCATGAATACAACAGGTTCATGAGTCAAGTAACTGACTCCATGAATACATCACGTGCAACAGGTTCATGAGCCAAGTAACTGACTCCATGAATACATTACGTGTAACAGGTTCATGAACCGAGTACTGGGAAACACGGGCCCCCTTCTGAGTACACTTACCTATATTGTCCACTCTATAGTCTTTCCCATAACCCCGGCTTGTTATATTTGTTCCGGCAGAATTTGTATATTTGTATTTATGCATATGAAATAGTGTTGAAATAATGTAGATTAATTCTAAGAAAAATTGGGGATATCCTATAGGGTGTCCAGCAACTACATATAAAATTTTGAGTCAAACGCTCGCTGTTTACACAGCTAAATTAATTTACAAAGTAAATGTATACAGCAGTTTTGCATAACTGCGTCTACTGACACAGCTGCAGTATAACTGCCATAACTCTTAGACCGTAACTCCAAATTCAAATATTTTGGAGTCTATCGATATCTACACATCCGGATCTACAATTTCTATTCAGAGCTCGGGCCCAGATTCAAATGATAAAAGGGTCGAAACCGCAAAAGAATATTCAGACAGCAACACGTGGAATTAACTTGCTAGTGTAGATTTCATGGAAAAATGTTATTTGGTGTCTAAGTCATTATGTAGCATAAATACATAATCATGGAGATCAAAACAGCAACTAATAAATGTTTTCAAGTCATAATAGTCGCGAATTCGTCAAAATACTAAATATATATGCATCTACAAATTTTAGGGCTCCTTAATTCATATGTCCATGTGATTCATGTGTTCAAGGGGGTAAAGAGTCCAATTGATTAGTATTTAATACGAGGAAGTTTTGTGACTCTTAGAATTGTGGGTTTGAAGGTTCAAAATTGATTTACAATGATATTTCAAAGGGGAGTCACAATCTAACTATTTGTAGTATTTCAAGGAGACTTGTACTAGAACAATAAGATGTACAAGGATACTTGCCTTAGATGACGATGATAAACTCCACTTGTTGTAGGAATTTGGGTAGAAAAATCCCGGAAGAAGTCCTCAAAAAGCGCGTGCAAAAATTGATCGGAGATCGAGTTTTTCCCACACCAGATCAGCCCAAAACAGCAAACAGCCGATCAGATTTGATGCGGCAAAACAGGGAACAGCGAAACGGGCGAATCAGATCGTCTCAACGCAGCGGATCTGTGCCAGAACAGCGTGCAGCGGAAACGGGATCCGCTGTGGCCAGAACACGGGACACCGATCACAGCGCGAATCTTGATGCGATCTGATGGCTGAGATTCGATCCCGCCTTTTCCTCCTTCTTCTTCGTTCGTTCTCTTCTTCGTTCTTTTCCGGTTGGTTCGACGGCGACTGAAGGCGGCGACAGCTTGGTCGGGGTTCGACTGGGGAGCAGTCGACGACGGTGACGACGGTAGGCGGCGGCGGCGGCGACGACGTCGAGAGGGAACTCGTCGCGCGGCGTCTCTGTTTGGGTTCAAAGAACAGGGGAGGAGCGGAGGAATGGTTCGGGGGTGTTTGCGGCGTGGACGGAGGTCGAATTGAGGAGGCGACGGCGAGGCAAAGAGGATGAGTGGGTGAGGGGAAAGGTGGAGGTCAAAAATGGCGAAAATGGGTTCGGGAGTGCTTGGGTTCGATGGAGGAGACGATGGTGGGGTCTGTGGTGGATGACGATGGTTGTAGAGGCGATGGGATAGGGAGGACGTGCACAGGGGATCTGGGGCGCTGCGCTGCTGGGCTGCGCAGGGAGGCCGTCGTCGAGGTGGTGGTTTCAATCGAGTGGAGAAGACGATTAGCGGCGGGGTTAGAATAGGTTATAACAGTATTAGGGTTTGATTAGGGTTAGAGTAGGGTTTAAATAGTATGGTTTGTGGGTTTGCGGGTTCGTGGGTTTTGGGGATCCGTTTCAAAAAGAGCCCAACAGGAGAAATGATCAAAATGCACTAAAATGGGGATTAGAGAGATGAATATGAAGAATTAGCCATTTCTTCATGAATAATGACACAAAGAGCATACAAACGAATTCGATAAAAGGACCAGAAATTGAGTCGAAAACAAATTGATGGTTTTATTCGAACGAAAATGAAATACTGGATCTCAAATAGATAAAAGAGTACAATTTAGCAAAATACAGTATAAAAGTACAAATACGGGGAAACAGGTGTTACAAATCCTACCCACCTTACACAAAAATTTCGTCCTCGAAATTTGCTTAAGCGGTACATAGGACAGGGTAAAAGCAATTTAGGGGAGGGTAACAAACAAGGGATCCAAAGAAAAAGTCAACTTGGTGGTAACACCAAAATAAGAAGGAAGTGAATAACAACGATGTCAAAAGGAATGCATGAAAGAGAATAGACGGTATCAAAAGGAAGGAACAACACGAGATAATAAAGCAAGATAAGAAGTCGGCAGAACTGAAATCAGAGAGGGAAAGGACCGGGTAGAATCAACCATTCAGTGAATCAACGGATGGGGATGAAAACAAGGAACAGAGAGGGAAGCAACAATACTAAGGACTAGTCGCAATAGGGGGATCCCGGGACCTGCAGGTTATGGCCTACCACGCTTCCGCTGCGCCACTCTGATGGTGACATTCCAAGCTCCAGACATGTCGTAGACCACGTGACACCAAGCAACGATTCGAGCAGGAAGAAAAGAATGAGACACCAAGATCAAAGAGAGTACGAGCTCCAAATAGAAATAGACAATAATGCAAAATGGATATAAGGCTTGAGCTTCAATCTTCATAATTAAAAGATAGAATACATATCAAAACTAATGGCCTTAACAGGAACAATAACAGTAACAATATTCATGATAATAATACAAATAGTAATAGAAAATAATAATGACAATAAAAACTAATAATAACAATGATAATAACAAAATTAGTAATAATAGTAACAAAATAATAATAATAACAATATAATAACAGAAATAAAAATCGTCATAATCATACAGGTAATAATAATATGATGAAATAAAAATATCAACAATACTAATAATAACGATAATACATACATGACAAAGTAGAATTCAACACATTCATGAAAATAACGCAATAATAGTAATAATAGCATTAAAAATAATATCAATAATGATAATAATAATATGACAATAGCAAAAATAACAATAATATCAATAAGGCAACAGTAATAATAATAAAAATAATAACAGTAATAAAGGTGATGAAAACGATAATAATAACATCAATTGAAATGACAGTAATATTAATAATACCAATAATAACAAAAATATTCTTTTACCATCAGTTTCATTATATAAGTAACTAGTCTTGAAATATAAATTAGTAATAGGTAGAAAATCTTGCCTCCTTAACATCAAGTTGCATATTTGCCTTCACGACATCAGGTTTTAAATTGCCATCCAAATATTCGGCTGCACATTTTGCCTCGCCGATATCCAGTTGCAATTTGCCTCCATTGACATCGAGTTGCATATTTGCCATCTCGACATTAGGTTGCAACGAAGTTGTGAAATGTATATAAAATTGAGCATGCTCAGGCCCAAAGCAAATTAATAATAATAATAATAATAGTAACGATAAAAATAATAATACCAATAACAATAATAATAACAAAATATCGATACTATTAACAATAAGAATAACAATGATAAGAATAATAATCATAACAATAATAATAACAGAAATCGCAGAAAGAATGATAATAATAATAATAATAATAATAGCAATAATATCAAAATATCAACAACACTAGTAAAAATAATAATGCAAGACATGGTATAGTTGGTGCCCAACATTTTTGTGGAAGAAATTTAATATCAACAATAATAATAAAATAATGAAAACAACAATAAGAATATCAATAGTAGTAACAATAATAATAATACTAGTAATGATAATGAAAATAATAGCCACAATAATAATAGTAGTAATAATAGCATTATACAACAAATGAGAATTGTCTTATCAAAATAATCCAGTAGAAATATATAGTCTATCAAAAATGAAAAGTGAAGTTAAAATATATCATTGTTCGAAATAATAAAATCTCTGTTGAGAAACATTTTTATAAAAGATCGAAAATAAATATAATAATTAATCATCGAAATACAGAAAGTATTTGGGAAAAAATAATTGTAAAGAGATAAATAGGTAGGAGAAAAACCAAGCTATACCCAATAAAGAGTTAAAAGAATGATGACTAGAAGGGACAAAAAAGAATTAAGGAATTGAATACGAAGGAAGGAGGACGAGGGCAAAATCGGAATTGAAGAGAATATAGCAGAGAATGAATAACTAGCATGATACTCAAAGTGAGTCAACAGTTGAAGATGAACGCAAGGCACGAAAAGTAATGAACGACACACGAATTGAAATAAGGGGGGATCAACGAGGCAAGCGGAAAATAAGAGATTGCTTGCTCCGGAATCAAAAGAATATGGGCACAGAAGAATAAATAGTACCCAATAAGGACTCAATAAATCAGGATGACTATAAGAGATGGAAGGAAGCAATGAATCAAAGAATTGAATATGAAGGAATCAAATGAATGGGATAAGACTTGTATCCAGATCGAGTTGACTATTAAATCATTCATGTGGTTGCATGGCCTGTTTAATGTTGAGTTAATCCTGACTGAGTCAAGCATGTCTAATGTATTAGTTAACTAACACATTAGCCAAACCTGGCTCTGATACCACTAAAAACCTTGTCACGCCCCGCTTCCCAAAAATATGGAATACGAGCACGTGACGAAGCCCAGCGAATGATTTTTACATCATCCATAAGCTGTAGGATCGACCCAGCATCATAACAAGAATATACAAGAGAAATATATGTAACCAAGCATGCATGAATAATTTATAAAGCAACAGAAAACAGTTTAAACAAGTAATAATATTCAAATAGTTCCCATATCTGGATCAAGTGTAAACTCGGAAACAAGTCTTATACAACAGGAGAAATAAATACCTTAAGAAAAGCAACTATTTAAACAGGTCCTTGCTCCAAGCAAAACCTGAAATGTCTGCTCGCCAACTCCAGCAGGTAGCTCGTCTCCAAAGTCTGTTTAATAAATATAAACAGGGAAACAAAGGGGAAACAAGAGAAAATGTCCTTAGTGCAAGCTAGGGCCACAAATAGTGAAAACAAGTACAAGTAAGGGGAACAGGAATTGGTATCCAAAATGTAACAGAGTTATAAGAAGTAGTGGACAAATTCAAGGACTAGCTAGCAAGAGAGAACATCTTAATAACTAGGTTGGATAACAAATGCAACGGGTAAAACATATGACATGTGAACCTGTAGGGGTAACTAACATCAAGTATCATGTTTCATGTGTCAGGTTTCACGCATCAAGTTTCATATTTCAAGTTACAGGTGTCATGTTCAAGTTTCATGTATCAGATATCAGGTAACCAGGAAATCAGGTAACAGGATAATCAGGTATCAGGTATTAAGTTCAAGTCTTGTGTGATTATTACTATCTAGGTAGCACGACATGCATCCATCATTTTACTACATGGTTGCTACAGTCAAACCAATTTCGTTTAGACCTAGTAATGGAGTCTATAGGGCGGTGTACTCAGGTTTCAGGTATCAGGTATCAGGAAGGCACGGTTCATGAATACGAAATTAAATAACAGGTTCACGAAACGAGTTCGTGAATACTAACAGGTTCAAGGACTACACAATGGTTCCATGAATACAACAGGTTCATGAGTCAAGTAACTGACTCCATGAATACATCACGTGCAACAGGTTCATGAGCCAAGTAACTGACTCCATGAATACATTACGTGTAACAGGTTCATGAACCGAGTACTGGGAAACACGGGCCCCCTTCTGAGTACACTTACCTATATTGTCCACTCTATAGTCTTTCCCATAACCCCGGCTTGTTATATTTGTTCCGGCAGAATTTGTATATTTGTATTTATGCATATGAAATAGTGTTGAAATAATGTAGATTAATTCTAAGAAAAATTGGGGATATCCTATAGGGTGTCCAGCAACTACATATAAAATTTTGAGTCAAACGCTCGCTGTTTACACAGCTAAATTAATTTACAAAGTAAATGTATACAGCAGTTTTGCATAACTGCGTCTACTGACACAGCTGCAGTATAACTGCCATAACTCTTAGACCGTGACTCCAAATTCAAATATTTTGGAGTCTATCGATATCTACACATCCGGATCTACAATTTCTATTCAGAGCTCGGGCCCAGATTCAAATGATAAAAGGGTCGAAACCGCAAAAGAATATTCAGACAGCAACACGTGGAATTAACTTGCTAGTGTAGATTTCATGGAAAAATGTTATTTGGTGTCTAAGTCATTATGTAGCATAAATACATAATCATGGAGATCAAAACAGCAACTAATAAATGTTTTCAAGTCATAATAGTCGCGAATTCGTCAAAATACTAAATATATATGCATCTACAAATTTTAGGGCTCCTTAATTCATATGTCCATGTGATTCATGTGTTCAAGGGGGTAAAGAGTCCAATTGATTAGTATTTAATACGAGGAAGTTTTGTGACTCTTAGAATTGTGGGTTTGAAGGTTCAAAATTGATTTACAATGATATTTCAAAGGGGAGTCACAATCTAACTATTTGTAGTATTTCAAGGAGACTTGTACTAGAACAATAAGATGTACAAGGATACTTGCCTTAGATGACGATGATAAACTCCACTTGTTGTAGGAATTTGGGTAGAAAAATCCCGGAAGAAGTCCTCAAAAAGCGCGTGCAAAAATTGATCGGAGATCGAGTTTTTCCCACACCAGATCAGCCCAAAACAGCAAACAGCCGATCAGATTTGATGCGGCAAAACAGGGAACAGCGAAACGGGCGAATCAGATCGTCTCAACGCAGCGGATCTGTGCCAGAACAGCGTGCAGCGGAAACGGGATCCGCTGTGGCCAGAACACGGGACACCGATCACAGCGCGAATCTTGATGCGATCTGATGGCTGAGATTCGATCCCGCCTTTTCCTCCTTCTTCTTCGTTCGTTCTCTTCTTCGTTCTTTTCCGGTTGGTTCGACGGCGACTGAAGGCGGCGACAGCTTGGTCGGGGTTCGACTGGGGAGCAGTCGACGACGGTGACGACGGTAGGCGGCGGCGGCGGCGACGACGTCGAGAGGGAACTCGTCGCGCGGCGTCTCTGTTTGGGTTCAAAGAACAGGGGAGGAGCGGAGGAATGGTTCGGGGGTGTTTGCGGCGTGGACGGAGGTCGAATTGAGGAGGCGACGGCGAGGCAAAGAGGATGAGTGGGTGAGGGGAAAGGTGGAGGTCAAAAATGGCGAAAATGGGTTCGGGAGTGCTTGGGTTCGATGGAGGAGACGATGGTGGGGTCTGTGGTGGATGACGATGGTTGTAGAGGCGATGGGATAGGGAGGACGTGCACAGGGGATCTGGGGCGCTGCGCTGCTGGGCTGCGCAGGGAGGCCGTCGTCGAGGTGGTGGTTTCAATCGAGTGGAGAAGACGATTAGCGGCGGGGTTAGAATAGGTTATAACAGTATTAGGGTTTGATTAGGGTTAGAGTAGGGTTTAAATAGTATGGTTTGTGGGTTTGCGGGTTCGTGGGTTTTGGGGATCCGTTTCAAAAAGAGCCCAACAGGAGAAATGATCAAAATGCACTAAAATGGGGATTAGAGAGATGAATATGAAGAATTAGCCATTTCTTCATGAATAATGACACAAAGAGCATACAAACGAATTCGATAAAAGGACCAGAAATTGAGTCGAAAACAAATTGATGGTTTTATTCGAACGAAAATGAAATACTGGATCTCAAATAGATAAAAGAGTACAATTTAGCAAAATACAGTATAAAAGTACAAATACGGGGAAACAGGAGTTACAGAGCCAATGTAGAGTATCATCATTATTGACTTGTAGTCTGTACTCTATAGAGGATGGACAAGATGCAACCAGAAAACCGAAGGATGGTGGTCAAATGGAAGTGAGGGCGATTATGTCTCAGTCAATTCCCATTGCTTGTGATAATCGATTGATTAATCAAGTTTATAATTAACATGATTATTGTTTTTTTTAAAATTTAAGAAAAGGTGGAGTATGACCACCATGTTTCATTAATAAGCTGTTAACAAAACAATCCCGTATTCCCTTTCTTCATTCCTTTCTTCCCTCTCGATCTCAATAGGTCACTAAGGAAATTGCAGTAAAAATGTACAGTAACATGGTTACTCTTCAAATCATGGACACCATCCTATATGAAGCTCAAAGAGCTCAAAGAAAAGGAAGAATCTCTTTCTATCTCACCTCCTGGCGAAGAAGCCATCAACATTGCTTCTGCTGCTGCATTAACCATTGATGATGTCGTATTCCCCTAGGTTAATAATTAGTAACTTTTTTTTAGAATTATATATATTTCTGAAATTATACATCGATCTAAAAGAACCCTTTATTAATTATATATCTAGTATAGGGAGCCTGGTGTTCTTTTATGGAGCGGTTTCACTTTACAAGAATTTGCAAACCAGTGCTTCAGAAACAAATCAGACTATGGGAAGGCCGGCAGATGCCAATTCATTATGGATCTAAGAGGCTCAATTATTTCACGGTTTCTTCACCTATAGCCTAAGCTACTTACCATCTATTCCAAATAACTCTTATTAATTAGTTCATACAGTTGTACAAGTTAAATATATAAAGGAATGAAGAAAGGGAAGAAAGAGATTAAATATGAAAGGGTAAGGGTAAAAAAGTAAATTAATAATTATAACTTAACAGAAATGGTTAAGTTAACGGAATAATGGGTTTATTGTACTTTTTCAAACGTTGTATGGGCATTTTGTACTCGGGCCAAACGTTGGGGGGTATTTTGGCTTTTGCCCTTGTTTTTATGTCACTCACACCTTTATGGTTGACCCCTTTAGTTTTGGGGGTTAGGGATTATCTCTAGCCTCATATTTTACAGGTTGTTGTTGCTTAGAGCTTGGAATTTGGATGCTTGAGATAAATTTATGTAATAGAGCTTTTGTGTAAATTTGGTAAAATAAGTGTTGTAAAAAGAAAGTTTGTAATTCAAGGTGTTTTGTATTCCGCTGTGTTGTAAATGATTGTTGTAATAAAAGTTGAAATAAAAATTATCTGTGTTTTTTTGGACTATGTTTAATATTGCAATTGAAGTTGATGCTGAGAATTGTGCCACGTATTTCTAAGATATCATATTGAAAATTCAGGGTGCTACATCTTTGGTCGGATCTAGTCGACCCTCGGGACTCTCCTTCATGAGTGGCGGTATGGCGAGGGTTAGGGACACGTTGATCCTAACTTGTGGCAATATTAAGAGCTCGCATGATATCTTGTTTGAACTTTTGGAGCTCGGCCCGAGTGACTGGTGCCCCTCCATCTCAGCGATCCTTAGGTGTGGCTCGGCTTACTAGAGTATGACTTCTCCGTCGATGGCGTGGAGGGGACTCTCTTCGTCTCATCGGGGGAGGGGATATTCTGGTCCTCGGTCTATGGGGGTCCGGACTCTCGAGGCCTCTGGGTGCTCAGGTTGATGGACTCCCTCAAGGGCTCGCCATCTATTCAAGCGAGTTCGGAGGTCAACCCCTGCTGGCAGTTAACAATTACTTGACGGAGATCTTGCTCGGGAGGGCTTCGAGAAGCCATAGAGTCAATTGAAGGATTGTGGACCTAGACATGGTCATGAAGAAGATGTTGCTTTGGACGACTCCGATGAGAGCCCCCTGGGCAGCCCCCGAAGACCCCAGAGGGGCCTGTTGAAGAGGAGGCTGTTGAGGAAGAACATCTTGGACTGGAGGAGGAGGAGGAAGAGGAGTGGCTCTTCGGCCAGAGGACGCTGCCTTCCCCTTCTCTTTCGGATGCATGGTTTGAAAACGACTTTCGTTGATGAAATAAGGTTGGATTGCTTATTCTATTTTAGACGACGCCAATCTGTTGTTGCTAATTTTGGTGTGGGAGCAAACAGATGAATTTGTGGATTCTTTTTGGAAACAATAAAACAAACCTGTTGACTTTCACAGGCGTTTGAATGGTTTCTCGCCGTTGCCGTTGACCTGCAAAAAAATTCGATACATCGAGATGGATCCCAGCGACCAAACCTCCGAAGCTCTTGAGCTCTTTGTGGAAAAAGATTGATTACCTTGTTATGGTGGGGGAAGAGGGGAATTTATAGTCGCCTTAGGGACCCGTTTTGAGATAAGAATTTATCTCTACTTCCTGGTGTTTTTGGATAAGATGTAGAGTTTAAATCGTTTCATAGAGATAACCATAAATTTGAATTACTCTTCAAATAACCTGGGCTGGTTTGTAATGGGTTGTCACCCATACCCAATAGGACAGATCCGTTTATGGGTTGTTGGGCTTTGAAGAAAGACCCAATACCCATTTCAGACCCGTTTGTAGGTGAAATTACCGTTTTACCCCTGAGAGCTTTAAGATCCGTGCCCGATTTGAACGGTCCCGATTTAATCCTATTTTTAGCCATATCACGTAGTTGTTGACCATATTTGTAAAATTTACCAAATTGTGACAAAAATCGAGTTGTAGTCGTTGGCTAAATATCCAAAATTTGGGTTTGAGGGGAACAGTGGTGAGCTATATTTGGGAGAAGATTTAGGAATTTTGAAAATATTGCCAACGAACAATGATCTTTCGTCCATTATTATTATTATTTTATTTTTTTTAAAGAATCGAACGAAAGATCATATTTTGTTGTTATTTTTTATTCTAAATATATCGGACGGGAAATGATTTTCCGTCTATAAGATTTCTTTCCAAAATTTAAAGAGAAAATCCTATGAAATTATGCCTATAGAATTATTATACGTATAGATAGGATATAACTTAGATTTAATTATGATTAAATTAATTATTAATTAATAAATTTTTAGTGGAAACAACTCTCGGACGACCGATGATTCCTCGTCTATGATTTAATACTTTTTATTTTTTTTTAAAACCTCGGATGAGGGATGATTCCCCGTCTATGATTTAATATTTTTTATTTTTTTTAAAAAGAACTATTATACGTATTGATTAGGATTTAATTAAGATTTAATTAGGATTAAATTAATTATTAATTAAGAAATTTTTAGTGGAAACAACTCTCGGATGAGGAATGATTCCTCGTATGTGATTTAATAATTTTTTATTTTTTTTAAAAATACCTCGGACGAGGGATGATTCCCCGTCTATGATTTAATATTTTTTAGTTTTTTTTTAAAAAAATCTCGGACGGGAAATGATTTCTCGTCCGTTGATTTATTATTTAAAAAAACATATCAATGGACGGGAAATCATCCCTCGTCCGATCGATTTTTATTTTTATTTAAAAAAAAAAAATTGTTGGGAGAAGACATTATATTTCGTCCGTCATTTTTAAAAAATCAAGACCTAAATTTTGGGTTAAAACGATTATAGCTCAAACACAAAATTTCTATTTCTATATGCCAAATACCCAAATTTTAAGATTGAGCGTGAGCGAGTACAAATGCTCTAATTACTTTTACAGATTCACACACAAATAAGGAATTTCAATATTTGTTGGTGACTTGTGAGACAAAATACCCATTATAAAAACGCATTAAAACTCCCCCCATCATTCATTCATAACTATAACCACTTCTCCTCCGTCTTCTTCCTCCCATCCCTTCCCATCTCATCAATGGCGGGCCTCAGCGCCGCCCCCTTCCGCTCCTCCACGTCATCATCCTCTCCCTCCCAAAGCTTCGCCTCCCGCCTCCTCCTCTTCCTCACCGTCCTCCCCCTAACCCTCGCTCTCCTCGCCTTCACCCTCCAATGGCGCGGCGGCCTCGACGACCCCGCTTCCCGATGGGCCGTCGACGGCCAGCGCTTCCCCGGCATGGACAATAGCCCCTCCGGATCTTCCATTTCTCACTCGATCCACTCTTCTTTGTCGTCGTCGTCGTCGTCTGATTGTCTCCGGATTCTTGGAGAGAGTTCATCGCCGTCGTTTCCGTACTATCGGGGGTGGAAGTACGATATCGATTCAGATCCCAAACCCAAGGTGATTCTTATCTTTTATTATTACTATTTTTGTTTGATTTTCAAGTAATGCTTTATTAGACACGACAAAATTTTGGTGAGTGTATATTGTTAATTATCGTTTTTTGCTTATGTCTTGTGTTGTTTTCTTAGTATGTTAGGAACAACTATGAACTATGGTGAGATTTAAAAACACTTTTTTTTATTAATAATTAAACAACTAGTCATTTTCGGAATTACTGTGATCTGAATTTTTTCCCAAAATGACCCACTTTTTGAAAGATTTTCCCAAACTGACCTACTCGTTGTCTCAAAAAACGAGTTTGGTAAAAATTCCATCGCCTTTTGGGACAGCGAGGGTGAGGTTTGAGTTTTTTTTGATTTCTCCCTAGCCAAGACTTGCTGTCTCAAAAAACAAGTGGGTTTTTCCCAAACTCGCCTTTTGAGACTGTAAGTATCGTTCGGGGTTTTTTTAATACCCCAGACTCGCTGATTCGAACTCACTTCCTCTTTCAACTCTCTATATCCCTCTTCCTCTTCTAACCCCGAAACCCTAACCCATTTTGTTGATCTTTCTTGTTAATTTGGTTGCCAAACTTTCTTGTGTGCTTCATTAATTCATTAGTTTTCTGTTTCTTTATAGGGAATTCAGAAATGGATGAATGATTAATTAATATGATACATTTCTTCTTTTATATACGAGAATAGTATGATACATGTATTCTGATGATCTCAGAGTATCATCATCATCATCATCACCATTATCATCATCATCATCATCTCATATATGTGTGTATAATTAAGCATGTTATCTTACATATATTCTGATGATTTCAAATTAAGCATTACTTTCTATTCTATTATCATCATCTCATGTATGTGTGTATAATCGTGTTGTCTACTCTATGACTCAAAGATAAAATAGAAAAGTTCGGATTGCAATGGAATTATACCGATACAAGTTCAGTTACCTTATATTTTCTAACAATAGATAGTTCATATGATAAGACATTTCTGAAACAACGAAAAAAAAATAAAAGACAAAATGGGTTAGGGTTTCGGGGTTAGAAGAGGAAGAGGGAGATAGAGAGTTGAAAGAGAGAGTGAGTTCGAAACAGCGAGCCTGGGGTATTAAAAACCCCCAAACGACACTCGCTGTCTCAAAAAGCGAGTTTGGGAAAAATCCACTTGCTTTTTGAGACGGCGAGTCTTGGCCAGGGAGAAATAAAAAAAAGCCCAAACCTCACACTCGTTGTCTCAAAAAGCGATGGGATTTTTACCAAACTCGCTTTTTGAGACAGCGAGTAGGTCAGTTTGGGAAATTTTAAAAAGAGTAGGTCAGTTTGGGAAAAACTTTCAAAAAGTGGGTCATTATGGAAAAAAAATCCTGTGATCTGTGATTCATTGTTTTTGTTGAATCAGAATGTATTGTTAGTTTGTCAGTGGAAATGTGCATGATGTCAGTTGTCCATGGATACTTTCAATGATTGACACTTTTTCTGTTTGGATTTTTTTTTCTTGATTTAGAAGTTTGGTATTGAGTCACATTGTTGGTAGAGTTGATTTGTTAAGAATGTGGCTTGTTAACTAACCTTGTTGGGACTGCTTTGGTTGTTGATTCTATGCTTGGATCTGTCGACAAGCATTTAACATAGGTTGGTCTGTTTCAAACTTCTTTGTAGGTGACGAACTAATAGTACGAATGATTTGCTTTTGCAGATATGTATTACATCCAGCACTTCGGCTGGTTTGGAGCAAATTCTACCCTGGCTATTTTACCATAAGGTTATTGGAGTTACGACCTTCTTTCTATTTGTGGAAGGAAAGGCTGCAAAACCTGATGTTTCTTCAGTTCTAGAGTCTATACCTGTAAGTTTCGCCTCATTTTGGGGATATTTTTAAGAGCTTGCTCGTTTCTTTCATGTATGGCCCTTTTGCATTGTTCTTGTTGGATGTACTGAGTGAATTTTTTGTGCATTGTTTGGTAGGGGGTGAAAGTTATTTATAGGACTAGAGAGCTTGAGGAGAAACAAGCTAAAAGGTTAGTCCAGCTTACACCTGGTTTTAGTTAATTCTTGTAGCGTTAGAAGTTCCACAGTACTCATTGATTACGCAGAACATCAAAGAATTAGCAAAAACTGTTTTTTGAACTTCATCGTAACTCATGTTTATTTTTCTCAATAAGGATCCTCATATGGTAGAGAATGATTGATTGTAAGTTTAAAGCACCGTTTGTACATTACATACTCAGAAAGTCAGAATACTCTATTTTTAAAAAAATATCTAATTGAAGATTGTGATGTAAGATTGACTGAGTCATACAGCCTTCAAGTTAGAAGTTAGAACGTAATATAGTTATAAATCTCAAAAGGGTTAAAGCAAATTAGCTTAATAGTATGTTTGAAAGATGTTCATTTGGAGCTGGTTGTTTCTACCTGGCATGATAATGTTTGTTTGTTTGACAGGGAGTGGATAAGTGGCTGAAGGTCTGGGTTCTGAGACTGCTCTTTTTATGTCACCAACTTTTTTCTTTAGAAGTGGGAGTAACTTTATGTTAGTGTTTCTTATGTTGCACTACATTTGACACCCACAAACTATATACTGAGACATCCATTCCCTAATTCTAAAGCAAAACATTCTGTTGAAGTATGCTTTAGTCCTGGTACTGCGAGTGATTTTTTCCCCCCCAATGGATGTCTTAATCGTGCTCTTAATATAATACCTTTTGTAGATGGACGGAGACAATCAACAGAGACTAGAAAGGCATAAATTGTGAAATAAAATCACTCGTCTTATATTCTTATATCCTGATGAATTAGGCATTTGCACATTCTGATATAAGACAGAGATATGGATTTTTCATTTAATTTCCTCTGAAACGTCAGTCACCTGTAGTTTAACTGGCTGTACTAGATGTTTTTTTCTCCATTTCATTGTCACGTCGTGCTTTCAATTGGTATCAGCAATGAGAATGTTATTTGTAAGATATTGACTTTTGAATCACTGTTAAGACATGTTTTTTTAATGTTCTTGAACATGAACTGTCTCCTCTAAATCAATCAAGTCCATGGTTTGAGTTGACGTACCACTATGGTTGTTGATGGATCAGCTTCATATATTCAAGATACATATGAAATTCATGAGTACTTATAACAGTGGTATTTGGCTCTGTAAACTTTTGATTTCAACTTCTGTTTTTTCCCCTAACCGAATTATACATTTGGCAAAAGATACTTACCCAAATACATCGTCACCCGCATGAAATTCTAATTCACTTTATACAGATGATATTTTTATTTGTGGCTACATGGAGCACATTTGTTATAATTTGTTACTGTTAAACTTGATTTGGAAGTACATCTTTGACCTATTAGCCTGTTAGGTAATATCACTTCATCAGAAACTAGCTGTTAGCAACTTTTCAGTTGAAGCCGTCTTTTGTTACTCATACTATTTTTGGTTTTCATCAATATAGATAACCTTTTTTATTTAAGGTTCCATAGAATGTATTTCTTGTATATTTTTGAAAGTTGAACTTGATTTGCAAGTACATCTGACTAGTGTCGGCTTTGTACTTGTTATATACATTTATCACTAAGGCATACAGAATTTTAATCTACTCCAATAATTATTAACGTTGGAGTACTCTATATGTATACAGTGCTTTATTATTATTAGAGTACTCTGTATGTATACAGTGCCTTATATTTATATGTTGCATCAGAAAGCTTTTCATCTCCATGAATGAAAACTCCGAGTTGTTTGGAATAAATGTATTCTTCTCTTGTGTTTATTTAATGTGGAGATTAATTTTGCTAAATCCTTGTCCTGTGCTACTAGTGGGTCTTTCAATGATTTATCTTCTATGATGAGTTATTGCATATAAATGCCAATGAGATGAGGAATATGTACAGAGTACATGTAAATATTTATGTTTACGTTTATTTTGCCATCTAACTTTTTATTGCTAATAGATATCACATGGATTTTCTACATGCCACTCTTACCACCTAACTTTGTTTTTTTGTTTTTTTCATAAAATTTTTGTTTTGATGTACAGTCGTATTTGGAACGAGACATGGCTAGCAGACTTCTTTTACAAACCATGCAATTATGAGCTATTTGTAAAGCAATCTCTTAATATGGAGATGGCTATCGTAATGGCACGGGTATGATTTAGTCAGTTGTACGCATTTCTTTTGAGTATGTAGTTGCCTAACCTTAAAAACTTTTCCTAACTCCCCATCAGGGCCGACCCTCGGTTCCCGGGGGCCCGAGGCGAACTCCCGAAATGCCCCCCCCCCTACATTAAAATTTTTAAAAAAATGTATACAAAAAAATTGCACATTGTTCAAGGCAAAATATATATCATCGAATAATAAGTTTATTCATAAGCATCAATCGGATATGCAAAATAGAGTGAAAATCGTGAATCAGATTTGCATCCACATAAGCATCCACACGAGAAGCATAAATAAACACGCATAAAACTATTCAGATATGCAAAACATATAATTGAGCATCAACAATTGTGAATGGATAATAAGAGGTATGATATGTCCTTTCTTGATTCATTCTCATCCAATTTAAAAAAGATATTTTTTCCCATTTTTTGGAATATGCTGTGAATTATGAATTGTGAATTGTGATTGGATTTGGGAATTAAGAGTTGGAGATTAGGGTTTTGAGAGTTAGAGATTGGGAGAATAAAGAAAGGGGGAGAATGTATCGCAGGCTAAGAAAGAGGATAGGGTCGGGTTGAAAATTTGGGGAGAAGAAAGAGGGTAAGGGTATAAGTGATTGGGTCAGGTTTCGGGTTTGGGTTGTTGGGTTTGAATGTGGATTTGAATGTGAGTTTTGGATGTGAGTTTCTATTGATTCAAATTCAATCAAGACCAAATCCAAATAATTTTAAAAAAAAAATCAAGGCCCAAATAATTATTTTTGGGGGGCCCTTAATAACAATATAAATTTTTACGTGCAAAATACATGCCTATATTTATAAGGGGAATACAAAATTGGGGGCCCCTAAAATTACCAAAAATCTGGGGGCTGAGGCGGCTGCCTCGGGGGGGCTCCCCATCCCATCACTAACCCACGCACACACCCCACCCCACCCCACCCAGTAACACACACACAGACACCACCCCACCGTGTTATCCTTTTCGGTGACAGAAGTTTGCTTATTCTTTTTTGGATTTTGGTACTGTTTTTAGCATTTTATGAATGGTGAGAAACTATTATATTATGTTGCTGGTCCCTTGTAGGATGCTAGCGTTGATTGGATCATCCATCTTGACACTGATGAACTGTTACATCCAGCTGGTGCTCAAGAGTACTCTTTAAGGAGGTTGCTATCTGATGTACCAGCCAATGTTGATATGGTTATCTTTCCAAATTATGTAAGCGGTCGGCAATTTCTCAAACTTTGTTCTTAATTCGGTGTCTCAAATATGATGAACTGCAATTTTCTTCCAGGAAAGTAGCATTGAGAGAGAGAACATAAAAGATCCTTTCAGTGAGGTAATTAATTTTTCATTTTGTGTTTGCAATTAAAATTCTAGTCTTTCTTTTAAGTCCATTTTTAGAACTTTATAATATCCAGTACAGTTTTTAAAGCTTAGAGCACTGAACGTGGATATTTTCACTCTAATTGATACTAAAGCAAGAATTCATGAAAAAGCATGCAAGTACATCCTGTACATCCCGATCTTATTCTATGGACATAGAATCTGTCGGCAGATTTTTTTTTTTTTTTTTCAATTACTGTTAACTGAGGAACAATTAATTATCACATAACTCCAAATGGATGGAATTAACTACTGGATATGCATGCAATTATTATTTCATCATGTACCTGATAGACGCATGAAAAATCGACATTAATGTCACAATTATAACTTTTAATCTTTGCGTACTTTAGTATTGAATCCCTAACTCAGAACTCTAGATAAACTATGATATTTGGCTGAGATAAACATATCTTATGAATAGGACAAATCAAATTTGTCTGAGTGGGTGAATGATTAAACTCCAAAATTCAAAGTTAGTATCTGTTTAAGTCCCTGCATAATTTCGATTTGGGAATCTGATCAATCTTGGTTTGACATTTAAAATTTTGAAATTTGCAAAAGGAATGAAGTATGAATTTTATTAGCTGTAATATATGGACATGATATTCTGCTCGACTGTTTTAACTGCCGTATACGAGCATATAAGAGAGCAAGTAGCACGAAATGAGGCGAATAAATAAGATTTGAAAATTGGGATGGTCTATTATTTGCCTTGTCATGCTACTTGCTCTCTTATATAGTACAAAGCATGTGGTTTGGAAATTCTTTTTAGGCATTTGAAGTTGAATGCATTTTTTTCTTACTTGCATAATTGTTAGTGAAAAATGGAAAGACCATGGAATATTGGTGTTACAGTTTTCCTTAGATGAAACTCTCCCTCACTTTTGGTAATGGGGATTTATATGGATATGTTATGCTCCTATTTTTTACATTCTTGATCTTTTCAACAGGTTTCAATGTTTAAGAAAAATTACGACCACCTCCCAAAGGAAACTTATTTTGGCCTGTACAAGGAGTCAACCCGTGGTAACCCTAACTACTTTTTGACTTATGGCAATGGAAAATCAGCTGCTCGTATTCAAGATCACCTCCGTCCCAATGGTGCACACAGATGGCACAACTATATGAAAACTCCTAAGTAAGTTTCCATAGCTGGACCTAATTCTTATTGTTGCATAAGTCAAACATAATTGTTACCATCCATTTAATGCTTGCCTATATTCGAAATTGTTTCCTTCCATTTAATGCTTGCTTTTTTTTTTTGGACACTGAGCACACCATCATTGTCGCCCTATATCACTGTGCACTTTAAGCTAGGCCTGCAAATGGGCCGGGTTGGGCGGGTTTTGACATATTTTAAACCCGAACCTGAACTCTACACTCACTCGACCCGACCTATATACCCAAAGGGTTTTCCGTTTCCCAAACCCGAACCCGACCCTATGGGTTAGGGTCAGACCGGGCTTTTTTTTGGGTGGGGTTGGGTCGGGCGGGTTGAAGTAGAATTTACAATTTTCTAATGACAATATTCATTCACTCCAATATTTAGCCTTGGCAAATTTGAACCATAAATTCCTTAGTAGCCGATAAAGAATATAACACAAATATTCATCATATTTTTCGGCAATAAGAATAATATACCTCAATTTTATTTACAGTATGCCACTGATTTTACAATAGGTATAGACTTATATATGACTTAACTTACATGGTAGTAGAGTAGGAATTCTTTTTTGTTAATGATTATTGTATAATAGAAGTAAGACACAAATATACATGTGCATGTGTATGTGAAAAATATATATAGATGTATACATAGGTCGGGTTCATTCGGGCCGGGTTCGGGTTGGGTTCGGGCGGGCTTGAGGAAATATCCATAGCCGACCCAAATTCTTCTTTAACTAAAACTAGTATAACATATTGCACAGAATTTTCAAAAAATAGAAAATAACAAAACTATTTTTGAAAATTTTCATCTAATAAACGACCTTACTTGAACAGGAACTGTTATATAGATTGTGCCTTCTTATTCTCAAAAATTCATGTAATAACATCAATACCATATTGCACGATTTTTTATGTTTGATTAAGGGATATGATTCCAGTTTGAAATTTGGATGGAGAAAGAGTGGGGAGGGGGGGGGGGGGGGGTGGTGCCTCCTACATCTGCTCTTTTTTTGTTTTAAAAAGAAAAAATGTGAAAAATCCTTGGAGTGGTCTTAGCATAATATATTGTATAGATTTGAAACCCAGTTGGGTTCAGGTTTGAAAAAGTAGTGACCCATACCCGAAAATTTGCGGGTTGGGCAGAGCGGGTTTGGGTGAGAGTAAACCCAATTGGCACCCCTACTAGTTTAAGCTCTAATTATTCTAAGAGACTGCCTTTTTTTATAGTGAGATAAAATTGGAGGAGGCTGCTGTTCTACATTACACATACACCAAATTTTCAGATTTGACTTCTCGACGCGATCGGTGTGGCTGCAAGCCAACAAAGGAGGACGTTAAGAGATGCTTCATGCTAGATTTTGACAGAGATGTAAGTATTTACTATTCTGAATTTTCTGCTTGATATTTAGAGTTTTTTTAATTTAAAAAGCAATATATTGTTGGTGCATGCTATTTTTTTTAAATAATCTTTTTGGCGTCAACTCTTTAATGTGTTGAACTAATTTGCATCCATGAATTTTTTTATGTGTGCTGTCTTGAGAGAAATGATCATCTATTGGTTATCACATCATTGTTGTTATTTCTTCTAAAGATATGATATAACCTTACTGGCAATTGATATTTGATGAATAATTCTGTAATAGATTCTCGTCTGTATATTTTTTTTTTATCCCTTTTGTCAAATTTACAGCTACCACAGTATTTTTAACTGTTATTTGTAGGTATACTGTCCACGTGCTAATACTGCAAATTAACTTTACTAGACAGAGAGCTCCTTAATGGACCTCACTACCTTTAAGAAGATCTAAAACACTTGGTTATTCTTTTTGTGATAAATGGTGTTAAAAGATTTACAACTTTGCAAAATTTATATTCTATTCCTATGAATGTTCTTGAAAGCTGTCTTAAAATTTCATTGTTGATTACTTGATTCCTATAGACTCACACACATACAGTTTAGCTAATAGTTTTTATGTGCCCAACTATCTCGATTTTACCAAGTTGCATGTTAAGAAGCGCATGAGGGTGCCTACTTAGCACCTAGGCACATGCTTGGAGCTTCTTTTCCCCAGGAAAACACTGAAGTGTAAAATTTCGAAAGGAGGAAGAGAAGAAAGGGATAACATGTCGAAAACTAGAGCAGTAGTCCAAGTAGTAGTCCAACTAGTTATAAGGGAATAAGAAAAATAAAAAGCAATGTATAAGAAAGGATAACATGTCGAAAACTGGAAAAACAAAAAAGAAAGAGAGAAGAGAAAGATGCTACTGCCATGGGAGTCTGTTGTGACCATCAACCGACGAAGGCTTTGCTGGAAAGCTTCAAAGTGGGATGAGTGAGAGAGAAGAGAGGACCGGGAGACTGGAAATTCACTATTGGGGGTTTTGAGGTGTAATATGACTATATGAGTCTCAAGACTGACTTATACAAGTACGCTCGGCTGTATTGCACCTAATTTAGGCTAGTGGCTGCTTAGTTCTGCATGTGCTACTCAATTGCCACCTTCCTAGGTGATTCTAAGCGACCTGTTATATGTAACTATAGCATTTAGATGCTAATGTCACATCATGTCCACTATTCCTTGGTGGGTCAAGGAGAACTCTTTGAATAATAAAGCACCATATGAATGCTTGGATCTTGCGTTTTTACAACTATTCTATTAATATTTTTAGGACATGAGATGAGCTTAATTAAGGAGGAAAATGACTGCAAAGAGAAAGGCGATTTCCAAAATAACGACCCAGATTACCTTATGAAAGGGGATAAAACCTTTTACTGGGACAAGGAGTTTCTTTGAAGTAGTGAGTATGTTCTAGTTTAACAGTTTTAATTTTTATGTTTACAACAATTCAAATCGGTGTTCTGTTGGTGCACGTGGATCACAAACAGCATTGCAAACCTTTGTCTCCTATATGTCATGAACCGAAGCCATTATATAATGAGCGTGAATGCCTACATTTTCAATAAAAAAGACCGTCACAACTACAAAATGGAGAAGATTGAAAACAATTTCATTAAAAGAGGAGGTTTCGTACCACTGCCCACCAAACCTTGATTTCACTAGTGATTTCTGGCTCAATTATATATGTATTTATAAACTGTTAATTTTTTTGATTGGATGTTATCCAAATATTTTCCGTTTACTTTTGAGGAATTTTGTTTACTGTCAAATAAGTTGATGAGAGTTAAGAGATCAGTGAAGTTTTGGTTCCAACAGTCAAGAAAAACTTTATAATTTGAACTTTGATTGAAAATGGAGTCCATGAAGTTTAACTTTGGTAAAACTAATTGAAGAATGAGGATAGTTCACACTGTTGACTGGAAATGAACTATGTATGATGGGCATTTTTGGTACTTACGTTCAAGCATTCATCGTAATAAGGATATTACATAGAATCAAAGGAAAGTATTTAAAGGGGTCATATAACATGAAGTTTAACTTTGGTAAAACTAATTGAAGAATGAGGATAGTTCACACTGTTGACTGGAAATGAACTATGTATGATGGGCATTTTTGGTACTTACGTTCAAGCATTCATCGCAATAAGGATATTACATAGAATCAAAGGAAAGTATTTAAAGGGGTCAACTATATAACTAGAAAAACATACAATAAAAGATCACTTCAAAATAATATTTTAGCTGGAATCAGAATATTGAGATGGGTAAGTAGCAAAGTGTTGAAAGTTCAAAGTGTGTGCATTAGTGATAAACTAGATTTACTGCTGGTTGAAAGAAAATTAGAATTTTTGGGGGGGTAAACTGAAATGAGGAAGATTGGTTGGGATGGTTTGCCATGAGCCTGTGGATAGATGGCATTTTCTGGTTGGTGCTTAGCATCCTTGATCTAATAAGAAAAACTTCCGATTGCTTATGTGTTTGTATTCTACTACTATGTTTCTGTTGAAGGACTTCTAATCTATATTTGTTTTGAGGACCTATAAAAGAAAACAAAAGAAAGAAAAGGATCAGAAAATAAAACCCTCTGAAGTGAACCTAATGTTGACCCCAGGTCAGGTATTCACTACTTCATGTCACATATGGCATAAAACTGTTCAGTTACAGGAGTTGTTCTTTCCTTCTGTCTATTTGAGTGGCTTTGCCCACTGTCTGGTTTATAACTTACCTTTTTGTGGTGATTGTTGCATTCAAGGATTTGACACTAGTTGACTTCAGGTTGACAGCTGGGCAATAAATTGATCATTGATTTTATGGAGGTTTTTAACGTGTCCATTATCCATGTTTGATTGCAGAAGGTTCATTGGCGATGATGAGTTTTAGAATTGATTCTATATTATTTAACCAAGTTTGATCTTTTCCTTGCTCATTCTATTACTTGGTAAATATAGGATTCAAAGACGATTTCACTATCCATTTGGTATGGTATCATCTGAAGTCTGGCTGTAAGTATACTGAAGCTAAGTAAATAAGATTAAATATTTAGTTGTTAATGCATACCTAATATGGCACGCAATCCTGTGTTTGTGTCCTTTGGAAATGAAATGGTAAATTGCATAGACTAAAGTTCGTCTGGGATCCTCTCACGAGTGCTTGTGCATTATACAATCCATTTTTCAACTAAAAAATTTCATGCCCTCTCATACCATATGGATTCTTTAAGAGGTAATTGAATTTTGACTAGCATCAGTAATTAACCCCGGTTTTGAAAAGAGAGCAGTATCTTCACAGTTATAAATTCAACAAAAAATAATCATTCCTGTGAAGTTTATTTGAGATGTAGTTTTTGTGACTTTATAGATAATTGTGTCCTAGTGAGATGAAAGTACTTTTCCCGTATTTTGGACAAAAACGGATCTTTCTGGCGAATTTGTTTGAGATATGTCTGTTAGTTCGTAATAGAAAAATTTCTTCCCTGAAACTTCAATGTTTATGTCCTTCGTATTGCATATGATATATCAATCTCTCTATTTGAATGTGTTTTCCCACTAATGATTAAATTTCACTTTCAGGCTTTCATTATTGCATCAACTGCCACTGAAGAGGAAATGTTGCACTGGTAATATTCTTAACTCACTTAACTGAATTACATATATTTCTGTAAAGATAGTATATATTGTGTTATTGCTGAAAGTTAGTATACTTTTCGTGGGTCAAATTATCTTGGTTGGCATCAATGTGGATGTATATTTATTTTTAAGTGAACACTCCTTCTCATTCCCAAATTAAATCATTGAGACCCAGCTAATTGACTACTATGCTGTTGCAGCCTGATGAAACACATGAATTTCATTGTTTTTGCCAATTTTGTGAGCTATATATAATCCACTGTTTTCAGCTGATTTCATGAAATTCCAAGGTTTAGTATTTTTGACAGTTGCCACCCTTTTTAGCTATTATCGAGAAATTTTGAGTTCCAGTGTTTTGGCCAACTTTCCTGAGCTATAGTCCACCGTTTTGGCTGATTTTGGGAAATTTCAATTTTTTGCCAACTTTCCTGAACTGTAATCAACCTTTTTCTGGTTGATTTTGAGACATTCCAACTTTCTGTTTTGACCAATTTTTATGAGCTATGGTCCACAATTTTGGCTGATTTTGAAATTTTTTGAATTTCAGTGTTTTTGCTAACTTGACTTTCACTCTATAGTCCACCGGTTCTGGCTGATTTCAATAAATTTGGAACGAATTTCTGCTTTTGCCTCCACTTCTCATTTCTGAAGAAGAATTACGTTCACCTTAAATCAGGCCAAATGTGATTCATAAAAGTACACCCCATTTATAAAAGCAGCCTCTGTAATGCCCAAAGGAAGAGCCTTCCTAGAAGGTCACCATCCTGAAATTCCTCCCACTTGAGTACGATTAATCACAAATTTTTTCCACTATTCCTCCATAAAAAATGCTAGCTACTTAATTTTTGAGTTATAGGAATTTCTATATATCAGACACTACATCTTATCCGTTGTATTTCATACACCCCTTCTTAGGAACTTAGCGTTCTTGTTGAGCTTGGGCCTACCCAGGAAGCCCTCTCTAGTTGATGTGGTCCCCACATTGTTGCCCACTGCCCTGGCTTTCCTGCGAGAATGACACATAACTGTGGCCCCACCATTAGAGTTGAGAGTCGGCTCTCATACCATTTGTAATGTCCTAAGCAAGAGCCTTCTGAGGAAGTCAGCCATCCTGAAATTGCTCCCGCTTGACAATGTTTTTCCACAATTCTCCCCAAAAAGTTCTAGCTAGAAATAATTTTTGACTATATATATATCATGCTTCACATCTTATCCATGGATATTACAGTCTCCCTGCCTTTAACACTCAGAGTCACAGGATCAAGTCAAGAGTATCCAAAACATCTTTGTGTCGAGTGCGGGGCTGAATCCAACTGCTTCTTGATTTTTCTGCACTTGTTTCATCATCATCATATAATGGAAGTACATACTATCTATAGCTGATTCTGACCTGGAATTTTACTACATAGAAATGCTTTCTGAATGTGGTTTCAGACAGCATTTGATTTTTAACCAAATGGCATTTGATTTTAGTTGTGTTTGGGATAGGTCTATGTTTTTTTAGTGACCTCCAGTTAAAGCTTAGCTAAGATTGTGCACAACATATTTTGGGTTGTTTTAACTCAAGCAAACTTTTGCCTTTTACAGGTTCCGCGAGCATGTCGTGTGGACTGATAAACAACTAAATCTGAAACTTCTAAGGAAGGGTATCTTGACTCGTATATATGCTCCGATGGTAAGTTACTAGTCTTTCCAGTATTGACTACAATAGAATTTTGGGTTTTTTGCATATAGGTTACTCAAACTTTGAAATTGCAGATTACTCACTCACAAATTGCTATTTGCATATACATCACTAATAAAGTGGGGTTCATTTAAAAAAATTCCTCATTGGGTATTTTCTATCTAAACAAAGAGAATATATTCTTTTTTGAACACTGACATTATTTTAACCGTTATAGCTCTCTCCCTTCCTTCTTATCACCTACTATAATTTGTTTTTCCTTTTTCTATTGCTGTGGGTGATAAGGAGGAAGACGAAGGGGTATAACTGTCAAAGTAGTGTAAGAGTGTTTAGAAAAGGGAATATTCTCCTTGTTTGGATGGAAAATATTTAAGGAGAACTATATTTAAATGAACCCGACTTTATTAGTGGTGGTGTATATGCAAATAGTAGACTTTATTACTGACGTATATACAAATAGCAGTTTTTAAGTGATTAATCTGCAATTGCAAAGTTTTTGAGTGATCTGTGAGCCAAAAAGCTAAAAGTTTATGCAACCCTTTTTCACTCTCTTTGTATGCGTGCACGTGCCTGAATACATACCTCTATTAGCACTTGTAAGCCATGCTTTGTTCCATTGTTCCAGGTCATTATTCAAGGGTTGAGAGAATCAGGGACTTTCAGCTCAGTAGTTGCATCTGCACAAACACATTCGAAGAAATCAGTTTTGTTATCAATGCAACTTCTAGGAAACAAAACTTCGTCTGATCTCTCTTTTGGAAGAGCAGGTGATAAAGTATCTCATGCAACGAATAGGAAAGTTCTGGAGTTTTTTGACACCTTTGAGAAGGCAATTCCGCCAATGTCTCCCCCAGGGCCAGATGATCTTGACATGGGGGTATAGTTAACCTCCTTTACTTCAAATTGCTTCTTTGGTTACAAAATGTCTTGAGAGATTCGATTCCAGATAGACTTAGCTGATGCAACAGTGAAGATGGCAGTCTTATCGAGCTAGCATGGAATATTAGTCCTTCATTTCAATAGACATTCTTCCCGATCATCTTACCCAAGCGCTTGTTAATTTGAGTTTTAGATATGTTAGTTTAGGGATTACTTGTATATGTGGGAGTCAGGTGTGTCTGAGTTGTATGTTTGCATCTGGTCCCTTTGATGGAATCTTCATTTGATCCAAATATGTGTATAGTAACTGATTATGGCTGTTGTACTGACAATTATACCTGTTATGAGTCTGTACAATTTAGAATTCAGCCGTATTGCTGTTTCTGTATCTTGCTCAGTGTTTGGTTCCTTCTTTCTTAATATTCTACTTTTGGATGTCGTCTGTGCATTATGTGTGATGATAATGAAGGATCCAAACTAGTAGTCTGGTACTTTCTTTATGTTTTTCAATAAAGAAAGAAGGCTACTGATGGTGAAACTTATTGGTCCATAAAAGCCTAAGCCTATTTTGTTTGGCAAAAGCTTATCTATGAATCAAAACTTCAATGTTGCGGGCTTTTTACTTTTAACTTCTATTTGTTATCGTTGCTTTTGCATCAAAATTTGGAAGTATTCTTCCTCCGAACATAATCGATGCAAAGGCAATGACTAGAAGTCGGAGTATTGATTTTGAAATCTTAATGTGGTGAGGTGTAGGTTTTTTTCCCCTTCTTTCCAGCTTTTGTTTGCAGTCGTTTATTTTAGGTGAGTACTTGTCTAGGTGGATATGAGTCCGAGGGGTTAATTAGTTATGATACCTCAACACTACTGAAACTTCAATGCTGGTAGCAGAGATGATTAGATTTATAACTTGGGTGTGTTTGGTAGCATCATTAGGCTGCAAATGTAACTGAAATCAACTATAGTTTATAGGACCTTGCTTGTGATGCTCTCTTTTTCGGGTTGCGACTGAGTTCCGACAAAGCTGCTAGTTGGTCGCAACCCTGAATATTTTTTTTATATTTTTCTTTTATCCCTACTAGTATAACCTTGCTACAATATTGCACAATTTTTTTAAATAATGAAAAAATAACAAAACTTTTTTTTTTAAAATTTTATCTGATAACATCTATACAATATCGCACCATTTTTAAGGTTTTAGACAAAAGTGGACTTTGCATATAACAAATGGATTCACCTATTTACTTGCTGTCTTGGGGTGGGTGTGGGTGTGTGCGTGGGTGGGGGGGGGGGGGGGGGGGGACACCAAACGGCATTGCAACTGGGCCTATTTTGCAACTTAGTTGCAAAATAAGTCGAGCAATATTTAGGTAACCGAGGAGGAGATACTAATCAGCAATATTGTATACGATTCCTACCATGCTTTCGCTCCTTGAACTCAGTGGGTGTGGGCCCAATGAGAGGGTCCGCCACCCACCAACACCAGCACCAGCACAAGCACCAGTGTTGGAGTCGACCCTCACTATGTCACCACCCCAGCATCAGCTTCTACCACCCTCACCTCCCATGCTTGGCTCCACATTGCAAACCCCCCCTCTTCCCCTGCTGCAACGACTGTCCCAACAGCCCCACCGCTGGCCCCCTCACCGTTGACCTCACTCCCCGATGAGAGAGGGAACCGAGAGCTCAGACGTGTTCGCTCCTTGACGTGTGCACACCAATGCGCACATCAGCGTCGCTAGGGGAGGAACCACGTTCATCATCGCTTCGGAGAGGGCTCCGCCAGAGGCTATGGGTACCAACGCCGACATGAGGAGTTTTACGAGGAAAGGGCCCAACGATGGGGTCCTCCTACAGGCCATTACAGGCGTAAGAAAACCCCACCCCCAGAGCACCGTCAATACCAACCCAGGGGACAGTATCTGAGAGAACATGAAAATGTTGCATGCAGGCAGCAACACCACCCTCCTTCCAACACCAACACCAAACCAAGGTATCAATACGAAAATGGTGCACGCAGGGTACACCATCCTCCTACCAACACCAACACCAACCCAAGTTATCAACCACATCATCAACCTCAACAATCGACTCTACATTGCCCTCATAAACCCTCTGAGGAAATCCCCAGGGGTTCTGACCCTCCCTATCACCACCGCAAACACAGGGAGACCCATGAGCTGCTACAAACAACTCCGACCACCCCCCCAATCCCACCACCTATCAGCTCGCAATTCCAACAACACTGGAGCACCATACACCTAAATCTCATGCCGAGCGAGCCCATGAAGGGGCTGCGCTAGACGGGACAACGGTAGAAGGGGGCTCCGGCGATGTGGAAAAGGAGGGGCAGTGGGTTCAGGTTAAGGGGAAGAAAAAGAAGAGTCAGGATAGTCTCACTAACCTTCAAGCTGATCAGGCCATTCACAATAAGAAGCAGAGGAAGGGCAAGTGTAAGCCGGCGCCGTGTTTCAACTGCGGGGATCTAGGTCACTATAGGAGTGAATGCACCAAAGAAGTGTGTTGCCTCAAATGCATGAAGTAGGGGCATCTCTCCTATGTATGCACCAATGTGGTGGAGACTCACAGCGACGAAGAGCGCCCAGTGACACGGGGGAAGTCCCCAGACAATCCCACGGTGATTCGATTGGCAAAGAGCCTGGAAACTATCAAAAGTGAAGAACGGTGGCTGCGGCAATGGTGCGCCATTGCCAAAGTCACAACAGGGAGGCCTTCGGAGGTACATGTAATGCAAGCACTTACTGAAAAATGGCCTATGAGAGCTCATGGAGATTGGGTCGCCAAGAAGTTGTGCCATTTGCAATTCCTAGTCTCATTCCCTTCGCCGGAGAAGGTCTCAGAAGTTGTCAGGTTGGGGAATGTCGATTTTGGACATTTCAAACTTGAATTCAACGTATGGACGCCGACGTTTGGAGCGGAGCTCCCACAGGGAGAACAATACTGGATTTGATTCCACAACGTTCCCCTACACTTCTGGAAGAAAGAAGCTCTTCAAGAGATAGTAGCGGAATTCGGGACGGTGGTTGACATAGATGAGAAGACGGTGCAATGGTCTGAGATTGTCTCGGCAAGAATGCTCATCAGAAGCACAGATATATCTCTGATGTCGCGTTTCGCCAAAGTGTTTTCCTTCGATGAATCCTATCTCAACAGATTCGTGCTAGAGAAGAAAAAAGAAGCACAAAAGGGATAGGCGGCCATCACCTCCCCCTCACCAACATCAGCCTTCAGAGACAACAGATCCTACCGGCAAGTGGTCTCGCCAGCAAAGGATCTGACTATCGATGGTTCCCACGAAATGGAAAGGGCTCACAAGGAGATCATCAAGACAGCAATGGGGCAGGAGCAGCGCCATGGTACACCGGCGGAAGTGTTCGGTCGAGTTAGGGGTCTCTCCGTCAGATCCAGCGGTCAAAAGTTCGCAAGAACCTCCAACTCAGCAGATTGAATGATGGACCAGCTCAACCCCCCTAATTTGGAAGGGACAGAGACCAACCACACAAAAGGAGTCAAAAGTTTTGCCCAAAATGGTGGTCTAGCCCTGCATGCGACAGAGGAGGAGTGCGATGTGGCTCAGAGGGGAAGGACAGGGCTGGCAAACCCTCAAAATGGCAAAACTCCACTCTGCAACAACATTCAGGCCTCGAGACTGGGGTTGGTGAAGGATACCATCAGTATGGGAAAGAAGACAAGCGAAAGAACTCTCTCGACCAAAGAGTGGGTAACCAAGTGATGGTTTTCACCAGATAAGGAAAAAAGAGCTTTTTTGGAGCTGGGGCAACATAAGACAGAGGCCATTTTGGGGAAAGCGACGAGCAAGGATCTGCTTAACCACAGAGAAAAGAGCACTACGGCGAGCGAGATTGATGCTGAGGGAGTGGGTAGCAAAGCTGCTATTTTGAGGAAAGGCAAAATAAGTAAAGAAGACAACGGAAGAGAAGGAAGTGCCAAAGTGCGGAAGGAAGAAGGAAATATCTTCCCTTCGATTATAACGCCACAAACTTTGAACCCCACGCCGTCTGACTCCACCGAACTCCCCTCCAATCCCTCGATGCCAGCTGGCGAGAGCGGTATGAATACCGCCCCATTAAATCAAGCGGTGATTGCTTTTATCGAGGGAAGCGGTATGATAGACCGCGGAGGAGTGGTTCGTTACTCCTCAAATGAGTTTAAAAGTGGTGGGCCGGGTTGTGCACAATTTATAGGCATTAATGGGCCCAAAGAGGGGTCCAAAAAGCATCTTATTGTCTCTGGGACTAGTAACTCTAAAGTTTCGAACAATCAGACACAATGTCAGACTGGTAGCGGGCCCACCGAGGGGACCGCAACGGAGAATACCACTATTACTATTGAATCGCCAATCTGTGGGCTCAATTAGGAGTCCGCAATGAGAGTGCCTACTTTACAACGGGAAATTCAACATACAGATAGTGAGGAGGACCTGGAAGGGCGGCTAAATCTAGACGAAGAATTCTCATTCACAGGTGAGGAGTCAGAGGATCTAGAGTTCATCGCTAACACTCAGAGGGAGATCTCGCCTGAGATGGTCTTGTCCACACTTCCAGAGTCAGCACCCAGAGATAGTTCTGGAACGTCGCATAGGACGGTTGGGTTCAGAGTTCACCGATCGCCCAAGAGGGCTCATGTGGAGTCCTTGGATGACTATCTTGAGGTAGCGGCGGCAGCCAAAGCTGCTAAATTCGGCAACGGAGGTACGACAAGTTTTTTAGCTACTATATTAAATTTCAAAATTTCATATCAGATTCTGAAGTTTTTTTCCTAGCTAAAATATATGGGTTAGAGGTGTGTGACACTGAGCGCAATGCTTTACTACTCAATAAAATTAGGGGGTGGGAAATTGAAAGGGTTAAGACTTGTTATGAGAACGTTCTAGGAGATAGCGCTGGGTCGACAGACATTCCCGAGGATGCAGCCGGCCCCACACCCACATCAACGATCACCCCTAACACAGTCTCCCAATGAATACACTATTCTGGAATGTTAGGGGGCTGGGGGATAAAGGGAAGAGAGATATGGTTAGGGACGTTATTAGCAATTCCAAGGCGAAAGTAGTAGGACTGCAGGAGACCAAACTTCAGCACGGGCTCAAACTCAATAGAATCGGGGGTAACAGAATCAAGGAATGGGTGTTACGCCCATCAGCAGGAGCCTCAGGGAGAATTGCTATTGGGTTCAATTCGGAATATTGTCACCTGCATCGAGGTATACAATGGAACGTTCTCCTTGACCACCCGACTGAAACGAAGGTCCGATGATTGGGTACAGATGGTGACTGTCGTTTATGGACCGAATGTGGCTACAGAGCGAAATGCCTTTTGGCAAGAGCTTGTCAATATCCGACATTGTTGGTCTGGAGCTTGAATTGTTGGGGGGGACTTCAACATCACCAGATTTACTTTCGAGCACAAGGGAAGAGGCTCCAGCGACAGACACAGAAAGGAGTTCAATAGGGTGATAACGGAACTAGAGCTGATAGATATCCCAATTAATGACAGACTATTCACATGGTCTAATATGCAAGCGGCTCCGGTTATGGCTAAGTTGGACAGGATACTAGTATCCATGGAATGGGAAGCTAAATTTTCATTTGCTACAGCTCGATCGATCCCTAGACCCACATCAGATCATACCCTGATTCTGCTCGATGTGGGGGTACGCAGAGCGCAGAAGGCACGGAAATTCAGATTCGAGAAGGCCTGGCTGGAAATTCAGGGATTCCATCACATGGTGATGGAAAATTGGGCGCTCCCAACTACAGGCAGGGACGCGGCATCCTGATGGTGTGAAAAAATTCGCAGATTAAGAAAGCAGCTGCGAAGATGGAACCAGTCTAGGTTCTCGACCATCTAGCGTACAAAAGATTCCTTTTTGGAAGGAATCGATGAGCTAGAAAGGGTGCAAGAGACGAGAGTCTTGTCAGAAGAAGAAAGAAACAGGCTATTAGAGCTCCGGGAAAATGTCGCCAATCTTTATAAGTTGGAAGAGATCAAATGGCAACAAAGGTCAAGGATTTCGTGACTCAAAGAGGGAGACGCGAATACGGCCTACTTCCACCGAGTGGCAAGCGCACGACGTAGATCCAATCTCGTCCTATCAATTCAGACGGAGACGGGAACTGATATGGCTAGAAATGGGGTTAAATCAGAACCATCCAGATTGGGCGCGAATCTTGAAGCTCGGGGGTAAAATGGTAATTTCACATACAAGTGAAGCCAAAGCGGGTACTGGATCTCCTTCGCACAGATCCAATAGCCCACAAAAGGATCCACACCAATTGAGTACAGGTCCCGACCCGAGGCGAACCCAGACCTACAAGAGACAAATCAGGGCCACTGATTTGACCAAGTCAACGGGCCTGATTTACTCTCACCGGGAATCAGGGTTAGTTTCCTAAACAGACTGTAAGGATTTTACTCCTAGCAGTTACACAGGGAATCAAGTCCCTAATTACTCCCCTGGCGACTATAAATACCTCCCCTCTACCACTGTGACGGGGTAATCACTCTCTTTCCACCTTAAGCTCTTTTTTTTAATCACCACTGGTTACTGACAAGAGCGTCGGAGGGTGCGTCGCCGGAATCAACCCCGGTGTCTCGCACTTCCTTGCAGGTTGCGGCAGGAATTGGAAGGCTTGGATCTGCTGTTCAGGTTTTCTCGAACTCACAAATCTCATCTGTTTACCCCCACACCGAAATCAGCGGTAACAGATTGGCACCGTCTGTGGGAAGCAGCCACACGAACAGCCTCGGCCTCTTCCTTGTCGTCCTCTCCAACCATGCCTCCAAAGAAGGTCTGATCTAGAGGGTCCAACCGCGGGCCCAATCCCGCCGATCCTACGGAGGAAGTCCCTCTCAATCCTATTCCACAGCCCGAGCTTCCTCCACCGGCCCAGCAGGGCCAACCTCCTCTTCCTAAACAGCAACCCCCCAATGGCCCTTCCGGTCATAACGGTCGGAGGCAGAAGCAGCCCCTCAACCCGGACCATGTTTCGGTTCATAATGAATCCTCGGATTCAATGGCTTCTCATCACCCCGACCTCCGCAACACAGTCCTGAACCGCCAAAAAGATGAGGACCTTCGCACCCACCTTGATGAAAGGCGGGCCCGAGAGGGAGCCTCCCGCCAGCATCATGGTGAGCGGTCGCCTTACCGCCGAGACGGCAGAAGGTCTCCGGACCGAAGGGGCCGAGCAGCATCTCCCGAGCGCCGAAGGAGGAGGCCGCATTCTCCCGCGGATCGGCATCATCCGAGGAACAATGAGGCACCTATCACTCGTGCCGAGTTCCTACAATTTCAGGAGACCGTGCTGCAGTCCCTTAACCTTCGCCCCAACAACCAAAATGCCCAGAGGGTTCCAACACCCCCGCGGGTTCCCAGTCCTCGCCGTCGATCCAGAAGTCCTCTCCCGGCTCCCAGCCGCCAGCAGCAGCACTACAGTCCCCGCCGATCCCAGGACTACCGGCGCCGCAGTCCTCGCTCCCCTTCCTATGAAGAAGAATCCAGGGGATCATTTGACTATCAGCGGAGGGACGATGCCCTCAACCGCCGTCTCCATGAGGTGGAAAGGCACATCGGGCACATGGACAGAGAGGAGGAGTCCAGAGCAGGGACCGTCCATCCCAGCAGACCTCCCTTCTCTCGGACGATCATGGACGCCCCCATACCGAGGGGTTTCAAACCTCCGTAGTTTGAAATGTACTCAGGGGAGTCAGACCCAGTTGATCACGTCGAAAGCTTCAAAACCTTAATGCTGATCCATCAAGCTTCCGACGCCATGCTCTGCAAGACCTTCCCCGCCACCCTCAGGGGGTCAGCTCGGGAATGGTACTCTAGGCTCGCCCCCTCTTCTATCTTCTCGTTCGAGCAGTTCAAAATGCTGTTCATAACTCACTTTGTGAGTAGCAGGCGAGCCGAGAAGACGAGCCTCTCCCTACTCGACCTGCGGCAAGAAAGGGGAGAGAAGCTGAGGGACTACGTGAAGAGATTCACCGCAGAAGTCAGGTCTATCGCCTCCTTAAACCAGTCAGTGGCGACTGTTGCGTTCCAGTCGAACGTCCTCAACTCCAACCTCCGGTCGTCCCTCACCAAGAAGCCCCCGCACAACTTCGCCGACCTTCTCCTAAGGTGCGAGAAGTATATCCGGGTGGAAGAGGCCGAGTGCCTCCCGAACTTCGGAGGATCGGCCTCCGGATCGAAGAGGAGGGCGACAGAGGAGGAGGGCTCGAAGAAGATGCAGAAGGACAACGGCGGTCAGAGCCGCCCTCCCCCTAGGTTCGAGAAGTTCACTCCCCTCACCACCAATGTCTCCACCATCCTGATGGAAGTGGAGAAGGAGGGGGTCATCCCTCCGGCTCCGAGGATGAACACCCCGGCTAAGAGAAGGAATAAGGAGAAATTTTGCCGTTACCACCGGGACCACGGCCATGACACCAACGACTGCCGGGCATTGAAAAAAGAAATAGAGGCCCTCATCCAGAGGGGGCAACTGGCCAAATTTGTAAAGACAAACGATCGGGCGGATCGCAGCACTCCTCCGCCTCGGGGGGCTAACAAGCGCTCCGAACGGCGCGAGGAGATGCCCGAGTTTGAGGAAGAACGGGTCCTGCACCTCATCCACGGAGGGCCTATGGGGGGCTCCTCCAACTCCTCTCGGAAGGCCTTCGTCCGAGAGGTCAACTCAGTTCACAGCGCCCCTCCTCCCAAAGGCCTCGGAGTCCCGGTGACCTTCTCCGATGAAGACCTCGAGGGGGTCCGAACTCCCCACTGCGACGCCCTCGTCATCGACCTTCGCATGGCAAACTTCAAGGTGCAGAGGGTCCTGGTAGATAACGGGAGCTCGGTGAACATCCTCTTTCTCTCGGCCTTCCGAGGCCTGCAGCTGTCTCGGGACCATCTCAAGCCGGCCGGTTACACACTCCACGGGTTCACAGGGGTACCAGTAACTGTCGAGGGAGTGATAACCCTAGACGTAACCGCTGGAAAGACCCCTACTACCCGGACCGAGCCGATGGACTTCATGGTCGTCGACGTCCCGGCCGCGTATAATGTCATTCTAGGCCGACCCGGCCTAGCTGCCCTAGAGGCTGTCCCCTCAGCGTACCACCTTAAAATGAAGTTCCCCACTCGGTCAGGAGTAGGGTAAGTCAGGGGAAGCCAAGAGACGGCTCGGAAGTGCTACATGACTTCCACTGGAGGACCGGTGCTCTCCCTCAAAACACTAGAAATCCCTGAGCCGAAAGTCCGACCCACGTCCGAGCCGGCGAACGAGCTGGAAGAAGTGCTCTTCTCAGACGAGGACCCGAGCCGAAAGTTCCTCATCAGCAAGTCCTTACCAACTGCGCTGTGCTCTGATTGGTTAAATGCATCCGGGATAACCGCGACCTGTTTGCTTGGTCAGCTGCGGATATGCCCGGCATCTCCGAGGAGTTGCTAGTCCACCGCCTAAGTGTCGAACCGGGGTGCAAACCGGTTCAGCAGAAGAAACGAAAATTCGCTCCCGAGCGACAGCAGGCCATCAAGGAAGAGGTGGATAAACTTTTGAAGGCTAAGTTCATACAGGAGGTAAACTACCCCGAGTGGCTCTCCAATGTTGTGATGGTCAAGAAGTCCAACGGCTCTTGGAGAATATGCATCGACTTCACCGACCTGAATAAGGCGTGTCCGAAGGACCCATTCCCTCTTCCGAACATCGACACCCTCATTGATGCCACCTCGGGCCATGAGCTCCTCAGCTTCATGGACGCCTTCTCCGGCTATAATCAGATCCGAATGTTCCCTCCGGACATTCCGAAAACCTCCTTCATCACCGATCAGGGCCTCTACTGCTACCGGGTCATGCCGTTCGGGTTGAAGAACGCGGGCACCACCTACCAGCGCCTCGTCAATAAGGTCTTCCAGAGCCAGATAGGCCGAAACATGGAAGTGTACGTTGACGACATGCTCATCAAGAGCATCCGAGGCACTGACCATGTGGCCGACCTCCAGGAGGCATTCGGCGTGTTGAGAAGGCACAGCATGCGGCTGAACCCGAACAAGTGTGCGTTCGGGGTCTCTTCGGGAAAGTTCCTCGGCTTCATGGTGAGCCAGCGAGGGATCGAAGCCAATCCCAAGAAGATCAAGGCCATATTGGACATGGCCCCGCCCTGAAATGTCAAGGAGGTGTAGAAGCTAATGGGTCGGCTCGCTGCTATCGGCCGGTTCCTCTCGAAGTCTGGGAAAAAGTGCCTCCCCTTCTTCAAAGCACTCAGGGGGGCTAAGGGTTTTGAATGGGGCCAACCACAACAGGAATCGTTCGACCAACTGAAGGCCTACTTGGTGAACCCCCCTGCTCAGCAAACCTGTCCCGGGGGAAACTCTCTTCATCTACTTGGCTGCTTCCGAGAAGACCCTAAGTGTTGTTTTGGTGAGAGAGGAGGACCGGGCCCAAAGGCCCATCTACTACGTGAGCAAGGTGCTTCGGGACGCCGAGCTCCGCTACCCGAAGATTGAGAAGATGGCCTACGCCCTGGTCATGGCGGCGAGGAAGCTCCGGCCGTACTTTCAATCCCACTCGGTTGTTGTCCTCACTGACCAACCTCTAAAGCAGATCCTCCACAAGCCCGAAACCTCGGGTCGGCTAATGAAGTGGTCCATAGAGCTGAGCCAACATGACATCTCCTACCAACCTCGGACGGCAATTAAAGCACAGGCCCTCGCCGACTTCATCGTAGAGTCCACCATCCCTGAAGTCAGCCACGCCCCGGATGGACCCCCCATTTGGACGGTCTTCGTGGACGGCTCCTCCTGTAGCGAAGGAAGCGGCGCCGGTATCATCCTGAACGGCCCTGACGACTTCGTCCTCCAGTATGCGATCCGTATGAACTTCAAGGCCTCCAACAATGAGGCGGAGTACGAAGCGCTCATTGCAGGCCTCGGACTTGCCCGAAGTGCTGGGGCGCAGCGCCTCCGAATCCATAGCGACTCCCAGCTTATCGTGAACCAAGTCTTGGGCGAGTACGAGGCCCGAGACGAGCAGATGGCGAAATACCTCGCTAAGGTTTGGGCCCTCATGAGCCGGTTCGAAGAGGCGCTCATCCAACGGGTCCCTCGTGAGGAGAACTCTCAGGCCGATGCCCTCTCCAAGTTGGCCTCATCCTCCCTACAAGGTCTTGAACAGACCGTTCTGATCGAGGTCCTCTCTAGGCCGAGCATAGAAGACGAGACATCCGGCTCGGTGGAGTCATTGCCGGTCATGTTGCAAGATAATTGGATGAAGCCGTTGGTGGAATTCTTGAGGGACGGGGTCCTGCCCGAGGATCCCAAAGAAGCACGCCGAGTCAGAACCCGAGCCGAGCGGTATGTCTTGATCGAGGGTACCTTATACAAACGCTCCTTCTCTCAAATAGACGGTCGACCATACCTAAGGTGCCTCTCTCCAGAACAGGCCGACTATGCCCTACAAGAGCTCCACGAGGGCATCGGCGGGGCACACTCAGGATCCAGGTCCTTGGCCCGGAAAGCTTTGAATTATGGATACTTCTGGCCGACCCTCCTTCAAGACGCCGAACGGCACGTCGGCAATGTAACTCTTGTCAGAGACACTCCAGCATCCGTCGCCTCCCTCAGGCCAACCTCGCCTCCCTATCAAGTCCTATCCCCTTCGCAATGTGGGGGATGGATTTACTAGGGCCTTTCCCTCCGGCTCCGGGTCAGTTCAAGTTCTTGGTCGTAGCCATCGACTACTTCTCGAAGTGGGTCGAGGCCGAGCCCCTCGCCACTATAACCGAGAACAAGGTGGTTCAATTTTTTTGGAAGAACATCATCTGCAGATTCGGCGTCCTCCGTGTCCTCGTGACGGACAACGGGACTCAGTTCACTGGCGCAGCATTCCGAGCTCTGTGCGACGACCTCGCCATCCAGCAGCGCTTCTCGTCCGTCTCCCACCCTCAGTCGAACGGACAGGCAGAAAATGCTAATCGGCAGATCCTCGCAGGCATCAAGAAAAGGCTGGACAAATATTCCAAAGGCTTATGGGTCGACCAACTCCCCAACGTCCTATGGAACTACCGCACGAGCAAGCGGACCCCCACAGGAGAGTCCCCTTTCAACCTCACCTATGGGTCCGAGGCGGTGATCCCCCTCGAGGTCGGAATACCTTCCCCTCGGCTCGCAGCCTACGACGAGAAACAGAACGCCAGGGACCTCAGGGCAGACTTAGATCTGATAGATGAGCTGAGGGAAAGAGCGTCGATTCGGCAGCAGAATTACCGAAGAAGGGTCGAGTTCGCATACAACTCCCACAACCGTTGAACTACACCAATGGTTCCGGAGTCCAACACTTGGTTCAATTCCACTCCCCAAACTTGCTTCTCGGCGAGTTAGGAGTAGATCACCATTCGGAATTGCTCCCACAACCGTCGAACATTCGCTACGACCGGCGAACTTCACCCTGGAAAGGAGCTCGGGTCCCCCCTCGACTTCGCAAGAAGAGGGAGACGGAAGCCCCAAGAAGAAGGGTCGGATCACGTTGCCTTCGGTCGGCTGGCCGAGCAAGTGCCTTTCCGATCCTGCAAACGGAGAAAACTCACTTTCTCCTCAACTTTCGCGTAGGATCCCGATCAGACGGCCAGGATCTTGCCAGCGACGCTAGACGACAAGATAACATTTTCTTGGGAACAGAGCCGTCTCGAGATTCGTGCCAAAATCTAACGGCCCAGATCTTGTCAGCGCCGCTAACGACAAGATAGCGTTCCCGTACAAACTGGCTCACCTCGAGATTCTTGCCGACGGCACTATGCGCCCGGCTCGTAAATCTCGGCATGACCAACACACTCACAAGCAAAATAAGTACGCAGAGCCACAAAGGAATTTTATTAATAATCGCGACACAATACACAACAATCTTTCCATGGTTACAAAATATTAGAAAACAAAAAATACAACGCCGACCCATTACACTTGGTCCTCAAACAGAAACGTCTTCACTGTCCTCTTCGGTCGCCAGCCCTTCCACTTCAGCTGTTAGCTCCTCCGCCTCCTTCCGAAGCTTCGCCTCCACAGTCTGTAAGTGATGGATCTCGGAAAGCAAATCGTCCCGCTCGGCTAATATCTTCGACTGATTATGCCGAATACACTGAACCCGAAGAGCGTTGCTAAAAGCTGTCTGCGAGTCGTCGTCCTCCCCTACGGGGGTCGCCTTGATAATCCTACTCTCCAGATGTTGGATCTCGGCGTCTCGTTGGCCGAGGACGGACTGAAGGCGGGCCCGCTCGCTCTCAGCTCGACGTAACTCCAGCTCCACTCCATGACGCCGCTTTCGGCACTTCGTTGAGCGCGACTTCGTCGCCCCTGAGGTCACCTCGGCATCAGCTTCATTGTCCGAGCCGTTGGGATTGGTGTATTGGTCTGACACCACGAGCTGAAAAGAAGGGAAAATGAATAGCAAGATTTCAATACACTTCCGAGGTGCAACACTTGAAGAATTTTCCAATCAAACTTTCAAATTCATATTCAGATATAATAGCTCCACATACAACAAGACCGACTTTACTACAAAGTTTTGCAACAATCAGAAGAAACACAAAAGGACATGATCAGGGTCTCCTCGGAAGGGGAACGCTTCGATTCAAGGAAACGTGAGGACGACGAGGCCTCGCCTCCGAGCTCGATCCCAAACCAACGAAGCGTGACCCCCCTTCGCCACTGACCCTGTCTGTGGCACCGACCGAGGCGCCGCTCGACGACATGGCCACGCTACTCTGAGCATCGGCAGGGCTCCGCTTAGCCACAGGCAAACGTGTCGCGAGTTCATAAAAGGAAATCCCTCTCTCGCTCTCTTCGCGAGTGCACGATGTACTGCGGACGTTGGCCCTCGCCGGCAGGGGCTCGAGTGATGCGACCTCCTCCTCCAGTTCGATGATTCTGTCTCTCAAAGCGTCGTCCTTTGCCAACTTCTTCAAGCGAGGGGGCCTTGACGAGCCCGAAACGTTGGCACTGTCGGTTGCGAGCCGCCGGAAGTGGGTGACTTCGATCCCCCTATCTATTGTGATCCTCCTAAGCCTGTCGACCTCGGACAACAACTTCTTGCGCTCGGAAGAGGCCTTCTCCAGTTCAGAAGCTAGCTTCTCTTCCGCCACCGAGCATTCTTCCTCCGCTAACTCCAAGTGTTGGACCTCAGCCAGAAGCTCGTCATTCTTCCGCTCGGCGACGGTAAGCTCTCTACGAAGCCGCTCGACCTTACCCTCGGGACAAGGAGCTTGGGGTTGCTTCCGCAGTTGCTTCAACTCGCGAAGATGCCCCCTCACAGCTGCCTTCGTCTCCTCCAGCTTCAGGAACATGAGGAACCGCCTCTGTCGGCTATTCGAGAGCTCGCCCTTCGTTTTGGCCAGCTCCTTACGGAGGTGTGCAACCTCCGTAATCGGACCGAACTTAACCTGAAAATCAGAGATAAATCCGAGACCCAACACTTGGAGAATTCTATGCCTATTCAAACATAAAATCCGAGACTCAACACTTGGATAAATTTTGGCCAAACGAACCGTTTTTCATTCAAAACCGAGAAGATAGTTTTATAAGAGCGGTGGCCAGTCCGCAATCAGGCTTACAAAAAGAAACAAAACAATAAAAGACTAAAAAGGCAACCGAGTCAGGGGTCGACCTTTTTGTCGTTCGGGTCCGTCGACCCCCCCGGCCTTGTCCTCGTCCTCGCCTTCGTCTTCGTCCTCGTCCTCGCTCCCACTCTCCTCCTCGGAGTCATCCTCCTCTTCTTCCTCGGCCCCGACCTCACCCGGGCCTTCGACACCGTCCGTCTGCCCCTCGGGGCCGAGCATCCCCAGGGGCACCTCCTCCTCCCCCTCCACGGGGTCGTAGAAACGGTAAGAAGACGTGTCGAAACCCGGATTCCGAGCGGCGACGTGGAGCAGTGCCCGGCCGTAGGCATCCTCCATGTTCTTGTACATGTGGAGCTCGGCCTCCTCCTGGACAGTCTTCTTCGCCTTTGCCACCTTGGACCGGTGCTTAGCCATGATCCTTTCGGCCCTCTTCTGAGCCCTCTCCGCCTCCGACGGAGCATTGGCCAGCTCCTCCCTCAGCTCGGCGTTCTCCTTCTCTGAGGCCTCGAGCTTGGCTGCCGTGTCCTTCGACAGCTGAATGGCGTCGGCCAACTGCTTCTCCAACCCCGCCGCTTCGACGGCCCTTTTTGACGAGAGGAGCTGCTCGGCATCAAGCAACTTTGTGGCTTTGACGCGCTCCGTTCTCTCCCGCTCATACTCCTGCTCCTTGCTCGCAAACTCCTCGAGCAAGTAGTTGAAGTGGCAGAGGGTCTGAAAAAGAGCAAACTGTCAAGGTCCGAACGCAGGGACTTGGAAAAATCTCAGAAAAAGTTTCAGTGAGAGAGAGTCCGGTCCACTTACCGACATGGTGTTCCGAGCGATATGCATCGCGGCATCTCCTGCTAGCCCGGCCTTTAGGGCCGCTCGATCCTTCGGGGTCGGCAGGTGCCTCACCGCTTCCATGCAGATGTTGCCGTCGCCCAAGAAGCCGTCGACATTCATCACCTGCCAGTCAGGGATGAAGATCTGCTTGTGCCTCTCGGTCAAGATCTTCTCCGCCTCGGCAGTAAGGGGCGGAACTGGGAGAGACATCACCTCTTTTATGCCGAACGCACCGCTCGACGACCCGGCTGTAGCCCCCTCCACCGTTGGTGCCGGCACACCGGAAACTAGAGGGTCGGTAGCCGCAGACTTTTCCTGCTCGGGGCCGGCCACCTGGGCGACGGCCTCCTCCAGGTCGCTTGTCTTCCCGACCGACGGTTTCTTCGGGGCCCGGCCGCCCTGAGGCTCCGCCGAAGGCCTCTTCTTCTTCGTCTTCTGCTCCGCCGCCCTGGCCTTCACCATCAAAGCCCTATAGTCCATCTTCATCGTCTCTGCACAAGCCGAATGAAAAAACTTAGAAAAATTTTCATGAACTTCAAGCAAAGAGTATAAATACCAGAAGCGTACTAGGGTCGATCGGACTGAGACCCCCTCGAAACAGAGCCTCCTCGGTAATATCTTTCCAACTTAGCGCTGGCAGGGCGAGGAGCTTCTTGTGGACCTCTGTTTCCTCGTCACTCAGTACCGGCTCCTTCTTGGCTCACTTGGGCAGGCCATCCTTCACCCAAACTATCGGTATCACCCACGGCGCGGGGGCTCGGATGATGAAGTACTTCTCCTTCCAATGTTTGATCGAGTCCGGATTCTCGATCAACTTCACGCCCGTCCGCGGTGAAAGATAGAACCTTTGTTCGTTTTGGCTTGGCTGACAAGGTCGGTAGAGGCTCCGAAAAAGAAACATGCTCGGCTCGGCACCGACCTCTTGGCACCGGAGGACAAACACCATGACGTGCCTCCAGGTGTTCGGCATCAGCTGGGCGGGGCTCAAACCGTACCAGTTCAAAACGTCAACTACGAACGGATGAAGGGGGAAAGCGGAGTCTGGCGATGAGAGAGTCGACAGGAAAGACGCACACATCTGTCGAAGACTTCGTATTGGCTCGGAAGCCTGGCCCGGGGAGGAGCAGCCCGTACTCGGCGGGGATCCGGAATCCCTTTCGGATCAGATGTAGATTGGCCTCCGTAAGAGACGAGATGGTATGGTCCACCTCGGACAGCTCTCTCGGTTCATTCTCCTCCACCGACTTGGCCGTGCCTTGGGTCACCTTCTCCAAGATATCCTCAGCATAGTCCCGAACGCCTCCTACGCTCGACAGGGCAATGGGCTACCGACCGAACGCCCCCGCCGTCTTCGGCGTCTCGACGATCGTGACTACCGTTTTACCCTTTTGAGACGCCACCGCGACCTCCTGAGGTAGTTCGGCTACTTCACCCTCTCTGTCCGGCCGAACGACACTCTGGTTGGTCGGCTCCACTATCTCCTTTCCTTTGCCCACTCGGCCTACGGCTTGCTCCGAGGCGGGGGTCTCATCCGAGGAAGTAATCTTAACCATTTTCTAAAGAAAGGGGAAGGAGACTGACCTTGAAGTGACAGCTACGGTCGGAAAAGTTCACCGGAGACAGAGAACGCCTCGCCGCGACAGCTAGCACCACCACTAAGGAGCTGAAAACTTCGAAGGTGAAAGTAAAAACTGGAGAGAGAGAGTAAAAGTGAATAATGAGACTTGGGTTAAGGGGGGGGGTGAAGATTTATAGTAAAAGAGGAATGTCCCTTGAACTTCCAAACGTAAGGGCGCGACTTTTTGGGCCGCTCTCGAAACGTCGCGAAGGCCCAACACGACTTTGTCCTCCCACCAAGTCAAGTAGTTCGGCACCACAGGGTCTAAATCCGAATCACATGCGATCCGAGCCCAGCCTCAAAGAGCCCGGTCGGCGACCGAGCAGGTGCCATTCCGAGCCTGCAAACAGGGAAAACTCACTTTCTCCTCAACTTTCGTGTAGGATCTTGACCAGACGGCTCAGATCTCGCCAGCGACACTAAACGACAAGATAGCATTTTCTTGGGAACTGAGCCCGTCTCGAGATTCTCCACAACATCTAACGACTCAGATTGGGCCACGTCGCTCGGATAATCATACCCTCGGACGTCCCACCTCTGTCTGAAGGAACCAGAAAAAATTTAGATACAAAGTTTTAAGGCACCGCCCTCGGCGAGCCCCCCAGGCCCCGGGTCTCAGTCGGTATTTCGCCGACCCTCGGGGCCCGGTCAAAAGTAGATCGGCACACCCCCATCTCTAACTCCTTCGGGTTGACAACCATCGGAAGCCGTTAGCCCGGAAGGAAGACAGAGATGGAAGAAGACCCATCATTCCGAAGCTACTGCAGACCCTCGGATCCGGACCTGGGTCATCACCTCTTCTACCGTGATCTTCCCCGACCCTGACACCCGCATTGGGGCAGTCAGAATCGGGAGAAGATCACGGTGGAAGAACAACCACCCGTCCTCCCGAAGCAAAATCGACCCTCGGATCCGGACTTGGGTCATCACCTCTTCTACCATAACCTTCTCCGACCCTAACACCCACATCGGAGCACTCAGAATCGGGTGAAGATTATGGTGGAAGAACGACCACCCGTCCTACCGAGGCAGATCGCCCCTCGGATCTGGACTTCGGCAGTCAACCCTTCTGCCAAGACCCCCCTGACCCTGACACCACCACCCGGGCCGTCAGAGTCAGGAGAAAATCTTGGCGGAAGAGCGACTCCCCATCCTTCCGAAACACATGGTCCCTCGAATCCGGACTTTGATCATCACTTCTTCCACCATGATCTCTCCCGACCCTGACATCCACTTCGGGGCTGTCAGAGTCAGGAGAAGACCATGGTGGAAGAACGACCACTCGTCCTTCAAAAGAGCAACCACCCGAAGCAGATGCCTCCGAGGGCTAAAACTCTACATTGTTGCGATTGAAATGACAAAGGAAGTGGGATACTTATAAGCTCTCCTCCAAGATCTGGCCATTATGACCCTCGAAAGTTGAAACGCCACGCATTAATTGAGGGAACCATTCTTAATGACCCCGGGAAGGTGGAACGCCGCACAAACCCCGGGGGATCATTAAAGCCCTTGGGAACAGGATCGTCTCGAAACTCAGTGCGCCACGTCGCTCGGACTGCCGATACCCCATGCCTTCGGTCGGCTGCCGAGCAAGTGCCTTCCCGATCCTGCAAACGGAGAAAACTCACTTTCTCCTCAACTTTCGTGTAAGATCTCGATCAGACGGCCCAGATCTCGCCGAGGACACTAAACGACAAGATAGTGTTTTCGTGAGAAATGTGCCCGCCTTGAGATGCGCGTCGTCATCCAACGGCTCAGATTGCGCCACGTCGCTCGGACTACCGAAGCCCCATGCCTTCGGTCGGCTGGCCGAACAAGTGCCTTCCCGATCCTGCAAACGGAGAAAACTCACTTTCTCCTCAACTTTCGTGTAAGATCTCGATCAGACGGCCCAGATCTCGCCGAGGACACTAAACGACAAGATAGTATTTTCTTGAGAAATGTGCCCGTCTTGAGATGTGCGTCGTCATCCAACGGTTCAGATTGCGCCACGTCGTTCGGACAGCCGAAACCCCCTACCTTCGGTCGGCTGCCGTACGAGCGCCTTTCCGAGCTTGAACTTGCCCCACGTCATCCGACCGAAGCTACGAGCACGTCGCTCGGACTGCCGAAACCCCATGCCTTCGGTCGGCTGCCGAGCAAGTGCCTTTTCGATCCCGCAAACGGAGAAAAAAGACACCGAGCTACTACGACCGCTGGATCTCTCAGAAATTCGTGCTTCTAATGATGAACGGTCCAGATTGTGCCACGCGCGCTAAAAGACAAGATAGCATTTTCTTGGGATTCACACCATCATCCGACGGCTCAGATTGCGCCACGTCGCTCGGCCTGCCGAGCCCCTATCCCTCCGGTCGGCGGCCGAGCAAGTGCCTTTCCGAGCTCGCAAACGGAGAAAAAAGCTTCCGAGCGATAACAACCGATGGATCTCTAAAAAATTCGTGCCCGTCTATGATCAACGGCCTAGATCGATCCACGTCATAAATCGGTATTTAAAATCATTTTTTATTTATTTAAATCGTTTTATTTATTTAAAAATTTGCGAAAAAATTGTTAAAAATTCGGGAAAATTAATTAAAAATTCTAGAAAATAATTAAAAATTCGGGGGTATATTTTTGAACCCCTGAACGAACAATTATTGCCTAGAATGTACTGTTAAGACCCCCGAACGATTAGTAAACACATCGCAAAATTAAATAAATAATCCGAAAAAAATAAATAAAAGCTATCAAATACTCGATATGGCTAGAGAACAGCACATGGCATCAAAAAATCACCTCACTACCCCCTTCGAGATTCAAACTCCTCCATTTGGACTCCGATACAACTCCACTAGCCACCAAAACAGTTAAACTACTCCTCAAAGGCTGATCACGCTCAGTCTTTAGGAGTGGGGGGCTCGTGATATGGCTAGAAATGGGGTTAAATCGGAACCATCCAGATTGGGCGCGAATCTTGAAGCTCGGGGGTAAAATGGTAATTTCACATACAAGTGGAGCCAAAGCGGGTACTAGATCTCCTTCGCACAGATCCAATAGCCCACAAACGGATCCACACCAATTGGGTACGGGTCCCGACCCGAGGCGAACCCAGACCAACAAGAGACAAATCAGGGCCACTGATTTGACCAAGTCAACGGGCCTGATTTACTCTCACCGGGAATCAGGGTTAGTTTCCTAAACAGACTGTGAGGATTTTACTCCTGGCAGTTACACAGGGAATCAAGTCCCCAATTACTCTCCTGGCGATTATAAATACCTCCCCTTTACCACTGTGGCGGGGTAATCACTTTCTTTCCACCTTAAGCACTTTTTTTTAATCACCACTGGTTACTGACAAGAGCGTCGGAGGGTGCGTCGCCGGAATCAACCCCGGTGTCTCGCACTTCCTTGCAAGTTGCGGCAGGAATTGGAAGGCTTGGATCTGCTATTCAGGTTTTCTCGAACTCACAAATCTCATCTGTTTACCCCCACACCATACCTACGGGGATTTCATTCAACCATACCTACGGGGAAAAGGTACGAGAAGCCTGGACTTTCGAGTAGGGGCTAAGGTCTCCCGATTTTGGAAAGGAATTACCAAAGCAAGTGGACCGTTCAATTCAGCAGTTACGTCGACTATCGGAAATGGACGGTCCACCAGATTTTGGTGAGATAAGTGGTGTGGTGCTCATACACTGAAAGAAACTTTCCCAGAGCTATTTGCCAAAATGAATCGACCTAATATCTCTATGGCAGAGACCTGGAAGAGGGGAAATTGGAGGCCGTCATTCCGAGGAGCTCTTACCCTAGGATTACATCAGCAACTGCTAGAATTGCAAACACGCATCACATGGACCGAGATGATGTGCGCCCAAGGACCAGACCAGATGTGATGGGGACTAGAGACCAAGGGAGCTTTCACAGTCAGATCCCTGTACCATCGAATTCACTTCCGGGGATGCCGACCCAGCTGGGCATAGGTGTTGTGGAAGGTGAAAACACCACTGAAAGTCAGAGTCTTTCTCTGGCTGGTGCTTAATAATGCAATCCTCACGAGAGAGAACCTGGCCAAAAGACAACCCCAGATTGCGATTGATTGTGGGTTCTGTAACATGCATACGGAGACTTTGAATCACTTTTTTATTCACTACCCAAGGAGTAAGGCGACTATGGTAGAGGTGTTAAGAGCCCTAGGCACAAGTGACTACCCCAACGATTATGAGGATTTGTGGATCGGTCCCAAATTCGCCTCGATTCGCCACGAAATGAAGGATGCGTGGTACATTGCCATTGCGGCAACTACATAGGTGTTATGGCTAGACAGAAACAACTTTTATTTTCGTGCTTCATGTAGTAGTATTTCTGGTAACCTTACTCATGTCATGCATCTTATTTCTTTTTGGGCTACAGCTGCCGCCACAGGAGCGAGAGGGAAGATTGCCAAAGTCTTCCAGGTGGAGGATTCTGATGATAAGGAGGTAGAGGTTGGGCCAACACTGGACTGAGGGGCGGCGCTACCCATACTCATCAGTGTTCTAATAGCTACAGTCTCTGCGAGTTTGTTTCTGGCAAACTGTACTTCTGATTGGTTTTGATGTATGGAGGATTAGACCCACCCCAACGGTTTTGTTGGGGGTTTATGTTTTAATTCCTGCACTGTATTTTGTTTTATGCTCTGTACTTTTGTTTCTCTTCCGGTACACCGGGGTTGTTTTATTAACTTCTTCTTAATGAAACAGGGTGGCATTATTCCACCTTTTACCTCAAAAAAAATATATTTAGGTAACCAACTTTATTGTTGCAACTGAAAAGCAATCTTACTTTATGGTTGCAATAGTTGATTCATTTGCAATTTTCAACTTGCACTCATTGTGGGTGCAAGTGAGTTGCAAGTTGGATGTTGAGTTATAATTGTTAGTATTTTACTTGCATTTACAATTCTTCTTATAAGTTTGTCCAAATATGACATTTGCACTACAGTTGCAGTTGTTGTAGCTGCAACTGCAACTGTAATTAAAACTACAACTGCAATTGCACTTGCAATTCAACCAAACTCACCCTAGCCATGCCCAAATGGCAAATGAATTTTAAATAATTTGATTTTACATATTTAGACTAATTTAGATGTGTAGACCAATGTGAACAGTTCGGAACATCAATACGAAGGCGGGAAGGCCGAGTGCACACGGCGGCCTAGTGCACAACGGAAGGGGACTCTCTCTCTCTCTCTCTCTCTCTCTCTCTCTCTCTCTCTATATATATATATATATATATATATATATATATATATATATATAATTTTATTTTATCTTTTTTATTATTTATTTATTTTTGCAGTCGGCTGTAGCCATCCATATTGGGAAGAGATAGATTTTTCATAATTTCGATTGAATTTCATCCAAGACCGAAACCAAACTTAAGACCTCTTAGTTAAAAGCGACAAGTATTGTCACTTACGGCTACAAATGCTTGGCCCTGGTAGTCTGGTTGTTTGCAATTACATTTTGATGAGACCAAAGCCACCCTTGTCTGATCAATAAATGTAAATGATTTTTTTTTGTGTGTGGAGGAAATGGTGGAGTATGGCCACCCTGTTTCATTAATAAGATGTCAATAAAAAAAACTCAGGGTACTAAGCAAAATACAGAGTCCTACAATACATAAATAAAACATAAAACCTCTCCCTAAAATGGGAGAGTGGGACAAATAGAAACATACATGCATCAGAAGTACATATAAGCAACCGGATCCCCCCAATAGGCCCTGGGGGTGGGGGTCTATAAAAAATATAGGAGTACAACAAAGACTCATCCTTCAGTCAAACGTCGGTCTGATCTCGATCTCATCGCCATCGTACTCCTCCACCTGGAAGGCTCTGTCAATCCTCCCTGTAGAACCTATCGCTGCAGCTATAGCTAAGAATATAATAAGATGCATGATGTGAGTTAAATTACCAGAAATACTATTATTAGTCACACGAAAGTAATAATTATTCCTAACTAGCCAAAGGACCCTTGTTGTAGCAGCGATAGTGATATACCAAACTTCTTTCATAGAACATCTCTCAGCAGCGAATTTCGGACTGATCCACTTATCCTCGTACTTTATAGGGTAATGGTTAGTCCCCAGGGCATTGAGGGCATTAGAGAGGACCGCTTTGCTCCTATGATAATCCAGACATAGATGATCTCTAGTTTCAGTGAATGCATTGCAGAACCCACATGAGGTATCAATATTCGGTTGGCGTTTGACCAGGTTCTCTCTAGTCAAAATTGTGTCGTTTAGGACTAGCCACAAGAATACCTTTACTTTTAGCGAAGTTTTTGCTTTCCAAATAATTCCTGACCATTTTGGTCTATAGCCTCTAAAATGGATGCGGTTATAAAGTGATCATACTATGAAAGTGCCATTTTTCTCTAGTCCCTAGACTTTCCTATCTGTCCCTGTGAACATTTTACTCCTGAGTTGGCGATATGAGCCTATAGCACCGTAAACCTGAGTTGAGAGCCCTGGTCAAGTGTTTGATTAAAGGATGACTTCCATGAACTTATTCTCCAAGATGCGGCTACTGTGCAATATGGATGTGTTGCTTGTGCATATAAGTCTGGGAAAAGATCTCTAAGTGTGTGATCACCACACTATTTTATCCCACCAGAATTGAGTAAGTCTGTCATTGTTGACACAAGACGTTACACGGCTATTGAACGGATCATAGGCTTTAGTAATCCCTTTCCAGATCCAACAGACATGTTGATCCACCCCGAAGCCCAGATTCTGTGTCCTGTTCTCATGCAGATAAGTCTGAACGAAATCCTGCCATCCCTCTCTGTTAGGGTGAAAAACTTTCCACCATCACTTTTCCAATAGCGCAAGATTCATATCTCGAAGATCAATTATACCCAGTCCTCTGTGTGTTTTCTTCATGCATGCTTTTTCCCTTCTAATGAGGTGAAGCCACCTCTATCAGAGTTTGAACCCTTCCAAAGGACTCGCTTTCGGATGTAGTCAATTCTCTGGATAACCCATCGCGACATTTCGAAGAAGGATAGATAATAAGTTGGTAGGTTTGAGTGGACTGAGTTGATTGAAGTGACTCTCCCTCCTAAGGACAATGATTTACCTTTCCAACCCGCAAGTCTGTTATCAACCCGATCAATGATAGGTAACCAATCTGTCTTCTTGAGCTTGCCCGATCTCAATGGAAGCCCTAGGTATTTAATGGGAAAATTCTCAACGGTGCAGTTGAGAATGGTGGCATGTTCCTTTGCCTCGTCTGGGGATAAAGCAATGGGGATTAGGGCGCTTTTCTGGAAATTAACCCTGAGGCCGGACAACGCTTCAAAATTGTATAAGATTCCTTTGAAAGTGGTGGTTTCCCCGAGGTCGCCATTTCCAAACATAAGACTATCATCCGCATATTAAAGGATTGAACAACCCTGACGGTTATACCCACTGGCCACAGGAGTGATCCAACGAGTCTGTCTGCAATTAACCATAATAAACTTCAGAATGCTGGCCACAATAGTAAATAAGAGGAGGGGGGTCTCCTTATCGAAGGCCATGTTTACACGAAAATGGTTGTCCCGTACCACCATTCACCATGATAGTTGTCCTACTAGTGGTGAGGCAACTGTGGATCCATCTAATCCTCCTGTCCCCAAACCCATTTCCTACAAGTGCTTCCAAAAGACAATCTCAATCGACTAAATCATATGCCTTCTCAAAATCCAGCTTGAGAAGATAGCTCCTAACATTCGAGATGTGGCATTCATGGATAGTTTCCTCTGCTGTAACTATACAATCCAGGATACATCATCCTTTAATGAACCCGGTTTTCTCGCGACTAATAAGTCTGTTCATTACCTTTCCCAATTTGTTAGCGAGTTCCTTGGTGATAATCTTAACAGAGCAATTAAGGAGACTAATAGTGTAATACCCTAAATTTTTATTTTTATAAAAATGTTGATTTTCACGTGTTGTGCACGTGCAAATTTCATGTGTATATTTATTTATTTATTTTTATATATAAAATTTCATTTTTATAGTATGAACATTTTTTTTTTCTTTCCTTTATTTTTCTAAAAGCCTACTTTGTAAAGCCTAAAACACTATTTTCTTAGTTTGAGCCCACTTTAATAATTTATTATTTTATTATCTTGGCCCACAACTCTAAGCCCACTATTTGTGAAGCCCACAAATTTAATTAATCATTTAAATGGTCACACTTTTCATGTAGACACAAAATAACCATCTAATGAATCCTAGCCCTCCAATCCATCCTAGAATTAGTATAAATACCCCCCCTACCCATTTGTATTCTACACTAAGAAACTATTGAAAGAAAACTATATATGAGAAATATATTAGAGTGAGTGTGAGTTGTGTGTGTGTTCCCCCATTGGAGGCCGGCCCATTCTTTCCCCAAGGAGCTCTCAGTTTGGCAAGGAAGCAAGGAGAAGGAGCTTTTGCATCGCAATCTAGGAGGAGAAGGCACTCTCTCGCATTCTAGGGGACTCTAGGAGATTCTAATTGGCTTTTTCTTCAAAGAGGTGAGTGTTTCTCATGACTTCTAAAGTAGAAATCATGTTAGGAATGAATTGAATTGTTATTATAAAGCAACTAGTTGAAATGAAATGCATGTTTGCCTAATTAGAGGAGAATTGATAAACTATTAGATGTGTGTTAATTTGGTTGCTAGATTTGTTAATTATGTGTAAAAGTGAATGTTCTCATTGCTTCTAATGTTAGTATGCATGCTAAGTATGTTTTAAATGAAATTGTGTGAATTAACTAGTAAAAGATTAGAACCATGTTTGTTAATGAAAGTATTAAAGTAGAATAGCATATTAGAGATGAATTGATGGAATGAATTACTAAGAAATAATTTTAAATTGTTGTAGTAGAATTCTCCATTATGTATGCCATATGAATGTTAGATTATACGAAAGAGAATGTATTTTGCAAACAAATGATTGAATGCATTATGTGTAAATTAGTGGATAAAAATATAGGTTTTATTCATTAAGAAAGATGATTTTGGGTTCTAAAAACATCATAGTTGTCAATAAATAAGAGAACATTAATGTAGTAAATTGTTGTGTGAAACTATCTTTAATTATGAAGTAGTATGCTTTAGTTTTCAAATTTCGAAACTGTGTTTATGAAATACAAACTAAGGCTAAATATATGTTTTAAAAGAGTTAAAATACCCTTAAAAATTTTGGTTACTGTAGAATTAAATGTACTTTTATTCTGGAAAATTTTGTTTTCAAAAGAGAAGAAAAAGAGACAATTTTGTTTGAGATTTCATGAATTAAAACTATGAACAGAGAGTAGAATTAAAACCCAAATTATTTTACTATTAAAACGAATTGGCCACTTAGACCAACTGGTTGGAAGAGCCTTGGGTTGCTACAGTAGTTGGAGGTCTCGGGTTCAATACTGTGTCTTGGTTTTTATTTTTTTGTTAAAAATCCAAATAGCCGAGAGTCAATACTTAGGGAATATAACCCTTAGTTATATCGTTCGATGGCTTTGGCGCGTTGGTCTTGTGCGCGGTCTGTTTCACTGTTGGTTGTGGGTTCGAATCCGGTTGGGGGATTTGAGTTAAAACGCTGGTTGTGGGTTCGAATCCGTTTGGGGGATTTGAGTTTTAAAAAAAAAAGTTTTTTTGTGGATTATTTTTGATTATTTGAGTTTTAAAAATAAATAAAAATTGGAAAAATTATGGATTAATTACTAAAAAATTATTAGGACTTTATAAGAAAAATTTATATAGCTTTTATAAAGTGTGAATAAGAAATTGGGGTTTTTGCAAGAAAGGACTTCTTTTGAAATTAAATTGTCTTTTTAAATAAAGGAAAAATAAATGAGAAATTTTTGAGTTATAAAGATGAAAAATTAGTAATGAGGAATTTTTGAAAGTGTAATTGGTGTAATTAATTGGACTTCTAATTTGTGCTTGTAGTAAGATTTTGAAATGAGAATAATGGAATTATGGAATACATGAATTATTGATTACTACTAGTTGGAATTTATTCTTACACATAAATTGCACGTGAAATTGAATTATTGATTGTGATGAGTTATGAAAGATGTGAATACATGAATGCTATGCCTATGAAAACATGAACTGTGATTAATCATGAAAAGTCCTTATGAGCATGAAAAGCTCGATGTTGAAATTATGAGTTGAAATTGAGAATTATAGCCAAGCCTTATACCGGCAATAAAAGAAATGTGAAAATGATATTGAAATGAGAAGACCAAGGTTTGAGTCATGTGAATTAAATGAATAAGACTGGTATAGTGGGAGTGCTACACTCTAAGGGTTGATTTTATTCATGATTCAATTAAACTAAGGATTAGATACATAGTGAAGATGTGATGAAAGTAAGAGAAAAACATTGAGTATGAGGGCCATTAGATTGGCTGCGTGAGAGTATTCACAGGATGTCCCATGATGCATCATGATAGGGCGTGGATACTGCTCCAGAGTACCATCGCGTTGGCGATACTCATGGGGAGTTTGACGACTGCGGGTGGTGTCATGTCTATGGTAGGAGCTGAATTACCACAGGATGCCTGCATGATGAGTCATGTGACAGTGCGTTGGAATTCCTTCCAGGGCGCCTAGACATGAGTTCGTAGGTCAGAAAATATCTAAGATACTTACTGTAATTACAGTAGTAGATTAAGTCATGAAGAGGGATTGAACCCTACAAGATGAAGAACGGTTAAGGACTTGCCCTCGGACCTATGTAGTATAGGTTGCATAGACTCTGAACAAGTGCGCATTAGTGTCATATAATAAAAATAATTGCATTAAGGACTAAGTGCACGTTCACAATACGACATCAATAGGATAGTCCCTTTAGCTTTGTTTGTGACAAGTTTGTCGTTTGTTAAGTATTGAGAATCGTTATACTGTTTTCGGCATAGAGAGGAAAGCTGTATATAATATTTCGTTAGTTGAATGAACTGACATGCCCATAGTTTTATATGCAGGGTAAAGATGCTTGACACAATTGAAGTATACATGCTGCGCAAGATTGTTTTAAATGCTGTTTCATGTAAATTATTGTAAAATTGCTTCCACTGTGATAATGTACAAGTGTAATGTAACTCTGATATAAGAAATATTTTTATTTCCTTGTAAAATTGTACGAAAGAAGTGTAAAGATTCCGTGGACCTTCGAATTTAGTTGTATTTTGGAATTCGGGGTGTTACAAATAGGGCGGAAGTCTCATAACCGTTGGAAATCTTTTTTCTTAGGGATCAACACGACCTCAGTGTAGTTGATTCTACGTAGCCTAAGTATATGGTCATAGAACTCGGCGAACAAGTTCACAAGATCATCTTTGATTTCCTCCCAAAAGGTATGGTAGAAGAGGATTGGGAAACCATCCGGACCTGGTGCTTTCTCACCTCCAAGTTGCGACACCACCTCCCTAATTTTCTCCTCCATGAAAGGAGATTCAATGGACTACAGAGCCTGGCCTAGGTCGTCAGAGTTAGTTTGCCAAAATTTTGGGTTGAGCGGGACTCTTAAGTCCACTTTCTGCCCAAACAAGTTCTTAAAATGGGACTGGAATCTTAGTTTGATTTCATTGTCTTCTTGCAGTAATCCACAGTTAGTATGGATCGAATGAATGGGGTTAGATCTGCGATGGGCATTGGCTATCCGATGGAAGAAGGATGTGTTCGCATCTCTCTCTTTGAGCCACAAAAATCTAGAAAGTTGTTGCCATTTGAGCTCTTCCATTTTGTATAAATGAGCAATGTCATCTCTTAATTGTAGCAACCTATTACCCTACTCTTGAGTGAGGTCTCTAGATTCTTCAATATTTTCTAGTTCCTCAATACCTTCTAGAAGGAATCTTTCGGTATCCAAATCGTCACAAATCTAGTACGGTTCCATTTTCTGAGCTTGGAACACAGTCTTTTTACATTTTCACACCAGATAGCAGTCACTTTTGTCCCTCTAATTGGGCAAACCCAATTCTCATTGACCATGTGATGAAAGCCCTGGATTTCCAAGCATGCTTTATTGAACCTAAATTTGGTAGTTTTCCTGGGTTGCATTTCACCAGTAGAGAGAATAATATAGACATGATTCGAGGTAGGTTTGGGGAGTGACTTTGCCCAGGATAGCGAGAATTTGGCCTCCCGGTCAATAGAGACCAAAACCCTATCAAGCTTAGCCATAATAGGAGACGACTGCATGTTCGACCAAGTAAAAAGTCTATCAGTGATACGAATGTCTACAAGTTCGAGATCCGCAATAACCGTGTCAAAAACTTCCTTGTCGGAGTCACTAGAGCCTATGCCTCTATGCTCAGAAGCAAACTTGGTGATGTTAAAATCTCCCCCCCCCCCCCCAAGTTCTGCCCAGAATGCCATCCTGGAGGAGGCAATTTTTGGGTCGTACACCACCGTGATTCTTTGAATCCAATTATCTATCTTGCGTTGGAGCGGGATTGATAATGAGAATCGTCCACAGAGTTCGTCTAAGCAAGCAAACACCTCAGAGTTTACCTATGGCGATTCCCCATGAGTCTCCATTAGAAGGACGAATTTTCCACTCAGTGATTTGACTCCCTCCTAACCTTCTAAGCCTGGCATTATGAGATAATTTGGTCTCCTGCAGCCCCACAACGTCGACCTTAGATTTGTCGATAACATCCCTAACCATTTCTCTCTTGCCCTGCCCTCCCAGACCTTTAACGTTCCACAGAAGTGTACTCATTAATTAATAGCTTGCTGGGGATCGTGATTTGAGTTGGAGTTCGAGATTCCACCTAGAATAACTTTATCCATCATCCCAACCTCTAATCTTATTTAGAAGAAGAGCATTACAATCAATATCGCCTATCGCTAGACCACAGATTTTGGCTAGATTAAAGATCTCAATGTCAGTCAAAAAGTTAAAAATTGACGCTAAAAAAGAATGCATACCTCCACCGTTAGTCTTAGTGGATTTAGCAGTGGCTGCAATATCAAGATAATCATCCAAGGACTCCTCAATAGCCATCTTAGCAGTTTTCTGTACTCTGAAGCCCTTGCTGATGTATGAAGATTCAAAAACTGTCGTCTGCGAGGTGGGGAATATGGAAGGGACAAAGACTAGTGTAGGGATACACCACTCCTAGCAAGGAGCTCCTGTGTATCCTCTATTATCTCCTTTGAGCATATTGAATCATCCTCTGAGTAGACGTAATCATCTTCAAGGTTTAATCTGGCTTCTTGATCATCTACATCCATCTCCAAACAATTGTGATTCCAAAGTACTAAATTGGACCCCACAATGGTCCCACTAGAAACAAGACCCAATGCAGATGTTGGGCTATTTTGTGCAATAGTTGAATTAAAACACTTGGGCCTGTCCAAGTCCTCAACCAGATCAACATTAATAGCACTATTGTTCTTGGGCCTCTCAGAATTACTAGCCAACGTGGGCCACTTCATGGGATCGTTCAAACAGTGAAGCCTACCAAGTTCTACCCACTCCAACTCCTCGAATGCCCCTTCTTCCTCTAAATTCACGCCTGCTGCCATGTGAGGCCTTCCCCTTGGTTGGCTCACCCCGAGTCACATGGGTCTCGTGCGCATCGAGACTCCCATTCCCATCACCTCCCTCATCACCGAAAGCACTCAATGTACTCCTTTCTTCTTCCTCTTTAGATCTAAAGAGTATTTTACTATAGCTCTTCCCCAAATTGTTAGCTTTCTTCAATTGTGAAAGCTCCAAAATCGAGATCTCTCTATCATCAATTTCCTCTCCTCCTATGGAGTCATAGGCAGCTCTATGTACTCTATCTCCTCGGTCCCTGGTTATCCCTTGCCATTTTTTTTGGAAATGTTTCTCCTATTTCCCAAAAATTGATCTTTCTTCATTTGGGCAAGTTCAACAACTGAAGTCTCTTTCCTCGGTATTGCCATGCCCCTATCCGCCTCTTTGTTCTTCTTTTGTTGTGCCTTTGTGCCCAAGTCATCATCTGCCTCCTTGGAGCTACCTTCCAAAAGCTGACAATCCCCTCATTCTACATTCAGGAGCTCAAAGTGGCAACTCCTTTTGACCCACTTTTGATATTTTGCCTAAAGTTTTGACTGTACCTGCTTCCCATGTGCCTAGTCAGAACTTTGTTGCTCCAATTCCGATGAGATCATCGTTTGACTATTGTTTCTCTGCGCATCTAGACCATCGCTGTGATTTAATGGTGGATCAGAGTTGTACGGTAGCTCAGAGTTGTTTGGGATTTTTTGATTGGTGACTGATGGCTGTGTCTCCCACCGTTCACCTAGCGCCACTCTGAGTAGCTCTTAATGAGCTCTGTCAAATTCATGTGATCCATCGATCGCAATTTTGATCTCTAACGATGCCACTTGTTTTTAAGTACGTCCATCTCTAGGAGAGTTAAGAGTTGTAGGTTAAGTTGTGATCAATGGTCGGACCTCTGCATTAGGAACTGTCGCCTCTAAGGTGAATCAAATCACGCAAGCTTCATTGTAGGTGAAAAACTTGGCAAATCTAGGCATTAGATTAATTTTTGGGCTCCTGATGAGTACCCTAGACGATATTAGCTCTGATCGCTTCATTGTTTTAAGATCTAAGTCGGCCACCGTTTCGAATTCCAATATAATTTCTCGAATAACCTCCTCCCCCCAACATTGGAGGGGGTGTTGTGAATCCATATCCAGTATGTATCCCCTTGTGGTAGTTATGCCCCGAAGTGTGGAGTCCATTCTGAAAAATTAGATGTGAAACAGCCGAAATCTACATTCCCCATAGAAATCACATCGCCCACCTTCTCCGGCGAGGGGAAAGAGATTAGAAATTGAAGGTGGCAAATTTTCTTAACTACCTACTCTCGATGACCCCTCATTGGCCATCGAAGGTTAAGAGCTTCCAAGAAGTGATTTTCTGATGGTCTTCCAGATTTAATTCTAGCGAAACCACACCATTTTCGTAGCCCTGCCTCTTCCCATTTAACAATGAGTAGACTGTTAATCAGTTTGATAGAAGTAGGATTCTCCGGTGATGTCCCCCTTAAAACTTCTCTATTCTCATCAATGAGATTAGATGCAAAATTGGTACAAGTGTAGGACATATGTCCCCATTTAAGGCACTTGAAGCATCAAATTTCCTTCGTGCAATCCGCATGAATATGGCCTAGATCACCACAGTTGAAGCACGATATAGGCTTCTTTTTCCCTTTTCTGATGGTTTTGATGATGCCATTGGCAATTAACTTCTAGCTGGATCTTCTTGCATTTTTGCTTACCACTCTCACCCACTGATCATCAGCCGATGAAGCAAGCTGTGTGATTGTACCATATGTAGGTAGTGTTCTGGTCGGCGAGGCTGGACCTCCGCTGGGGCCCTAGCAACCACCAGGGAAGGGACTGTCCTCTGATCTTGTTCCACCTGAATGATTGAATGCGTTTCACTTGCTGACTGGTTCTGTTTGAATGATGGTTGTGTGGGAGTTGTTGGCGGGTGGAGAATGTAGTAGACAGGGGAGGGGTATCAGAAGTAGTGATTATGTTGATTGATTAAGCGGCACTTACTGTTGGGAATGAAGGAGGGAGTTGGGGTGTTTGAGGTGAATGGTATTCTTTTCTTCCGCCCTTCTGCGACCATTGTTAACTACAATGGATAGGCCCCATAAGCTACTCCCCGCTCCAACATTGTTGGTGGGGTGAGAGAGCGACGTTGGTCCTTGGGGGAGGACCCCCTCTAGGAGCTCGTCCTCTAGGCGGAGAGTGTGAGAAATGATGATGATGACGCGAGTCATAAACTTTTCATCGATTAGGATCTCTATGATGTTTGATCTGAGACGGAGCGTAAATTCTGAGCTCATCTCTCTCTTTTGGGTGGTGGCGATCTGTGGCGGTGCCTTCTGGGGCTACCACGGTGACAGTCGTGTGTAGGAAGGGGTTGGGGAGGAGGAATATGAGGAGTTTGGAGCAGAGGGGTTAGGAACATCGGGGAGAGGGGGATACTGGGGTTGGACCACTCTTTTGACCCACACCCTCGCATCTCAAGCTCCAGTATATTCATGAGATAAGAGCAGAGAAGCAGATGGGGCGACATTCGGCTTGGGGGGGAAGTGGGGGAGGATGTAATACCCCGTATCAGCAGCGAACAGTCGACTGGTCCATTAAGCAGTCGACTGCTACTGCATAGTTGGGCCGGATTGGTTGGGCCAGATTTGAGAAGGATTTGAGAAATTTAGTCCCACATGGGAAGTACACAAAAACTAATTTGAGTATAAATATAATTAGACAATGATCAAGAGTAACCTAATTGGTTAACCACCTTTTGAGAGGCAGCCTGTGGTGGGCAGTTGTACTACATAGTATCTAATTTGTCTTCTAAAAATGTTAAAAATCGTCTGAGTATTGGGGCGGGGCATTACAAATGGTATCAGAGCCAGGTTTTGATCCTGGGACCTGTGGGCTAGCGCCCCGAATTTCTAATATAATAACTTAGAAAATACGTGGCACAATCCCAGCATGAACTTCAATGTAATAGTACACATAGCCTAAAAACACAAATAATTTTATTCCAAACTTTTATTACAACAATCTTTTTCAAACACAGCGAAAATACAAACACCTTGAATTACAACTCTTCTTTCTACAACACCTCTTTACAATTTTTACACAAAGCTCTATTACATCAGTTTAACTCAAATCTATCTCAAGCATCCAAGCCTCCAAACTCTAAGTAACAACCTGCAACACATGAGGCTAGAGATGATCCCTAACCCCCAAACTAAAGGGGTCAGCCATAAATGGTGTGAGTGATATAAAAACAAAACAACATAATTTAATCGTAAAACATAAAGTCATCAACGACATGTATTAACCACAATGATAAATGAATGAGTAATAACAAAGATGTAAAGCAAAAAAACATCATGGAATGAAAACAACAAGTGAATCTAGTCTAAGTGTCAAGTGTAGGAAAACTGGAAAACACATGCATAAAACCAAGTTAAGAAAACACAATTCCATATGCAACTAATCCCACTAAGGTGATGGAAAACAAGATTCAGAATACTCCATGAATAGGCGTCACCGCCCTCGACGCGCAAGCATCAAACAAGATAGCTCAATAACAATAACCAGAGAATTATCTCCCTGCTGTGTATCCCACGAATAGGCCTTCAAGATCCTCGACGTGCAAATACACCCGATATATTCCGTGAATAGGTCTGCCGACCCTCGACACGCAAATGCACCCTGCATGCTCCGTGAATAGGCCTGTAGACCCTCGACACGCGAACACCTAAATATTATGTACCCCATGAATAGGCCTTCAAGACCCTCGACGTGCAAATACACCCGATACATTCCGTGAATAGGTCTGCCGACCCTCGACACGCAAATGCACCCTGCATGCTCCGTGAATAGGCCCGTAGACCCTCGACACGCGAACACCTAAATATTATGTACCCCACGAATAGGCCTTCAAGACCCTCGACGTGCAAATACACCTGATACATTCCGTGAATAGGTCTGCCGACCCTCGACACGCAAATGCACCCTGCATGCTCCGTGAATAGGCCCGTAGACCCTCGACACGTGAACATCTAAATACCCTCTAGTTGGACTAACACTTATGAGTCTATACTTACGTCAATTATTATCAAATACACCAAAAATCCTTATCTCTGGAGTTAGTGTATCCTGCTGGTTCGCAGAACTCCCACTCAACTCCTAGAGACCTCAATATGACCATAACTCACTATTCCATCATCAAACGATCAAAGGAGAAATCTCTCCACTCAACAAAACTCAAGTCTTTAACAAATTTCATAATCCAAATCCAAATCCAAATCCAACCATATTATATATTGAAAACGTATGTTCTACAGAAGAATAATATTTATAAGGGTAGGTTATAGATCCAAAACATTTAAAGAAATAGTCGTTTAAAGGACATCAAACACCTTAGAAAAGTATCAGGACCAGTCGACTACAAAGGTCACCAGTCAACTGTCCAGAGTGAAAACTAACAACTTTAAGAAATAAAATCTAAGTATCTACAGTCGACTGCAAAACTCACCAGTCGACTTTCCAGAGGGAAAACTCCATGATTTTAAGAAATAAGTTAAGTATTATAAGTTGACTTAAAAAAAACATAAGTTGACTTAAAAGAGATTATAAGTCGACTTAAAAAGTCCTAAGTCGACTTACCAGAGAAAAATCTACAATAACTTTGAAAAATAAATTCTAGGTGTGCTAGTCGACTGAAAAGGGTCTAAGTCGACTATCCAGAACGGATTTTCAAGAAAACTAAAGATCTAGCAGCCGGGTCATACCAGTCGACTGTCGGCCTACAGACTGCAAGGTTTTGGTTGCACATGATAATCAAAATTAGGGTTTTCCAAAAGCGATCATTGTTTACTAAAATAATTTGTATTCAGGTAAAAACGACAATCTCAAATAATCCTCATTATAGATACAATTCCTCAAATCAACCAATATCTCAAAACTTAATTCTCATGTTCTTAATTCCTAATTCTTCCATTGAGATTTCTCAATACTGAATTTCTTCCACAACTCGTAACCAAAAAATCTGATTTATAATCACAAGATCCAGATGTTCATCCATCCAATCCCTTTTTGTCATAATCATACTCAAATCATAAACATGCTTTCTAGCAATAACAACTTTATCAACCAAGATCTACTAGACATGCATAGATTTCACATGCATAATCCAAACAACAACCATTGCATCGCTCACATACAAAAATACACTAAATAAACAAGCATGTCAAAACAAACAATAAAACAATCATTCACATAAGTCAACAACAAAACAAAGTTCATATCACTCACCTTAGAAATGAAGAAATCCGACAAGAAAGTCTCCCTTTTTGCGAGATCCAAAATCCTCCTCTTGATCCTCAAAAATCACAAAATATAATGTTGTGCAGCGAATGACGGCTGCACACCCACTTATATAGGCCGGAAATAATGATTTAGGGTTTTTAGAAATACATTTGCAAAATAGTTCTTCCAAAATATAACTTTACATATATAACCTTTTCTTAGTTAAAATAGGTTAACTAAATCAAAACCAAATCAAATCTTCTTATTACTGAGTTGTCCAGCAATCCAGCACAGCCCAGTAAATAAGAAAAATCCGGATTTACCACTCAGGGTGGCGATTTTGCACAAAAGCCCTCCCTTTTGTAATATTTGCAAACATATCATAAAATATTCATAAAAATCCAGAAAAATCAGAAATAATATCTAATAATACATATTATATTTTCCAATCAAAATATTTGACTTTTACTTTCCAGAAAAATATTTGCACAAAATTCTACATGAATTCCATATTTGCAAAAACACCCTTTTTGACTAAATCTTCACCAAATCGACTTTGAATAAAATCTAAATATATTTAAATTCAAATGATAACCATGGAGAACCAAAATATCAGTAAAAACGAATTTTTATAATTTATTTAAGATCCAAACGATTTTTTACATAAAAGCCCCTCCCTTTCGAGGTATTTATAAAAATAGTTTCTCTACTCAGAAAAATCCCAAAATTTAGAATATACTCCATTATAATTAGGAGAATTTACTAAAAATATAAAATTGGTTATTTACACCAAAAATATTTGCACGTGTTTCGCACGTGTAAAAAAAGATAAATCCTTTAGAAAATATTTATTAAATCTCCAGAAAATTATTTTAATTCATTTTCAAATATTTAAAATAATATTTAAAAATACGGAGTTCTACAGGGACGGAGATTAAGGACTCAAGGCAGCAACGAAAACAACGGTGAGGTCTAGGGGAGGAAGAAGGGGGTGGACGGGAGGGGGGTTAGCCATTAGCATAAAATATTCCGTGAAGTAGGGCGAAGTTAGAATCTTGAAAATTCACATTGTTGAATAAACGTATACGAATATCGAATACACATCTTAGCACGTGTTAAACAACTCTTAGCAAAATAGATCATTTTCCTGAAATAGGCCAATTTTTAAAACTAATTCCCAAAATATGCCACTTTCAAAACTAATTTTCAAAATAGACAAACGTCGTACCCAACTGTGGCCTCTTTGATTTCAAGGCCGTAGTTCACAACTGCGTCTTAAGTATATATTGTACATATTTGGCTAATAGGCTCGGAGACTTTAAAAAAAATGCCCATATGAAAAGTAGGAGGTCGCAGTTGGGTACTTCGGCCTCGATACTACAGAGGTCGCAATTCAGTTATATGGTCGAATATGTATTAGAAGGTTTTAAGAACTGGACCTCATCGCCCATATAACTGAGGCCACAGTTGTGAACTGCGGCCACGAAATCGAAGAGGCCGCAGTTCAGTACTGTGGCCTATGTAGTTTCGAGGCCGTAGTACCCAACTGTGGCCTCCTATTTTTCACATTTTGCACCTGGGCAATTTTTTTCCAAGTATCCGAGCCTGTTTGCCAAATATGTATGATATATATTTCGGCCACAGTTATGAACTATGGCCACGAAATTGAAGAGGTCACAGTTCGATCCTGCAGCCAATGTAGTTTTGAGGTCGCAGTACCCAACCACATCCTCCTATTTTTCACATTTTACATTTGGATAAAATTTTCCAAGTCTCCGAGCCTATTAGCCAAGTATGTATGATATACACTTCGGTCGCAGTTGTGAACTGCGGCCACGAAATCGAAGAGGCCGCAATTAGATACTACGTTGGTCTATTTTGAAAATTAGTTTCAAAGGTAGCCTATTTTGAGAATTAGTTTAAAAAAGTAGCCTATTTTGGGATAAAAGTTCAGCAAAATAACCGAATAGACCAATAGGCTAATAGATCATTCTCACTTATAGGCTACTTAGAGAAAGTATTTGCGTTTAAGGGCCAATAGCCAAATTATTTGCGGAGAAAGGCTAGTTAAAGAAAACCTTACAAAAACAACCATACCTTTAAAGATATTTATACAACAGTAAAACTAAAAATTTGCAAAACTCACTACCTCATTTAAAAACTGGATATTTCACAGAAAATAAAGAAATAAAGATTAAAAATTCTCTCAAAATTTAAAATTAGATACATTGATAGATGATTAACATAAAGAAAGCATATAACTAATAGGGAAATATCAGACTATTTGTTAATAACAAGTAAAATAACTAAGAAACTACCTAAGGAAATACAACACGAGATGGCATACAGAGTATTAGACTATAGTAACGAAGAAGCAAGTTGGTATTACCAACACCTTTTAACATATAGAATATTAGGCTAAGAATGGTTAATAATCCATAAGTGGAAATATTAAATTCAAAAATAGAATAAAAAATTTATATGATAAACATGCAAGAGGTGGAAGAAGATTAAAATGGTCCAGAGTTTATAGAAACTATAAGAAAAGATTTAAAAACCATAAATAAGAATATAAAAGAACTAGGTAGATATATAACCGAAGACACAGAAGAATAACTAGGCATAACAGAAGAAGGTATGAAAGAGTTAAAAGCCATAACACAGCTTAATATAATTATTCTAAAAATAGAAGATTTAATGGAAAATCCTAATTTAGAGGAAGTAGAGGAAGCTTTAAAAAACCTAGATATAACTAATGAAGAAATAAAAATGGATCAAGAGAAATAAAATATTATAACAAAACCAACAGATTATCAAACTCACATGTACGAAATCTTAAGGCCACCACCTAACAAAAAACCTTACCACCTGCCATGGAAATGGCAAAACACAAAAAATAATAAGTTTGGAAGAGATAAAAAAAAAAGAAACCCCAAAATATGAACCAGCAGAACACTATGAAGAAGGAATAGCAGGAAATGAAGAATGACTAGATCTAGACTGCGTAAAAGACGTAAATAGGATAATAGAAGAATGGGTAAAAGCTTCACTAATAGTAGGATTTAGGCAAAACATTTCATGAAACTAATTTGAGAAATTTATAGAATCAACCTTTATAGGAGTAGTAGCAAAATGGCGGAATTGACTAAAGAAAGAAGAAAGAAATGCTATTAGAAAATCAAGACTAATTGATGATAAAAGAACAGAAGAAACCTCAGCACAACGAACCTTAGGACTAAAAGAAATAATTACAAATTACGAAATAGCAATAAGAACAGAATTCAGTGTCTACGATAAAAGAAAAAAACACACTATATACAAAAAGAACCAAGCAAGATGGAGACTAAGCAATTTAGAAATATGCGACATGTGTTATTTTGACAACTATGCTTGTGAATTCCGAGAATATTTTCAAGATAGTTATTATACAAAAGAATAAATGAGTCTAATATTGGACTCATTCTTTTTGAAACTACCTGATCAATGGAGTATAAATATATATAGTACACACATAGGGAAAAAGTAAAATCAGAAGTAGATACTTTAGGGTATAAAACACAATTTGTAAAAGATTGCAGGGATAAAGTGTGCTAAGAAGCTAGAGCAACAATGAAATACTATAGATTATATAAACAAAGAATTTGTTGTGAGGATGCAAGGCCGAATCATTGGGGATGTAATAATAACTATAATTATACAAAGAAGAGTCAACATAAATTCAAAAAATATAAACCAAAATATAGAAAAACTTTTAAGAGATATAAAAAAACCCTATAAAAGATACTTCAGAAGAATAAATAAAAATAGACAATATTCGAAAAACTTAAAGAAGTATAATTGTTATATATGTGGAGAAGTAGGACATATATCACCAAATTGACCTAAGAGAATGAAAAAAGAAAATGTAAAATACGTAGAAGAAATTGAAGAAAATGAATAACATAAACTATGAACTCATAAAATATGAGGAAGACTGGTATGAAATTAGTGAAAATGAAGAAATAATGGTACTAGAAGAAGATAGTGGAAATGGTGAAGACGAAACAGAAGAATGTGAAATAAACATGATGACAAAAATAAGATAAATGGGAGAACAATTAGAAAGAGAAGTAAACAATGAAGAAGTAAGGAAGAGAATGTGCTTCTACATACAAAAATACGATAAAATAAGAGCAACCAAATTAGATATGAACCCAAAATAGATATGTAAACTACCAATATTTGAAAGGAAAAAGAATACCATCATAATAGTCCGAAATAATGAACAACCTATAGACATTGAACAAGCCCAAGGAAAAACTATAATCCCATTAATAACTGAAAAAATAATAAACCAAGAGATGAAAAAAAATAAGTGAGAAAACCAGACTATTATTAAGACATATACATTTAGGAGCTGTGCAAATAATAATAAAAGCTTATTTTAAGGAAGGAATAAATACACCACTAGAAATATACCTAATGGATGATAGATTAATATCAAGTACACAAGATGCCTTAATAGGAATAGTATAAGAAAACCTAATGTATCAAAAGATAAAATTTACAATAAAACCTAATTTCTTTATAAGTATGGCCGAAGAAAATAAGGACATAAGTTTAGTCATGTACCACAGATTATCAGGAATAGAAATGATAGAGAAAATCAAAATTATGAGTATACAAATAAAAAATACTTATGCTTTCATTAGTAAGCATGAAGTAAAAAATAGGAACACATATAATTTTAAAATAGAACCACTATTCAGCGAAATTATAAGATACAAACCAGCTAGAGAAAACCTTGAAATGACTATACCAAATCATATAGAATTTGATTTTAACAAAGCAAAAGAAATTACAAAAGGAAAAATACCACAAATAATGTTCGGAAAGAGATCACTATCAATAAGAAATAAACAACAAACATTGGAATTAATACCAATAATAAATACATTAGACAATCAAAATAATAACCAATTTAAAATAGAAATAGAATATTATGATAATGGAAAATGGAATAAACAGGTAACCCTAGTAGATACAGGAGCCAATAATTCACATGTTAAACAAACAAATATAAAGACAACATAATTAATACCATTAGAAAATCCATATTACTACCTAGACTATTACAATAATAGACATCCAATTGTACATAAAATAATACTGCCACTAAAGATAAATGGTAGAAATAAAATGTTATTACATTTACATGTAGATCCAGAACATCATGTTAATGAAATGTTATTAGGAACTGACTTCCTTACATCAGTACAACTGTACTCAATTCAAGAAGAAAAAATCACAATAACAGTAAACAATGAAACTATAGTAATAAATAGAGTATTGTGTAAATGAATCCATTAAGAGCAACAAAAAATACATTATACATACTAACAGGATTTATCTACGAAGGATACAAATCAAGAAACTATCATAGTCTAATAGACACATGAGCATGCACTTGCCTATGCCGCTCCGGTGTATTGCGAGCTAAAAGACATAAAATTAAGAGACAACAACATATGGATTTATGACAACCCAGACCCAGAGAAAATAATAATGTATAGTATAGAAAAAATAAAACAGCCACAAGATAAGCATGAACTGTTTGACAGTTGGTACTAGATACTATCTACAGGAGCAATGACAATGACAGAATAGACAGCTGGATACTACTGTAGCTTGATGAAGACAGAACATCAACACAAATTTGGAGCATGTGAAGATGTCGGCCAGAAGGAATCTCTTTTTCTAGAATAGTCCAAAATTTAATCAGAACAATTATTACAGGCTGATGTAAGCACTTACGTATTTGTAGCAATTATTGAACATATGATGTAAGCAGTGACGCATGGAAACTTATTGTAAGCTGATCCCTTGGTCTATAAAAGGGAAAGCAAAGTAAAAGAGAAGGCAGAATATCTAGAGCATCCATATAAGTTTGTAAGGAGAGTTTGTTTTGTAAAGAAGTTTGGAGAAAATTTTTGAAGAAAATATCCAAGAGAGAAATTCCATATAATTCTCCTTGTTCTTTCTTCCATACAATCTTTCTTTTTATTTCTTATCCAAAGAATGAGCAACTAATCTCTTCCTCTCAGGGAGAGCTTGGTAAGGCTTTTCTTGAAAAATCTTGTAAAAATACCAATTTACAACCTTCTATAGTTGAGCTGCAGACCTAGTAGCAGGAAACGAGCTAGGTTGTGTTTTCCTGTACTGAAGTGCTATTCAGTTGTTTCATACGTATCCCATGGATGAAGATCTCTTGAAGAGCATAGTAGTTCTGGGATGGCAGGAACGTAAAAGGAGCACTGAAATCGGGGTGCATACCAGAGGTATTTTATCCACTGGTAGTAATTGGTACAGAGCAGTTCAAAGAAGTTTAACTATGTTAGAAGCATGATGAGCCATTTTAGTCTGATTTTTATGGTATCCTTAAGAAATCTCTCCCTACTCATGATTTCATTATAAATTTTTTGATACTCTTTTGTTCTATTTTGAAGACAATTACAACTCTATTAATATAGTCACGCACTAGTAGCGAAATATTTGAGACAGAATCAGAAGCTATGTGAGATCTTGAAGGTGATTTCACGCTTCGCAACCCTATTTGGTATCAGAGCATACTAAATACATATGACGAAGAAGAAGACAAGTAAGAGAGAATAATAAATAAGAAGACAAGTAAGGGACTTGAATTTAACTTGTGAAAATAATGGAGGTACGAGAGATAAGAAATGGAATCTAATAAAGGAGAATGAGATAAAGAAAATAACATTTAATAATAGAACCTAATAATGGTGAAAGTGACTTGAAGAGGGAATCTAATAATGGTGAAAGTGACTTGAAGACTTATGAGCATATTAGTCTATTAAGACAGCATGCTAGCTGTACTACTTTCTTCATGTTGTACTGTATTACTTTCTTTATGTCATGTTAGTCTTGTAAGAGCATCTCCAATGCTTCCTTCATTTTGAAGGCCTTCAAAAGGGAATATTCCAACCATCCTCCTTCAAAATTGGTTTCTTCAAATTTTATTCAATTTTTTAAATTAAACTATACATTAATTGTAATTCTAATAAAATGTAAAACTACTTTAATATCCGGATAAATATTTTTAATTATTAGACTATTAGATTTATTTTATTTTAATCGATTATTAATAACTTATAAATTTCCTAATAAAATGAGTAATTTTATTTAGTTATCACTTTGCCTAGATTAAATATGAAATAGTAAATTGACATTAATCAAATATATTTTATAGTAAATTGACATTAACCATGATATTTGACTATAAATATTGTATCAATTATTTTTTTCAAACAATAAAAAAATATTCAAAATTAGTCTCATTTTAAAGGTATTGTCGAGACATTTCCAACAGTACCAAAATAATAAAATTTGGATTAATATTTTATAAGATACATTCATGAAATATATAGCTACACATTTTAATTAAAGGATATGGAAAGAATTCTTAAAAAGATATTAAGGTAAAAAAGGATTAAATGGACATTTTAAAAAGTTAATAGTGTTTTGAAGGAGCTCAAAAATGCCTTTAAATTTGGAGCCACCATTAGAGCATTCGGGCCTTCATTCTAAGTTTGCTTTATGTACTGAGTCAGTTTATATAATTTTTATTTGTATCTATATCAGAGTTGTCCTGTAACTAGTTCTGTAACCATTCACTCATAATGGTATCAGAGTAACTATTACCTGGTAACTACATAAAATTGCCTCCTCACCTTCGCGTCACTACGCCTCTCTCGTTTTCGCCCTCTTCATCGCCTCCTCACTTTCGCGTCCATTGCCGCCTCCTCCTCCTCCTCCGGCGACTCCGCCACCTCCATCGACGATTCTTCTATCTCGCTCAAATCCTAATAATCTCCATTCTCTCCATCGAAAAATCTATCAGATCTAGTTAGTAGGGTTTGGCGGCCTCTCGCTCTAGTTCAGCTATCAGATCTCCGGCTTTTGGAGCTCTAAGGGTTTGGCCTCTTCCTTCGGTTCCTTGATTCTTCAAGGTAAAAGGAATTAATTAGATTAAATATGCAATTTTTTAATGAGTTGTGAATTGTAGAACACAAAGTGTTTGTTAAAATGCTTCTATGAAAATGATGAACACAGGGGGCAGCAACAACCTCTACTCTTATTGTTAAACATGATTTAGTTTATTTTTGAAATAGTTGAATCCAACTCAATGCTTATTTACATTAGTAACAATTATCTCAATTTTTTTTTAATGATGAGTAACGTTTTTATTTAACAATGTTGCATTTGGCATTGCTAGATCATATAGACCATTCTCCTATTTTTCTCAAACTTTTTGCAAATATTGGTCAATTAAGTAGGAAATCATTTGCTGCATGCTATCGATGAATTTGCAAGTCGAGAGGACTAGAATTGAGATAAAGAAATATAGACTGAGATTAGCATTATAAAGTAACTTTTTGCAAATAAGATGATTTCTCAGTGCTGAATAGTGACAGTTTCTAGAGTCTCGACTTTGTTGGTTTTCGTTTTTTATACCGATTTTGTCCAAGAAGATGGTCTTTTGTATATGGTCATGAGGTAACATTTTGTATGTATGGTTGTTATATATATTTTGTATTATACTTGCTTATCTAGCTGCTTTCATGTTGATAGCATTTTTGTGTTGTTTACTAATTGCTTATTTGTATGTACAGTTGGATACATATGATAAATTTCATGATGCATGCTAACATATTTTCGATATCACATCTGAACATTTACTCATTGACACATGTTACTTGCTTCATTTCAGTTTCCGTTTTTTTATTGCCATGTCTGTTTAATTAAGTTGGATATTTATTTGGAATTAGTAAAACAGTGTGTGACTTATATGGAAAACACCCAAATTATTACTCATTCATATTCTGATCGGATTGGATTGGATTTGCTAAAGCTTTAATCCGATTTGGGTAATTCTTTGTAGCCGAATCCTGGAACCGATTCTTACTTATTCTATTCTTCTTCCACATGAACCACACCCAATTTTTGCTCTTGTTCTCAAATCCAAAACTTAAAACCTACAGATTCTGAGTAGCAGTAGTAGAAGAAGAAGAAAATTGGGAGTTGAAGAATGGCGAGTACAGTTAGGAATCTGAAGATAAAGACGAACACCTGCAAGCGCATCTTGAAAGAGCTCCATTATTATGAGAAAGAGGTCGAGAGAGAAGCTGCTAAGACAGCTGACATGAAGGACAAAGGTGCAGACCCCTACGATCTCAAACAGCAGGTAGGTTTCTTCCTCTTCTTCCTTGTACGATTTTACAAAGCGCTAGATTTGTCTTATAAATGCAGTTCCTTTTTCAAAGGTAATTCCATTTAGAAACCCTAGATATATCATTAATTGTAGACCCCTTCATCTGCTTGAATAAATCTAATCTCTATACCTGAATTGAACTAAATTAATGAACTGCCATTCTATTTAAAAAAAATGATTTGATATATGTCTTGATGACTCTTAATGTATGGAAGATAGGTTTAGAGCACTTGGTGAAGTTTCCGTCATATGTGATTGCCATTTGATTTTTGAATATATATGGAAACTATATAAGATCGAATGTAACCGAAGAAATAGTTTAGGCTTTCTGTTAGGTACTTTAAGAGCATAAAATGGATGTTTCAAAATTGAGCTTTTGCGTGAGGGTGCCAATATCACATACTTTTTAGAACTTGTAGTAGATAGGCACAAAGCTTGTTCCTAACATGGATTGCATCAAACCAACAAACATGAGAATGGACATCTGAAGAAGAAGAAGAAGAAGAAGAAGAAGAACATCTATTTCTTTGAATTGGTTCCATATCCCACGAAAAGGCTCGCTGCCAAACCAAAGAATAATGAGTGGAAGTTACCTATAATTTGAACAAATGAACAAAAGGTATTCTCTTCACTTTCCATTATAATCGAAGATAATGCTCTGGTGAGGTTTAGTTCTACTTGAAGATCTGTTTTTGAACATCTCGAGAAATACAATCAACTATCTGATTCAGATTTCAATTTAAACTCTAGTACACCAACTGAATTGATGAAGATACTTGTAGTATTTGCTAGCTTCTCGGGGGAGATTTCTCTTAAAGTAAATTAATCTGCTCCAGTCTTAATTAGTTCTTATCTTGTTAATTAAAACTACCTCCATAAGACAATAATACCTTTGAGTTCCATTTAATGATTTGGAGGTTATTTCTTCAAAAGAAAACTTTTATTTTAAAGTACATGTAATTCCTTCCCGCAGATCTACATAGTTGCTTTCATTCAAAATGGTTAAAACAAGTATGGTGTTTTATTTTTGCATGCTGGGCATGGCGTTAGTTGGCAGTAAATACTTTTCTTCATCTAATTCATAGTTTCATAATATTCAGGTGCACCTTAGACATTTTTGCATAAATTTGAGTTTATTAAAATGATAAGTTACTCCATCCTTGTATTAGACAAGGCATCAGTTGTGAATATTTGGCTAGTAGTTCATCTGATTCTGTACTATCCAGGTGAGATTTTTCAGTACACTATTTGCTTTTTTCTTCTTTAAACAGGAATCATCTCTTCTTTGAACAAGTATCATGTATCTTATTCTGTGATAATTAGCATGCGACAAAGATATTGTTAGTGTTTTGTTTCTGTCATAGGGGCCTGCTGGTTTAAACATTATGACTGATCAGTTGGTTTGTCTCTACAAAATTGGTGTGGGACTGAGATCTCCGTATAGAATGTCACAAGGTGTATATTGTTTGAATGCTAAGATGCACTATTTGTCTATTTAAGTAAAAATTTAGAATGTTTGAATGCTAATATGAACTATCTATTGATGAGGGGGAAAGTTCATAAATCTGCAGTGGAAATCTTTTTGAATCACTACCTAAATTTTGTTTAAGTGAAGATAGCAAGACCAGTAAGGGAGTAGTGGTGCTGTATATACGAAAAGGTCCGTTTTTGTTTATATTGCAACATATGTATGTGGAGAGTACTGTTTATATATTTTAGAATTACTTATTGGGTCACTTGATTCTGCAGTTTGGGGGTCATGTTCGTCTAAAGAGTTGGCAACCATATATAGACTATACATTCTTTATGGAATATGTAATGTAATCACTTTCTTTACACCGCGCAATCCATGGATTATTTCGGTTGATACCGATCCGTATCGGCCGTTTCGCATCGGTTTCGGAAGAAGCCAGTCCAAAACTAAGGGGTAAATCTCAATATTGGCCGAAATTCTTATGAAAAGCTTGAAAAACTGAAAAAACAATGGGATCTTGAGATAGAAGAAGGTTAAAGATGGAGGAAATAAGGACAAAAGTGTAAATACATTAGAAAAAAACTCACCATTATATTGTTTCAAACTCATCGCACTCCTTGTCATCAACCTTCCTCTCCATCCTTTTTCCCCCTCTTTTCCTTTCTTTCTCATTTCAGAATGGAATGATTCAGAAAAGAATCCTGCTTTACTTGGAGGATGCAGGTTAGGTTTTAAAATAAAGAGGGTTATCGGGTTAGATATAGTTCAAATTGACCCAAGCCAATTAAATGATCAGGTTTAGACTTCAAACGGGTCAGATTTGAACTGAATCAAACCCAATTCACATACTCATTCACTTAAAGGACAAGCTATTTTTCCGTATTACCCCTATACTTTAAAAAATTAAAGAAAATTGTTATTTTAGTACTTTTTTATATGTATATATATATCTCCATATATAAAATAAAAACCGAAATCGAAACTTGGAACGAAACCTACCGAAACTATCGATACCGTCCGAAACTTGTCAATTTTTGACGAAGCAAAACTGAAACCGAAGCCGAAACCGAGTTCTTAAATCTTACATGGTAGTTCATATGCAAGTGATCCGCGCGGGAAATTTGTGCAAAGTTTAAGCATTTTGGAACAACATTAGGTTAACTAATTTTGTTTTTTAAGTGGAGGCAGAGATTTACTAACTTCTGTTGTCACACCTCTACCTACACTAAAACTTTACTTTTTGTTGTTGCTGTTGTTGTTGGGAAGCCTACTGACACCAACTTAACTCCATTACTTTAGTTAGGCAGACTTGATATTTGAATCGAGTTGAGAAAACTACAATTATCTCAACTTCTGGGCTTAGAAATGTTGAGATAACTGGGCCTCCCCACACTATGCAAAGTTAGGATGGCTAAGTTTTGAGATATTACTCCACAAAACCCTTGTTATCCTAACTTAACTCGATTCCCAAACACACCCCAAATCCCAAATGTTTTGGATAAGTGCAAAATTTTCTACCTGGCTTGCCTTGGTTTTTCAGTTTGCTCATCTTGCTTATTTAGGCTTTGTTTGATTGACCGAGGTTTAACCCAATTTACTTGTAGTTTGGAACGCATGAAGTCAGATTTGAATTGGGGCTCAAAGATGTTATTTACTTTTTTTGGATGCGGGCAGCATCAGAATCAGATGTAGTAATTACAACTATTAAAGTCTGTTTTATTTAAATATTTTTTCTCCATTCAGCTTTAACAAATTCATCTTTTCTTTTACTTATAACTAGTGATCTTTGATTGCTTCAGATGAAATTTAGCTATACAAGTTCTTTTTTGCTCTATTAGGTGCAATCTCTGTCATGTTCTTTCGCCATCATTATCATCTCTTCTTTCTGTCTGTAATTTGTAACTTACACACTTTACTGTTTTTCTATCATTCAGCATATTACTGAATGATTGCATTTCTTGTTTCAACTGAACTTTAAGTCACACTTTCGAATTATCCACCATTCATTTCCACGGATCTTTACATGCATATCTTTTTTTTTTGGGTTTAATTTTTATCGCTCTAACCCTAATGGAATATGTGCCATCTCAACCAGCTTTTCTGGACAAGCAAGTAATTGGAATTTTGGTTTGTTTTTAAGAAATTATTTTGTATTATACTTAAATCTAAAGTGTTACTTTTGATTGGACCTTGATGTTGGACTGTTTCACTATTATATGTTCTTATTAGAAACAAGTCAGTCTGTTTCACTGAGATATTCTTGTCTGAAGAGTGCTTATTATAGATTATAGAAAGCAAAGCTATTGTAGGATTAATTAGCAGTAGTTTATGTGTTATCCGGATCCGATCTAACAATCTGTAATGCCTGTAATGCCTTCAGGTTTCTGTTCCGTCAGAGGTATCTGTCATGGCTACAATCACATGAATGATTTTTATACTACCGGTTTAACACATCAGAAGATGACTATTCTTGTCTGATTTTGTTAATTCTCTACTAACTTCTATAAACCTGAATGAAATCCTCAATCCCTGATGTATTAAATAGTGGTAAAAGGCACATGCAATACGCTTGCTAGAGCCCCAAATAGAGGTCATTCAAATACACCCTGCTCCCTTTAATATAGTAGTGTAGATGTCGAGAGTGTGTGTTCGTGTATGGATGGGAACTGAACAGTTTTCAACAAAGAGAAAGCAAATGACTTTCAGATGGATAAGCTTTTTTGAAAGCAAAACAAGTATCAGAGGTCAAATAATGATCCTCTGTATAGCATGGTCCTTCTAAAAGATCTAAATCATCCATTTACTTTTAGATACTAACTGATTCGACTTTGCATATCGTTAGGGGAGTTTTGAGAGAGGATGCTGAATCCAGATATGGGAGGTTAGTTTGTATGTCCAAGTCTGTAAAGTAATGGATCAACAGATAATATCTATGGAAGTAATGACATAATTATAGATCAATATAATCAGAGTGCATGCAATGAAAGATATTGATCTTCTTTTTTACATAGTCCTTGATGAATGGAAGTAATGGAAAATTGCAAATGGTGATGTATAGTTAGGACAATCATAGTTCTTGATTCAAGTTTTTAAACCCCATAGGAAAGAGAGTGTGAATGAGTAAACCTAGATAAGAGAGGAACTTATGTCTGCAAAACATGTGTTAGAGCAGCCACAACAACCTCTCATTTCGGTTGCCATTTTCATATTTGGCAACCAAATGGCAAAAATCCTCCACACCAATTTCCCATTTAGATTGCCTACTTTGGAAGTGGCCATTTTTGGGGGTCAAATTTGGCAAACCAAATGGCACTGCCATGTCACATCACCATACTTTTTCTCTTTTCCCCCAATATATATATAATAATAATAATAATAATAATAATAATAATAATAATAATAATAATAATAATAATTATTATTATTATTATATACACTATTATAAATATATTATAAATATTAAATAGTGTATAACAGTGTAATAGTGTATATATATATATTTATATACACTATTATAATATATTTATAATAGTGTATATAATAATAATAATAATAATATATTATTATTATTATTATTATATACACTATTATAAATATATTATAAATATTAAATAGTATATATATATATATATATATATATATATATATATATATATATATATATATATATATATATATATATATATGGAGCCCTTCGGTTGAGAACTAATTTGGTGAGAAAATCCGAACCGGTCATCTCGCTCTACACACCTTGGATAGCATAACATAAAGAAATCAAGTAATTTAAAGTTCATTTGCCCATGATTTACATCATCACAAAATTGTATGGCTGAAAATTCTACTCCATTTGATGGATGGGCAAATGAACTTCAAATTACTTGATTTTTTTATTTTATGTTATCTAAAGACGTGTAGAACAAGATGGTCGGTTCAGATTTTTTATGGGGGGTCTACTCCGTGAGTTCTCACAGCGTTCCCACCAAAATTAGTTCTCAACCGAAGGGCTCCATATATATATATATATATATATATATAGGGAAGTCTTCCGTTGTGCACCACCTATGGTGCACACGGGCGTGTGCACTCGGCCTTCCCGTCTTCGTATCTACGATCTGAACCGTTCACATTGATCTACACATTTAAATTAGTCTAAATATATAAAATCAAATTATTTGAAATTCATTTGCCCATCCACTGAAGTGTTACAAAATTGTATGGCTGAAAATCATTGTTTTTTAGTCATATGATGGATGGGCAAATAAATTTCAAATGATTTGATTTTACATATTTAGACTAATTTAGATATGTAAATCAATGTGAACGGTTCGGATCGTCGATACGAAGGCGGGAAGGCCGAGTGCACACGGAGGGGTGGTGCACAATAGAAGATTTTCCTATATATATATATATATATATATATATGGCACCCAAATGGCAACCATTGGTGTAGAACATATTGTCATTTTTTTTGTTAAAGTTATCCTTTTGGTTGCCAAAAATGAAAATGACAACCCAAATGGCTAGTGCATTGGTGTGGATGCTCTCATCTATTTATTCTAGCTATTGTTCCACAGCAAGTTATTTTGTAAATTTGCTAATTGATAAGGTTAGGGTTTGTTTGGTTCAAAGGAGGGGAGGGGAGGGATTTTAATGGAGGGGAGGGGAGGGAAAGGGAGGGGAAGAATTTAATGAAGACTCTGTTTGGTTCAAAGAAGGGAAGGGAAGGGGAGGAAAAATAATTATCTTCTTGTTTGGTTCACAAGGGGAGGGAATGGATTTTATAATAAAATTACTTTTATACCCTTTTACATACAATAAGGGTATAAAAGTTAACAATTGGGAGTATGTTGGTATGGGTTTCTTCTATCACTTTGTTGGGCAGCTAGTAAAACACACGTGCAGTTGACGTGCTTAAGCGGTACTTAAAACTTTATGATTTGATCATCTATTTTGAATTTCTGTAAGAAATACTGTTCACTTTGTTTGATTGGATTAATTGGATACATGTTCACAGAGGAGTGTTGAGGAGATTATCAAAATAATTAGATATTTTGGCTATATGGAAGTTTGACTGCAAATGGATGGGAAAATGCGAGTATGATATATGCAATAGATTTTATGTTTAAGATAAAAATATCTTTTTACAATTCTGTGTGTTATGATTATGGCAAGTCCTTCCTTTCTCTATAGATTCGTTGGTCTGTAATTTAACACTGCATAAGCGAGGGTTTATAACTTTATATCATGTCAATAGCCAATCGGGAAAACTGCCAATTTAAAAAGTTAACAATTGTTAAAAATAACCCAGTTCATAAGAAAGAGGCACATAGTGTTAAGAGAAAGGGCACAGATATAAAATCTGAGAGACAGTCGGGAGATAGTTTTAGGTTTTTCATTATTAGGATTTAGATTTAAAAGGGCAATTTAGTCCAATCACATTAAAAAATTGGACCTACTTTCGCTTCCTTCCAAATCCCCCCAATATTGGAGGGGAGCCAAAATTGGCTCAGAAGGGGTTTTGGACATCTTCATTTCCCTCCCCTCCCCTCCCCTCCCCTCCTAAAAAATTGAACCAAACAAGAAAAGTTTTAAAAAAACCTTCCCCCCCCTTCCCCTCCAACCAAACAGTGCCTTAAGGATTGTTTGAATTATTTACACCAATGACATGGGTATGCAGTCTAGAAAAAAAAACTCATGTACCCACATGGGCATTTGATATCATATGGAATGCCAGGGAGGCGATTGGTTTTCTTACCCTCTAAATGATCTCCACATAATTCGGGGAGATATGGAAGGACACAAATATTTAGGAGTCAATCTACTTTCATCGCCATTCAATAAGATTCTGCCCATGTGTTCTGATGACTTTTTTAATGATTTAGGTTTTAATCTTTTCAAAATAAATATAATAGTTGAGACTTAAATGTACGCCGTAATAAACTCCCTCCTGATTTAGGGCTTAGATTTTATGTTTTAATAGATCTCCCTCCCCTCCTATTTACTTGTTTCTAATTTAAATATCATTATCATAGAAAGTTTTATGTTGATCTATTTTTCAAAATAAAGGTGGCGAAATTATTGAGATAATGCATTGAAAATTCTAAAAGTGAGAGTTTTCTGAATTTTATTTGAATCTTTACTGCCAACAGGAGAATGTGCTGGCGGAATCACGAATGATGCTACCTGATTGCCACAAAAGATTGGAGGCTTCACTTGGTGATTTAAAGGCAACACTGGTATGTATTTATTCACATTCATACAAGACACATTACTTTCTTGAAGTGTAGTTTTCATTGTTACTCTGTATATTGCAGGCAGAGTTCAAGGAGTCAAACTCGGAAGGTGCGGAAATAGATGAAGCTGAAGCTGCCATATCAGAGGTTGAAACCTTATTTCAGACCGCCGAAGATCAGTAGCTGCATTAAATCCCAAGATGTTAAAGAGATTGTTACTTTGTTGTTTATGGTGCTTATTTTGTGTCCTTGTGCTGGATCTTAGGGACGTAAATGAAGATTGTTCAGTTAAGTTTTACAGTTGTCTGTTAATTCTGTGGATTGATATGTCAGATATATGAAGGGGAGGATTTTGCACAGTCCACCAGAAATTTGGTTCTTGGTAATTTGTCTCCTATTTGTCTACTATGGGGTGAATTTCCATGGCGCTAGTGACCTTACTCTAAGCTGATGCGGTGTCAGCTTCTTTAGAGAATGATGTATTAAGTATTTTCCCCACTTTTTTAGGTTTCATGTTTATCAGAAAGGAAATGTGGTGAACCGAAGTCATTATATAATATATAATCTCTAATATTATAATGGGAGAAGGCCTCAGTGTTATTTGTAAATGTTTTGTCATTCTACCAACCCGTATAACACACGTGTATAACTATTATAAAGGAGGTCCTAGGTTCAATTAAGACTACGTCTAAATTTTTACTTTAAAAAACTATATTTATTAAAACGTGTAAACTACTAGTAATATATAATGAGGTTGAATTCAATAATAAAAAAAGAGCCTCACAACTACAACATGGAGAAAATTGAAAACAATTTTATTCAAAGAGGAGGCCTCGTACCACCACCCAGCAAACATTGATTTCAAAACAGAGTTATTTTCGCCTCAACTATATATATGTACACTTAAACTGTTAATTTGTTAGAATCGATGTCATCCAAATATTTTTGCTTGACGAATAAGTTGATGAGAGAGTCTGAGACTGGAGAACCATAGTTTCCAAATTTGGAAGGTCAACAAAAAAAAGATCCTACAGTGCAGCATTTTGAAGTGCTTCAGCTGTAGTTGTGTAGAATTTTGTCATATTTTTTGGCCAAGTACCATGAGACTGCTCATAATGAAATGTTCCTGTTGGTGCATAGCATCCCTGCTATAATAAGAAAAACTTCTCATTGCTCGTGTGTTTGTATTCTCCTACTGTTTCTGTTTTAAGGACCGATGCAGTTCAGCTAACTGCATCGAACTGAAGAAGCAGTTTAAGTATCAGTCCCTAGGGTAGCGTATCAATCCCTGGGTAGATTTCTTTCTTTCCCAGGCTTATATGCATAAGTATGTAGTATTTTGTAATATTTTCCAATTTACAATTTTATACTTACATGTTTGAGCGGATAATCAGAATCTAGAGTTTGAGATAGCCTGCAATCATATTGAAGAGAGGGCATTGGACTACTGTCGTGCACATCTACTTAACCTAAACCTAGGATCTCATTGTCCTAAATTCCGTAATCTTGTTGTTGGACTTCAGACGAGTTACTTCCACTTGTTGATGTAGATGCCGATTTTCCTTGAGTCTTGTCTTTAGCCTGCATCCAATCTTCAGTGCACACGAGCATCTCCAACAAATCCTGTAACACCCCGAATTTCATTTACATGTAATTCGTAGCACAACAGGATCTTTTACTTCAATTCGTACAATTTTACATGGAAATTAAAACATTTCTTTTATTACACAACAATGTTTATTACAGAGTTACACAGCGGAATAAAATACAGCAAGAAATACAACTCTAATATCATCAGCTTAAATATAATATTTATCATCAACCGTCTTTACGTCCTTGCCAATCCAATCAAGCCATGCACTGAAAATCTGTGGGCACGTCAGTTGCTTACAACCAACACAATGTTATAAACAACGATCCTCTCTATACTGTATTATAACGAAATCTCTTACTTTAACAAACACAAACTTGAATGCATATAAAAGTGTAAAGAGTGACTATCCTAAACATGTCAGTGTATGATATGACTTAATGCCTAATGCAGATGTTATACTACAATGACATTAATGCATACTTATTCAGATTCTATGCGTCACATACTACATAGGTCCGAGGAAAAACACCTACGTACTCCACATTAAATAGTTTAATCCCTCGCCATGATAACTACCCAGTAATAAAACAAAGTTTAGACATCCCACGAGTATGGATTCCAGTCCCAAAAATCTACCGCCCGACTATACAGAATCCTCGTCATGCGAACATCCTGCAAGTGTCCCTCTAGCCCCAGTATATGCATATACACTGGAGTACGGCCTACTATCCGCCCGACTAATTATGATCCCAGAATCCACCGCCCGATCAATCATAATCCCGAATTTAATTAAGGCTAACCTCCATCGCAAGAAACCACAGCCCCGGAATCCACCGCCCGACTATATAGAGGCCCTCCACTCACGTTTGCCCAAGTTTACTACATCTTCACTTAGTGCCTAATTCTTAAGTTTAAATATGAATAAATTATACTACCTGGAGCTAGTTTACCCTCCTACCGGTCTTAAAATTCATCATTGAAAACTCATCTCATCATTTTCCTTTCCTAACATCATTAACCATATATATATATATATATATATATATATATATATATATATATATATATATATATATATATATTTTGAGTTCACATCTCATCTAAGCATGAATATTATTATTTATTTTCCCAAAATATAACTTAAAACAGCGAGAATATATTTTCAATCACCTTGTTTAAGTATCATTTGCAAAATAGTAAATTCAAAGTCAGAAACTGCATTTCATGCTATTTGTAAAAATCATAGAAAATCATATCATTCACGAAACTTTGCATTATTTATATAAAAATAAAGGTGTACAAGTCTACTAAAATTTCTTAGTTATAAGTTTCCTTAAAATACTGTATCTATAACCCTGAATTTTTCGAAATATACAGTATGGTCGAAATATTGAAATATTGCCATTGTACGGTCTTGTATAAAATTCAATTGTTTATAAAAATTTGATTTCTTGGACTTTCAGAAAGGTTAACGAGTCTAATATAACTTCTTATTTCTGACTTTCTCAAATTATTTCATTTACAATGCTGAATTGATCAAAAACCGAAAGATGTGCCAATTTCCAGCAACCAGCCAACTACTAACCAGTTTTGAGTTTAGATTTTATTATAATAGTAAACGAACTCCAAATCTTATGAAATTTTAAAGAGATGTTCCTGACACATACAAGATGCTCCCAAAAAAATTTTAGTTCTAGATTCCAACTATTTTATTTAGATATGATTTTCTGATGTGTAAACAAAATTCAAAACAGTAACTTTTCTTGGCATGAATTAGTAACTTCGTGTACAAATCTATATTCATATCATTTAATCTAATCATGATGTACTACCATGCAATCAAACAACATCAATCAACTTATTTTCAAGACAATATTTCAATTAGCATGCATTTTCATTCTAAATATTATCATTACAATTTAATCACTACTCATATGCATATCAATTTTATATATCAATTTACCTACACATGCATGATACTATAATTTAAAAAGTTTAAGAAGACACTCACCTCAATAAAGATTCTAATGTAGAAGAAGATTCCTAGAAGATGTCTCCTAGCTCCAAGAATGGGACTCCCTTCTGCTCCTAGCAAGCTTTCCTTCCTCAAAGCAAGAACTCAAACAATTCGCTTTTTCTTTTCTTATCTTTTCTTTCTTTGCATCTATTTCTTTTCTTATCTTTCTTATCTTTTGTTTTTCTTTTGACTTTTTGTGTAAGATTTCATGAAAAAAGTGGGTGGTATTTATAGGGTTAAATGGGTGAATGAAGAGACACCCATTACCCAAAATCAAAAACTCATTAACAAATTAATCACACACTCCCCATTACTGTTGATTCTTGATTTTGATGATTACAACACAATGCAAAGTTTGTTGTGCTATTTCTCATATATTGCAGGTTGTATCAAAGTTTATCATGTATGATACACAAAGGCCTCAAAGCAAATTGATCAAGCAAGTCACAATGTTCTAAAGCTGAAAAATGATCAAGCAAAGCTTCATATAAAGACAATGGCTAAAGCTTCACTCAAGACTCAAGACTCAAGTTAAGACCAAAGCTTCAATATCTTATAGTTTGTGTGTCTTGTAAAATGTAATTTTTTCTCTTTGTTGAGTCTTAGATTGATGTACAGCCTTGTCACACACACACACACACACATACATAATTTTTATAACTGTGTGTTTTACAAAATCTAAAGGTCGAAACAGCTTGAACTAGATCAGCTGTTGAGTACCAGTCGACTGCCATTAAGGACAAGTCGATTGAATCTGTACAAAACTGTCTGATCTTCTCAAACTCTGGCCAGTCGACTCATAATGGCAACCCAATCGACTGTTCAAGTCGTTTCGACAGTGTACTGATTTGAAAACTTTTTTTCAAATTCAAAAAGATATATCCATTTTTAATCAGTTGTAGGAACTGTTTCTACATCGTTCCAAAGATTCTACTCTATAAATAGAACCTTAGAATCACAATGGAAAGGTTCCAAGCATTTTTTAGAAAAAGCTTAAGTATTGTGCTTTCAAGAAAGAAAAGTTTTCAAATTCACTAAGTCTTGGTTCTCTGTTTTCAGTCCAGCATAACATCGATTTTGTTTTGGACTGAATTCAGAAGTCGACCAAACATCCACGTACAAAATCACAATCACAACAAGGCTATAGGTTGATTGTAAACAATTTTATTGTTTTCTTTTCCTCTCGGTTGGAGAGTAGGGATCTAGCGTGTAGAGTCGGGTTTTCACTCTTGGTGGAAGAGTGGGTTGCTCTCTCTAGTGGTGAAAGAGGACTACGGGTTGGACAAGATTGTTTTCTAATGTCGTAGGGTATTCTTGTAATTTTTTCAAGAATAGTGGAAAATCTCAAGTGGGTTGTTTGGGGACTGAATGTAGGTCGGGAGGACCGAACCAAGATACATCATGTATACTCTGTGGTTGTATCTTTTTGAACTTGCATTTTATTTATTTGTTTGTTTAAGTTCTAGTGAAACTTGTCTGGACAGTCGACTGCATCTCCTTTAGGTCGACTGGTCAGACTTGTACTACATACTCTGTGAAAACTTGTCTGAGAAGTCGATTAGTTCTTCTATAAATTGACTGATCAGACTCGTCTTAAAATACTCTTCTTAACTGTCGTTCCAGTCGACTGGTTTCTTTTTTCAAGTCGACTGATAGAAGAAAAGTTCAATTCCATAATTATTTTTTATAAAACACTATTCATCCCCCCTCTAGTGTTTCTTGCCTTGCCTACAGGATCTAACCCTTGGTATCAGAGCCTGTTTGAGTGCAATGGAAACTACTTCTAATGCAAATCAATACCATGAAGGCCAATCTACACGAAGGCCACCCCTCTTTGATGGAATCAATTACAACTATTGGAAGTGTAGAATGAAGATCTACCTTCAGTCCATCAACTATAAAATATGGAACATGACGGAGACCGAGTACACCGCTCCTACCATTCCATATGCACAATGGAACGACGACATGAAGAACCAAACAATGAACAATGCAAAGATGATGAACGCGCTATTTTGTGCCCTTACAAAGGAGGAGTTCAACCGTGTGTCAAATGCAACAACCGCACATCAAATTTGGCACACACTCGAGGTAACTCATGAAGGAACAAATAAAGTAAAAGAATCTAAAATATCTGTTCTTGTTCACAGGTTTGAAATGTTCTGCATGAAGGAGAATGAGAATGTGTACGCGATGATTACAAGGTTCACAGACATTACCAATTCACTTGTGGCACTTGGAAAGATGTACACTCAAGCCGAGATGGTGAGGAAGGTACTTCGTGCACTAACCCCCGAATGGGAGAAGAAGACCATCGCCATAGAAGAGGCCAATGATTTAACGCAACTTTCTCTTGAGAATCTTATGGAAAATCTTATGGCTTATGAGGTACAACTTGAAGAGCACAAGAAGGATGCCGAACCACAACAATCAAAGAAGAAGACATTAGCATTCAAAGCCATGCTGGACTCCGAGGATGAAGAAGAAGATGAGGAAGAGATTACCATGTTCACGAGAAAGTTCAAAAAGTTCCTAAGAAAAGATAAGTTTAATTCAAAATCTAAGGAATCTAATGAACCTCCAACTTGTTTCAGGTGTAACAAGACAGGCTATATGAAGAAGGATTGCCCACTGGATAATGCAAAATCTAAGGAAAAGGCGTCTAACTTCAAGAAGGACAAGTACACAAAGAACAAGTTCGTAAAGAACAAAAAGGTATACCAAGCAACTTGGGATGACAGCGATTCGTCGTTGGAAGAAGAAATTGATGAGACAAACGAGGTTACAAGCGTGTGTTTTATGGTGCCTCAAAATCAAGTAAGTAATGAGTATGATTCTAATGATTTACTTGATGCTTTCAATTAAATTTTTCAAGAACTTAAAAAAGAAAAGATTAGAGTTAAGAACTTAGAGAAAGTTGATCAAACACTTTCTCAAGAGAATACTAACCTTGATAAAGAAGTAAAATTATTAAATTCTCGTCTTTCTAGTTTAGATATGGATCTTGAGTCTCTAAAGAAAAATTATGAAGAGATATTCAAGAACGTATCTAAATTTAATAAAGGAAAAGAGAATTTAAATAATGTTCTTCAAAATCAATTGCAATCTAATCAAAAGTTTGGACTTGGTTTTAAAAAGTCTCTTGAAAAATCTCATTCTTCTAAGAACACTAGTGTAAATAAACCTGTATCTATTTCCAATGTTAAGCATAAACTTTATAAGTTTTTTGAAAAGCCTAAAACTGTAAGTTTTCATAATAAAGGCAAATCTAAAGTTCAGACCAGTCGACTGCACCTAGCCATCAGTCGCCTGTCCAGAGGTACTAAGTCTCATTTAACGAGACAAATACCTCAGATAAGTCGACCTATACTACCTCCTAGTCGACTGAATAATAGTAAAAGTCGACTGAAAGGTGCTGTAAAGTCGACTGGATAGAGCAAATATGTATGGGTTCCAGTCAACCTGAGTTTAAAAGATAGAATTGTTTATATTAGTTCATATATGCTTACTATATGTAATTCTGCTAATTATATTTCTGCTTATGGTGGAAAATCAAACTCATCATGGGTTTGGTTTTCCACAAACTAATCTATTTTGGACCCAATGAAAAGGGTACCATATTCACATTGAATATTTTATAGGTACCTAAGAGAGATCGTTGGATACTTGACAGCGGATGCTCGAAGCACATAACTGGTCATGCCAACCTCTTAACTTCCATACAAGACATTGATGGAGGAACAGTCACATTTGGTGACAACAATAAAGGAAAGGTCATAGGAATTGGTATGGTCGGTAAGCACACTAACCCCTCTATAGAAGATGTCTTATTAGTTAGTGGACTTAAGCATAACCTGTTAAGTATTAGCCAACTTTGTGATAAGGGTTATAAAATCATGTTTGAAAAATATGCATGTTTAATTTATGATTCTACCATGCAAAATATAATTTTTCAAGGTTTTAGAAAAAATAACATTTATGAATTGTGTTTAAAAGCATATGAGTTTTCGAATAATTTTTGCTTAGTAGCTTCTAATAATGATTCTTGGCTTTGGCATAGACGTTTTGGCCATGTGAATATAAAAAATCTCTCTAAATTGTCTAAGTATAACCTAGTTAAAGGGCTGCCAAGACTATCCTTTAAAAAGGATAAGTTATGTGATGCATGTCAACTAGGTAAACAAATTAAATCTACTTTTAAAACAAAAGAAGTAATTTTTACTAGTAGGCCGCTTGAATTAATTCACATGGATTTATTTGGCCTTACTAGAGTTGCTTCTTTAAATAAAAGTAGGTATGTATTTATTTTAGTAGACGATTTTTCACGATTCACTTGCTTTCTTTTTAAAACATAAGAATGATGCTTTTGGAGAATTTGCTAATTTTTGTAAACGAATTCAAAATCAAAAGTCTCTAACCATAGTCACTATTAGAAGTGATCATGGTGGAGAATTTGAAAATAAAACGTTTGCAGAATATTGCAACAAGAATGTTATAACTCATTCATTTGCATTTCCTAGAGCTTCACCACAAAATGGATTGGTTAAAAGGAAGAATAGGACTTTGCAAGAATGTGCACGTATCATGCTTGTTGAAAGTAATTTACCTAAGTATTTTTGGGCTGAAGCCGTTGCTACTGCTTGTTATATTTTAAATAGAATTTTGATTAGGCCTAAACTAAAGAAAACATGTTATGAGCTATTTTTTGATAGAAATCCTAAGGTCTCTTACTTTAAAATATTTTGATGTAAATGTTTTATTCTGAACACTAAGGATAATTTAGATAAGTTTGATCCTAGATCTAATGAGGATATCTTTGTAGGATACTCAAATAGGAGTAAGGCATATAGAATCTTCAACAAGTCAACAATGACTATTGAAAAATCCATGCATATTGCATTTGATGAATCTCTGTCTTCATCAACATTAATTAAAGATGATGAAACTAATTCATCACCTTTAAATAAAGTAATTACATCTTTAGAACAAACTAGTCTTGGGGATAAGTCGACCGATAAGGAAGTCAAGTCGACTACTGTAAATCAGTTGACTGATGGACCTGTCAAGTTGACTGATCCTGTTGTGATGTCTCCAATTTTACCAAAGTCTTTTGTTGAAGTTCGAGATCATCCTCATGACTTAATAATTGGTGACATTTCACATGGTATTTAGACGAGATCACATGTTAACATGATATCTCACACAGCCTTCTTGTCAGATTTTGAACAGAAGAATATACAAGAAGCATGTGAGAATGAATTTTGGATGAATGCTATGCAAGATGAGTTAAACCAATTCATAAGAAATGATGTATGAGATTTAGTTCCACGACCTCCTGATCATACTATAATTGGTACCAAATGGATATTCAAGAATAAGTTAGATGAACCAGGACAAGTTGTTAGGAACAAAGCTAGACTAGTTGCTCAAGGGTATAATCAAGAAGAAGGCATAGATTAGATTTTGATGAAACATATGCTCCTGTTGCTAGATTAGAATCGATTCGTATCTTATTATCTTTTGCTTGTTTTATGAATTTTACACTATTTCAAATGGATGTTAAAAGTGCGTTCCTTAATGGTTTTATAAAGGAAGATGTTTATGTTAAACAACCACCATGTTTCGAACATGAACAATTCCTAAACCACATTTTTAAATTAAAAAAGGCTTTATATGGTCTTAAACAAGCACCTCGTGCTTGGTATGATCGATTGAAGACTTTTCTTTTAGAAACAGGTTTTGAAATAGGTAAAGTAGATACTACTTTATTTATTAGAAGAATTAAGATTGATATTTTAATCATACAAATATATGTTGATGACATAATTTTCGGTTCTACTAATAGTAATCTATGTGAAGAGTTTGCTAACACCATGAAAAACGAGTTTGAGATGAGTCACATGGGTGAACTCAATTATTTCCTTGGACTACAAATTAAGCAGTCACATAATGGCATATTTATTAATCAAGAAAAATATGCTAAGGAATTATTCAAATGGTTTAACATGGATAGCACGAGTAGTAAGACCATACCTATGGCTACTACCACTACCCTTGACAAAGATAAATTAGGTAAGAGTGTCGATCAGAAACTCTATCGAGGTATGATTGACTCACTCTTATATATAACTGCTAGTAGACCGGACATTATGTTTAGTGTATGTTTGTATACTAGATCTCAGTCAAGTCCTAAAGAGTCTCACTTAAAAGCTGTGAAACGTATTTTAAGATACCTTAAAGGCATGACTGAATATGGTCTATTTTATCCACTCACCGATAACTTTCAACTTTTGTCATATAGCGATGCGGATTTTGCCGGTGGTAAAACTGACCGCAAAAGCACTTGTGGGACATGTCACTATTTGGGACATTCATTAGTCTCTTGGTGCAGTAAGAAGCAAAATTCGGTATCTCTATCTACTACAGAAGCTGAATATATCGCTGCAAGTTTGGCTTATGCCCAAATTTTGTGGATGAAACAAACCCTATTAGACTATGGCATTTCACTTGAAAAACTTTCAATAATGTGTGATAATACCAGTGCCATTAACTTATCTAAAAATCTGGTTCAAGACTCACGTACGAAACATATTGATATTCGACATCATTTTTTACGTTATCATGTTTTAAAGGGAGACATTTCTTTAGACTTTATTTTTACTGATAAATAGGTAGCTGACATTTTTACCAAACCTCTTAAGGAAGACTCCTTTATCACCTTAAGAAGAGAACTAGGGATTTGTAGTTTTCATGATGTTTCTAGAATTTTTTTCTAGTAAGTCGACTTACAAGTATTGTTCGGTCGACTGCCAAGTATCTTTTATTTTTCTATTTTTTGTCTGAGTTTTATGCTCTGGACAGTCGACTGTGCACAGTACCCAGTCGACTGCACAGTTGTATTAATGCTATGTTCAGTTTTCTATTTTGACTCTCGACTAAGTCGACTGCCCCTTAATATCAGTCGACTGTCGCGAATCATTCTTCTTCAAATTCGAATTTTGGCACATCTTTTGAGGCAACTGTTCACCCTTTTTTTTACTGTTCTTTGACCATATCTGAGCCGTTGCTATCCCTCTCCTTGATCTCAGCCATACATTTCTGTGTAAAAACCCTAAACCTACCCCCTTTCTTTCACTTTTACCTTATCTTTGTCTCCCAGATCTGAAGAAGATAAGTCGACTGGTTCTGCTTCTGCTGTCAATTTCCAATCATTTGAAGCTCCAACTCCTCTGTTTTCTTGTGGTGTTCAAGTCCACTTAAAGCTCTTTTGATTCTTCTAGAGTCTCTTTGTTGGTATACTTCCTTCCCTCTTTTTGTTTGAGAGTTTTGTTTTTCATAGCTCCTAAGAGATCAAAAACCTCTCATGTAGAGAAGGGTTCATCTTCTAGGGACTGTATCCAATATCTTAGAAGTCCCGACCTTATTGAAAAATGGTACATAATGTGTTCCAATATAATTTTTCCGGGTCGGTTTGTAAATTTTTCCGATCTTGAAAGGTTTAATCTCATACCTTTGTTTCAACAATGTGGTCTTTATGAGTTTTTGACCTTAGCAAATCAACCCTACTACTACCCTCAACTCATCTATTTGTTTCATACAAATATGAAGGATGTTCAATCGGATGATGGTAGTGAGATTTTCATCTATACTTCTGTCAAAAATAAGAAGATGAAACTCACCTCCGAAAGAATCAATCTTATTTTGGGTTTAGATGATGAAGGGCTTGACTTAGGAGAAATTGAGATGGATGATGGCACCACTTTATCTAAAATTTATTTGCTGAATCATGGACCCCCTATGTCCAATAGGTCCATTACCCCTGTTGCAAAACTTGTTGCATGCATACTATCATACAATATCATTCCCAAAAAAGGGAGTTATGATCAGTATTCCATGGAGTTGCAACAAGCCGTTTATGCAATATTCGGCAAAATTAATATAAATTGGGGTCGTATCATCTTCTCTAGGCTTCATAAGGCTCATTCTTCATTTCTTCCTTTTGATGCCCTTCTTACTCAAGTCTTTTGTGATTATGGTGTCGATCTCGATGCTGAGACAAATGTAGTAAAGCACTATGAGTTTTTTGATCGTGCAAGTTTAGCACGGATGAAGCTTCTCTCTTTTCCACCTAGGTCTCCTTCTAGGACTTCCCCTCCTGTTCCTTTAGCTACTTCAGCCCGTCCGTCTTCAGCCTCTAGTTCCTCTCGTCCTCGAGCAGATTTTGATGGTCCTCGCAGTATTTATCATGCTGTCAATTATATCATGGATCGTCAAGATGTTCTTGAGTCAAATATTTCTCATCTTACCCACCTGTTCACCACTCAGTTTTCTCCTCCCTTTCATGGTGGCCAAAATGAAGATGATGAAAATTGATGAGCTACTATTTATATATTTTTTCTATGTATTTCCGACTTATTATTGCATTTTCAATTTGTTATGTAACCGTTTGAACTAAGAATATTCCCTTTCTATGTATAAATTTGTCTTTGTTTGTCATTTTGCTACGTACTTTTTGTGTTTTTTCCCCCTCCATTTTTTGTTGATGACAAAGGGGGAGAAATATAGCTCTTTGTGTTGCTTTGTGTTATTTTGTGCATGTTTTGATTTGAGTAGCATATCTTTGTGCATGTTTTTTAAACCTATGCATGTTGTACATTTGATAGGGGGAGCATGTGAATATCTATTTCCATTATTGTAAGCTATTGTGTTGTCATCATCAAAAAGGGGGAGAATGTTGATTCTTGATTTTGATGATTACAACACAATGCAAAGTTTGTTGTGCTATTTCTTATATATTGCAGGTTGTATCAAAGTTTATCATGTATGATACACAAAGGCCTCAAAGCAAATTGATCATGCAAGTCACAATGTTCTAAAGCTAAAAAATGATCAAGCAAAGCTTCATATAAAGACAATGGCGCTAAAGCTTCACTGAAGACCCATGACTCAAGTCAAGACCAAAGCTTCAATGTCTTATAGTTTGTGTGTCTTGTAAAATGTAATTTTTTCTCTTTGTTGAGTCTTAGATTGATGTACAGCCTTGTCACACACACACACACTCACACATAATTTTTATAACTGTGTGTTTTACAAAATCTAAAGATCGAAACAGCTTGAACTAGATCAGCTGTTGAGTACCAGTAGACCGCCGTTAAGGATTAGTCGACTAAATCTGTACAAAACTGTCTGATCTTCTTCAAACTCTGGCCAGTCAACCTATAACGGCAACCCAGTCGACTGTTCAAGTCATTTCGACAGTTTACTGATTTCAAAACTTGTTTTTTTTCGAATTCAAAAAGATATATCCGTTTTTAATCAGTTGTAGGAACTGTTTCTACAACGTTCCAAAGATTCTACTATATAAATAGAGCCTTAGAATCACAATGGAAAGGTTCCAAGCATTTTTGAGAAAAAGCTTAAGTAATGTGCTTTCAAGAAAGAAAAGTTTTTAAATTTACTAAGTCTTGGTTCTCTTTTTTCAATCCAGCATAACATCGATTTTGTTTTGGACTGAATTCAAAAGTCGACCAAATAGCCACATACAAAATCACAATCACAACAATGCTATAGGTTGATTGTAAACAATTTTATTGCTTTCTTTTTCTCTCGGTTGGAGAGTAGGGTTTTAGGGTATAGAGTCAGGTTTTCACTCTTGGTGGAAGAGTGGGTTGCTCTCTCTAGTGGTGAGAGAGGACTACGGGTTGGACAAGATTGTTGTCTAACGCCGTAGGGTATTCTTGTAATTTTTTCAGGAATAGTGGAAAATCTCAAGTGGGTTGCTTGGGGACTAGATGTAGGTCGGAAGGACCGAATCAGGATATATCGTGTGTACTCTGTGGTTGTATCTCTTTGAACTTGTATTTCATTTACTTGTTTGTTTAAGTTCTTTGTGAAACTTTTCTGGACAGTCGACTGCATCTCCTTTAAGTCGACTGGTCAGACTTGTACTACATACTCTCTGAAAACTTGTCTGGTAAGTCGACTGATCAGACTCGTCTTAAAATACTCTTCTTAACTATTGGCCCAGTTGACTGGTTTTTCTTTTCAAGTCGAATGACAGAAGAAAAGTTCAATTCCGCAATTATTTTTTATAAAACACTATTCACCCCCTCTCTAGTGTTTCTTGCCTTGCCTACAGAATCCAACAATTACTACACAAACCCCCGCCTCTTCTCATTCCTACATGAATTGGCCAACCCTTGGATTATCCACATGTGCACACTCTCTCATTCATTTGTTTATAGCCTAAATGTATATATTTGTTACATGAAAAGTGTATATGTTTAAAAAGTGTACATTTAAATTGTAGAATAAAATTATGGGCTTTTTCTTTTTAAATAAATTTTCTAATGAGCTTTAAGATGGACTTTGGGCCCATGGGTTTTTAATTAGAAAATAAATAATACAATTTATGACAAATAAAATGAGAATAAAAATGTGATTGTCATCTTAGAAAATTTTATAAGTAAAAATGCACATAAAAATTTACGTGCGATGCACGTGCTAAATATTAAAAATTAATTTGAGAGAACGAAAAGCAGTCAAAATACAAAACAAGTATATTTAATAATGTTACGGATATTTCACGTAACGAAAAATATACATAATCGACATGTGTATTGAAAACATGTGCAATGTACGTTAAAACACAAGAATTAAAATAAATGTTTGAGTTGGCTAAAGATAGGATTGAAATGAATTTTGAGAAAACGGAAAACAAATAAATAATCAGAATATGAAATTTATATAAAAGTACGTTACGAATTTTACTCGTAACGGTACAAAATACACGAGCGTAACACACGAAGGCAAAATTGTCATTACTCAATTTTGCAGGGTGTTACAAATCCGGCTTCAATCGATTTATGTAATCTATTAGAACTTTGCCACTTGTAGAGAAAGCATATTCTGAAACAACTGTGGAGACAGGAGAAGTTAGTAGATCTTTAGCCATATGTGGAAGAATAGAAAAAAAGATTTTCATGTTCTTTCTAACACTGTAGCACTTCAATCTTAGTATTAGATCTCACTACTTGTTGATTATACCAATTTAATTTATTACGTGCATTAGTCCTAGGTTTTTTTGATTGAAGACAAGCAAATAAATTAGCTGTTGCATCTTCTAATATACTCTTATCGTTACCTCTAGAAGTAGAAGAAGAAAAAGAAGTAACTATACTAATTATACAACTAGATGCAAAAATTCTATCAAAATAATCATATAAGTTATTCAATGTCGATTCAAAGCTAGCTAAAATTTCATTCTAATCATATTCGGAATCATCTCCCAGTAAAGTAAAAAAAAATTTAATCAAACTTTTCGTACCCCCTAATTTGCTAAGAGGATCCATAACAGTAGCAATACAATACAACATAGGAGGAGGATTAAAATACTTCAAAAATAATTTATTTGCGGGATCAACAATGTGAGTAATGTAATGCAGGATCCATAGTAATGATTGAAATAAAAATACTACTAGACGTAGAATTATAAGATGTAGAAAACTTCACAGTTGTGGTTTTAAAAAGTTCCAAAAATTGTAATAAAGATTTAGCAAAATACCATGAATGGGAAGTCATTTGAAAATTTTCCATATTTTTTGCAAGACAAAAACCATTTATAATATCTTTGTATTGAGTAACAACATTTAGTAAATCGAAAATAGAGTTCCATCGATGTTTAACATCTTTAGGAAATTTTTTAAAATATATTCCACTAGCTTTACACCATCCTTTAGTAATGATTGAAATAAAAATACTACTAGAAGTAGAATTATAAGATGTAGAAAACTTCACAGTTGCGGTTTTAAAAAGTTCCAAAAATTGTAATAAAGATTCGGCAAAATACTATGATTGGAGAGTCATTTGAAAATTTTCATATTTTTTGCACGACATAAATCGTTTATAATATCTTTGTATTGAGTAACAACATTTAGTAAATCGAAAGTAGAGTTCCATCGGTGTTTAACATCTTTAGGAAAATTTTTAAAATGTATTCCACTAGCTTTACACCATCCTTTTAAATTCTTGAAGCATAGGACCACTCAAAGCAATAAAATTTACACAATTCTAATTGCAATTATTTATGAATTGGGTATTTCTAATTTATCTTATACACATAAATTTAAAATATGACATGCACATTTAACATGAAAAATTTCATTATATGGAGAAGCTAAATGTACTAATCGAAGCATTGTTGTTAGATGCATTATCAAAACTAATAGTGAATTTTTATCTCGAATATGATATAAATTACAAACTTCTAAAATATGTATTGCAATAACTAGTCCACTATGGGGAAACGGCAAAGCCGCAAGTGAGATGATTCTCTTGTTAATCATCCAATCACTACCTATCCAATGATAAGTTAAGACCATCATCGGAATATTGTTACAACCTTTCTAACAATTGGAAGTTAACGATACTTTACAAGTTAAAGAATACAAGAGTGCAATTAAAACGTCTTTTTTTTGTTATAAAGTTTAAAACAATCGGACTTTAGTGTGTTTCTAGAAATTCTTCTAAATTGTGGATTTAGTACATTTTGGTTAAAAATACTACATTTCTACTCTCGGAATAGGAAAAGGTAGTTCATCATTAATAACTAGTCGGGCCATTTTCCGATGAACAAGTTCGGGATCATAGGATTGGCTATCTTAATGTCCGGTCCTAGGATTGATTTTTTGTTGGCCTTGTTGGTTTTGTACTAATTCTTTGTGTACATTTAAAATATATCGTTTAATTGTACATATTTCCTCACCCTTCTTCCATTTGTAACTATAGTCACAATGTTTACAAATCTTATGTCCTATACCCGGATTATTCTCATTCGGGGATATAGTCATAAAATTTGTGCCAATTACTTGTTTCCCCCTAATTTTTCTACTACTAGTGGGTTTGGTTTGTTGTGTTTGTGTGTCAACATTATGCATTTCTTCTTTATGTCGTATGGAAGGACATCGTGAGATCCTACCATAGGATTCGGTATAAATTCAGGCTCTACATGTGGGACTATTGGAGGTCGACATGAAGTACAAGTGAATCTTGTCCACTTTGGCTATGGCCGCTAGCTCGTGATCTAGACATGGTAATACTGTATGTGAAAAAAATAATTTCTAGTGTTTTACTAGTGTATGTACAATAATATAAAACAAAAAAATATGAGGTATATGTTAAAAAATAAAAAAACAATAGGCTGGTTGAGAGAGAGAGAGAGAGAAAAGAGAAAATTCAATAAACAAATATGACACAAAAAATTAGAACTACAACAAAAAATCAAGAAATAGGAGGGTTGTGAAATTTTGATACCGCACTTCGCGGATAATCAAATATAGAAATGAGAGAGAAAATAAAAGTAGAGAAATATAGTAGACGTAGTCACGACGTCACGTAGTCCGGTATTCATTGAAACTTGAAAAAGAGAGAGAGAGAGCTTCTTTGTTAGAGGAGTTGAAGTAGACGTAGTTGAGAGTTGAATCAACTCAATTCGATATGATCGAAAAATTTTACTTCTTTGCTGCTTACTTCTTTGTTGAAAAAACTTGATTGAATTAAGAATGAATTGAGTAGTGGTGGTAGAGAGAGTAAGATAGTAAGGTGTGGAAATTTTTAGTTTGAATTAAGGGGGTATTTATAAGGGGGAAAAAACAAAACAATAAAAAAAATTGGACCTAGTGACCCCTTCGGGTCAAATGGGTCCAAACCCACGGGTCGAGTGGACGGGTTTGACCTAGTCAACCGGTTCACAGGTTGGGTTTACGAATTTTTTGACCCAAATCGACCCGCGGTTTTGACCCAGACCTGAACCGCCTATTTACGGGTCGGGTTCGAGTGTGCGGGTCGCAGGTCAACCCGGCCCGATTGTCATCCCTAGTTTCCATAACATCATCACACACCCAAATAGCACATTGTCAACCATCACACAACCACGTAGCCTTTATGACCGAGATGTTCGAAGAGGAAGAGGAGTAAGAAGTTGACATTGGCACTTTACAAAGAAAGAATAACGAGGAAAGATGTTAAACGAACAAAATTTGATAAATCAACACAATACACCAAGGAAAAATAGAGCTTTTTCTAAATCATACTTAGAGTTCAATTAAAACGGAGAATAACACGAGGGGGAACCCTATTTTGAGATATCGAACAAGAAGGGGGAGAAGAACCAAAGAATAGGAGATGCAGTTTGGAGAAGGTGAAGATATTTGAGGAATATTTTAGAGTTTAATGTCAATGAAAAAAAAGAGTGAGGAAGAAATTAAGGTTTGGAGATGGGGGAAGAAAATGGTGAAAAAGATTAATACATGATGTAAAAAGTGATTTATGATCAAGATGTTCGAAGAGGAAGAAGAATAAGAAGTTTACATTGACACTTTACAAAGGAAGAATAATGAGGAAAGAAGTTAAAAGAACAAAACTAGATAAATTAACACAATACACAAATGAAAATTTGGGTTTTTTTTTTCTTCTCGAAAATTAAGTAATTTTTTCTGGGCATGTATCCTTTTTTTTAGGTTCATTGGAATTTTTTGTAGTTGAAACTTCTACTTATCTTGGTAAAAATCTGATACCCGGATTTCCGTCTCAGCAAATCGTTTTTTTTTTCTTCTAATCTTTCTGTATATAATGGCAAATAGACCAATAAATAAAATTATAAATTAGACGATGATTTAAGTCATTTTTTGATCTTACTTATAGATTATAAAAATAAAATATCATTCGTACTCAAAACTCAAGTTGAGAGTAACAAGAGGGGGAACCCTGTTTTAAGATATCAAACAAGAGGGGGGGGGGGGGGGGGGGGGGGGGTGGGGGGGAAGAATAGGAGATCCAATTTGGATAAGGTGAGGATATTTGAGGAAGATTCTAAGGTTTAATGTCAATGAAAAGAAGGAGTGAGGAAGAAATTAAGGTTTGGAGATGGAGGAAGAAGAAAAGGGTGAAAACGAAGAATACATGATGTAAAAAGTGAAAAAATAGTAAGAAATGGACAAGAGGGCTATTATGGTCCATGAAAAGCACATGCAGTGTACGTAAATGGCGTGCTAACAGAGCACAGATGACATGGTAGTTTACTGAGATTAAAAAAGAAACTTGGGGAAGTTGCACATAATAAAACATAGTTGGTACAGTTTTCCCTTTTACAGGTTCCGCGAGCATGTTGTGTGGACTTATAAACAACTACATCTGAAACTTCTAACGGTATGTATGTTGACTACCATATATGCCCGGATGGGAATTTTCAGTCTTTCAACTATTGATATGCAACTCGGTTTCACTCTCTGTCTGCGTGCACATCCTTGAATGCATACCTTTATTAGCACTTGTGTAAGCCATCTTCTTTCCATTGTTCCAGGCCGACATTATTCAAAGGTTACGAGAATCCGGGACTTTCAGATCAGTAATTGCATCTGCACAAACACACTCGAAGAAATCAGTTCTCCCATCAATGCAACATCTAGGAAACAGAACTTCATCTGATCTCCCATTTAGAAGAGCAGGCGATAAAGAATCTCATACAACCAAGAGGAAGGTTCTGGAGTTATTTGACCCCTTTGAGAAGGCAATTCTGCTAAAGTCTCCCCAGGCCGAATGATCTTGACATGGCGGTATAGTTAGCCTCCGTTACTTTGATCTGCTTCTTTTGTTACAAATGTCTTTCGAGATTGGAGTTAGACACAGATGCAGCTGATGCAACAGAGGAGAGGAAGCAGTCTTTCCGAGCTAGTATGGAATATTAGTCCTCCATTTCAATCAAACATTCTTCCTGACCCCCTTACCCATACCAAAGCATTTGTTAATTTGAGTTTTAGATATGTTAGTTTAGTGACAATTACACACCTTGTACAATTTACGGGTTTATTGGATTCATATTGATTTAGAATTCAGAATCTTATATATGCTTTTATCTTTCGTTCAGTAGTGGTTCTTTCTTTTTTTATATTCTACTTTTGGATGTTGCCAATGCAGTTTATGTTCTGAAAATGATTCTAAGCTAGTAGTCTAGTAAACTTAACAACAACAAAAATCGAGAAAAATTTATTAACGAAAAAGAGGGAAGGAGGCAACTGATATAAAATATGCTGGTCCATAAAAGCCTACGCCTATTTGGTTTGGTAAAGGGCTCTATTTTGTAATCATGGTGTCGATCTTTATATTAGATTTAGGGATAGGAAAGAAATAGTTTATTGGATTTTTATTGATTGAATACAATATGCACTCCTTGTTAGGATTGTGGTCTCAAATTCACATAGGCACTGAGTACTTGAAGTTGGAGAAGAAGAGGAGAAGACGAAGACAGCAAGAGACAACATCAGCAAGTAGAAGATGCAGTCTGGAGAGTTGCGGTCGAACGACCGGTGGTGCAGTCGACCGACCTTGACTATAGGAGGTTCTTCGAGTGTACAGGGTTCAACAGAGAAGGGGACGGTCGACCGTGCAGTCGACTAGTCATGCCTCGGGTGTGGGCTTTACACGTTGCAGTTGACCGACCTGGGGGTGCGGTCGACCAACATCGGCGCTATGTGTTATTTGGGATGACGAGTTTAAGGCCCAATAAGCTGGATTTGTGTTTATCTTTTAGGGTTTACTTGGGGGTTATATATATGGCTGTAGACTCTAGGATTTATATCACTGAGGAGATCAAGAGGTGAGCCGTTATCATTGTTCAACTTCAAGAGGGAATTGTACTGAGTGTTTCAAAGGTGAGGGAGAGAGATTGAGAGTTGTAATCTCTTTTGTAATCTTTGTATTTCTTGGGGAATAAGAAGTATTGGTTATCTCTGCATATTGATTGTGTTCTTGTAAGATCTTGCATATATTGTGGTGGCTTATTCTAGGTTCATCTAAGTCTTGGTAGTTTCTATTGTTTGTGGTGTACTTCTGCTATTAGCACTACGAGTTGCGGTAGATTCTTCAACACTCTTGTATATAGGAGAGAAGGAAAAGCTAAACTGATACATTATTTGATATGGGACTAAACTAATATCTCTCATCTAACATAATATCTAACACTTCCTCCCAAGCTCAAGTTGGTTCAAGCAAAATGAGTTTGAAAATTTGACGGTATTCATATGGCAAGGACGACATTATATAGGGAAGGCACTCAAGTAGATGTCACATGGGATGGCGCACTATGTCACATGGACGATCTGGCTCTTGGATCTTGAAAGTTATAGAAGTGGAAAGTGTGGGAGTTTGTGTTGGCTCTTGACACTGAAGAAGTTGTTGTAGTAGTTGGATCTTGGAAGGTGTAGAAGTGGAAAGTGTGGGAGTTTGTGTCAGCTTTTGACACTGAAAAAGTTGTAGTAGTAGTGGCGCACGGTAGCGACTCATGGAATGATGTTGGGATCTCCTCTTCTCAAACTCACGATGGATTAATCAGTGTGAGTTTGTATATGAGATCTAGATGCGAAAGTTGGTGGGCGTCGACGGAAGGTGGGATGAGGGAGACGGAATTGAGATGATGTAGATATCTCCTCGTCTCAAACTCACGATTGATCAACCAGTGTGAGTTTGTTGACGAAGTACCGGAATTTCTCGGGATCGAGATGACTGTAGAAGCTTGAAGAACCTGCAAGAAAGAGTATTTTTTAAAAAAATGAGTAAAGGGTTTGGATAGAAAGAAATAGGGTTTCAGGTATTTGGAATTGGGTTCGGGTATTTATTGGAAGTGGGTAGGGTCAGGGTTTGGAGCGGGTCGGGTATGCAAACAAACAAAACAAGATTGCGGGTAGGGTTTGCAGAGTTGTTAGAGAGGGAAAGAGTCGGGTATGGTATTAGGTTATTCGGTATTAGGGATTTTCGGATCTGGTTTGGGAAAAGTGGCGGCTAGGTTAGCAGAAGGATATGAGGGTTCGAGCAGCGAAAGTAGGAATGAGGTAGCGGGGGTGCAAGGAGGCAGCAGGAGTAGGAGGAAGCTTCAGTGACGACGGGGAGTCAAACTTGAGGCATCAGAGGTTTGTTGGTCGGGATTGGAGTTGGATTGAAGGAGTTGGAAATGGGAGGTCGACGAGACGCCGGCGACGACGGGGTTGAGGTCGTAGCCCTCACCATACGGGGGCGGATCATACTCGTCGAAGTCATCTTCGGGTTCGGATTGGTTGCAGTACGATGACATGGTGCTTCGGATCTTGGAATTTGGATTTTTTTTTTCGGATCTCGGATGGTGAGTTTTGGAGGTTATGATGGTGGAGAACGAGATGGATTAGAGTTCGGGGGAGTTCTGATTCTTCTTCTTCTTCTTCAACGATGGGTTTAGGTGAGCAAGAGGGGAAACGAGGCAGTGGGGTTTGTTAAAGCTGGTGATGTTGGGTTTTGTTGAGAGTCGGGAGTTGATGTTGCTGGAGTTGATGCCGAAGTTGATGTCGGAGTTCCTGTTATCGTTGAAGTCTGGAAGGGGGGTGTTTGCTGTTGATGTTGTTGGAGATGGAGTTTTTGATCAGTTATTGCCGAAGTTGTTGGTGTAGCCGCTCTTATTGTTATTGAGGATTAAGATTACGGTTTAGAGATTAGAAATTGATTAGGGATTAGAGTTGGCGGATGATTTTGGTTAGTGGGGGGATCAGGGTTTTGAGATTTGATTGGGAGAGAGAGGTTGTCGACGAAAGGTGGAGTGATTCCGATAAAGGCGAGAACAACTCCACCTCAATAACGATGATAAAATTAGTATATGCCTTATAGAAGTACATGCTCTGATACCATGTCAAAGTCCTTGCCACTAAGTTAAAACTTTGAAGTTGTAGAAGAGTTGAGAAAAAATGCACTTATATTCTAACACAGCCCCTCAAGTCGAGAATTCTTTTTTTATGGGCCAAACAAACAAGATATATGCCCAACAAATTATGAGCCGAGACCTGGATTATACGCAGCGGTATTTTTTTTTTAATCCTCATTTAAATTGCGTAACCGGTGGAATTCGAACCTGGGTTGCTCTGATACCATGTTAGATTTAGGAATAGGAAAGAATAGTTCATTTTGATTGAGTACAATATGTCTCCTACATATAGGAGAGAAGGGAAAACTAAACCGATATATTATTCGATATGGAATTAAACTAATATCTCGCATCTAACATAATTTCTCAGCAACAATACTTGGATTTTTACCTCAAAAAACAATACTTGGATTTTGTGGAGGCTAAGGTTTCTAACTTATATTTCTTGTCAGTGCCTTCGCATCAAAATTTTGATGTTTTATTCTCCCAGATGGATGCGAAGACGATGATTAAAAATCCAAGTTTTGATCAAAACTTCGATGTGGTGAGGTGTAGGGCTTTTTATATTTATGATACCCTGACTCTACTTAAACTTCGAAGTTGTTTTCAGCGACGACTTCATATTTATAACCTGGGTGTGTTTGGTGCCATCAAAATGTATTACAACTGGAATATTAAAACTCCTTGGACTACAAGGCCTAGCTGGAATGTTTGGCTTCTCCTTTTTGTGTTGAAACAGGTTCCCATAGAGAGGGTTGGTCACAACAATGAACTCACAACCTTCTTTTTTCTATTGGATATGGATTCAGCCCTAAACTTGCTGCCTTACCTGCAATCATGCGGAAATAAAGCAAATGCAACTGTCAAAATTATGTAAAGCGTGATCTCGTTGTATGACCAATCAGCATATATGAATACAACTCAGAGCACATGTTAAATTCCTACTACTGTTTGTATATATATATTACCACATGAAAACCACCCAACAATATTTGATGGTATTAAGGTGGAAGACAAACTTGTGGCTAGGTCCTGGTTTCGAGGCCTACTCATGCCCTTTAACACTGCTAAAAGAAAAAGAAAAAGAAAAAGACCACATGAAAGGGAAGGCTATGATTAAAGGAATCAGATTTTTATCTAATTAACAACAAAAATAATGAGGTAAGTAGTGCAAATAATTCAATTCATTATCCGAGATTTAAGTACAATTACTAAGACTTTCTAACCAGGAAAGGGACTTTGCCAGGTATTCTCTTTAGCCAGAATATTAAATTTAAAAATCTTAAGACAGGATCAAATCCCTGTAGTAAACTAATCTTTGAAGAGGACCACTTCCTAACCAAATTGTAATGTATACTACTATATTCACCACCATGTATATTTTATGCTACTTTTCATTAGGACTCTGTAACTTTACCAGTTTGCATGGCCTGCAAATGTAATGGAGATTCACACATAATATTAAGGCTAAATTTGAAGGGGGAAAAAGCATCCCTTAACTATCTGCATTTCTGGAAGAAAAAAAAAACCCTCAAGTTTTTGATTAATTTGGTTCATTCTTGTCCAAAATTACTTCGGTCCATTCGAGTCAAGAAAGTTGAGGGGTGTTTTTCCATAAACTGATAATTTAGGTTTGCTTTAAAGAAAGGGGAAAAGATGAGGGGGGTGTTTTTTAAAGTTTAGCCTGGTATTTGTTCATATATATTAATCCGTCCACAAAGGATTGCTTTATAATACAAACATACACAAGAAGCAACTTAAGTGATGTTTTATCTTTTGAAGGCGTAACTTGAGTGATGCTTGTTGAAATATAGTAATTGCTAATATATATTCTGTTTTCTAATCTATAGGAAACAGATTTTCCAAATCTTTCATCTCCTCAATCTTCTCTCAATCTCTTTTCTTCTTCTCCAAGAATATAATTCTTATATATAGATGTATACAGAAGAGAAATAAATGAATAAGAAAAATATTATTTTTCTCCCAAATCTGTTTTCAATATGGTATCAGAGTCTAACAAGATCTAGACTAGTTGAAGAAGAAGAAGAGACGGTGAAGCCTTCATCCCGACCCAATCCCGATCGACTTCATCTCCAACCCCGATCAACTCAGACCCGATCCCTGACATCCCCGACTTCATCTCCAACCCCGATCAACTTCATCTCCAACCCCGACCTGATCCCCATCATCACCGACATCCCCAACCCCGATCAACTCAGACCTCACCTCCTCCATCCTCTCTGCAACACCATCGCTGTTCCTCGTCACTGGTCCCTGCCTTCGTCGATCTCGTCACCACTCCTGCCTTCGTCGAACCCATCACCATCATCTCCGCCGTTTTCCATAGCCACCATCAACATCCCCTGGCGCCATCACCATCGCAAATCTGAAAGCTCGCCCAACTCGAACGGCGTCGTCGATCCCCCACCTGCCGCTCCAGCCACTACGCCTTCGCCATCGAAAGCTCACCCCAATCCCGCCAGATTCCCAATCTTTGCTGTCATCAATCCTCGTCGACCCGACCATCCACCGAAACCATGATCACGTTCCCCTTGAGGATCATAACAGATTTGCTCTTTAGAAGGTTCCATCATCTAAAGACCCGAAGCTGCCGTCCTCCCGATTTTGTCGAAAGAGACTGATTGGTGTTTGCTGGTGTTTGCCTCATCCATTGTTGGTGTCTGCTGTTTTTGATCCCATCCGCTATTTGGTGTTTGGATCATTGGTTTTGCTTGTGGTGCCGTTTGTTGTGTTGCTATGGGACAATATCTTTATGAGTCAAGGAAGTGTACTCATTGTGGCAAGATCGGCCACACGAAAGCTCGTTGTTATAAGATTATCAGCTATCTGGAGAACTGGGATCATAGCAGAGATATTCGGAAGAAGACTTGCAATCAACCCACTGTCGCAATTGGAGTTGTTGATTGTGTTGCTGCAGGTAATGATGGTAAGATTTTTAATATTTCTGCATCTATTACGAATAATGCATGGATAATTAATTCGGGTGCTACCGACCATATGAATTTTGATTCTGGACAAGTCCAAAATTTTCAACCATCCACCAAATTAACTGTGTCCACTGCCAATGGTGATCATGCCACTATTACTAGCGAGGGTTCCATACCTCTCACAAACAACCTAACCATAGATACTGTCCTAGTTGTGCTATCCTCGAATTATAATATGTTATCTGTTGCTGAAATAACTACTGCCTTACATTGTATTGTAGTTTTTTGGCCTTCACATTGTGTGTTTAAGGATATTCGGACTTACAAGACGATTGGTTATGGGGTTAGATATGAGAAGCTTTATTTACTTGGATATAGAAACTGAAGGTTCAAGCTAGTTGACTCAAGCTTTAAGTGTGGAAGGATCCAAAGGTGAGAAAAAGAAATCAGATATTTGGCTATGGCATCGACGTCTAGGGCATGCTTCTTTTGGTTATTTGAAGAAATTATTTTCAAGTTTATTTTTGAAGATGGATATTTCTATCTTTCGGTGTGATGTGTGTGAACTCGCAAAATGTCACCGTGTCTCGTTTCCCCCAAATCCAAGTAGAAGCTCTTTTCCATTTATGATTATTCATTCTGATGTTTGGGGTCCATCTAAAAATACTACATTTGGAGGAGCCAAATGGTTTGTGACATTTATTAATGATTGTACTCGTAGACCTAGATTTCTTTTTGATGAAGTAGAAAAGTGAAGTTAGTGACTTATTTCAGAAATTTCACAAGCATGTTATAACTCAGTATAAAGCACAAATTCAAGTTCTTAGAAGTGATAATGGCGGAGAGTACCTGAGTTCGAATCTGCAACAATATTTGGTGGAACATGGGATTGTTCACCAGACTACTTGCTCGTATACACCTTAACAGAATGGGATTGCAGAATGAAAAAACAGACACTTGTTTGAGGTGGTCCGTGCTTCTCTTATCATGAAAATATGCCACTCATTTATTGGGGGAAGCCCTTGCTTCTGCTGCATGCCTAATCAACCGAGTTTCCTCTAGTATCCTAAACTTCCTCCCACCATTTCAAGCATTAACTGAAGCTGTGAATGCACCATAAATCGTTAACTTACCGCCTCGTGTGTTTGGGTGTGTTGCATTTGTTCATCTTCATCAACATGAATGTAATAAGTTAACTCCTCGAGCCGTCCGTTGTATTTTCGTGGGATATGCAAAAGATAAAAAAGGGTATTGGTGCTCTCACCAACCAACTCAAAGAATATTTGTGACTATGGATGTTGTGTTCCATGAAGATGAGATGTATTTTTCCACTGAGGTTGAACTTCAGGGGGAGTACCGAAGTGAAGTTCAAACTCTTGCCCATGATGAAGTGGTTACCATTCAAACTGAACAATCGGATATAAGGGGTAAAAATTTGGATGTAAGTAGTGACGATCACTCGAATGAAGATTTGGTTGAGGAAAGAGATCTCCACGAAGAACTGCACTCAGTGTCGAACCTCCACGAAGATGAACCATGTCCACCACCAACACCATCAGAATCATCTCTACCACCAGCACCGTCAGAACCCCAAAACCAATCGTCATCGATATCCGAAGCTCCAAGAAGAGAACTCCCAAATTGTACAACTAGAGGTATCCCAAAACCTACTTAGGAGCCTGATCCCACTAATAATATTAAGTATCCCATGATCATTATGTGTCCACTCATCGATTGTCTGAATCAAATTAGTCATTTGTGAATCAATTATCTGTTGTATCTATTCCTAACAGTGTGCAGGAAGCCTTGACCGATCCAAGGTGGAAAGTAGCTATGGATGAAGAGATGAAGTCCTTGAAAAAGAATGAGACTTGGGATATAATCGAATTGCCAGCAGGAAAGAAACCGGTAGGATGCAGATGGATTTATACTGTGAAGTATAAGTCCGATGGTTCAATAGAGCGATACAAAGTAAGGCTGGTTGCCAAAGGGTACACTCAAACTTATGGAATCGATTATGACAAAATATTTGCACTTGTAGCAAAGTTCAACTTCGTTCGAGTTTTACTGTCACTTACTGCAAATCTTGACTGGCCATTTAAGCAATTTGATGTGAAGAATGCTTTTTTGCATGGGGAATTGACAGAAGATGTAATACCCAACAAAATAGCGTATGACTATTCTTGCACAGTAATCCGTGCACAGTCAAGATTTGCACACGATTACATATTTTTCTAATAATTATCTGTTTTAATTGAGAGATTTCAGATATATGAGGTATTCTGAACCCGATAAGATAGACTCGGGATATCTTCTCAATTAAACTGTAGATTGTCTTGATTGTTTTGAGAAGACAATTTTCAGGAGAATAATAATTTCTATATACTTTTATAGATTTAAAATTAAATATATTGGTTATTTTAAATTGAGCTAGTACATGAATTGAATGTGGATTCTATTGTGCACAAGGGTTAGAATTGGAGTATGGTGACCTAGGGTTCCTTGACCTAACCTAGGGTTAGGAACCCTAGCATCATGTGATCATGGCCTGGATCTTGATGAAGATCCAATGGTGGAAACAATTCACCATGTGTGGTTGACTTATGGAGAATGAGAAGTTTCCAAGGAGTTTCCAAGAAACTTCCAAGAAGCTTCTACTTGATGTGTTCGCACCTCATCCTACCACACATCTCCCTTCACTCCACACTACTCCATCTCCACCCTCCATCCTCCATTGAGATTGGTCGGCCCATCCTCCAAGAAACCCTAACTCCCAATCTCCTATAAAACACCCACTCCATTCTCTTCTCATCCATTTTTTCTTCTTGTCTTGTTTCTGCTCCAAAAAATAAAAAGTAGGGAAGAAGATAAAGGAAGAGAATTTGAGTAGGGGAAGAGAAGAAGAGTAGTAGGGTGGGGCAAGTTCTACAAGCAAGGAGCAGAGGAAGGAGCAAGCAAAGCTACAAGGAGATTTTTGCAACTACATGTGGGTGATTCTCTTAACTCAAAAAAAAAAAAATTAGTTTCTGTTTATGTATGTGACCTTGTCTAGCATGTGATAGTAGTTTGGAGAGATTTTGGCTTCTTATATGATTTTGGTATGCTAAGAGAAAGATAGTTGTATGGTAAGAACAACTTTTTCTTGAGCTTTTGTTAAGAAGCATGTTTGTGATGGTGAGTTTGAGAATTTCGTGCTCTCAAACGATTCAGAATTTGGGGCTCAAATTTTGGGAACTTGTTCTTTTATGTATCTAGAGAATCTGTGAATATTTTCACAATTTTTGGATGCAATTTAATAGCCCAAACATTAGACCCAATCCCTGACAGTGAGCAGCAGCAAATGCTGCTGGCTGTGAGAAATCTGCTGTGTCTCTTCAATTTTGTAACTCAGTGTAGTCTTGGTATTTTGAGCTGAAATTTTTTTTTGGACACTCTTGCATGTGTCTAATACTATATTTTTAAATTTCATATTTTTCTGAGGTTGTTTGATACCTCAAAAAATTTTTAGAATGCAACTGGTCTGGAAGTTGCAGCTGAGGCTATCTGTGTTTAGGACTGAAGTTCAAAGGCCATAACTACTTGTGTATATATGATATTGCTATGAAATTTTTGGAGTAGGCTTGTGGTATGAGTCTATTTTATGATTATCAAATTTTAGAATTTTTAGATGACATTTGACGAGGTTTCAAAAATAAATAGTGTGGAGTAGTAAAAACCCTGTTGAAAGAGCAGCTGAAATTTTGTGCATTGTTTGAGGACTCATAACGCATTGTGAGATATGAATCTGAATGCAAATTTTGGACACAATGAAATGGTATATGTGTTGATTAAGAATCTCAAATTTCATGAGCATTGGACTTAAGGTTGATTTGTTATTGAATTTCAAAGTGTTCCAAGTTCAGCCCAGTTCAGATTGACTAGTCTGTAAAGATGTATAGTTCTGGAATTACCTGTCAAAAATTTGGAAGATTGATCAACTAGAGATTTGTAGTAAGGAGTCATGGCCTTTCAAAACATCTGAAATTTTGTAATTCCATTTTGTAGGTTAAAAGGTATGATTTTTCAAAGACTAGGGCATATCCAGTCTAGTTGAGGCCCTGTTTATTGAAGAATCAAATTTTCCCTATTTGTGCACCTGATGGAACTTGGTATTTTCGAGAACCATAATGATTGAATCTGAGAATGCGTTCAACTAAGAAGTCATAGCAGACACTTCCACCTTTCCATAGAATTCGGAATCGAGTAATTCTGATGAGTGAGCAAGTTTTTATGATAACGGGAAGGTGCAGCGAGTGCATGAAGGAGCATACAGCTGAGATTGTATGAGGTTTATATGGTGTCAAGATGATTGAATTTGAGAAAATAGTTAACTGGAGAGTTGTAGACTAGGTTCTTAGCTTTTCATAATGGGTAGTATCAAACAACTCTGACTTGTGTGCTGGAAGTTATGAACGTTGCAAGTTTAGCAACATGTTTAGATCGACTTCAAGCTTAAGTTAACTCGGGGACTTGAGTTCTTTAAAGAATTTGAGAGAGTCGTCCACTAAGGAATTGCAGTGGATCTCCCTACCCTTCTAGAAAGTCTGATTGTGTTAGATTTCGATGAGCGTAGCTTGGGTCACAGCTGCTACTGTTTCTTGAACTATTTTATCAGACAATCGATGAGGAATCCTCTGCGTACCGCAGTGTGCTGATCATGAGCCATTGAGTTTCAAAAGATATTTTTTGCATTTCATCTGGAATTTAGACAAGTTCCTATGCTTAGTACTCATGGTGGGCATGAGTGGGTTAGGAGATAGCTCCGGTCGATTGTGTTTGGTGTTTCGATGCCTGAGTCTGTCAATGGTCAGAAATTGGTGGTTATGTGTGTGCTTACCTTCATTCAAATTATATTGCATTTTTTTGGTGCCGTTGGACTACTCGCTGAGGGTCATGGGCCGGGGTCATTGGTCGATGACCTGTTAAGATATTGGGAATCAGTGGATGCAATTCTCATGATGATTGTTATTTTGACAGACCAGTCCGGCTCGACATTGTTTAATCGACACCGAGTGTGTTAGGATAACAGCATGTTTTAAGTAAACTACATTGATTAGGTTTCCTTTATTGTTTCTCTTGAAGACCGAATTGGTGTTAGGGGTGATTCTTTATAATTCGACGCGTTCTGAGAGTTGACACTAGGTGGTGATAACCATGGGATTGTCTCTTCCTATCATTAAGGATACATGCTACGGTGCGTATCTTGCACTGTTGATTCCTGAAGTACCGTGGTAAGAACGGGATGTCGATTTCCTAGCAGATAGGGGATTTTAGACCTTCGAGTCTGTCATGTTCTATGATTGGTGGACACGAACGGATCAAAATGGATCTTCTGCGCAATGAATATGCTGATGCATATCTGTTAGTTCGTCACGGCTTTTGAGTGGGGTCCGGGCATCGCGCACTAGTGGCAAACAAAGACACCACTAAGTGACTGCAGAACGGATGAGACCGATTAATCTGCAACCTCCTCAGCCACGATCTATCCATCAGGAACAGGAAGTGTATAATAATAGAAAGTATTGCATGGCAAGGGTTCAAATCTCTGAAACTGGAGAAATGGCTTGATCTGGGGCACATGTAGTATGGGATGCATGTGCGTCCAAAGTCTCGCAGACATTAGGTTAAGTGCATCTGTCTATACTCTCTGTTTTGTATTAGACTTTAGATCATGGCATACATGAACAGTAGAAAATCAGGATACCCGTTTATTTTCCATTCAAGATGAATTGTGGGTGTGATAGTTGGAGATCATTGTTTTCTTATCAGCATTGTGTCAGTAAAATTACTGATGTGCACACTTAATTAGGTACTGGATACCGAGTCGCAAGGGCAGGAGAGCCAGGCCAGCAGGGCATCCAAGTGAGGTGGCAGTGTACATGCCTACCATTCGAGCAGGTGCAGAATTGTCAAGAGTCAAGCAGCAGAAGGCTCAAGCTGAGGGACAAGTCCCAGGGAGAAAGATAGACCACTTAGCGGGATTTTAGCAGTGACCAATCGATTGTCGATCTGGAAGACAGCCAATAGCTTCGCAAGAGGAGTTTGAATATTTTTGTAATTAGTTGTAATGAGTTTATATAATTTGTATTCCTTGTTCAAGGACAAATTAATATTGTAACTGATGATGTAATTACTCTGATGGCAATAAAAGTTTTTAAATTTTCGTGTTATTTACTGTATTACGATGCATTTGAAGGTAAAGATTCTGCTTGTGTCACGGATGTCCGATAATGGGGATCTGGGACGTTACAGAAGAAGTTTATATGGATTTACCACCAGGATCAAACAAACAAGTCCAACACAGTAATAAAGTGTGTCAGTTGAAAAAAGCACTGTATGGTCTCAAGTAGTCGCCAAGGGCTTGGTTTGCGAGATTTACAAAATCAATGAAGACATTTAGATACTGTCAGATTAACTCAGATCATACCCTATTATTGAAAAGGAAAGAAGGTAAGATTACTGCTCTCATTATATATATGGATGATATGATAGTAACTGGGAATGATCCTGAGGAGAGAACGGGATTGAAGAGCTACTTGTCACAAGAGTTCGCAATGAAGGATCTTGACTCTTTGAGATATTTTCTTGGTATAGAAGTTTCTCGCTCGAGAAAGGGTACATTTCTTTCTCAAAGAAACACTACAACATATAGGACTTTCTACAGCGGACTTATTATAGCATTTAAGTGTTAATACTATTGAAAGTGATCAATAATAGCATTTTTGGAGAAAATGTTCTCTTTGATTAATTTTGAAATTTACTTTTAGTTATGACAGCGTTTTTAAAATTCTATATTATTTACGACATTTTAGAAATGCTATTATATCTGTAAATAAACAAAATAGATATGGGCAAAAAAGAAAATTCTAAGTAAAAAATCCAAATCCATGAAAACCCTTTAAGTTCTCCCCCGTTTCCAAAACCCCTCCTTCACCAAAACTATCCCTAATTTCCCCTCCTTGCCTCTCGAATCCCCGACCCGCCGTCAAAAGAAACGCCTCTTCTCCTCCCCGCGCCCCCGTTGCCCTACCCGCCGTCGCCCAATGACCTCTCCTCCTCCCCGCCCCCCGAACCTAGACACGCCGTCGCCCAACACCCTCTTCTCCTCCCCGCCCCCGAAGCCCCACCACGTCGTCACGGTTCCGAAGCGCCCCCTTCTCCTCCCCGCTATCTCCCACGCTAGCCGATTCCAGGTATTTCTTGTTTGATTATGCTCGGTTCTCTGAGTTGAGTGTTTGGGATAGTTATTATGTGATTTGTATATGCGTAAACTTTTCTGGGAATTGATGGGCAATTGTTATGCATTGAGGGAATGTACGTGAGTTTTAATGGCTAGAATTGTGAAGGAAAAAAAAACAACTGGGTTGCACATGCAAGTTATCTAGATTCTAGTGGGAAGTGTCTTAAAAGTGGAGAAATTGGGGATACAACAAGAATTAAAAAGAAATGGTTGCCAGTCGGGTGATTAAACGAAACAAATTGGGTATTTAACAGGAATGACACTCTATCATTTCTTTTCCAGGTTCCCTTTTGTTCGACCTTACAAACTCACTCCTTTAGGTATTTTGATAAGCCACTATGGTCTCCATGGTTAAGGCTTAATTGTCATGTAATAGTATTTCTACGTGCCAACCCCATTTTCAATGTATATGGTGAGTCTAGGGATGCCGTTTGGGCTTTAACGAACGAGACTTTTAATGGCTAGCATTATAAAGGGGAAAAAACAACTATACTGCACATGCTAATTATGTAGTGGGTAAGTGAGTTAAAAGAAGGGGGAGGTATTAAACGAGAATTAAACAAAAATTGTCACCAATTTGTTTTAGAGATGGTGATCAAGCATAAAATATTGGGGATTAAATCGAATGTCATTGGACCATTTCTTTCCCGTTTTCCCTTTTTTGCAACCTTGTAGTGGGTTTAAACTCGTGCTTTTAGGTATTTCTTGTTCGATTAAATAGATTTATTAATGTAGATTTTTTTGAATTACGATCTTTCTTGTTTGATTATGGTCTTTCCTTGTTTGATTACGGCTGAAGTATTGATGTTTGATTATGGCATATATGTTGTAGTGTGATGGCTACAATGAGTTAATCTTCTATGCATTAGTACTTCTTGATTATTCACAAAAGTTGCAACTTCAATAATTTTCTCCCATTGCTGAAATTTAAGTAATATATGTAGAAACAGTTTCTGTTTAACACTATGTACATTGGTGACATTACTGATTGATTCTTCACATATTCATCAAATTTCTGCTTATAATATAGGTGAATGATTTCTTGTAAAATATTGGACTAAATCAATTAAGATATGAAATCTGTTGATTGAATTTATTATGTAAGAAGCAATTCATTTATTAACTTTATCGGGAAATGCACGAGCACACACTTATTTTAAGCTATTAATTTTTTTGGTCATGTGCTTAATTAACTTGTCCATTAATTAAGTTAGATGCATATATATTGATTATGACCTATAATCACAACACTAGTGCAAAGTTTTTATCAATTATAGTTTGATCCATGTTGTTGATGTGTGTATTGTTGGTGTTATCTTGTTGCTTTCTCCTCGGTTGTCATCTCTTCAAGGTGGAGCTGGTGTGTCATCACAATGAATAAAGATTGGGTTCATCTTAACAAGTAATGAAATCTGACCTCAATTAATATTTTAATATATAATAGATATTAAGATATTACATGTTTTTATGACCACTATTTTATAATTTATAGAAATACAACAGTATATAAAGTGGCAGTTCATCAGTTTATGGAAATTGCGAAGTCAACTGCTGAGGACCCAAACTGGATTATATGTCTATGCAGAGATTGCCAAAATTTCTGTCGTGGAAATGAGGATATGCTTGTACTTCATTTGCTCAAGCGTGGAATGGATATGACTTACACAAACTGGATTTGGCATGGAGAAGGATTGAATGCGAAGAGTTCTACTAAGGAATCTGTATTGCCAGATAGAATAATTGAAGATGCATATGTTGATAATGAGGGTATTCATGAATCTAATGGTAAAGAGGGATAGGATGACTTAACAAATATGTTGAAGGACACTAATATTCCTTTATATCCTGGTTGCACTAAATACAGTAGGCTATCAGCAACAATTATTCTATATAAGCATAAATCCATGTATGGTGTTTCTAACAAATGCTTTAATCATCTTTTGGAGATATTGCATAAATCCATATGGAAATGAGGATATGCTTGTATTCTGGATAGTTCTAATGAGATGGACTATTGGTTTGATTTCGATTGTGAACTGCAGAACTTCTAAGTAGAAGAACCATTCTCCATAGCATTATGGATTTGTATTTAGAAAAAAACATGTTTCCTGGCTCTGATTAATTACTACTGGAGGACAATATATGATTATGCCCTTTTTCAGTCTGTTTTCTTTGTTGGTTATCCACAGCTCCAAGAAATCAGATATTTTGACCCATACTTCTAGCATAAATCATTTTTTTACCATTTGTATACATTATAAAAATTGATAATAATCTTATGACATGCATCTGGTTTTTCAGTTCTCCAGTGTTTATATGTATACAATCTATTTTGATCTTGATAAGCATCTATTGTATATAAAAACTGGAAGAGCTACTGATTTACTTACTGCAAATATTCTCATCTTGTATTTGCTATTTTCTCTATGATCATCTTTTACTAATTCTTTTTGGTTTTAGATGTCGATGGTGCAGCGGCGGCAGCAGCAGCAGCAGTGGAAGCAAAGAAGTCAAACCATGTGGTTAGGAAGCTGGAGAAGCGTCAGCAAGGACGCACTCTTGATCTACACATAGAAGAGCAGTTTGGCGGTGGCAGGTTATTGGCTGCCATCTCTTCCCGCCCTAGTCAATGTGGCAGATGTGATGGGTAAGTTACTCTAAAATGAATGCTATCGGCATTAGGACCCCCACTATGTTGTATCCTGCCTTGTCTCTGAACTCTTTGTTTTGTTTATTGCCAACAGTTACAATTTGGAAGGAAGGGAGCTGGAGTTTTACATGAAGAAGCTCTAGAATAAGAAGGGCAAGGGTGCTGCCGCTTAAGACCATATGTTTCAGTTCGCATTTGTTTCGAGGTTATGGTTTTTAGACTATTCTGCCCGGAACAATGAAATTTTATTATTGTTTTGTTTTACAATATATTAGAACTGTACTAGCTGTGAGTTTTTTTTAGATATCTATCTATTTTTTCACTTTATTTGCGAGCAAGATTCTAGTGTTTGTGATCATTTAGAATTAGTACTTCTGTGTACTTGCAGTTTCAGGTTTTTTTTAACTCCTTGTGAGTATGCATTTGGTTTTCTTTCCCAATGTTTTATTACTGTCATGCCTGATGTTGTGTCTTCTTTGTTGGCCGGTCTCTATTCTTTGTTGGCCGGTTTCAATTCGATTTATTGACTATCATATTCCTTCACAGTTTCCATTATCTATTTTGTAGTCTACTATATTCCTGGACAAAGCGCTTTAAAAAAAATGGCATTTTTAAAACGCTGCGAAAAAAATAGCACTCTTACAAACGATAGCGTTTCTGAAACGTTATTAAAGGCGTGCGTTTGGAAAACACTACAAATACAATAGCGTTTCGACAAACGCTATGATTTTTATAGCATTTTCAAAACACTATAAAAACCATAGCGTTTGTCGAAATGCTATGGTTTTTATAGTGTTTTGATGGTGTTTATAGCGTTTTCAAAATGCTATGAAAACCATAGCGTTTCGACAAACGCTATGGTTTTTATAGCATTTTTAAAACGCTATAAAAATCATAGCGTTTGTCGAAACACTATCCTTTTTATAGCATTTTCGAAACGCTGTGCTTTTCATAGCGTTTCGCGGAAACGCTATAAACTTACCATAGCGGGGGCTTTGACAGCATTTTGCAATTGCTGTCATATATTTTTAATAGCATTTACAAAATGCTATCAAATGGCATTTACAAAATGCTATCAAATGGCATATATGTTGTAGTGAAAGTATGCTCTTGGTTTGTTGAAGGAAGCTGGAATGTCTGCTTGTCAGCCGATTGATACACCGTTAGAAGAAGGACTGAAACTTTGCAACAAATCTGATCATGTGCCTTGTGATAAGGAAAGATATCAGAGATTGGTTGGACGACTGATGTTTCTCGCACTTACACGGCCAGATTTATCATATGCTTTAAGTGTGGTAAGTCAGTTTATGCATGCACCTCATGAATATCACATGGATACAGTGATAAGAATTCTGAGATACATTAAGTCTGCTCCAGGAAAAGGGTTCCTATTTGCAAAACATGATCACTTGAAGGTTGAGGCATATACTGATGCTGATTAGGCAGGATCTATAATTGATAAGCGCTCCACTTCAGGATACTTCACCTTTGTTGGAGGAAATTTAGTTACATGGAGAAGTAAGAAGCAAAATATTGTTGAACGTTCTAGTGCAGAGGCTGAGTATCACGGAGTAGCTCTAAGTATAGCAGAAGCTTTATGGCTGAAACTCTTGTTGCAGAACTTAGGCTGTGGTCCGAATGAACCTATGAAGGTGTATTGTGACAGTCAAGAAGCATGTGATATTGCCGCCAATCCAGTTCAATATGATAGGACAAAACATGCAGAGGTGGATAGATTCTTCATCAAGGAGAAATTCGATGAGAAAATTATTGAGATATCTAAAGTGAAGTCAGAAGATCAGCTTGTAGATATCCTGACCAAGGTAGTTTCGAAACGGCTCTTCTTGAAAATTGTTGACAAGTTGGGCATGTTCAATATTTATGCACCAACTTGAGGCGAAGTGTTGAAATATAGTAATTGCTAATGTATATTCTGTTTCCTAATTGTCGGCAATCCATGGTGGGTTGGGGGCCCACCATATGAGCCCCACTACACCAAATTTGGTTGAAAACAAAGGGAGAGTCATCACCTTTCGGTGCCGACAGCCAAAATGGTTGAAAACAAAAACAATAAACAAACCTTCATGCCTTGGCTATATAAGGAGGGCATCAGGAGAAGGAGAGTGCAGAGTAGAGCAACAGAGCAACAAGAGCTCAGTGAGGATTAAGAAAAGAAAGAGTGATTAAGAAAAAAAGAGAGTATTACAAGAGTGTTCTCAAGAGGGATAAAATTGTATTCTCTTAGAGATAATTTGTATACTTGTATTTTTTTCTAAAATTTGTGAGAGAGTGTTTCTCCTATTATAAGAGACACTACAACATATATGCCATTTGATAGCATTTTGTAAATGCTATTAAAAATATATGACAGTGTTTGCAAAATGCTATCAAAGCCCCCGCTATGGTAAGTTTATAGTGTTTCCGCGAAACGCTATAAAAAGCACAGTGTTTCGAAAACGCTATAAAAACCATAGCGTTTCGACAAATGCTATGGTTTTTATAGCGTTTTCGAAACGCTATAAAAAGGATAGCGTTTCGACAAACGCTATGATTTTTATAGCGTTTTCAAAATGCTATAAAAACCATAGCGTTTATCGAAATGCTATGGTTTTTATAGCGTTTTGAAAATGCTATAAACACCATCAAAACACTATAAAAACCATTGCATTTCGACAAACGCTATGGTTTTTATAGCGTTTTGAAAACGCTATAAAAATCATAGCGTTTGTCGAAACGCTATTGTATTTGTAGTGTTTTCCAAACGTACGCCTTTAATAACGTTTCGGAAACGCTATCGTTTGTAGGAGTGCTATTTTTTTTCTCGCAGCGTTTTAAAAATGCCATTTTTTTAAAGCGCTTTGGCCAGGAATATAGTAGACTACAAAATAGATAATGGAAACTGTGAAGGAATATGATAGTCAATAAATCGAATTGAAACCGGCCAACAAAGAATAGAGACCGGCCAACAAAGAAGACACAACATCACGAGGCATGACAGTAATAAAACATTGGGAAAGAAAACCAAATGCATACTCACAAGGAGTTAAAAAAAACCTAAAACTGCAAGTACACAGAAGTACTAATTCTAAACGATCACAAACACTAGAATCTTGCTCGTAAATAAAGTGAAAAAATAGATAGATATCTAAAAAAAACTCACAGCTAGTACAGTTCTAATATACTGTAAAACAAAACAATAATAAAATTTCATTGTTCCGGGCAGAATAGTCTAAAAACCATAACCTCGAAACAAATGCGAACTGAAACATATGGTCTTAAGCGGCATCACCCTTGCCCTTCTTCTTCTGGAGCTTCTTCATGTAAAACTCCAGGTCCCTTCCTTCCAAATTGTAACTGTTGGCAATAAACAAAACAAAGAGTTCAGAAACAAGGTAGGATACAACATAGTAGGGGTCCTAATGCCGATAGCATTCATTTTAGAGTAACTTACCCATCACATCTGCCACATTGACTAGGGCGGGAAGAGATGGCAGCCAATAACCTGCCACCACCAAACTGCTCTTCTATGTGTGGATCAAGAGTGCGTCCTTACTGACGCTTCTCCAGCTTCCTAACCACATGGTTTGACTTCTTTGCTTCCACTGCTGCTGCTGCACCATCGGCATCCTGATGGTTTAAAACCAAAAAGAATTAGTAAAAGATGATCATAGAGAAAATAGCAAATACAAGATGAGAATATTTGCAGCAAGTAAATCAGTAGCACTTCCAGTTTTTATATACAATAGATGCTTATCAAGATCAAAATAGATTGTATACATATAAACACTGGAGAACTGAAAAACCAGATGCATGTCATAAGATTATTATCAATTTTTATAATGTATACAAATGGTAAAAAAATGATTTATGCTAGAAGTATGGGTCAAAATATCTGATTTCTTGGAGCTGTGGATAACCAACAAAGAAAACAGACTGAAAAAGGGCATAATCATATATTGTCCTCCAGTAGTAATTAATCAGAGCCAGGAAACATGTTTTTTTCTAAATACAAATCCATAATGCTATGGAGAATGTTTCTTCTACTTAGAAGTTCTGCAGTTCACAATCGAAATCAAACCAATAGTCCATCTCATTAGAACTATCCAGAATACAAGCATATCCTCATTTCCACATGGATTTATGCAATATCTCCAAAAGATGATTAAAGCATTTGTTAGGAACACCATACATGGATTTATGCTTATATAGAATAATTGTTGCTGATAGCCTACTGTATTTAGTGCAACCAGGATATAAAGGAATATTAGTGTCCTTCAACATATTTGTTAAGTCATCCTCTCCCTCTTTACCATTAGATTCATGAATACCCTCATTATCAACATATGCATCTTCAATTATTCTATCTGGCAATACAGATTCCTCAGTAGAACTCTTCGCATTCAATCCTTCTCTATGCCAAATCCAGTTTGTGTAAGTCATATCCATTCCACGCTTGAGCAAATGAAGTACAAGCATATCCTCATTTCCACGACATAAATTTTGGCAATCTCTGCATAGACATATAATCCAGTTTGGGTCCTCAGCAGTTGACTTCTCAATTTCCATAAACTGATGAACTGCCACTTTATATACTGTTGTATTTCTATAAATTATAAAATAGTGGTCATAAAAACATGTAATATCTTAATATCTATTATATATTAAAATATTAATTGAGGTCAGATTTTATTACTTGTTAAGATGAACCCAATCTTTATTCATTGTGATGACACACCAGCTCCTCTGACCTTGAAAAGATGACAACCGAGGAGAAAGCAACAAGATAACACCAACAATACACACATCAACAACATGGATCAAACTATAATTGATAAGAACTTTGCACCAGTGTTGTGATTATAGGTCATAATCAATATATATGCATCTAACTTAATTAATGGACAAGTTAATTAAGCACATGACCAAAAAAATTAATAGCTTAAAATAAGTGTGTGCTCGTGCATTTCCCGATAAAGTTAATAAATGAATTGCTTCTTACATAATAAATTCAATCCACAGATTTCATATCTTAATTGATTTAGTCCAATATTTTACAAGAAATCATTCACCTATATTATAAGCAGGAATTTGATGAATATGTGAAGAATCAATCAGTAATGTCACCAATGTACATAGTGTTAAACAGAAACTGTTTCTACATATATTACTTAAATTTCAGCAATGGGAGAAAATTATTGAAGTTGCAACTTTTGTGAATAATCAAGAAGTACTAATGCATAGAAGATTAACTCATTGTAGCCATCACACTACAACATATATGCCATAATCAAACATCAATACTTCAGCCGTAATCAAACAAGGAAGACCATAATCAAACAAGAAAGATCGTAATTCAAAAAAATCTACATTAATAAATCTATTTAATCGAACAAGAAATACCTAAAAGCATGAGTTTAAACCAACTACAAGGTTGCAAAAAAGGGAAAACGGGAAAGAAATGGTCCAATGACATTCGATTTAATCCCCAATATTTTATGCTTGATCACCATCTCTAAAACAAATTGGTGACAATTTTTGTTTAATTCTCGTTTAATACCTCCCCCTTCTTTTAACTCACTTACCCACTACATAATTAGCATGTGCAGTATAGTTGTTTTTTCCCCTTTATAATGCTAGCCATTAAAAGTCTCGTTTGTTAAAGCCCAAACGGCATCCCTAGACTCACCATATACATTGAAAATGGGGTTGGCACGTAGAAATACTATTACATGACAATTAAGCCTTAACCATGGAGACCATAGTGGCTTATCAAAATACCTAAAGGAGCGAGTTTATAAGGTCGAACAAAAGGGAACCTGGAAAAGAAATGATCGAGTGTCATTCCTGTTCAATACCCAATTTGTTTCGTTTAATCACCCGACTGGCAACCATTTCTTTTTAATTCTTGTTGTATCCCCAATTTCTCCACTTTTAAGTCACTTCCCACTAGAATCTAGATAACTTGCATGTGCAACCCAGTTGTTTTTTTTTTCCTTCACAATGCTAGCCATTAAAACTCACATACATTCCCTCAATGCATAACAATTGCCCATCAATTCCCAGAAAAGTTTACGCATATACAAATCGCATAATAACTATCCCAAACACTCAACTCAGAGAACCGAGCATAATCAAACAAGAAATACCTGGAATCGGCTAGCATGGGAGATAGCGGGGAGGAGAAGGGGGCGCTTCGGAACCGTGACGACGTGGTGGGGCTTCGGGGGCGCGGAGGAGAAGAGGGTGTTGGGCGACGGCATGTCTGGGTTCGGGGGGCGGGGAGGAGGAGAGGGCATTGGGCGACGGCGGGTAGGGCAACGGGGGCGCGGGGAGGAGAAAAGGCGTTTCTTTTGACGGCGGGTCGGGGATTCGGGAGGCGCGGAGGGGAAATTAGGGATAGTTTTGGTGAAGGAGGGGTTTTGGAAACGGGGGAGAACTTAAAGGGTTTTCATGGATTTGGATTTTTTACTTAGAATTTTCTTTTTTGCCCATATTTATTTTGTTTATTTACAGATATAATAGTGTTTCTAAAATGTCGTAAATAATATAGAGTTTTAAAAACGCTGTTATAACTAAAAGTAAATTTCAAATTTAATCAAAGACAACATTTTCTCCAAAAATGCTATTATTGATCACTTTCAATAGCATTAACACTTAAATGCTATAATAAGTCCGTTGTAGAAAGTCCTATATGTTGTAGTGTGAGAGTAAAAATTGTACTCTCCTTATATTTAGAGAGAATATTGTAATCCCTACTTTCAGCAGTAAAATCCCACTACCTTACCCGTGGTTTTTACCCCATCTCCTTTTTGAGTTTTTCACATAAAATATTTGTGTCCACTTTATTTTTACTTTCTCAATTTCACTTTAGTTATTGGGTAGCTTCTGCCCATAACTTTCCTAACAGTGGTATCAGAGCTTTGGTTGTCAGGGGTGGAGCAGAAATGTCGACTACAATAGTGTTCGATGTTGAGAAATTCAACGGGAGAAATTTCTCGTTGTGGAAAATGAAGATCAAGGCGATCTTGAAGAAGGAAAATTGTTTGGCAACATTCGAAGATAGACCCGCTGAGATTACCGATGACGGCAAGTGGAACGAGATGGACGGCAACACAATTGCTAATATGCACTTGGCACTAGCTGATGGTGTGCTATCCAGTGTGGCTGAGAAAAAGACAGCAAAGGAGATTTGGGATACTCTGACAAGGTTGTACGAGGCCAAGTCACTTCACAACAAGATCTTCCTAAAGAGAAGATTGTACACTCTTCGAATGGCGGAATCGACATCGATGACCGACCACATCAACACCCTTAACACCCTATTTTCGCAACTTGCATCAATGGGTTGCAAAATAGAGACAACTGAACGTGCCGAGCTTTTACTTCAAAGTCTACCTGACTCGTATGATCAACTCATCATCATCCTGACGAACAATATCCTGACAAACTATCTTGTCTTTGACGAAGTTGCAGCTGCTGTTTTGGAAGAAGAAACCAGGCGCAAGAACAAGGAAGACAGACAGGGAAATTCACAGTAAGTGGAAGCTTTAATGGTGATGAGAGGGAGATCAACGGAACGTGGCCCTAGGGGTTGTCAGAATCATGGTAGATCAAAATTCATAAGTAAGAAGACTTACAAGTGCCATAACTGTGGCAGGAAAGGGCACTTCAAGAAGGATTGTTGGTTCAAGAAGAAGACTGGAGACCCTGAGTCATCAAATGCTCAAGAGAATATGGTAAGTACTCGGTATGATGGTGAAGTTCTATACAGCGAGGCAACAATGGTGGTTGGAGGCAGAAAGCAGTTCTCCGATGTCTGGTTACTAGACTCAGGAGCAACATGGCACATGACTTCTCGGAGAAAGTGGTTCCACACATACGAACCAATCTTGGGAGGCTCTGTACACATGGGTGATGATCATGCTTTGGAAATCGCTGGTATTGGTACTATCAAACTCAAAATGTCTGATGGTACGGTTCGCACCATCCAGGAGGTACGGCATGTAAAGGGCTTGAAGAAGAATCTATTGTCTTTGGGACAAATAGATAGTCTTGGATGCAAGACCCATGTCAAAAATGTGGTCATGAAGATTGTTAGAGGCACACTTGTGGTCATGAAGGCAGAAAAGATCGCAGTAAATCTTTTCATGCTTAATGGAGAAACACTGCAGGAAGCTGATGTGTGTGTCGATCGACCAACAAGGGAGAAGAATCGACAATGATGTGGCATCTCAAACTAGGCCATATGTCTGAAAGCGGTTTGAAAATTCTCTCCGACCGGAAGCTGCTTCTAGGGCTCAAATCAGTGAATCTACCATTTTGTGAGCATTGTGTTACAAGTAAGCAGCATAGATTGCAGTTCAGCAGATCTGAATCCAGGAGTATATGCATTCTAGACTTGGTTCATTATGATGTCTGGGAATTCCTAGGAGGAGCAAAGTATTTTGTGTCTTTCACTGATGATTACTCTAGGAGATTATGGGTGTATCCAATCAAGAAGAAGTCAGATGTGTTTTCGATGTTTAAAGACTTCAAAGCACAGGTGGAACTTGAATCTGGGAAGAAAATCAAGTGCTTGAGGACAGATAATGGAAGGGAGTACACAGACGGCAAGTTTCTTGCACTTTGTAAGCAAGAAGATATCACAAGACAGTTCATAGTCCCATATACACCTCAGCATAATGGCATGGCAGAGCAGATGAACAGGACTCTTGTAGAAAGGATAAGAGCTATGTTGCGGACTGCAGGTCAGCCTAACTCTTTCTGGGCAGAAGCAGCTAAAACCGCTTGTTATTTTATAAATCGATCGCCATCAACGACAATTGAGCTGAAGACACCGATGGAGATGTGGACTGGAAAGCCAACGAATTACTCTACTTTACATTGGTTCGGATGTCCCGCGTACGTGATGTACAATGCCCAAGAAAGAACGAAGATGGATCCGAAATCCAGGAGGTGCATGTTCTTTGGGTATGCTGACGGTGTGAAGGGGTATCGCCTGTCGGATCCCACTGCCCATAAGGTTGTTGTTAGCAGGGATGTGATCTTTGTAGAAGATCAGCTACAAAAGAAAGATGGAAGAGATAGCACATCAAAGGAGAATCCAGTGACTACTACAGTTCAGGTGGAAGATAAACCAGATGAAGATCTAGTTTCTTCTGAAGTAGCACCAGAACACGATGAACAAGAACCAGTCGAGTACGAGGCTCCAGAAGTTCGTCGGTCAACTCGTGAGAGAAGACCGCCAGCTTGGCACTCAGAGTATGTTACAGAGAGCAATGTTGCATGCTGGCTTCTAACAGAGGATGGGGAGCCATCATCCTTCTAGGAGGCAATCAAAGGCTCGGATGTATTCCTGTGGATGACAGCAATGCAGGAAGAAATTGAAGCTCTGCACAAGAACAAGACATATGATCTTGTTACGCTACCACAAGGAAGGAAGGCCATTGGCAATAAATGGGTCTACAAGATCAAGTGTGATGGAAATGACCAAGTGGAGCGGTATTGTGCAAGATTGGTGGTTAAAGGATATGCTCAGAAAGAAAGTATCGACTTCAATGAAATATTTTCACCTGTGGTTCGACTGACGACAGTCAGAGTAGTCTTGGCGATGTGTGCTACGCTTGACCTACATCTAGAGCAGTTAGATGTGAAGACTGCTATTCTTCATGGAGATTTTGAAAAAAAAATCTATATGCTCCAACCAGAAGGTTTTGCTGAAACAAGCAAAGAGAACTTGGCTTGCAGGTTGAACAAATCTCTATACGGTCTCAAACAGGAACCGAGGTGTTGGTACAAGAGATTTGATTCCTTCATTATTAGCCTTGGATACAACAGACTCAGTTTAGACCATTGTATGTACTACAAAAGGTTTGATGGTGATGATGACATCATTATCCTACTGTTGTATGTGGATGACATGTTGGTAGCAGGCCCCAACAAAGATCGAATCCAAGAAATGAAGGCACAGTTGGCTAGGGAGTTTGACATGAAAGACTTGGGATCAGCAAACAAGATTCTAGGGATGCAGATTCACCAAGACAGAAATAATAGGAAGGTTTGGCTTTCCCAGAAGAATTACTTCAACAAGATCTTGCGGCGCTTCAACATGCAAGATTGTAAGCCAATTTCAACTCCACTTCCTGTTAATTTCAAGTTATCCTCCAAGATGTGTCCTAGCAATGAAGTAGAGAGGAAGAAGATGTCTCGAGTACCGTATGCATCAGCAGTGGAAAGTTTGATGTTCGCTATGATATGTACAAGACCAGACATTGCACAAGCAGTGGGAATGGTTAGTCGATACATGGTGAATCCTGGTAGAGAGTATTGGAGCACAGTAAAGAGGATTCTAAGATACATTAGAGGAACCTCAGATGCTGCATTATGTTATGGAGGATCAAAATTAACTGTCAGAGTCTTTGAGGACTCAGATTTTGCAGGCGATCTCGACAAAAGCAAATCCACTACAGGCTATGTGTTTACACTTGCAGGAGGAGCTATAAGCTAGGTTTTGAAATTGCAGACTGTTGTGGCTCTATCTACAACAGAAGCAGAATACATGGCAGCTACATCAGCTTGTAAGGAAGCAGTCTGGATTCAAAGGTTATTGGAGGAGCTCGGGCACAAACATGAGAAGATTGTTCTTTTTTGTGACAGTCAGAGTGCCTTGCACATCACAAGGAATCCAGGCTTTCATTCACGGACAAAATACATAAGAGTCCAGTATAACTTTGTACGAGAAGTAGTGGAGGAAGGAAGTGTGGATATGCACAAAATTCATACTAACGAGAACCTAGCAGATGTTATGACCAAGCCAGTCAACACTGACAAGTTCGAATGGTGTAGATCCTCGTGTGGCCTAGCAGTAACGTAAGCAGCATGAGAATGACAAGGTAGAAAGGATTGTATGAAGACATGATTAATTCTCAAGCAAGTCTCCAACTGGGAGAATGTCGGCAATCCATGGTGGGTTGGGGGCCCACCATATCGGCCCCACTACACCAAATTTGGATGAAAACAAAGGGAGAGTCAACACCTTTCGGTGCCGACAGCCGAAATGGTTGAAATGGTTGAAAACAAAAACAATAAACAAACCTTCATACCTTGGCTATATAAGGAGGGCATCGGGAGAAGGGTAGTGCAAAGTAGAGCAACATAGCAACAAGAGATCAGTGAGAATTAAGAAAAAAAGAGGGATAAAGAAAGAAAGAGAGTATTACAAGAGTGTTCTCAAGAGAGATAAAATTGTATCTCCTTAGAGATAATTTGTATACTTGTATTTTTCCTCAAATTTGTGAGAAAGTGTTTTTCCTATTATAAGAGAGTGTGAAAATTGTACACTCCTTATATTTAGAGAGAATGTTGTAATCTCTACTTTCAGTAGTAAAATCTCACTACCTTGCCCATAGTTTTTACCCCGTCTCCTTTGAGAGTTTTCCACGTAAAATATTTGTGTCCACTTTATTTCTACTTTCTCAATTTCACCTTAGTTGTGGTGTAGCTTTTGCCCATAACTTTCCTAACACTAATTCATAGGAAACAGATTTCCCAAATATATCATCTCCACAATCTTCTCTAAATATCCTTTCTTTTTTTTCAAGAATATAATTCTTATGTATAGATATTGATGCGGTTTATTTCTGGGAGACGTGTGGATGCACCAGGTGTGAGTTCGGACTCGATTTGTATTGAAGGGGAAGGCTGCTTGTCAGACGACCCTCGGCTGACCGAGCGGTACTGGCGACGGGCTTGGAATGAGGTGGATGTCTGGGCTCGGATCCGAGGTCTTGTGTACCTGCAGACGGTCCTGAAACACCGGGGTTTATTCCGGCGGCAGACCCTCCGACGATCTAGTCAGTCTCTGTGAGAGAGTAGCAATAACTAGGAGAATTTAGGTGGCAAAAGATTGATTACCTGAAAAGGTGGGTGAGGGTCTGGTATTTATAGGGAATTCCAACCGGGTTGGGATCCGCTTGGGGGCCGGGTCTGAACCCGAAAGCCCATGGACCTGATGTGGCAGAAGGCCCAGGGGGTTTAGGGCTGACGTGGCAGTACCAAGAGTGGATAGGGCTGACGTGGCCAAGCCCTTAGTGGTATTTGGAGCTGACATGGCTGATCATGGGGCTCCTGCGCTTCTGGGAGAATCTGGTGGCCTAGGTTGGGCCAGGTCATCTTCATTCTTCACCAGGCTGGGCGGACGGCCCGTGGGGCTGTCGTGGATCGGAGGCCGAGGGCCATCGGGACTCGTCGGACACGAGGAGACCAGGTCTGTGGGGGTGAACTTGAGGTTCGGCGCCGACCCTGTAGTGGTTCGAAGCCGAGCCAGACTGTTGTTTTTCCCATTTTTGAGTGAAAGTTGTACTGGGCCCTGGTTGGGCCCCAAGCCATTTTTACCCTACCACACAAGCCCCCCACTCCTGCGGGGGTGCGGGAGCTAGCCGTGGAGGAGTGTTCATGGTTGCAGAAATGGGATGGCGAATCGCTGGGCCTTCATGAGGGGGATGCCCTGATGTGAGAACGAACCTCGAGCTGGCGAGGGTTTATGGGCCGGCAAGGGTGATGGCGAGCCGTTGAGACTTCCTGAGAAGATTACCCTGGTGCCGGCCGGACCTCGAGCTTTCGAGGGATTACGGATCGGCAAGGGTGATGGCGAGCTGTTGAGCCTTCCTGAGAAGGTTACCCTGGTGCCGGCCGGAGCTCGAGCTTTCGAGGGATTACGGGTCGGCAAGGGTGATGGCGAGCCGTTGAGCCTTCCTGAGAAGGTTACCCTGGTGCCGGTCGGACCTCGAGCTTTCGAGGGATTACGGGTCGGCAAGGGTGATGGCGAGCCATTGAGCCTTCCTGAGAAGGTTACCCTGGTGCAGGCCTGACCTCGAGCTTTCGAGGGATTACGGGTCGGCAAGGGTGATGGCGAGCCGTTGAGCCTTCCTGAGAAGGTTACCCTGGTGCCGGCCGGACCTCGAGCTTTCGAGGGATTACGGGTTGGCAAGGGTGATGGCGAGCCGTTGAGCCTTCCTAAGAAGGTTACCCTGGTGCCGGCCGGACCTCGAGCTTTCGAGGGATTACGGGTCGGCAAGGGTGATGGCGAGCCGTTGAGCCTTCCTGAGAAGGTTACCCTGGTGCAGGCCTGACCTCGAGCTTTCGAGGGATTACGGGTCGGCAAGGGTGATGGCGAGCCGTTGAGCCTTCCTGAGAAGGTTACCCTGGTGCAGGCCGGACCTCGAGCTTTCGAGGGGTTACGGGTCGACAAGGGTCATGGCGAGCCGTTGAGACTTAGAATGTTTGAGTAGGGTGGCCTGCTGTCGTTGCGGAGCATTGAAGGCGCTCCGGGATCTGTGCGATGTTCCAATTTTCTAGGGGCATTAATGGTGCCACCTAATAAATTTTTGGCGCATGGGCTTCCGTCGTTTGGCTTTCCCAAGGTCATAGTGTGGATCTGTGGGGGAGGTTATAAATACCCAACTCCCCCATGCGGATTTGATCACAGCAAGGGTGGTCCACTGGCCATCAGAGGTGTCTGCTTCGGCGGATGCCTGTTTCTGGCAAAACTTTAACCCTGGTCGTGTTGGAGGGGTGGTTACTCTGCCACCCGGATCTCCTCTTGGATCTGATGGCCCTGATACGGTAGCCAGATCTAAGGGAGATCAGGGCGAGAGGGATAACGACCGAAATCCTGACCGGGAGATTCGGAGCCTCGGATTGGTGGTGGCTTTACCGTCTGAATCCTTTTTCGGGTCAAACGACCCTGACGCGGTTGTTTGGCCCGAGAGAGATCCAGACAGGAGGGGCATCAACCGTATTCCGGAACTGGGGCTGAAGAGCCTCAGATAGATTGGTCGTCTCCGATTGGAGGTGTGCCGATCTGCTTTCTGACAGGGTTCTAGGCGATGGTGGCTTTTCTCCCACCCTCGAACAGTTCGGGGTTTCGGCTGCCGAGGCCGTAAGCCCCGAGCTGCTCGCAGGTGAGAGGGGAGCCGACCAAGCCCTGGAGCCCGGGGTGCCTGTCGAAGGATGGCGCCTTAAATCTTAAGTGAAACATTTTCTCCGCTGAACACTTTATCCGAACCGACCCCTGTGTCTGGCTGCCAGCCTGGCACTGGGTGACGTCAGCAGCGCACGTTTCGAGGACGTGGCGCGATTATCCAAGCGGCAGTTACACGTCAATCGGTGAACAGTAATTGCGGAAATCGAGGAGTCATTTTCATCCTTTATAAATATTCCCACCTCTCCCCCTATCGCCCACTTCCTTCTCGCTTCTTTCTTTTTCAAAAAATCTTCCAACACTTCAGCGCTCGTCCTCGCAGTTTGCTGCACCAGGCTCGTTCTTCCGAAGCGACCCCAGGTTAGTTGGTAAGTCTGTTTAGTTTAGGCACAGATGGATAGGGCTCAGTCCGGCTCGTCAGCATCGACGTCTAGGGGGGAAGTGAAACCCGCCTCCAAATCGACGTCGTGGGAGGAGCCCGCGCTTGAAGGGGAATCTGTTCGTAATGTGGAGCCTTCGGATTCGGTTTCGTGGGAGGAGCCGGTAGGCGAGGAGGTGCCGATGTACAATGTGAAGCCGTTGCGATCTCGGAACCCTTTTGTGGTGGAGAGCAGCGAATCTGAGGACGGGAGCGGCAGTTCGGACGAAGTCCGGGTTCTGGAGTTGGCTTCCGAAGAGGAGGGTGGCCCCGAAGGGGGTGAAGCCGAAGGGCCTCGAAATCCGACCGGTCTGGGGCGATTATCTACCCCCTCGCCGGAGCGAACCAAGATAAGGAAGAGGGCTCCGAGAAAGACGGGGTCAAAGACCGGTGGCTCGAGCCAGGCGCCTGTCTACCGCAACTTGATGACAGGGTCGCCCGTACAGCCGAAGCCTTTCCGTCAGTACCCCGACGATCTTTCTGACAATGAGCTTTTCGGCATCCAGCCGTCTTCGCCGAGTCGGAAGAGGGCGCAGATGGACGCGATTCCGACCGTCTTGGAGGGTGGAGACTTGGAGGCTTTGCAGCTGGCATACCACATAGGGCCCGGCTATGAATTGATGCTGCCGAACTCTACTCTGCGTCTAACTGACCCCCTGTCTGCTTGGTATTGTGTCTTCCCAGTGGACGCCTTCATCTCTGGGCTGAGGCTGCCAGTCCACCCGTTTGTTCGGGATGTGTTGAACTGGGCATCTCTGGCACCGATGTAGTACAGGCCGAACTCCTAGAAGCAGATTATCTGCTTCGTGCTGATGTGCGAGGAGCAGAAGATACCCCTTTGGCTGAACGTGTTCCGAGCGATGTTGATGATCAGCTCGGCGGCTGAGGGTGTTTACTACATTTCGCCCCGGAGTAAGGGGAAGGTCGTCCACAGCCACCCGGACTCCATCAAGAATTGGAAGAAAAAGTATGTGGTGATCCGGAGTGAGGAGCCCTGGGACATTCCCACTCGATGGAACCACTCTAAGCCGAACTACAAAACGCCGAGGCCGAGGGACCTGATGGCCGAGGAGTGGGGGTTTGTTGAGCGCCTCCGTCTGTCGCATAGTATAAATTGGACGAAGGTGACGGAGGGTCATCTGGCGAGCGTCGGACTGAGCCCGGCCGTTCTGTGTATGTAGTTGTTCCTTTTCTCTCGATCTTTTTGTACTTTCGCACTCATTGTCCTTAATGGGTTTTTTTGCAGATATGGATGAAGCATCGATCAAGGCAAAGAGGCTCGCCATGAAGAAGGAGAATGCCGAGAAGAAGGGGGATGTGACGAAGACGAGGGGGTCATCCCAGGCGGTCTCCGAGGCTCCCGTTCAGCCGAGGGCCAAAAGGACTCGCTCGGAGACGGGCCAGGATGCGGCTACTACGAAGGGCCAGGGCCAAGCGAAGGCATCCGCTCTTGAGAAAGGAAAAGGTCTGTTGGTCGAGGAAGAGGACCCGGTGGTGGTGATGTTGCGGCAACGGTGGGCACCGGATTGGTCGGTTCGGATGGGGGACTGTCTGACCGAGGAGGCCCAGGCTGTCGAGGTGGTGGAGAAGTTGGCAACCCCTCGAGACCGCAGGGAGATGGAGAGCGAGCCCGTGGAGGTGGCGTTCACGCGCCTGGCGCAGGCCACCGTGCTGGTAAGCTCGTCGACCCTATCCCCCTTGTTAATTTTACCGCGGAAGTCTTTTTCTTATCTGCGTTGGTCGGTCGCAGGCTTGCGTGCAGGGGGCTAACGTAAAGAACCTCTACGAAGCGGCCCTAGCACAAGAGCGAGCTCGGGCGGATAAGAGTGAGCGGGAGATGAAGGAGATGCGGATCGAGCTCGAGGGCTCGCACAAGAGGGAGCAGAAGATGAAGCTCGAGCTCGAAGCCAAGGATGCGGAGTGGGGGAAGAAGGTGGTCTCCTTGAAGAAGAAGTTCGCCAAGGTGGAGGAGGAGCTGACGAATGCGGGTCAGATGATGGTGATCAAGGCCAAGGACGAGTGTTATGCGAAGGCCCTCAGTCACGTGAGGCACTTCTACCCGACCCTCGACCTGTCCAACTTTGATTATGACATGGAGATCGAGGGGACACCGAAGACCCCCAATGGAGGGGGGCCCGTTGATGACCCGGTTGCCGACCCCCCCTGTGAACCCGGTCGATGCTGAGGTGGGAAAACAAGTTGTATAGCTTTATGTTTCTTTTTCCTTTTCTCGATTGTATTTGCCTTCCGCGGACTGGCCACCGCATTTTTTGTAAGAAGCAACTCAATTTATAAAAAGAGGATTTTTGACTGGCCAAGTGTTTTGACTTCGGATATTTCCGAACCTCCTTGCTTATGTGTTTTGAGTGGGCTGGTTCTCTTGTAGGTTATGGCTCCCCCTCCTGAGGCGGACCCCCGTCGTTCCGACGTGGCGTGGCTCCGGAGCAAGGTTGAGGCCCTGGAGGCCACTTTGGTTCGGTACCGTAAGGGGACCCATGTGTAACGCCCCGATCTCCCCGTTGCTGGGAAACCGTGACACATGCCAAGATCTTTCCTTCAATTAGTCTCGAGACACAGAAAGCTGGAAAATTTAAAACTTTTCTTCAACACAGAGTTACTACGCAGTAATTACAAATATCAGTTTGTAATACCAAACTGTACTGCCTGCCCCTTTTCTTTTCCTTTTGACTCCAAAATCAATTCTTCCAATTTCTATATCACTTTAAACATAAACTAAAATAGTTATATTTCAAAGAAAATTTGGGCAGAGTCTCCCTTGTATTTTTTGCCCAAAACACAAAAAAGCTTACGGAATTTTGCTCTAAATTCCGTAGCTTACATCACAGGCAATAATAATACGGGCTCCCCAGGCCAAAATGAGCATCATCACACAGGCAATATATATATATGCTCTGGGGGCCAAACTCATAACGGTTTAACAAATATCAATTAAAAAGCATAAATCCTTTTGAAAACGTAGTAAGTTTTTAGAAAATAACCTGTAAAAACCTACCACGACGCCCGGCACTCCACAACGAAATGGGTACGGTCCAAACCATATCCTGCTGCCTCACACTATACTCTTCATCATCATCCTCATACTTACACATCAAAAATACAATTTAAAGCATAAATCTTTACTATTTACAATTAAAACATAACAATGAATTATGACTGGAGCTCCACTCCACGGAACCTGTACCTACACCTCACCTCTGCACTGCTGAGGACCTGTAACAGTAGGGACCTAGGGTAGCCCAGGGACTCCCTAACCCCCAAACACTAAGGGGTTAGCCATTTCTGGTGTGAGTATAATTTATTAAAATAAGTAAATAAATTAAACTTACAAGTAAAAACATAACGAACTCACAATTTCCAAGATAAACAAATCTTACCTGACATCTGAATATGTAAACATCATAAATGAGATTTTACATCAAATACTCTCCAAGTCATCACCTGTATGTATATCTATACCCGTTCGTAACATACTTATACTTAGTAACCATTTGAATAACCACTTATAATACAATATTGATTTTACTTCCTTATATCACGTATCACCTCATAGACATATGCCTTCATTCTCATACTACCTCATTCATTCATGTCCAACCCAACATCTCATTTCACCTTACCATTTACTTGCAATTTATCACAATGTACCCCATATCCCAACATAGTTTTGGCAATAACATATCACACGCCAAGCCGATAGCTTGGGTAATAATCACGCACATCCCAAGCCCAACTTGGGTAATATCACTTCACATCCCAAGCCCATAGCTCGGTTGTTAATTTACTTCACTATCACACTCGCAATTCATCTCGAATGGAAAAGACACGTGTACCTATAATTTTGTGCCTGTGTACCTTATGACTTAAACTCTAATGCAAAATTACCAATACAATGATGCTCTTATTCTAATGCAAGCAAGTCTCCGGAACAGTATGCATCCCATACTACATACGCCCCATCTCAAGTCGTTTCTCCATATATAGGGATTTGAACCCACGTTATGAATTTTACTATTTGTACTCATCCTGTTCCTGACATAATACTACATGACTGGTGACTATTGCCGGCGTACCGGACCTCACACCAAAAGCCAACACGAACTACAAGATACTCGTCAACCTTCTTCCGTGCTCTCAACTCGTCATGAGAAGGCATAGAACCTGCTGGGATCGTAGGGTCTATTTTCCTAGGAACCCTCTCGTTCTTATCATGGCACATTCAGAAATTAACAATCAAGATACGAAACCCGTGCTCCCAACTCGTCATGAAGAACACCGCCCGTATCCCTTTGACAGGGGAATACATCCCGATAACACCACCTAGTGTCAGCCTATAGGAGAGGTTGGAGTATAGGTTATCACCTCAAACACCAACTCTCTCCTTTTGGCAAAAACATGATTAAGTAACAAGTTACTACCCTAACGACGTCACTAACCCTAACAGACCAAATGGGCCGTACGAGCTACAAGATACTCTCAACCTAGAGTCGTACTCTCAACTCATCATAAGAAGGCACCATATGGGTCAAACAAGCGAGATACGCAACTCATGCTTCCAACTTGTCATGAAAAGCACCGTACGTGTCCCTCTTCTAACCCAACAAGCGAGACATGCACTGTGCTTCCAACTCGACATGAAAAGCACCATACGTGTCCCTCTTCTATCTAAACAAGCGAGACATACACTGTGCATCCAACTCAACATGAAAAGCACTGTACGTGTCCCTCTTCTATAGAGTGTGACAATTTTTCCACACAATTAACCCAGTCTTAAACTAGGCTTCACATGATCTCCTCGGATCCACTCATAGCCTACTTATTTAAGACAATACCTGCATACGAGCCCAGTGAGCTTCGTATGGGACCAACGGCTACATACGGTCCAGTCGAGTCCATATGAGCACAACCACATACAAAAAACCGCCATACAGGTGATCAAACCTAGAAGCAGCCAAATGTGCTTACTAATAAACTTGATCTTCTATAATTAGAAGCAACAGAAGAATCTACTGACAGTCTAAAATAGGCATTCTACCAAGGAGAAGTCTAAGAAGCGACCTCAAACTTTTTATCAAGCTAACGATTATTAGTGACTTTCCAAATTCTTATTATCCATGAAGCCGAATAATGTTCATGTGATATGGTCCAACTTTACTTAGGGTCTCATACAACTAAAATCCATGGTTTCCCTCCCCAATTTGGACTAGAACTACGTGCACTAGATTCTTGGGTTCTCTCCTCAAGTTTGAGCTAAGATCACCTAGGACGAAAGGCATGGGTTTCTTGCTGTAATCAACTTATAACAACTCAAGCATGATATTCTACTACAACTTAACCATGGGTTTCTTTCTACCACAATTCAAGCATGAATTCTTACTATATCACAAGTGTGGGTTCTTCCTCTACAACAATCCAAATCCATAGGATGGGTTCTTTTAGCATCCACAATTTACTCAACCCTCAAAATGGGTTCTTTCTCAACCTACAACCACTCACACCCAAGAGATGGGTTCTTTTAGCATCCATTATTTATACCAATACGCGTTATCCATAATCCATATCAATACTTTAGTTTATTCAAACATCTTTAAATATCAAATACGTATATAAAACCATATACACCATATTTGATATCATCATCTAAATATAACTCACATATATCTTTAAACCATGAAAATATACAAATAATATAACTCACATATATCTTTAAACCATAAAAATATATAAATAATATAACTCACATAATTTTTAACACACAAAAACACACAATAAATTAACTCACATATTTCTAAAATTACAGAAATACATATAATAAAATAGTACTCACATATTTCTTAAACCCACAAATCCGTAAATAAATCGATACTCACTTATTTCTTTAAACCATAAAATACACGAATATATAAACAAACTAACTCACCACATTTCGCGAAGATTCGAAGCGTCGCCATGCCACCCCGCATCCGAAGTCGCGAATATATCCTATCACCAAATTTCAAGCAATTAAAACTCAATCATTCAAACCAATCATATAAGCTAATAATACTATCCCCAAATATCTCACAAGCGTTTACTGAACGCTTGGGATATATACGTGCGATGCACGTGATACTTTAATGCTTACGGTATTTTTCATTCCCAATTAATTACTAAAATCGCCCCCAAAATAATCTAACAGTCCAACTACAATTTCTATCACCATACGAGAATCAATCCATACCCATATAGTTCTCTTTTTCAAATCCAAAACCCCAATTTACTAATAACTTACAATTTCTCTAACAATCCACTAATTTCTCATAACTACAATTTCCAACATCTCTAAATCTCTCTACAATAACATTCCTACTCAATAAAAATTAACCCAACTAAATTTTATATAATAAAATAGTTAGGATTTTACCTTCCCAAAATCCAATCGAAAATTCGATGCTACCATCATGTAGAGAATCCCTCCATTAGTCTACCCCTAATTTTAATTTGGAATCCATGGAGAATCGGAGGAGTTTTGAGGTGGGGAAAACCCGATCGATGGGTTCTTTGGATTTCTTTTGGGTTCGGAATGGAAGGGGAAGGGAAGAAGAAGGAGAAGATGGAGGTGGTGGGTTTCTTTCTCTTCGACGGCGTGAACGGGAAAAGAAGATGGAAGGAGGAGGTCGGGTTCTCCCTGGGGTCGGGATCGAACAGGAAGGGAAGAAGGAGGAAGAGGGAAACGGGGGTCGGGGCTTCGTTTCCTTCGATCTGGGATGGCGTGCGAACGGGAGGAGGAGGGGAGAAGAGGCCGGGCCTTGGGGTTCTCCTCCTTCGGTTTGGGAAGCAACAGAAGAAGGAAGAAGAAGAAGGAGGAAGGAGAAGGGAGATGGGGGGGGGGGGGGTTTGGTTGGAAGTGAACGGAAGGGGGAAGAAGTAGGGGAAGGAGAAGAAGGGGGGCCCGGGGGAGGGGTTTTCTGGGTTGGGGTAGAACCAGACGGGAAGAGAAGAGAAGGAAGAAGAAGGAGAAGGAGAAAGAAGGGGGGGTTTTTTGTAAAAATGTGAGTAAATAATAGTAGATAGGTAAATATCTAAGAGAATGTTTCGTATAAGCCCCCTAGCCTTCATACATTTCAAATAAAGCCCAACTCTCTACTCTAATAATTCCAAACAATACAAAACACATTAAAACTACTTTGTAATAATCCGTATAAAAATAATTTAATTTTGAAAATAATAATAAAATAAAACTAGGCAATAACCGATAATTCTTAATTAAAACTAATTGTTATCAAAAATAACATACTCGCGTGAAATTTTCAATTGCGCCCACATGTCGATGCAAAATAGCCATATGCTATTTTTCGGGTCGTTACACCATGACACTGATGCGGCCTTCAATTATTACAGGAACAAGTCTGAAGCCCTAAGTGAGGAGGCAAGCCGGCTGAGGAGGGCGATGGTAGATCGGGAGCTCGGGGGCGTCGGACTCGGATATACTATGTCGAGCTCCTCGGTGCAGAGGCCCTCCTCTAAGAAGCTACTTCGTGATGTGATAGTGGAGAAGGAGATGGAGATACACCGTTACAGGACGATGCTGGGTGTCTCGACATCTTCCTCGGGGGGTCGGCGAGCGGAGGGGGTTCCTTCTGCGCTGCTGCTGTTGGAGCGTATGCGACCAGTTGATGCCCAGAGCTCCGTGGCCAGTGTGTCGACCGTGGCCGAACCGAAGGACCGTCATGACAAAGAGAGAGTTCCAAGTTGTTCGGTCGGAGTGATCCCGCCATTCGTCGGACCCGAGGGGCCCTAAGATGGCGGCTTCCTTCAGCTTGAGATGAGTGGAGTGTTTCTGTAACAGTCTTTGTTTATTTTCTCAGAACCCAATAAAGGAGTATGAATAAGGAATTCTTTTCACTCTTTGCTCTGACTGATAGTGTAATGAATGATGAAGGGAGTGTGGTTCGGCCCTGTTGATCCGTAAGGGGTCGGCGCGGGGTGTTGTGAAGTCTCCCTGGCCTGAGGCCGAGACGGACCTACCGAGGCGTTGGGGACGACACCGGAGTGAAGACTCGGGTGCCGATCCCATTGTCCGGTGTTAGATCGGGTCTGCCGAGGCGTTGGGAGTTTGACAAAAAGAGATTTCTTTCGTATAAGATAGGGAGGGCCGCTAAGATGGCCCTTTACATATGAGCGCTTACACAAAAACATATTTACATTTAGCCAAGCTAGAACCTATGTTCGTCCCTCAAGGAACTTCATTAGGTGCTTGGCGTCGAATGGGACCTCCTCCAGCTCGACAATAGGTTCGGGAGCAGGGCCGTCCCTCTCAGGTTCGAGTTTGACGGCGTCGAGGGGGAACACACCTCCCCCGACGGTGGTCATGTAGCACGACCGCGCTGCTTCTTGGCTGCCTCGGACGATGCCGACTCCTTGCGGGGTGGAAAATTTGAGTTTCAGATGGTAAGCCGAAGGCACCGCTTGGAAGGAGCACAGTCCGGGTCGGCCGAGTATGGCGTTGTAAGCCGCCTTGACGTTGACCACCATGAAGTCCATGGACTCGGTCCTCTTGACAGGAGCTGATCCTGCGGTAACGTCGAGGGTAATAATCCCTTCTATCACGACAGGGACGCCGGAGAACCCATGCAAGGTGTATCCGGCTGGCTTGAGTTTGCCTCTAGGTAACTTGAGATTCTCGAAGGCCTCGAGGAAAAGAATATTAACCGAGCTGCCGTTGTCGATGAGGATGCGGCGAACCTCACAATTAGCCATGTGGAGGCTAATGACGAGGGCATCGCATTGGGGTAGGCGAACGCCTTCGAGGTCCTCTCCTGAGAAGGAGACTGGCATCGGTTGTAGCTTGGACGAGGGGTTGTCTTGGACAGCATTCACTTCTCGGATGAAGGCTTTCCGGAAAGTATTTGATTCTCCTCCTATTGGCCCCCCGTGGACACAGTGCAAGATGAATGACGTATCCGCGGCTCCCTCGGGCTCGGGATCTCGACCCTGGATGCGGTTCGGAGTAGGGTTCGGAGGCGAAAGCCTCCGATTCCTAGCATCTCGCCGATCCCGTGGGCCTTCTCGGGTGAATTCTCGGAGGTACCCTCGTGAGATGAGTTCCTCAATTTCGTCTTTCAGGGCCCGGCATTGGTCGGTTTCGTGTCCGTGATCTCTGTGGAAGCGGCAGTAGAAGCGCTGATCTCGATTCTTGTTGTTAGTAGGTCGGGGAGGTAGTCGGACAATGCCTTTGTCTTCGATTTCTAAGAGGATGGCGGACACGTTATGTGTCAAAGGAGTGTACCTCTCGAAGCGGGGGACCGGCGGGACCTTCTTCATGGCTCCCGCGTCCCTCGGAGCCTTCTTTGATGGTTCGACTTCTTCGGCCTTCCATTTTCCCTTCTCGGTGGCCTCCCTGGCATCTTCGAGGTTAAGGGCCTCTTCTGCCCTAATGTACTTCTCGACCCTGTTGAGGAGGTCGGGAAAGTCGACGGGGGGTTTCTTCGCCAGAGAAGCCTTCAGCTGTCCATGACGGATGTTGTGCCGAAATGCTGCGGAGGCAACGCCTGGATCAAGGGAGGAGACCGACCTTGCCTCTGCGGTAAACCTCCGGACGAACACTCTGAGTGACTCCCCCTCTATCTGCCTGAGCCCAAGTAAAGAGGCGCTGGTCCTTTCGGCCTTCCGACTGGTGACAAAGTGGGCAAGAAAATTGCCCTCCAATTGGTCGAAGGAGTAAATGGAGCCGGGGGCGAGCTTCGAGAACCATTCACGAGCCGGACCCCGAAGGGTGGCAGGGAAGGCTTGGCACAGCAGAGGATCCGAGGCGCTGTGAATCAACATGAGGGTTTTGAAACCCTCCATGTGATCAGCAGAATCTCCCTCACCATCGTAGGTCTCGAATTGAGGTGGTCGGAAATTCCTAGATATTTCAGCTTGGAGGATGGGGGCGGAGAAGGGATAATGGACAGGTCTGTACCCCTGAGCCACTCGTTGGCCGCCGTCTCCTATGTGATCGAGGCGATCCTCCATTTCTTGGAGGCGCCTTAGGAGTACGCCATCGTCCTCTGACTGGATTGTTGATGGGCGGGACACGCTGGCCTCGGCGTCCGACCCAGTTTGGGAATGGAGGGCTTCCTCCCTGGGGGCCCGTCGGAGAGTCCCAAGAATTTCCCTTCGAAAATCCTGGAACTCCTTGTGAGTGACGGGGGCTCCCTCGACCCTGTTGGGTCGGTCTGAAGGTTGCCTTCCGACGCGGCTGAGCGCTGGCCTCCGTCCACCGGGCGGCGGTCTTGGATGGTTCGGGGCCGAGTTGGAAGCGGCCCTTCCCCTGCTACGGCTAACCTGCCGGTTGATGATTATCTCCCGTAGGTCGGGCTGGACTGGACGGGTGACGCTCCTTTGGGACCCCTGATGGGGAGCCCCGTGTTTTGAAATGCGTGGCCCGGCGTTAGAAGTTGGTGGGGGTGAGTCCCGTCGGTTGACGGAGGTAGCAGCCTCCTTGCCCTTGGAGGCCATGAGAGTTCGGCTGCCGAGGTCCCTTGATGGTCGGGCTCGGGTCGGCTTCTGAAGCAGCTGTTCCCACAGACGGTGCCAACCTGATGCGGTTTGTTTCTGGGAGACGTGTGGATGCACCAGGTGTGAGTTCGGACTCAATTTGTATTGAAGGAGAAGGCTGCTTGTCAGACGACCCTCGGCTGACCGAGCGGTACTGGCGACGGGCTTGGAATGAGGTGGATGTCTGGGCTCGGATCAGAGGGCTCGGATCCGAGGTCTTGTGTACCTGCAGACGGTCCTGAAACACCGGGGTTTATCCCGGCAGCGGACCCTCCGACGATCTGTCAGTCTCTGTGAGAGAGTAGCAATAACTAGGAGAATTTAGGTGGCAAAAGATTGATTACCTGAAAAGGTGGGTGAGGGTCTGGTATTTATAGGGAATTCCAACCGGGTTGGGATCTGCTTGGGAGCCGGGTCTGAACCCGAAAGCCCATGGGCCTGACGTGGCAGAAGGCCCAGGGGGTTTAGGGCTGACATGGCAGTACCAAGAGTGGTATAGGGCTGACGTGGCCAAGCCCTTAGTGGTATTTGGAGCTGACATGGCTGATCATGGGGCTCCTGCGCTTCTGGGAGAATCTGGTGGCCTAGGTTGGGCCAGGTCATCTTCATTCTTCACCAGGCTGGGCGGACGGCCCGTGGGGCTGTCGTGGATCGGAGGCCGAGGGCCATCGGGACTCGTCGGACACGAGGAGACTAGGTCTGTGGGGGTGAACTTGAGGTTCGGCGCCGACCCTGTAGTGGTTCGAAGCCGAGCCAGACTGTTGTTTTTCCCATTTTTGAGTGAAAGTTGTACTGAGCCCTGGTTGGGCCCCAAGCCATTTTTACCCACCCACAGATATATACAGAAGAGAAATAAATAAATAAGAAAATATTATTTTTCTACCTAATCTGTTTTCAATAATGCTGATAATTAATTATTTAACGATTTACCTCTACGGCTCTACCACACCCACAAATAAAGAATCAAACAGTAAAATTACCTATATGTCCTCGCTGGTAATTGAATCAAGTATCTTCAGTGAACCAAACACAGTAGTTCAGTAGGAGCCTTTTGAGAGTAACCCCTTGTATGTTAAGCGAATTTTTTTTTGTCTTTGACCTTCCAGAGTTAGTAAATTTGCTGGTGAGTCCCTACAACCACCTTATAAAAGCAACAGCCCTTGACACTGAAAGCCAGTAAGAAGAGCAGAAGACTTAGTAGGAAATGATGAAGATCATGAAAGGTGAGGTAGTATTGAATATAGCAGCAGAGAAAGCATGGGAAATGTATAGGAACAATGATATAGTGAGCAAGATTGATCCCAGAATGCTTGCTGCAGCTGAATACCTCAGAGGCGATGGAAGCCCTGGCAGCTTGAGGCTTTTCCGGCTCGGTCCTGGTAAATATTTAACTCTCTAAAATTTCCTCTTTCTCAATTTTCCCCATTTTCCAGTTATTAAGAACTAATTAATGTGTTGTCACTAAGCACTGGTGCGAGTGTTTATTTATGTGATGCTCATTCTAATTGTCTATGCCAAAAAAAAAAGGAGGAAAGTAGCGGTTTCAGGTCAACTGCAAATTCTTTCTTATTTAGTGCCAAATTCTACACCAAAAAAGGCTAAATATAAAAAAAAAATACAAAGTTTTTGGGCCAGTTTAAAAACAGTACACTATGATTTTTTTGTTTAAAAAATTGACACAAAGTTTCAAAAAATTCCACTGGATTAGTTAGGGTTAGGGTTAGGGTTAGGGTTAGGATTAGTTCGGGAGGAGTTTATTTAAACATCTGATTAGTTAAGTGATGTTTTTTTAAATACAAATAAAAGATGAATGTGGTTTTTTTAAACACAAATGAAAACTGAAAGTGGTTTTTGTAAACCCTACCCTAACCCAACCCTAACCATAACTCTAACCCTAATCCTAACTAACTTAGTGGAGTTTTTTGAAACTTTGTGTTCTTTTTTTTAAACAAAAAAAATCTTAGTATACTTTTTTTTTAAACTGATCCAAAACTTTGTATACTTTTTTTATATTTAGCCTCCAAAAAACTAGGACTACTAGAAACAGGTGTGTTTTCGTATAAAAAATTAGAAGCCGCATCCTGCAAATTCCTCTTCTTTCCTTTTATGCGGTTGCTTTTTCATATCTTTATTGTAACATAATTTATCAAAGGTTGGAATCTGGTGATAGTAGCTACATCATCAGCCAGTAGTTATTCCAGCAGTAGCTGATGTAGCTAGCTAATACTGTGTCAAAATTGGAAAGGTACATGTTTACATTCTTATGTTCATTTGGAATGTCTGAAAGCAACGCTTGCATAGTTTCAAATAAGTTCCATCTAGTTCTATCAAAGAGACGAATATATAATCTTAACAGCTACAACCAAGTGAGGGTAAAGTTTACCTCGATCGACATGCATAGTGACAGTGTAAAAGTCTTCACATACACTGCCCAAGTTAAACAGCTTGCACCTTCTCATCAACTTAATAATGAAACATATACCAATATTCTACCATTTTCTCAAAAAAAAGAGAGAAAAGTTTGTTCCATGATATCACGTACAATACCTCATTTACCCAAAACTCGGGTGCTTACTCACTCACTGGAACTGATGTGCAGCTCTTGATGGATATGTGAGAGAGTCAACAGAGAAGATTGAGAAGGTGGAAGAAGGGAAGTCAGTCACTTACCAAGTTATCGGAGGGGAGCTCAGGGAAATGTATGACCCTTATCATGTCACCTTCTCCTTCATCCCCGTGGCTGGAAAAGAGAAAGAGATGTGCACTGTTGAGTGGAAAGCCGAGTTTGAGCTGCTGTCTCCAGCTGTTCCTCCACCTGACAAAGCTATGGATGCCGCTCTTGGATTTCTCAAGTCCTTTGAGAAATTTCAATTCTGCAACTGATGCCAATATTGGCCTAGCTAGCTAATAACGAGGGAAGGAGATGTGTGCTAATGTAGGGAACTGATCTCTCTCTCTCTCTCTTTGTCACTCTGAATTTCAATAAGCAGTGTGATGTTTATGTATAATCATGAGCTAGCAAGTCGTATTGTGTTGATCTAGTTCTTGGATTTGCCCAATGGGGTTCTCGTCTGTTTTATATGGAAAATCTCTTCAAGATGAGTGATGATAATTTTTGCCCCACACTTTGTTACTCAAGTATATTTTGTACCGTTACGGGTAATATCTGTAGCGTATTTTAATATAAATATCATACGTATTTTTTGTATCTCGACTATTTATACATTTTTTGTTTTCTCAAAAATTTGTTTTTATCCTATTTTGAGCCAACTTAAATATAAATTTCAATCTTTGTGATTTTACGTGTACTGCACGTGCTTTCAATACACGTGTCGATTACGTATGTTTTACCATTACGGAAAATATATGTAACATTATTAATATACATGTTCTACATATTTTGTATTTTGATTGTTTTTCGTTCTCTCAAATTTATTTTGTATTAATACGTGCAACGCACGTGTTTGCAGTACACATATTGGTTCCTAAAATTTTCTTTAGTCGTGTAAATTTTTCCTCTCATTTTTCTAGTCACAACTGTGTGATTTATTTTAATTAAAGTCCACTAGGCCAAAATCCATTTTTTTAGCCTACTAAAACTAATTACAAATTTAAAGCTCATGATTATTTTGTGTGCACTTAAATGTACATTTAAAGTTTAGCTAAATTGGTACACTTGCCATGTATAACACACATCTAACTTAATAATAACTAATAATAAAATTTGTATAAAAAAGTATGCACACACATTTGATGCACGTGCACGTGCTTTGTGCGCACCCCAAGAGAAGTGGCCGGCTATTCACTGTGAGAATGAAGGAGAGTGGGTGAGTTAGTGGTGAGTGGGGAGTTATTTTGGGAGGTGGAGAGTCATTTTGACCACTTATTCTTCTATAAATAGATCACTCATTTGTCATGAATAGAATGCAAATCAAAACAAAGAAAAAGAGAAAAAGAGATCAAGAGAGCTTGCGGGTTGTGCAAGTAGGAGGAGGTCGACCATCTTTTGAGGGTGCTTTGGAGCATTTTTTGAGAGGTTCTACTACTAGGAATTCTACATTTTAGGTGGGTGTCTCTTTAATTTCTAATTTAGTTATTTTGATGTATGAGATTGTTAGATGCATGATAACTTATATAGATTGAGTATTCATGTTTTATTTACTTGATGTTAATTGAAGGTGTGAAACTATGATATAATTGATTTGAGGGCATTTTCATAAGGCTCTGTTTTAAAATTTTAGTTGCACTTCAAAAATCATATCCATTAAACTAGATGAAATCTATAGTTAAATTTTTTATAGGAATATCTCGTGTATGTCAAGAACGTCTCCTAAAAATTTTCATAATTTTTGGATGTCGTTTACTATTTTAATAAAATCCAAACTTAGGACTGGTTGGTAGTTGGCTAGTTGCTGCAAATTTGTACACATTTAGGATTTTGATCATTTCGGCATCTTAGATGTAGTATTTTGAGAAATGTCAAAACTAAGAAGTTGAAGTTGACTCGTTAACCTTTCTTTAGAGTCTAAGAAATCAATTTTCATGAAGAATAGAATTTATAATGAATTTTACAAGATTGAACAGCGGCAGTCTATATGACATATCGATCCTATTGTAGATTTCGAAGAATTCAGGGTTATAGACACAATATTTTGGGAAAACTTATAACTACAAAGTTATAATAGACTTGTATAACTTTAATTTGATCTAAAGAACACAAAGTTTCATAAATTATATAATTTTCTATGATTTTTACAAGTAGCATAAGCTGCAGTTTTTGAATTTTGAACATACTTTTTGCAAATGAATTTATACGAAGTAATTGAAGACGATTTTAGATGATTTTAACTAAAAAGTTGTAGTAGACTCATTTACGATTCCTATAAAACTAATAAATCTATTTTTGGTGTAGTACTGAAATTTATATGATTTTTTCAATACCATTGGGTTGATGTCTTTTATCTAGTCGTCCTAAAACTTTTACAGCGTATAAAATTGAATTTAAAATTGAAATATTAGTAAGATGTACCTTATGAGGAATTAAGATGCATTTAATTATATTGTTAAGGGTTGTATTATGAGGTTTAATATGTGAATTAAGGAGAAAATGTGGGAATTGAGTTGAATATAAAAATGGAGTTTGAAACTAAATAAACACTAATTTACATTTTGAGTAAGAAGGAAATCTTGAACATTTTTTACTAGAGGTATTTTAAAGATTTTATCTTTGGGATTAAACTTGATCTAGAGTGAATTCGAGTTGTTAAAGAGTAAATTTGGAAGTGAAGATTATATTGTTTAGAAAAAGAATCTATTGAATGTAGTTACAACTTCATTGAAAATTCTATTAAAAGGTGGTGAATAAACCATTTATTTTACATAGAGAATGTTGATTTGAAATGTTGGATAAGATTATGAAACTAGTTATATAAATAACTGAGTTGTGTGAATAAGGAAATAATTGGATATGTGAATGAATGAAATTTTAAAATGTGAAAAAAGAGGGTATGAATAACCCATGGTTTTGTGAACATGAATTATGTTGATTCTAGAGGCTAAATGAGACCCAAAGTGCCGGTAAAGTGATGAAAATAATTATTGAAATTTGAGAAGTGGTCAATATGGGATATCGTTTTCGGTATATTGTTTAAGATCGGTAGGAGGCTAAGCTAGCTCTAGGTGGTATTATTATTCATTTTCCAAACTTAAGGGTAGGCACTAGAAGAAGATGTGATAAAACCTGGGCAAACGTAAGTGGGGCATTTCTATATAGTCGGGCGGTGTACTCCGAGACTGTAATTCCCCTGCATCCAGTCTGGCGGTGTACTCTGAGACTGTGATGCGGAACGAGATGAACCTCAATTAGATCCGGGATTATGAATGATCGGGCGGTGTACTCTGGGATCATGACTAGTCGGGCGGATGGGAGGCGGATCTCTGATATTCCAGGGCTAGAGCGATACTTGCGGGATGTCTGCATGAGGTGGATTCTGTATAGTCAGGCAGTGTACTCCGGGGCTGGAATCTATACTTGTGTGATGTTTGAATATTATTTTGTTACCGAGTAGGATTTCATGGCGAAGGATTGAACCCTATAATATGGAGTACGTAAGGGTTTGCCCTCGGACCTATGTAGTATGGGATGCATAGAATCTAAATAAGTATGCATTTGTGTCATCGTAGTGTAAATGACTACATTAGGCATTAAGGCATATCATACACTGACATGACTAGGATAGTCACTTTCCTGTTTACATTCAAGTTTGTGTTTGCTAAATTAAAGAATCGATGTATTATAACATTGCGTCAGTTGTATGCAACTGACGTGCCCACAGTTTCGTAGATGCAGGATTGGACTTGGCATGGGCTTGAAGTCACTATGATGAGTTGTTACAAGATTGAAGAATTTTTATTATTGTAGATTGTATTGTATTCATTTAATTTCACTGTGCGGTTGTAAAGAACATGGTGTAAATACAAAGTTTTAAATTCCTTGTAAAATTATACGAATTTGAAGTAAAATATCCTGTACTTTCTAAGAATCACCTGTGTTTGGAATTCGGTGCGTTACAGGATCAACAGTTCGTACTCCTGACCAATGAAGTAATTGGCTCGGATAACCGGAAGGTCGTCTGTGGTCAGTATAGTCGGTGTTTTGTCCATAGATATTTTGTGTTGACCACGCGAGGACGGTTGTGCTCCGTATCGGACCAACTCCTCCACATCGTCCGGGTACATTCTAATGGAGCACGACTGCACTAAGAAGGGGAAATCAAGTCTAACTTCAGGAGCCGTCTCGTCCGGGCTGTCCGGTAGGATCACTTCGTTTTCGTCCGTCGGACGTGACGACCATTTGGGGGAGCCGGCATCGCCAGAGGGGCCAGAGGGTCGTCTTCTGACAACAGGTCGTCTTCGACTTCCTTGTCCCCCTCGATAACTTCAGCGCCCTCGCCATCGACCACTCCCTCAATCAGCTCATCTTCCTCCACACCACCAACAACTTCATCTTCGTCACCCTCCACCCTGCGCACGCTCCCTTCGGAGTCGCTCAACTCCACTATGAAGAGCTTTCTGCTGCGAATCAGTGTGACCTCGTAGACCTTCTCCACTGTTTCCGATGACGTTGAGTCGGAGAGACGCGGGTCATCATCCTGACCCTATGTAGTGGCGGACGAACCTGACTGAGCCCTCGACATAATGAAAAAAACTAACCTGCTTCCAATGCTGGGAAGTTGCAGAAAAAGATCGCCGCCGGTGAATGAACAGTGCTAGAGTGCAAACTGGGGATCTTGGAGAAAGAAAACGAAGGTGAAAAATGAGGAGAGGGGTAGGGGATATATAGTGAAACCAGCGACTCCTCGAAATCCTAAAAAATGACACCATCAATACACGTGTCACTGCCTGACCAATTTCTCCCCAAGTCCAAAGTGCTCGAACCTCGGCGTACACCTCGGACGCGCCAAACACAGAAACAAGGATTTGGCTAGTCACCAAGGCCATCTGGCTCGAAGCTCGGCATGGATCTCGAACAGACACCCAACATTTCCACAAGATTGCCTCAAAATCAAGGTCATCTGGCTCGACGCTCGACATGGATCTCGAGCAAGCACCCAACATTTCAACAAGATTGCCTAAAAAACAAGGCCATCTGGTTCGACGCTCGGCATGGATCTCGAGTAGGAACCTAGCATTTCCACGAGATTGCCTCAAATGCAAGGCCACCTCACTCGACGCTCGGCATAGATTTCAAGCAGGCACCTAGCATTTCCACGAGATTGCCTCAAACGCAAGGCCACCTTGCTCGACGCTTGGCATGGATCTCGAGCAGGCACCCAGCATTTCCACAAAATCGCCTCGAAAGCAAGCGCTCCTGGCTCGACTCTCGGCATGAAACCTCGAGCATCGAAGCAGCTTTTTATCACTAAATGCCTCTATCGAGGTGCCCGACCCCAACTCCAAGCTCAAAGCTCGGCAGGAACCTCGAGCATTGATGCAGCTTTCTCTCGCAAAATGCCTCTATCGAGGCGCTCGACGCAGACCCCAAGCTCAGAGCCCGATAGGAACCTCGAGCATAGATACAGTTTTCTCTCACAAAATGCCTCCATCGAGGCACTCGGAGTTCGACCTCATGCTCAGAGCTCGGCATGAACCTCAAGTATCGATACAGCTTTCTCTCGTAAAATGTCTCCATCGAGGTGCTCAGTGCCGGCTCCGAGCTCGGAGCTCAGCATGAACCTCAAGCATCGATACAGCTTTCTCTCGCGAAATGCTCCATCGAGGCGTTCGGCACCGATCCCAAGCTCGGATCTCGGCACGAACCTCGAGCATCAATGCAGCTTTCTCTCACAAAATGCCTCTATCGAGGCGCTCGGTGCCGACCCTAAGCTCGAAGCTCGGCAGGAACCTCGAGCATCGATGCAGCTTTCTCTAGGAAAATGCCTCCATCGAGGTGCTCGGCGCCGACCCTAAGCTCGGAGCTCGGCAGGAACCTCAAGCATCAATACAACTTTCTCTCACAAGATGCCCCCATCGAGGCGCTCAGAGTTCGACCCCAAGCTCGGAGCTCGGCATGAACCTCGAACATCGATTCATCTTTCTCTCGCAAAATGCCTCCATTGAGGCTCTCGGCGCCGACTCTAAGCTTGGAGCTCGGCATGAACCTCGAGCATTGATACAGCTTTCTCTCGCGAAATGCCTCCATCGAGGCGCTCGGTGCCGACCACAAGCTCAGAGCTCGGCATAAACCTTGAGCATCAATGCAACTTTCTCTCAAAAAATGCCTCTATCGAGGCGCTCAGCGCCGACCTTAAGCTCAGAGCTCGGCATGAACCTCGAGCATCGATACAACTTTCTCTCACGAAATACCTCTATCGAGGCACTCAGCTCCGACCCCAAGCTCGGAGCTCGGCATGAGTCTCGAGCATCGATGTAGTTTTCTCTCATAAAATGCCTCTATCGAGGTGCTCGGTGCTGACCCTAAGCTCGGAGCTCGGTACGAACCTCGAGCATTGATGCAGCTTTCTCTCATAAAATGCCTCTATCGAGGCGTTCGGCATCGACCCCAAGCTCGGAACTCGGCCTCGACCCTCCTGACTCCACGCTCGGCACCGACCCCTCGAGCTCGGCACTCGGCACGGACTTTGATCAGGCCGTTTACCAGGCTCGGCTCGACGCCGACCCCAAAACACTCCTTCGGAATTCACGCTCTCATCTTTGCAAAACACTCCCCTCTGTACTTCCCACAAGGACAAACTACTCCTCATGGCTGGTGCACACAGACCTCCAGGAGTGGGGGGCTTCTGATGTGGTATAAATGACGTGGCCCAATCAGGGCTGTCGGTTCTCCTCAAATCCGCTCATCCCAGATCATCAGGTCAACTGGTCCAACGGGCCTTCTACCCCTTCAGGCCCACAGACAAACGGGTCTGACTCGGGTACCCGTTTTTCCCTGCCTATAAATACCAGGATCCCTCCTCATTTTGAAAGGTAATCAATATTTCTCCACCTGAACCTTAGCTGCTCAGTCTCTTTTCCAGTGACTAACTAGATCGTCGGAGGGCCTGTCTCTGAGATTTCTCCTGGTGTTTCTAGGTCTTTTGCAGGTACCCCGACCGTCCAAGCTCCATCAGCTCTTTCGAGCTGAACTCTAGGAACATACCCGAGTCGAGGTCGAGATCCGTCCCTTCCACTTCACAAATTACTAGAACTCACACCTCCCGCACCGAAAACAAACAGTATCAATATCCTTCTTCTTGTTTGTGATTCTTCCTATGATAATTATACAAGGCCATCTTCAAAGGATGCTATTAATTTTCTATAGGAACCATCTCATAACCACCAGCCTCTTTAATTCTTCGAGGAAAGATGAAAGCCCCACCAAACCGCTGTTGTAAGCATATGTGCACAGCCAAAACTAAAACCTCACAAGGAATTATGATATCCCATGCAGAGGAATACAAGTCCTCATTTTTACTGGCATAAATATATGATGAATTTAGGTGAGGAACATAATGATGAGCTTTATAAGCATCATACAAGTGAGGAAGTGTCGGACCAGTGGCGAAGCCAGACTATTCAAAATGGGGGTCCCATTTTTTTCGGCATCATCATGATTGTGGCCAAAAAAATTTCCAAAATCATAGAACTCAGTTAAACCCTAAATCACTCACTCTCACTCTCCCCCCTTAAAATTAAGCCTTAAATTAAACCTACCAAAATTAAGTCTCAAATTAAACCTACAATCAAAATATTACCCAAAAACACCAAAATTCTAACTTGAAAGTTCAATAGATTAACCTTCCATTTATAAATATATCTCTATACCCAAAATTCATACTTTAATAAAATGAAATAAGAATTAAAAAATGAGAAAGTTACCTTAAGTAAGGTTGAGACTTGAGAGATTGAGATGAGAGAGAGTGAGAGATCCTCAAGCTTCTAAGATTCCAAAATCAAATCTCCAAGACTCTAATTGAACTTACTAGGTTTGGATTGATTTAAGAGGAATGAGGGAAGCTTAAACTGGGGTAGGATGAAGCCAGAAAGGGATTGATTTAAGAAAAATCATCTCCCTCTTGGAGCAAACTTGAGAAGAACTAACTGAATCAAAACAACAACCGGAATTCACATTTAAGGAACTTAAAACAAAAGCACTGTTGAAGCCATCACCTGATTCAGCGGCATTGGATTTGGCACCCATTTGACTCAACTGCTTGCAACAGTCTCTTATGTAATGCACAATCCTTCTGCACTGGTGGCCACGGACCTTACCCCTACATAAACTTCTCCTTCCATTTGAAGTACAATCCACCTCCAAGTGACTCACGGAAGTTGATGCAGATTTCTGATTCTCCTTCCTAAGTGCATCCTTCTCCAACCCCTTGATCATATTTGCTACATAACTCCTTGGTAGATTTCTCACCTAGCACGGTTATCATGTTGAATGAATTCGGTGGTGAATATATCAAATTGGAAGCTTTTAGATCATCTGTGTTGAATACCCTCGGTTCAGATAACTATATATTGAACTCCACTTTATGATATAGAAGAGCGGTACTTTTCTTCATTGAGTAACCCCACAGCTTTCTTTTCCGGTACATCCGACCATGTAATGACGATCCCGAGTAGTCAGTTTTGAGTTTTGCCCAAGGACTCGCTGTACTTCTCCTATACCTGACTTCGCTCATCGATAACATCCATATTAAACCCAAGTCTTCTGAATAATTCTCTTCCCAATTCTTCTGTTTTGTGCCGATTGGTCTCCCCTTATCTCCTTCTAGAACTATATCCAAGTTGTGTTGAACCGATGCTTCATGCATGTCCTCCATCAAGAGATCACAGTTGATATTACCTTCGAACCGCTTGATCATCGTGATATTACCTTCGAACTCGAACAAACCCACGAACTTGAATGATCTGATACCAATTATTAAGAAAACAAGTGGTACAACGACACCACTTGTTAGAGAATTAGCGAAACTCTTCCCTATCGAGGATCTTGTTGAGTTATACGATGCAATCAATACAAACTGCCAAGCACATACTAGATCATTCCAAACACACCAAATTACACAGAAGTTTATCCCGGTTGGGGCTTTAGCCTTAATCTAGGGAAGAAGAAAACCTAGATGCTATTCAACTAGAGAAGATACACAAATGTTACAATTCTCACCACGACCCTCTTTCAAGCTTCACCAGCAAGTACTAGTTGTTTACAATTGGAGAACCTATCAAACTTCGCATTCAGTGAAGTACTCTCTCTTTTCTCTCAATGGAGACCATTAAAAACAAAATATAGAGATCTAGAGAAACCCTAGTTTGATATCTTGATACAATATTCATTGGATATTATAAAAGAGATAACCCTGTGAAAAGTGCTACATGATATAACCTGAAGAGCAAGCTCGGGTTTCAACGAAGTCAATCAGACCTGCACCCGAAATCTGCATCAGCCTTACTCTATCGACCGACCCCAAAATGCAGTTGACCGTCCCCCTCGTGGGAAACCCTGTACAGTCTGCAATCGACCATCCCACAAGCCGGTCGACCACAACTGCTCCTGTTGTTGTTGTTGTTGTTGCCTCTTGCTTTCACTCTGTTTCCAATCGTCTCGATCCCTCCATCGTCTCATCGTCTTCGTATCCAACATAGTATGCAAGACATAAACCCAACAGGTCGTTGTTTGAAACAACGATTTCAGATTAGTTAATAAATATTTAAAAACTCCTGCTCTCTTTAATAAAGCTTTCCCTTTGGATTTACATGATCCTAATAGATGTGTTCTTCCCATTCCTCAGAGATGTCACCACATATTTAAAATAAAAATTGCAAAAATTCTCTCTTAACCGTCTACATAAACACCTCCCCATATAAAAACGACAAAAATGTAAGTCTTAAATATGAGAATAAAATTGAAAAAAATTAAAAATTAAAAATTCCAAATTGAGGTTATACTTGGGTTTGGAGGGTAGGGTTAGGGTTAAGGCAAACGAGTGTTAAGGGTAGGGTTGGGGCTGGAGAGTTAGGGTTAGGGTTAGGGTTAGATGTTCAAAAAATTGAATGGAAGAGAACAAGATGAAAATTTGAGAAAATTTGGGTTGGGCTTCGGTTAGGATGATGAAGTCTATGTTTGAACTCTTCAACGGAAAGTCTTCGCACGATTGAGTAGCAAAATAGTGGAGTAGAACAATCCCTCTGCATTAGCACCTGCAATTGAAAAGCTTCTTCTCTTTGAAGATGAAGCGACCATTCAGTGACTGCAAGGCATCGAAGTTGCATGTATGTTATCACTTTTTGAAAGTTGGAAAAAAACCAAAAAAATACTTCTTCACTTTACTACAAAAACAACCCACTACTTTATGCAAATAATTAGAATTTAAAAGACCCAAAAAAAAGGGGGTGGGAGAGCAAGGCTACTTACACATTTTTTCTCTTTTAACTGAAGTTGTTGCCTGCAACAACAACCTAGGTTATATTAGGTCGTTGTCTCAGACAACAGCTTTAGTTTGTTCAAAATGGCTCGTTCAAGTCAGAGAGTAAGAGTTTTTACATTGATTTTTGGTCGAGTTTAGGCCGTTATTTGAAACAACTGCCTAGGTTACTATAGGTCGTTATCTGAGACAACGGCTTCAATTGGTATAAAATGGCAAGTTCAAGTCAAAGAGCAATTCTTTTTGCTTCATTTTTTGTTGAGCTTTGGTCGTTGTATGCAACAACAGCCTAAGTTAATGAATTTTTTTTAAAAAAACTATAGAACATCAATAACAGCAGCAACTACTACATTTTTAACAACATCAGCTACATTTCAACAACTTAACAATCATGATCATTCAATCATCATATTCTTATCTCAAATCCACATAAAAACTATCAATAATAATAATATAATCAACAACAATACGAGCAACAATTTCAAAACTCAACTATCAACAATAACAATAACAATAACAATAACAATAACATAAACAACATCAATAACACCAATTTCACTTCTCCAAACAAAGTTCTCAATAACACGAATAAAAAATTACTCAACCTAACTCGGAGTGTAGTGTTGTGGCTTTCTCCTCTTCGGAATCGATTGTTGGCGAGTACACCCAACTTGGGTAACTTGTGACGGGTCGGTCTCTTCTTCTTGCTCTTCTTCTTCATCGTCTTCGTCTTGGTGCTCTTCTTGTGGTGGAGGTCGGAAGCGATGGCCTAGTACTCATGCTCTTACGATGAGTCGAACGTACCGTCGTATGTAAATAATGGGTCAATCATCCGCCATCTCTTACCTCTTCAAGTGAGCCTTGGCATGAACTAAGTATCTTGCTAGCAAAAACTTTCATGCTCTCGACGGCATTACTCTTAAGTACACTAGCACATTTCTTTGCAATATCTCATATATTATTGATCTAAAACACAAAGATAAGTATAGGAGACACAATCTCATGATGAAATAATCAATTTAAAAATATTGAATCGAAAAGAAAAAAATGTGAAGCAACTTTGACTCACTAGCAAATGATATGATGATGCCTTTGGTTATTACATGGATTGTGACGAAGAATACGTCGGTGGTGGTTCAATCTCTTTCTTCAGAATTGGTATTTGAATCCCAACTAGTACGATGGACTTCGGAGATCTGTACAAATGTGTTATCATTCGGTACAATGTCATGTTCATTCCTTGTGCCTTGCCATCATATATCTCAACATCATCAAGTACCAAGTCAAATCATCGCTCATTCCAAATTTCCACAGAAAGAACGGTGAAAATATGCCTAGTCATGATTGGGAGTGTAACTCAAAGTCATACGAGCGGTTGACGAGAATTTCTTGCTGATACCCGAATTGGCGAAGGACTTTATCCGGGAAGTAATGTTCCACCGTACCAAAGTTGACGAGTGTGGCTCTCATCAACCACAGCTGTGAACTAGCCGTACATGCTGGAGATAGTCTTTGCACCCGCTTGGGGGTATACGACTCCCAAATTACCAACTCATCTCACAGTTGGTCGAACTCGTCTCTGTAGTATGTTAAAATACCTTTTAGGTTATCGTTTAGCTGCATCTACCGACTCAATACACTCCTAAAGGTGCTAACATCTCAACGTTCGGTGCATCGGCCACCCAAGCCTCTGTTGGTCTCGTAATACAGAGACGACCCACGTGTAGACATTCTCACAACCAAATCTGTAATAAGATCATCAGCCCGGTCATCTCGACCAAATCTGTAACAAGATCATTGGCCCGGTCATCTTAACTCCATATAAGCAACTGCACACAAAGTCTTGTACAGGGTAGCTAATATGCAACTTCTCCAACTATACCGGCCGGCTAAGCTTAGGTTGGCGAGCAACCGTAGATATATAAGTGGGACAATATCTCTGGTGGAGTTTGGTAAGAGAACACCTCAAAGCATAATTATAATGTGTTCCCTAGTGTAGCATTGCACGTCATAGTCGCTCGATTCATTGGTCAATGTATTTTCAAAATGGTTCTTCAACAATGAGAATCAGATTGAATGCTCGTCAAAAATATCTCTATCTTCCTCATCCACATCGTCTAACTCTGCACCGAGGAGAACATTAACTAACTTTAATTTCTCAAAATTCATACCTCCCCTCACAGCCATCACATTTATTGGAAGACCAAAAATCATGGCGATATCTTGCAATGTCACCGTTATGATATCCATCATATCATTATAAAAAATAACGATATTTAACCATACAATTTTATTACACTTCAATGGATGGACAAATAAATTTCCAATTACTTAATTTTACATATTTAGCATAATTTAGACATGTAGATCAATATAAACGGTTCAGATTGTCGATATAAATGTCCGAAGGCCGAGTGCACACGAAGGCTAGTGCACAACAAAAGGGGAATATATATATATGACGAGTGAAGGCATATTAACAATGAACCCGTTATTTCCAAACAACAAGTTCATTATGACCTGACCTGTCGGTTGCCTATGACAGATTAAGTGGCTTGCACATTTACAAACACTATAGTACTTTCGCCAAGAAAGATTTCCCCACACACACATATATATATATATATATATGTGAATAGTTTACTTCGCTGCCATTCAGCCACTTTCCAAGTAAATACATCTCCCAAAAACCAAGCTGTATACACTGACAAAAAAAATGAAAGAGTAATGTAAACTTTAAAAGGTCTTTTACTATCAACATTACCAAGCAACAGTAAGGTGATCCCTTAGCCTAGATACTTAAGCATTGAATCAAATGATCAACCTTGGATATATACATACCCTATTTACAAAATTATAAGTTAAACCATACTAAAATTCACTAGTCCAGAATAACACCATCATGAGAAGAAATATAACCAAACAAGGTTTTGTTGCAAAATTATTTCGGCTGCTTAAATTAGTCTGAAAAATGATCTCATAGTTTCAGTGTCCAGTCCGCTGCTGTCCCCATGAATCCAACTTTTCCATCTTTTCCATCTTTGACTTTACAGGCAAGAAATGCATCGCAATCAGCTCCTTTGACTCTGAACTCCATCAGCAATTCATCATAGAGTATTTTCAGGGAGTTCTTGAATTGTGGTGAAGAACTTTTGTCGCCTTCATCAACATCTTGTACCCCTCCGCCAGCCAGACATCCAACTTGAGCACCATCCAGGTAAGCCCTGCATGCCACCAGGATAGCTTGCCCACATTTACGAAAATGCCCAGCAACAAAATCCTCAAAATGCTGCAAAGAATACCATCAAATGCTCAGTGGGAAGCTCCCGGAAAAGGTAAGAACAAATCTTGAATAAATATAGAAGCAAAGATGATTTGGTTTAAATTAATGCAAATACTAAATCCACATCCAATTCAAACCAATGTCATAAATGGTGAGAATTAAGTTAATAACAAAATCAACATGTCTTGAAAGTTTAATATGTCTAGATGGGTATGTCCTAAATGGTTATAGAAGCAATGATGATGCAGTGATGATGCGGTTTCAAATTATTAACACAAATAACTGACCCCCCCCCCCCCCCCCTCCATGCAAGGTAATGGCACAGATGTTGATAAGCAGTTAATAACACAGTGGGCGTGATTTGAAAGTTGATAGTTAATATGTATATTTGAGTTTGCAGTGTCATCTGTAATGTACATGCATTCAAGTGCAGTCCAAGGCAACAGAGAGGTACAGGTACATCTTTGTTAAATAATGCAGTAACCGTGAGGAAGATTTGACAAGATGTTCATACACTTGTTGAATAAAGTTTATAGTTAATATGTTATCTTTATCATGTTAATCAACAGCCAAAATTGACAATGTTGCAGTTACCAACATGCACCTAAGTGTTCTTCCAAATCTCGGTGTGATTGCAATCTAAAAACATATGGTTCAGCACCCACGAGGATATCTGTGCTGCTCAGTTCACCTTCCCCTGAGTCTCCATCCATACTAAAAACATATGAAAGAACCAACACCAATGCAAGCAAATTTCAGTTTGACTTCTCAACAAATGAGTAAACAGGGATTGACTTGATAAATGACAGCACTATACTCATAGATGTATATTTTGAAATGCACAATATGCTACCTCTATGGCCCGTACATAACATAATTTATTGGCTGCAGTTCAAATGACAACTTGGCTAGCATGGTTTATTTCCACTTCAAAGAATTTCTATACTATGAATAGGAACGCTGTAAATATTAAAAAAAAACGGAAAATTCCCCTGCAAACCAACTCAAATTTACTTTAGCTTTCAGATAGTTTCAACTTTTGTCTCATTACAACTTTTCTTTGAACAAGTATTTTGAATTATTAGAACATTTATCAATGTTCTAATTATTTATGTTTAAGTTTGTAGTGAATTCGGGATAAAATATAAATGAAGATAAACAAAATAGCTGAAGCATCATAAAACAGAAAAGTGAATAAAACGAGTTATTTTATGTTGACGAAAATAAGTGACTAAAATGAGTAAAATTTAAAGTTTAAAGCAACATATTCTTAAACTTGCACTTCTCTTGGCGAATCTACTACCAAAATTATTTTGTTAATGATTTAAATTTGCACTTCTCTTGTGATACACTATTCTGAAGGAAATAGGGAGGAGATTCATCATATCATATTGTTTACAATCACATTCGTCGAGCCTTCATTTTTCAACAGTGATGCATGACAGGCTTCAAAACAAACACATCTTACTAATGCAAGCCAACTAATAATTAAAAAAAGAATGAAAGAAAAAAAAAACAAGAAATAATGATTATTTACTAATAAGAAGAGCACATAGGCAAGATAATGAATTGTCTGCTCAGTGCAAATTATATAAAATTAGTACTTCTATTTTATAAATATAATTCTTTTTAAAATGTAAATATAACATGTGGAGGTTATAAAAATAAATTTAGAAGGTGAGGAGTATTGGAAGTTAATAACTATAACCCTTGGCTAATTGTTCCAAAAAAGAAGGATAGGAGAAAAAGCCAAAAGGGATTGAGAAAAATAGCTGAAGAATCTAAAAGGAAATCACAATAAAAAGATCGAGCCTAAACCGAATTTTCTCTCCAAGAGAGAGATGGTAAAAGAAAAAAGAAAAAAGAAAGGCGAACAGGCCACGGAAATCACGGAAATCACAGTCAACAGATGGGCCCACACAAGAATTTCTCTAGAAAGACAGGGACCCAAAGGGGCAGTGAAAACCACAGTCAAAAAGATGGGCATAAACCAAGCAATATAGACAGGTTAGTTTTTGAGGTGGAGACAGAGAGAACAAGTTTTGAGGTGGGAAGGACAGGTTATGTTAGTTTTTGCAAAATAAATATGAGGCTGCCACCAGAATAGAAGCTCAACCCACCAATAGGGCTGCAATCGAGCCGAGCCGAGCCGAATACCTTCAGGCTCGAGCTCGGCTCGTTTACTAAACGAGCTCAATTTTGAGCTCGAGCTCAAGCTCGGTTCGAGCCGAGCTTTGACCATATTCGAGCCGAATAGCTCACGAGCTTAGCCTAAAAAAAAATCAAGCTCGAGCTCGGTTCGAGCCGAGCTTTGACCGAGCTCGAGCCAAATAGCTCGTGAATAGCTCGATTCGTTTGAAGCCCTACCCACCAACTATGTTCAACTTGTGAATTTATTTTAGATCATGTAATCTGCGATGAGAACGTAGCGGAAAAGACAAGATTGGAAAAATTACAGCTTTATATATATATATATATATAGAGAGAGAGAGAGAGAGCAATGCTCTATTGCAAACACAAATGTTGTGAAAACGCATGAAGAACAACGGCCTAAGTTATAAACATAAGCCGTTATGTTATAACCTAGACCGTTATTGGGAACAACGGCTTCAATTATATTAAGCCCCAACAACAGCTTCAGTGGTTTGCAATGAAACATTGCTCATATATATATATACTCTTGACTTCATCTTAAGCAAATGAACCCTATGCAGGACCAACATCTTAAGCAAATGAACCCTATGCAGGACCAACACTTACCTTTGGCGATTTCCGCAATGAATATAACATTGTCTTGCATGACAAAAGGAAGACATCCTCGTTATATTGAAGAGACCTCTTTTCCCCATGTGGTGTGTTTGCTGTATTTGCATATCCTGGCTCATTGAAATAAGGCTTTGCGTTCAGGACAAGGGCTTGAATAGACACCAATACCTGCAGCATGGTTGACTGGGATGCATTCCACTTCTCACATCCACTACCAGACCAAGTTCCAAGAAGGCTTAGGCAAACCTTTCCACAATTATACAGGTTTGGATTAAGTCGAAGTCCACCAGAATGGTAATGTACCATCTGCATCAAATAATGTCATTGCGTGTTAATACAAATTAAATTAAGTGGGATGGTAAATACCAGCAGCTCTCAATCATATACCGGAGGTGAACGTGGATAACACGGCGGAAAGTAGGCATCAAAGAAGAAGAGACCATCATGGTAAGGAGTCCCAGCTGGCCCTATAATAACAGCCCTAAGAATGTCCATCCTATCCTCATAAACTCTGACGTAAATTGATTCTGTTAATCAAGTCAAAATGAAAACAGATCCCAAGTATTCACATAGCTGATAAGAAAACCAGCCACTTTTTGAGATTGAAATATGCCAATATCTGTATTGATACTAAGACAGAAGTTATCGAAAGCTGTTACAGATTTAAGTACGTAACTAGGTAAGCCAAAAAGAATCCAATACGTGAATAATAATTCTAGTGATGCAGGCAACAAATAAAACGGATAAACTTATCCAGCCTCAGCTCCATATATGATAGGTAAGGGTAAGGGTGTACTTGTGATGAGGACATCGGTTCGAGACGATTTGGGCGTTTCTATAGGCGCGGCATCGTCTAGGATGGTTGTTTATTAGCCTGGTATTTTTATTTCAGCATTCATATTTGTTTTTGACAATTTTAGCCATATGTAGTAGTTTTGCAATTTGCACCCTTTAATTTATGCATTAGAATATTTTGAAGATTTGTATTGAGATTTGTTTTGAGCATATATAGGCCTCTAGATAATGAAAAAAAAAACAATGTTGTGAATGACTAAAAATTATTGTAATTGAGTTTCTCTTCATTCATCTTTTTGTGTGACATTGAGATAAAAATTTTAGAGTTTGTGATAAACTCTGAAACTACAATACAAATCCTCAAACTCTAACCCTCTCTCTAGCCGCCACCCCCAAACCCTCCTTCCCTGTCGATCCCGAAACCCATCACCCCTCCTTCCTTCGTCTTTGATCTCCCCTCCCCCTCTCCTCACCGACCTCCTGCATCCCCCTCGCCCTCCTTCAGTCGACCCCCCCCCCACCGAAGCCCTCTCTTTCCTCCTGAAACCCACACCCCCAATCGTCCCTTTTCCTCCTCATTCGTCCACCACCGCCACCACCCGAGCGACCACCCCAACGCCTCCTTCCCCACCTCCGAAATCCTTGGCCGCCCTCCTACACCCGACCATCAACATCACCCCAAATACCTAAATCCATTTCACAACCCTAACCCTAAATCCCCTTCTTCTTCACCGTGTCGGTGCTGCCCTCACCCACCACCAACGACGTCGGCCCCGAGCATCACCCTCCTGCCTCCAGCATCGCAACTTTTCCTTGATGCCGCCATCGACGGCCGCCAACATCCCCGACCGTCTTCCTCCACCACAGCACCCTATTTGCGATTCCGGCAAACTTTTTCCACTTCTCGGATATTTGTGATACTGCTTTATCATCTCTACATTATTATTTGAATTATCTGTCGTCCACAAATATTGAGAGTGTTTATACTTGCTAATTGGAGTACGAATCATTATTGCATATCTTACATGCTAAGAACGATTAAGTATAATTATTGATTGTTTGATGTGAATCTTTAAATGGGCTTGTTAAACTATTCATATCTTAAAAATCCATCAAACCAACCAGTAGTTCAATTTCTGACTTAATTTGCTTCACATGTTGGTAAATTTAATCTCTTAAAATTCTTGAAAATTCACCAGTTAAGGTTAAGTTTACATCAACTTGACTGTTTAATCTCTCCCATAGACATGCACCACTTTTTTAAATTGAAACAACAGAGTATTTTGCACCATGCACCACTTTTTTAAACTGAAACAACAGAGTATTTTGCACCATTGAGAGACTACCATTTAAAGCTATATGAATACTAAGGATTTGATATTGAGAAAATTTTCAGTACTGTTCATCTTCAGATTTTCTTGCTTATAACATTAAATATTCTCTTGTTACCCAAAAAAGAAAAAAACATTGAATAATCTCTTGATTAGTGAATCTTCTTTTCCCTGTAAATGGTAATCTGTCACAGGTGCAAAAACTTTCTGCCATTTTACTTGTCCCAGTTTATTTTTTTGTTTTTTTTGTTTTTTTTATTTTTTGGGGACAATGTCCATAAGCCCACACTCACATGTTTTCTCCATAAAGGGAAATGATGCAAGCCGGATATGAACTCTCGGCCTCTTGCTCACTAGTGAATTGGCTGACCATGTCATCCCAGTTAGATTAAAATACCTAAGCAAACTTGAGACTTTTTGAAAAAATTACGTCAACAATTAACTTCCCATTAAATTTGAATAATTTTCTTTCCACCAGTGAATGTACTACAATATTTGTCCGTTACTCACTTCATGGTGGATTTAAAACACATTTTAAAAAGCCAGCATTCCATTCACAAATTTTACAGCAACTATACTTGTGTAAGAAGTATAAAATCTACTTCTGTAGATTGGTGGGAAACCACACAGTTCACCCAAACTTGTATGTTCATACAGTTTTTAGTTTACAATAAAATAGTAGCAAGAGTAAGTTATTTGACTAAAATCCTACTTCTGAGAAAATATAGGAAAAATACTTACCCGGTAGATCTTTCTCTAGGACTTTCCACTCATGCTGAATCCTCTTTGCCCAATCTTTTGAAGGCTATCATAATAATGCCATTAGATGAAGGACAGGATACATGAAATCAAAAGAGATGAAAGGAATGACATGTAGGGATTTACTTAGTTACCTTTTTTACTGCTCGTACCCCTTTAATATTCTCAGTCGAGGCAAAATAATGGTCATAATCACCTTGAACAGTATCGAACTGTTTGAAAGCTTTAAATTTCAAATCAATTGCATCTTCAGTCACTAACTTGGGCTTTTTCCGACTTGACTCTTCCAGAGCAGGCTTCTGCAGCCATGGCACACTTGCCTCAACCCCAGGTGGCAGGTTGAAGTCATCAAATTTAGCAGCCAAACAAAAATTACTATCGTTAAAAGCAAAATCTGTATCAAACTCATGTGCACCATAATAGTCATCATCAAAGTCATAGTCATCATAATCAAATCCATTAACAAAGTTGAAGTCCAGTGAACCCGAATTGGAACCATTAAGAATATCCAGTGGAGCAACATCCTCAAATAAATTGTTTGTAGTAGAAGTCACAAGTTTATTGGACAGATCATCCTATAAAATTAAACATTATTCAAATTGCACAAGCAAACCAGTATCACTACAGATGAAAAAACTATAAGATGTCTGAGCACGAAGTAAGAAAAAAACAGCAACTTGCACACCTTTGAAAATTTTTGCCAATCCTTGCCAAATTCCATAGGTTGCTTATTCTTGTAATTTACAGTATCTTCATCAAGTAAAACAATTTCAGCGTTATCATCTTCATCGACATCAATTATCTCATGCGGAACAACCTAGAACAAAGATGCATATTCAGCAAATATATCTCATAACACAGATGATATCAACAAGAACAAGTATATAATTAGTTATCCCACTTAATACTATGGTTTATTTTCAGTCATGCTTTGACAGTCTCCAATTTTTACGCCAGTTCCAACCATCACTATAGTAAAGCAAACACCACCAGATCGGGTTTTTTTATGCTTCACTGATTGAACTGCATTAGATGAACCAAAATTTTAAACAAGAAAATAAGGGGCAGGGAACGTTCAAGAATGACTCCCCTATGGGGTGGGGACCGTTACCTTGAACAGAAACATGAGCAACTGATATTTGTTACATGGAAGACAAGCTCGACTATCTTCGTGTCACAAGCAGCTTCACTTTTGTAGTATGACATGATGCTTAGCAGAAACAAAAAGTGCACCATGTCGCTACAATATAGATAAAAGTGCCAAGCTATTTGCTTTTCAGAATTAGCGTAGCTATGTCATTTTTCATAGAATTAATAAATTGTGTTATTGTTTCGTCACCTAATTTAAAATGAAAAATTTATCCGCCCACAGCCTCATTCTCCTCCTATGTTCTCATCAGGCATGTGCAGCAAACAAGTCATACAACTTACTCTCTGTTATTAACTTCATTAGTGAAGAAGGAACGGGAAGCGGCAAGTACAGAAAGGTGAATTTGGTACTGATTTGCTGGCAGAACTACTGTTAATTAAAGGAAAGTGTCGACATCTGGATTTTAGTTTTTACTATGTACCTTCCCTAATCTAGTTTGCAAAAAGATGTTTTATTCTCTAATTTGCAAGTGCTGATCACAAAATCATTTTATTATTATCAATATATAAGTTCTCTAGGTGAGTCGTGTGACATTGCCTGATAATTTGTATTAGTTCTCTTATATTCTATTTGAGCTTTCCCCTCTCTATAATTATTTCGCTATTCATCAATATATATTTTAGAATTTCGAAAAATGAAAATCATGTTGCTTAAGCTTTACAGTATACTAATGTAGAATTTTGTTTCTTAAAGGTGGGTCCTAATCAAGGTTACAAAAAAAGGAAAAGGGAGTAAACAGTCAGGCACTGTAAGGTTTTCCTGTTTTAACGGGGTTTAAACCAGGAAAAAACGGTGTTCAATTTTTTCATATAAATATTTTAGAAATAGGAAAAGTGAAGGATATAATAGAGAAAAAATGTAGAAATAAAGGTAAAAAGATATGGAAAATGTCAAATTTAGAGTTCATCATATGATATATCATATACACAAATAATAATAAATTTGATGGTCCATGAGTCTATAGTAAAATTATGTAAACATGAAAAGTAAACCCGGAGGGGTTCATTATATGGATAAAGGTCGGGTTATGATAGAATTATTTGATAAAAATTCAAAACCCAAGCCCAAAAATGGTTTAAGAAAAAACCCTTTTAAGCCTCAAATCAGTTTAATGCCCATTTAACCCCTTTTCCACAAAAAGGGAGGGCGCTATCATTAACCATTGTTTACCCATAAATGAAATGGTAAGCTAAACGGGCTGTTTAAACAGTTTAAACAAGTCTTTTACCCTTTTCTGGATCCACGGCCCCTATGATATAAGTTCTCTATTTTCAACATTACTCAATAGATCAACTTCTATATATAATAATTTGTCCAAAAATTTCTTAGGGTTGAAAGTAATCATCAAAAAATGAAAGTATTATATTTAAGTTGTCGATTTCGTTCAAATTATTTACTACAATTATTTTCAAAAGTTCAAATTATTCGTACAATTGAAAAAGAAGAGGAAAGATCGAAGTTTTGAAGATAATTGAAGTATAATAATTTGAACGAGATTGGTAATTCATATACATTCATTTTTTTTCACAGATCCTTTCGATCCCCTAAGAATTTTCTGGAGAAATTGTTATATATAATCCGACCTCTTAAGCAATGCTGAGAATAGAGAAAACTTATAGCACAGAGAACCACATATTGGGGGGGGGGGGGGGGGGGGGGGGGGGGGGGGGGGGGGGGGAATAAATTAACATAGTGTAAGCAAAAGTAACATGATTTTTACTTTTTCAAAACTTAAAATTATATATGGATTAATAGCAAAATAATTATACAGAGGGAAAATTTCAAATAGAAAATCAGCAAACTAATACAAATAATCAGTCAATACGCAGAGAACTTACTTACGTATTGCAAACAATTAAATGATTTCAAGATCAATTACTTGCAAAGTAGAGGGTGAAAAAAACTGTTTACAAACTAGAGTACCGAAAGATACATGGTAAAAACAAAAAATCGGATGTCAACACTTTCCTTTAACTAACAATAGTTCTGCACCAACAAGCAAATTAATACCAAATCCACCATTTCCTACCTCTCGCTTTCCTCTCCGATTTAGTTGATAGGAGAGAGTAAGTCGTACAACTTTGTGGCACATGCCCTGTGAGAGCACAGGAGGAGAAACGAAATTGTGGGTGGATAAATTTTCATTACACATTAGGTGAGGGAAAACTAGCACAAGATACCAATTCTTTGAAAATAATGTAGCTAAACTATTTCAAAAAAAAGTGAATCGGTATAATGTTTTTGTCTATATTATACTGTCATTGTGCGTCACACAACAAAAGTGTGAAGCTGCTTGTGTCATGAATAGCACTGTCATTTACCAATACCCGGACCCGACCCGGACCCAGCATTGGACCGGAACCGACCCGATCTATACAAGTCCGGGTTTGAGTCCAAGTCCTAAAATAAGACCCGATGCACTTTCAGGTCCGGATCCGTGTTCGCTCAAAATAGAACCGACCCGGACCCGGACCCGGACCCGTTAAAAAATACCCCAAACATATAGAATATGAATAATAGGGTTATAGGAAATATACATATAAAAGTAATTGTTGAAGATAGATAAGTAAATATAATATTAATTCATGTACTTAAGTGCAAAAATTATTAGAATCGTAGGGTATCAGGTGCAAAAATACTTAAGTGCAAATATTTATTCTCTACTATTGGACCCGACGGGGAATTTTTTTTAACTAGGACCCGGATCCGGTTCTTGCAAGTCCGGTCCAATTTTTGAACCCGTGAGGTACCGGGTCCGGGTCCGGGTAGTGGAGAACCCGATCCGATAGGATCCGATACCAACTCATCATAAAAGGAGTCTAGACTGTGGAGTTTGTCTTCCATGTGACAAATATGAATTCCTTATGTCACTGTTCAAGGTTAAGGTCCCCAATCAACTCCCATATACAGGGGAGGGGGTCTTCACTATTTTTCTTAGCTCTTTTTCCTTGTTTAAGTACAATTTGTAGTTTTCCTAAAGTAGTTCAATCAATGAGAGCATCCACAGTCGTGATTTGCTAAAAAATAGCTAAATGCATATTATACATATAGCAAAGCGAGTTTTGCTATGGTGGTAAAATGCTATAATATAGCACCCCCAAAAAAAAATATGATCGGACAGATCTTTCAAGATCCATCCCACAAATTTTAAAAAATTTCCGCGGTTATTTTTTAATAATTAAAAAGAATATTTTAGTGAAAAAAAAATTAGAAATGAAAGATCCGTCCCAACTTCCCCCCTTTCACGGACGGGTCTTGAAGATCCGTCCAATGCCCATTTTTTCCCACTAAAATATTCTTTTAAAAATACTTTTTACTGAAAAACTGAAATTTTTCATCGGACGGAACTTCGAGTTCCGTCCCTTTAAAACAAAAATTAATTTTTTATTTGGGACGGATCTTCAAGTGAAGATCCATCCATTGTAAATGTGCATATTCTCATATCCGCTCTCATATAGAGCAATGTACTGTAGTGAAATCGTCAAAATATGAAAAAATAGCAAATGACTGCAGGGATCAAAATTAGCATTGGTATCAGGTCGGGTCCTTCACTACCCGAACCCGGTCCCCTATGGGTCCAAAAATTGGATCCGGACCCGGACCCGAACCCGTGAGGATCGGGTCCGGTTCCGGGTCCGGTTCCGGGTCCAGGTCCTATTAAAATATTCCTACCCGTTCGGGTAGGAGCGGGAGTATGAGCGGCAAGCGAAAACGCTGAGTGGAGTATTTAGAATAGAGGAGAGAAGAAAAATGCATGAGTTTTGAGTTTGGAAGATGAAGATTTACAAATTGAGGATGAAGGAGAAGAGGGATGAGGATAGAATATTTAATTTTATGTTGATTCTTTGGATTTTTTTTAACGAGTACGGGTCAGATCTCTTTTGAGCGGACCTGGACCCGAAAGTACAACGGGTCCCATTTTAGGACCCAGACTCACACCCGGGTAGGCCGGGTCGGTTCCAGTCCAATGCCGGGTCCGGATCGGGTCCGGGTAATTATACCAATGCTAGTCAAAATGCCAATGCCAGTCAAAATGCTATAAAATGGATAAAATGAAAAAATGGCAAACTACTGTGGATGCTCTGAAGCATAGAAACTTGGAAAGAAAATCTAAGTGATGCTCAGAAATTCGAGACTACAAAGCATGTCAGCATAAAAATAAACCATAGTTTTAAATTGAATAACTATTTATGTACTTGAGTTTTGGTTATTATGCTCTTGGGAAAAAAAATAAAGTCTATCAAATCAAGAACCGAACCAGACAAAATCTAATCAAGAAATAATCAAACAACGACCTTTCTGCTCCGATTATGAGTCCTCTTACTCGAAGCCCAAGAGGACGACGCCGCAAACGACACCTCCATTATATCAGGATCTTGACACGACGAGCTCCCAGCAAAGAGACACAGCCTACAAAACAAGAATCATCATAACTAAACAGAATCGAATCGGATCACCTCAAGGACCCCAACCGAACGTCATCAGATACTCACTTACTACTTTGAGCGGCGAGCTTCGCAGTTGGCGGCGGCTCCATCGGGAAATGAAATTCCAGCGATCGGATCCGATCGGATACAGCGATCAAGAACTTAGAAAATTAGAGTTTCGGTGAAATCGAAGGGGAATTTTGGGTGAGAATTTGGAACAAAATTGGGGGAAATCGAGAAAGGGAATAGGAGAAAAGGCGACACCTTTTGCTCTCTTTGGCATTCTTGGGGGAAAAGGGACCCACCGTTTGGTTTATGTTGCCGTATTAATTTATTTCTTTCCTTCTATCTAATTAATTTTCAAATATTTAATGATTGTGGGTCCCGCGTGTAAGTGACTGACTATAAAAATGGGTGCATGAGATTTCTTTTTTTTCGTGAGGATCCGGAAAGATACAACCGAGTTTGTTTTTCTTTCTAATTAGCATATACTGTATTCCATCAAAAAAAATTAGCATATACTGTATTTGTTTACTTTTATTAAAAAATTACGCGTTGTGGAAATGATTGGTTATTTGGTTGTTTCGAGTTTCGAGTTTCGACTTTCGAGTGATGTGTGCTTAGCAGCCGGGCTGGTTCAACCGGTACCGGTCCGCCCGGACCACCACCAACCCAGACACTAATCCCCTCCCAACCTGGTCTTGGCCGGGCCTCACCATCCCCCTCCAAAAACCGCAGCAGCCCGGCCCGTGTCGAACCAGGACCGGTTTAAACCGGCCCGGTCCGGTCTAGGCCGAACCGGCAGGCCGACAGTTGGTTGATATTTTTTTTAAAAAAATTTGGAATTTTTTTAAATGTTTATATAATTACCAAACTCCCCCTCCCTCGTCCCCCCCCCCCCCCACCCCCCCCCCAATGGATTGGGATATTTACTAGCTAATTTTTTTGGGGGTATTTTGAAAAATTCAAAAATATACATAATCTATATATACAACCTCATTTCATTCACTTATCTTCACAATTTCACTCAACTCTCTCAACTCTATTAACAAATTGTGGAATCAACATCAACAATAATCAACAACTCTCTCAAGACTCAAGTGTTCTCCATCTTGCAAGCACAAGCTCTCAACTCTCTCTACTCTCAATCTTCATTCTACACTCATACAATATTTTTGTATTTGTTTAATTTTTAGCATTAGCATTGTTTTCTTCTCTTTCTCTTTTTTAGGTTTTAGTAGTTAATATATTACTAGTTCATAATTTATTGTTTGTGTTTGGTTGAACTCCTTCTTTTGATTTTTTTTGTTTTGTTAACATAACTAATTTATCACTAAATTGTTGTTGTTTTATTGAACTCTCTCTTCTTCTTTTTTAGATTTTGTTTATTAACATATACTAGTTCACAACTTATTGTTTGTGTTATTTTGAGCTCTCTTTATTTGTTTTGTATTATTTCACTAATTCATAATGTGTAGTTTGTGTTTTTTTTAAACTCTCTCTTCTAATTTTTATTTTTATTTTCTAAACATACATATATTAGTTCTTTATTAGATGACATCTAACCGATCACACGGTAGACACGGTATCCAAAAGTCCATCATCTCGTTGCTTTTCTTCCATTCCATAAATAGATAGTGAAGAAACATTTACAATTTTTTATGATATTCCTGATTTTTCATGATCTTCCACATACACACATGGAAGATGTAATAGTAGAAGATATATATTCACAAGACACGGAACAAGCCCCTTCTCAATCTCGTAAAACAAGAGAACCCATTTCCGAAGTACACAAATATTTATCTTTTTGTCCCTTCTCACAACGATCCAAGTGTAGGATTTAAAATTTGTACAACAACAACAATAAAGCATTTTCCCCAACTAGTTGGGATCGGCTACATGAATCTTGGTTTTCCATTCTGCCCGGTTTAGCACAATATCTTCTGTGAGGTCAGAAGCTATCATATCTTTTTTCACCATTTCTACTCAAGTTAGTTTAGGTCTTCCTCTACCCCTAACTCTACCCTCAATACTTATCAATCACTCTTTCTAACGGGTGCACTATCAGGTCTACGTGTGACATGTCCAAACCACCTGAGGCGTTTCTCTCTTATCTTGGATTGGAGCTACCTTTATCATGTCTCGTATATGCTCGTTTCTAATTCTATCATCTCTGGTTTTACCACACATCCATCTTAGCATAGGATTTAAAATTTGTAATAAGTTTTAAAACGTCATATAAGTTAAAATTAGGAACGAGAACTGGTACACTTAAGCGTCACTTAGATAAATGTCAACCCAAATTATCACGACACGCTTGCACAACAAAAGATACACCCTAGGACCGGTCACGTAGATAGACATAACTAGTATCATGATACCGTTCGTAGGGAAATGATTAGATTAGTAATTAAGAATGAATTTCCTTTTTCCTATGCCGAAAGTAGGAATTTTGAAAGTTTTAACCAAACCACATTAAACCCCCATTTTAAAAGAATTGCTAGGAATGTGGTTAAGGGAGATTGTAAATTAGTCTACGAAGAGGCTAAGGATATGTTAGTTGCAACACTAACATCACTAAATTGTAGAGTTAATTTCTTTGACATCGGATGGTTGGGTAGGAGTAAATGACGTAGTAGTGATGTGTGCCACATGTCATTGGATATATTCCGATTGGTTACTCCAAAAGATAATTATTTCTTTCAGATTTGTTAGTTACCCACATAAAGGTGAGATAATTGCGACACGCATCATAAATGCATGTAATAAATTTGGTATTTATGACAAAATTTTTGTTATAGATTTTTTTTGATAACGTCTCTAATAATACTAAGATAATTAATTCAAATCCTATAGAACCCGATATTTTTCATGTTATGTGTGCTTGTCATATTTTAAATCTTTGCGTACAAAATGCACTAAAATACGGACACGATAAGATTAGTGCAATGAGAGATTGTGTTAATTTTATTACTTTGAGTGCTCCAACAGATCAAGCTTTTCATGATTTGTGTCAACTTAGGAAAATTACATTTAAACGTTTTCCTAAAGATGTTAGATATTGTTGGAATTCAACATATGATCTCTTAGGTGTAGTTCTTCATTATAGACAAGGTTAAAAAGAATTTTGTGTTGCAATGGGTATGCAAGATTATAGAATAGATGATGATTTTTTGTTTTTGGCGATAGTTTTTAAAAAAAATTATAACATTTTAATGATGTAACATTGCAATTTTTGAAAACATATTCATCTAGTGGTATTTTACTAACAATTGTTATTATGATGACCATTATTAAATATTTGATAAGCGACCATTTTATTGGGACAATGGTTATGCCGCTTATCTAAAATTTATAAAATATTGTCATCCTCTTCCTATGTTATAAATTGTTGCTAGTGAAATGAATCCCCTAATTAAGTTAGAGGGCACAAAGAATTTAATTGAGATTTTTTATTCATATGCTCCACACGAAGAACTACAAGACTATGATCATGTTTTTTTTACTACATAATTTGAGCATATTTTGAATAATTTGTATGATAGTTACGATAGGCTTTACGCCTATAATACTACACAATCACATAATGTTAGTTCTTCTTCTTCCATATTAAAGGAAAAGGGTCTTACATTTTCAACTAGTGGTGTTTTAAATCTTATTAAATGAAAAAAACCAAGAACAAATGCACCAAATGAGTTGAATTGGTATAATGCATAACCTCCCGTCGATGATATAGTTGATGTGTAAATTTTTTGGGAAAACAATGAAACTACTTTTCCTATTCATTCTCGTATGGCTAAAGATTTCTAAATCCCCCGGTGTCAACTGTTGCATCGGAAAATACCTTTTCTCTTGGAGGCAGGATAATGAGTTTGAAAACGAATTGCTTGATTTCGAATACTTTGGAGATACTAGTATGCGTGGAAGATTGGATGAAAGCGGAAGAGATGACCCAAGATTTACTTCAAGTGGCACAAAAAGGATCAAGTAACGATGCATGAAGAATGAAGAATGAAGTTTGACTTCATTCACTCGATAAAAGAATTGGAAAATTTAGGGTGATGAGATTCTATATTTAGGTTAAGTAGAAGTGCACGACAGTATTTGAATGCCTTTTCTTCAATCTAAATATAGGTCATCTCGAATTCTAAATTCTATAATTTCCATCAACTTGTAATTTCAAATTCGATCACTTTGTTTGAAATGTTACTTATCTATTTGATTAAATTTTAAATTTTGTACTTCATTGAAATAATTTAATATATGAATCGTTCCGTTTAATTTATATGTTCTTACAATTATTGTTTAAATTCAATCACCCAAAATGTTTGCATTTATTCTACTCTATTCTACTTTATTCAATAAAAAATCAAAAAATCAAAAAAAAACCAAAAAAAAATCATAAATAAAAAATTAAATAAAAAATACCGCGAACCCTCTTGGCCCGACCCGGCCCGGCCCAAACCCCAAGCCAGGGGCCTAGGGTCCCCCCCCCCCCCCAACCCGGCCCGCCTAAGTCCGGGACTGGGACTGGCCTTGTGGCCCGGCCCGTCATGGAGATGAACGGGAGTGAGTTTGTTTTGTTGGATTTTTATAATAGCTTGTTCGGCGAAGATGGATGTAAACATTATTCTTTGCAATCATCACTCAGATGGGTTCTTTATGTACGATATACACGATTTGCACAATTGACCATGTTGGAAAAATAGTGAGTAAATATTGAATTTAGAGCATGCTTTGTTCTCAATTGAAAATAATAAACAACATTGATATATATATAATTAAAATTATATAAAAATAAGTTTAGAGAATATACCGATTTGAGGGATAAAGTCAAGCCTAAAGGCTCTGCCTTAGATAGTCTGACGTCATCTCCATGCAGACAGTCTACGCAGTCAGCTCCCTAGCGATAAAGATATCTCTGAGTATCCGGCTCTCATGCGCATGGGCGGGCTGAGATTCTTGACTCAAATAGTGCTTTAAGTTACCCAAAGATAGTATACTAGTTTTACAGTTTGTAGATCAAATAATGAAATATATCATTCTAATTATATCTTGTTCTCCCTATGCCATTAGCCATACTAAGACTCTTTATAGGCTATAAAAAAAACATAACTAATTCTTTCACTTAGGGGGGTTTGGTAGACAGATTTTTTTTTTTGTTTTCTGGAATTCTTAACTTGGAAATTTAGTTTCCCATGTTTGGTATGCTAATTTTTAAATTCAAATTCTCAGGAAACTAATATTCCTATGATTTGTTTTTGCCACAATTTCCCCAAAAAAAATTCCCGGGGGGGGGGGGGGGGGGGGGGGGGGGGGGGGGGGGGGGATTCTTAGATTCCCAAGTGCTAATGTGATTTCTTTAAAATTACAATTTTGCCCATAAAATTAAAAAAAACCCTAAACCTGGCTTTTTTATATTTCTTCTTATTTTTCCTCCCCAATAAACGCATCCCCTCTTTCTCCCCCAAAAATTCGAGCACCCAACTTGGCCGCCGTCGATCAACTCGTCGCACCGTCGATCCCACTTATCATCATCAATCCCCGAGCAGTCCGACCATCTCTCGCGCCGTCGATCCCCAGCCTCTCTCGCGTTGTTGATCCAGTACAGTAGATGGAGTTGAGAATAAGACAGGGAGGAATAACCAATTTGCTAGACATCACATGGGTAGCAACATCTTTTATTTTGTTTATTTACGCATTTGGGCTGAAGCTGGCTCGAGTGCCCTTCCGAGACTTGCCTATCTCATCCACATCGCCTCTGATTTCCTCTTGTCCTTCTATGAACAAAGGGGCACATCAATCCCCAATTTAAATCCACTAAACATACTAAAACATATATCTGTACTTGATCCGACTCAAAAATCCCTCACTAGTTAAACTCCCCATAGTATCTGCACTCTATGAAATGAGAATTATAAATATGCAACGCACCAGAATTGCTCAGGTTTTATATGGGCTGTGTTTGGGACCTCCATGCTGACCCCCTCCTTGATATAGCGCATTTTGACTTATTTCCTATATTGTGGCTTATTACAGCTAGCATTCTTGTATCATAAGGATGCTATGATAATCCTGTGCATTCTCCTTGGATCTGGATGTGTAATTGTTGCCCAAAGACTTGAAAACTTTATGTAGGCAAAAAAGTATTATACATTTCATCGACTACTATGAATTGCAGAGCAGTTCTCATAGCATGGTATAACAATTTATTTTTCTTCCTCTTTTCAGGTCTCATTGTGGGATCACATTATTCCTGATAAGGACCATGCAAAGTTTTAGAAAATTGTTCCTAATAAATATCCTCTATTTGTTGGAGCTTCTAAGTACAATTTTGTGTTTCTAATAAATTTTTTAGTTAGTAGATTGTGTGGCACAATTTTAATCATGGTGTTGAAATGTCAAGCAAAAGTTTTGATATCCTGCAAATATATTGTCCTCTTTAAATTTTAAGTCATGTTACCACTTAAAATTGTTTGTATTTTGTGGCCCAGATTTGCATAATTGTTTTTACTCAGGTATTTCATCAAATAGTTTGTTCTGTTATTTGATGATGAGAGGGGTATTTTGGACAATAAGATTAAGATTTCTAGGAAATATGTAGCTCAACCAAACATAGGAAATTAAGTTTCCAACTAACATTCCCAGAGATGTTTAAGACCTACCAAATATGTTTTATGATTCCTACGAATCATAAATCCCAGGATTTATGATTCCTGGGAACCAAAAAAAATCCTTGTACCAAACGCACCTTAATGGTTTAAAATGGTCAAAGTAAAACCTCTATTCAACATGAAATAATGTAATAGATGTTACATTTGTATAAAATACTAATGAATATTAATAACTCTTTATAAAACTAAAATTTCGAATACAACTTCCAACATCAACCCCCCCCCCCCCCCCCAAAAAAAATTAAAAATTAAAAATAAATAATAAAAAAAAATTTATAAAAAAACATATAGTTTGGGCAACCTTATACTGTGGATTCTACATAGATAGCTTCCGGCTTTGAACTTATGCTTATTGACATTTGTCTCAACCTGAGGATAGTGGACTATGCCTTAAACTAGGTCCTTGGACCAGATATTAACAAAAGCACACACGATATGCACTATTCATTGGGTTGAGTAGGTTGGAGCATTAAATTGGCCATGCTCACACTACCGATTTCATGAGAGTTTCTAGGGATTAGCCATATTCCCCCAACTGTGGCCTTACGGTTCCTCTCATATAGGTAAGTCCTACCAAGGTACCTTTGACCGAAAAAGGTATCCTCGTACTACATTCGTCGGACTTATTGAGACTTAACTAAACCTAACAAGTCACTTTTATGAGCATTGTATCTCCATGGGAATGGGGATGAAGTAAGTGTCACGCCCCGCTTCCCAAAAAGGAATACGAAATGCGAATACGTAACAAAAGCCCAACGAATGATTTTCATCATCCTTAAGCTGTTCAGAATCTTTACAACACATTATAGATATAATCAGAGTCGGAAGCAAAAGGCACAACCAACATGCAATATTGAAACAAAACACCAACAGAAATTTACTTGAATCCAAATACAATATTCTCAAATAAATCAGAGTCTAGAGAAAACAAAGATCCTGGGTCACATCGCCCAAATACAAATAATATCCAATAAACCAAATACACTTTATTCAATGTCCAAGCAACAACTAATAATAATCATAAATTAGAAATTTCCAACTTAATACATCCTCTCGCCATTAGCATCAGGCAGCTGACCAACCTGATCTGCAATTAATAAATTTGCAAAAAAGGGAAAAAGAAGAAAACAAGTACCCGTCAATTGCAAGTCGCGGATCACAAATAATGTAGGATACAAGTACATGAGAAAACTAACTAGCAACATGGTATACTAACAGGTACAGATAACATGTGTCAAGTAAACAGGTAAACAAGTAAATATGTATTAATGTCAAGTAAACAGGTAAACAGGTAACAAGTAATCATGTGACAAGATAATCAGGTAACAGGTATACAGGTAACCATGTATCAGGTGACAGGATAATCAGGTAACAGGAATACAGGTAACAGGTAAACAAGTATCGGTTACGTCATGTCTAATCTTGTTAATTTACTATCTAGGTAGCACTTCATGCCGCCCATACAACATGGTTGCTACAACAAACGATTTCGTTTTAGATTTCATAGTGGAGTCCATGGGGTAGTGTACTTAGGTACAGAAAACAGGAACAGGTAGAACCTAGTGGTTCTCTTCCGAGTACACCTTCCTAAGGGAAGTATGCAGTCAGGTACAGGAAACATGCATAACCTAGTGGTTATCTTCCGAGAACATCTTCCTATAGGGAAGCATCCAACCAGGTACAGGTAAACAGGATCGTGAATCATGTAGTCATGAACACGTAACAGGCAGGCAGGACACAGGTCCTCTTCCAAGTACATGTTTCTATATTTTCCACTACTAGATCTTTCCTTTAAATCCCGGCTTGGTTACTTTTATTATGGTCATCAAACAGGCATGAATGGGTACGAAATAGTGCCAAACTAACATGGTATAATCAGTATTAGGTTTAGAAAAACAAATATACAAGCATGAGTGATATACATTCACATAAACGAGCAAAACAATGTATGTTCATAATCAAGACAGCATGACAGATCAGTACTAAAACAGTGATTCTTGTTGCTACAGAAATGCAAATCAGGATCCGTCAAAGGATATGGAAACTAGACATCCACACGAATCCAACGAGTATAATTAAGTCATATAGTACGTCACAACATCTTAACTCAAAATAAGTTCGAAAACATGTTCAGTCAGAAATCAGGAAAACGAATTCTTAGTCAAAAAAACAGCATCAAAGCTCATCAAATAAATCCAAGAAAAATCTGGGGTATTCCCTTATAAGCCTAGAATCAAAATATAAAGTTTCATAATATTTCAGTAAGAATAGATTAGTCATCAAAAATACGAAAGCATCAAGAAAACATAGTTTAACAAATCTGGAAATCTCAACACTGCTATACGAAAACTAAGATATCTCGCAACCAGTGAATCGAAATCCAATTCCGCCAAAGGAATATGAAAATAGATAGAATTTACTAACTTTAATATTTCAAAAAGAATTTTCATACAGTATCAGGAATCATAGTGAAAATGAGGTTCTTTACTGACCAGCGCGCAAAATACAGCATGAGATGATTCTAGAAAAGAGCATGAAACACCACATAAAACTTGTCTTTAAAATTCATCAAAAATATGGGTAATCCCTAACTTCATATAGAAACACTGACCAAAATATAAGATCAAGATAATAAGTGTAGAATAGTTCTTGAAAATAGTTTGTTAACAAAATCAACCAAAAACTGAATCTAGAATTGTTCGATACCTCTGTATTAAAACAGTCATAACTCAGTCATACGAAATTCAAATCAAGCAAAACCAGTGGGGTTTGAAAATAGATAAAATTATCTAAAATTCATCTTTTATACAGGAATCAATATACTGGTTGTAGCATAGACTAAAATAGCAATCAAAATAGAACACCCAGTAAATACAGATTTCACACTTCAAATCGAGAACATCATAACTTCAAGATTTTTGATCGAAACACATCCAAACTTGAAATACAACCTACCAAGCATCTAAACATCATGATTTAGGGTTACTAACTAGTCCACACCTATTATCTCACATGGGTCTTAGTCCAAACATCAATTCACACAAATCGTCACATACATGCCTAAAAATCAAGATTTGGGCAAAACCTAGGGTATCACCTATCAAGATTTGTGTCATAAGTCATCTATGGCAAAATTATCACAATAGAGACAAAACACAATCTTTGGTTGTCTCTAGACCCAACTACACTATATGTGAACTTTTTGACTTGTATCAAACCAAATGAATTGTAGTACAAGTTACTTGCCTTAGTTAGGGGATGAAGAATGATCCCACCGCGAAAAGAAATGAAACCCACGAACAAAATCCGCTACAAGCAACAAATCCAAGCCAAACAAACGAAATCCACCCACGAACGATCTCCTTCGAAGAAACGATCAAAGTGGCAAATACCCACTTTGAGAGTCAACACAAGAGAAGGGAGTAGATGCTAGTTGATGATGATGGTGGTGCTTTGGTGGTGTCGGCTAGGCAATCAAGGAAGTGGGGTGTCGGGTTTGTATGGAGATGGTGTAGGATGGTGGCCGGAGTTGGGGGTGAGGTGGTGGTCAGTTTGGTGGGGCTCGGCCTGGTAGGGGAGGCCGGATGGAGGTGTGGTCGGGTGGTAGCAGCCGGGAGCACAAGGATAGGGAGAGTGAGGGTCGGGATTAGGAGAGGGAGAGAAAGAGTTTAGGGTTAGGGTTAGGGTTTTAGAATGTTAGAGCATCTCCAACGGCTAGCCAAAATAAAGAGGCATAGCCATATTTGAAGAGTCACACTCATTTTGCATCTCCAACGGTTAGGCATAATGGCTAGGCATTTTGCCTAGCCATGAACATGAAGAGGCAAAATGGAGAGCAAGAGGCAAAATATAGAGAAAGAAGCATGGTTGGAGATGAAGCAAAATGGCTAGCCAAATTCGCTAGGCAAAAACACTATTAGAACAATTTGGCTAGCCATTTTAGCTAGTATGGTTGGAGATGCTCTTAGGGGTTTATATAAAGGGGTTAATGTGGGCTAATGGGTTGTGGGTATTAGGTATTAGTAATAGGTATATAATTGGGTAATGGATATTGGGTAAATAACAAATGGGGATACAAGTTAGAGTGAATTCTATGGCTCTTGGAAAATCTAATTAGGAGTCAAAAATCATAGGTTTGGGAAATCACCACCAAAATTCCATCACAATCACCACGGAAAAATAAAATAAAGAGAACGAGTCCAAAAATGGTGAAAAGAATCAAAATGACGAAAAACGAACAAAAGCGACGATCAAACAACATAAGGAGCTCAAAATGAAGTAAAATGAATATATATTAAGAACAAATCCAATATACGGTTCAGAAAAAAATACAAGAGAGATAAAATACACAAAAATGAAAAATACACTCCAAAATACATAAAATGAAAAACAGGGGTTACAGTAAGTGTACCTAGGTATTACTCCAAAATAAAGTTAGTGCTCCAACAAGATCAACAGTCCATCTTGTTTCTACCCTTTGAACTTCTATGGATGCATCCAGTCAATGAAGTAGGGTTGTGATGAGGACATCAATTCAAATTAGTTTAGTATTTTATTTCATAACCATATTTGTTTTGGGCAATTATAGCCATATGTAATCTTTCTTTTATGCATTAGAATATTTTTATGATTTTGAGAATATTTTGATATTTGTATCAAGATTTGTTTTGAGTCTATTTATAGGCCCCGAGATTAATGAGAAAGATATGCCATTATTGATTTAAAAAATTATTGTGTTGAGTTTTGCTCTTCATCGTCTCCTTTGTGTGATACAAGTGAGATCCAATTATTAGGGTTTGTGATAAATCCTAATACTATTTTAGGGTTTGTGATAAACTCTAAAATCTACCCCAAATTAAAATTACCCCCAAATTAAAACACAAAAACCCTATTCACCAAATCAAACCATTAGCCGTCATTTTCTCCGTGCCTCCTTCACGTCCTCTCTCTCTACCGCCTACTGCCTTCTCTCTGCCGCAAGCCCATCGCGGCCTCCTGTAGCCGCCCTACAGCCGACGGCGGTAGTGAACCCAGCAGCAGCCCTGTGCTGCGTGCTCCTTCCGAGCGCCAACTAGTCGACAGAAGCAGCGGCCTCCCGTCGTCGCTCCGCTGTCGACCCCCCCTCTCACCATGACGACCCCGTCGCCGCCCTCAACCAGCGACGCTGTCGTCGCCTTTACTATTGCCATTTGCTGACTTTGTTGCTGCCGTCTCTCTCTTACTATGTTTGCTGATTGATGTATCCTGCGTTGCTGCCAACCCTAGATCTAACGGCTTCTTCGAATCCCGGTTTACTCTTTCCACATTTTCAAAATTTTGTGTTATACTGCTTTATCATCTCTATTATATTATTCAATTTAACTGTCGACCACAAATAACGAGATTGAGTGTTCCACTTGCCTAATTAGAGTACAAATCAGTATTGCATCTTTTACTTGCTATGAAAAATTAGGGATTTAATTATTGATTGTTAGAACCGAATTATTAATTGGGCTTGTTAAACCTAATTCAATTCTTGAAAATCCATCAAACCGATTAACTGTTTAAAGTTTCTAACTTTGACCCGCACTACGTGTTGGTAAAATTAATCTATTAAGAATCTTGAAAATTCTCTATTTAAGGTTAGTTTTACAACAGGATGCTACCATCAATGACCCCTTTATGTGCTTAACCTCATTCCCCCTCGATGATTAATCTAGGACTCAGCTCCTAGATTTTTTTTAACTAGCAAAAGGTAGGGGGGGAACCCTACCTCACAAACTAATATATATATTAGAAATGAAATAGAAAGCTATTACAAATTACTAATTATGGGATTATTGAAAGAGCTAAGCCCTGCGAGTGCACAAGTTCGAGATGGCATAACGTTGAATCGTAAAGAGGAAAACAAACTATTGTCGTACTCCTCTACTAGAGACAAAATTATGATCTCATCCCCCCCTGCACTCAACATTGGCTGTACTCGGTAACAAAATCAACCCCCCATCAAAACCATCATACATCATAAACCGGTAAAGTCATTAACATATACACAACACGATATAATGTGAGTCCCCAAAATACCAAAGTACCATAAGCTCGACTACTCTTGACTGCTTCCATCACTGCAAAGTGGAGAGTCTCAGCCGCTCCTGAGTAGATCTCTAGCCCCTGCATCATCTAACTCCTTCATGATCTCTGCCTTCTTAGAGCTTCCGCTGTTATCTATCCAATGGGAGAACCAGAATTTAATGTTATAGATAAGCTTATCAAGTGTAATGTGCTTGTTGTGGAAAGTTCTATCATTCCTAGCAATCCATATACTCAACAAGTAGCAATTGTAATAAGATGCCATGAGTGTGTGTGTATTTGTGGTTGTAAGAATCAAAGCACCACCGTGTGAAATAATCTAAAGTGGATGCAGGCTAGTGATCAAGTGGTGGGTGAAGTAGCACCATGTGTTAATAATCGCCGGCCACTAAAAATATATGGAAGGTGGTTTCAACCGAGCATGCATAAGTCGTGCAAGTCTGGTCACCATCCCATCCTCTAGAGTGAAGCCTAACCTTAGAGTTGAGTATTGTAACGCCCCGAATCCCAAATACACTGAATTCGAGATGTTCTACAGGATCTTTTCACTTCCTTTAGTACAATTTTACAAGGAAATTTGAACTTTTCACTTTACATCAGAGTTTACATGAATACATTACAATTTACATTGCACAGCGGAAGTAAAATTTACAACAATTGAATAAATATACAACAACATTGAATAATCTTTAAGCATCCTTTCCTCTTTAATCTTTATCATGTCATTTACCTGCATATAAGACTGTGGGTACGTCAGTTTATTCAACCGACGAACATTATACACGGCCATCCTCTCTATGCCGGAAATAGTATAACTTAATTTCCATATTTAGCAAACACAAACTTGTCACATATCAAACTAAAGGGACTACCCTATTGATGTCGTGTTGTGATTGTGCACTTAGTCCTTAATGCAGTTATTTATGTTACATGACACTAATGCGCACTTGTTCGGATTCTAGGCATCCCATACTACATAGGTCCGAGGGCAAGCCCTTAGTCGTTCTTCATCTTTGTAGGGTTCAATCCCTCGCCATGACTTAATCTACTACTGTAATTACGGTAGGTATCTTAGATGATCTATGAGTACAAGCACGTGTACAGAAAATCCTGGAGGGGAATCCCACGTAATGTCACGACGCATCGTGAAGACAGCTTGTGGCAATTCAGCCTCACTTTATGGCACACGATCCTCTTGCAGTCACCAAACATCCCACAAGCGTCGCCACCGGGACGATAATTCTGGAGTAGTGCCCACGCCATGTCTTGACGCATCAAGCAGGCAGCCTGTGGATCACTCTCACAACCCCAATCCGATGGCCCTCATACTCGAGTTTTTCTCCTACTTTCATCACGTCTCCACTATGTACTAATCATTAGTTTTTATCAAAATTATGAACAAAAATCAAAGCTCCAGAGTTAGCCTCTCCACTAAACCGGACTTATCCATTCATTCAAACATGACCAACCTTGGTCTTTCTTTTCAATTTTCATTTCATTTCATTTCCAAACGCCGGGGGAAACTTAGCTACTCTTTTTGTTTCAATTTTCACTTCACAATTTCCAAAATAAGCATTTCCAACTCATAAATTCATTTGTTGATTTGTCACACTCAAAAGTATTTCTCTTTTCCAATCATGATTTATAAATTCATTCAAATAGTCCATAACTATACATGAAATTCAACTATTCATCATGTAACTCATGAAATGTTATTTTCACATAAAAACCCACATCACTAATTATTCAATCAAAAGGTGAACATTTACGCTTCATAATTTCCACACTATTTTCAATGAGAATAATTTGCATCACATCACACAATATAATTTCTTTTTGCCAAATTAATCTTCTAATCCTTCATTTCAAGTTATTTTTTGCAAGATATAACTTCACAACAATATCAATGTGGAACCATAGTTCTATTCATTCATTTAGTCACAAATTATACTTTACTTTATGTAAATCATTCCCAAATTATTTTTAATAAGACCCATGTATTTTTAGAAGAATAGTCATATTTTTTTTCATAATTTTTGGATCACCAAAACACCCAAAAAAATCATTTTCCCTCAACTGCCGATGCCAAGGATCGAACCCAGCACCAAGGAGAACACAGCCGAAAGCACAGACCAACAGGCCATTTGTGTCAGCGGTATAAAGGAAAGGCAGAGAGTATTTAATGCTCTCGGCCGCTGATTCCTATACATTTAAAATTTGTGAAACAAAATGTGTGCCACAGGGATTCGAACCGGCCTTCACAGGGAACCCAACGCACGCTCTGACCACTTGAGCTACGTGCTCAAGTTGTCAAAGTACAACTTAAGTTCTTTTTAAACCAATTTCTCTGTTATTAAAACGTTTCGATATTCAACTAGCCTTCATTTCATTTGCTTTTATAAAAATTACTGTATAATGTCCAGATTGACTAATATCACCATAAATTATACCCAGTATGAAAAAATAATTTTTTTAAATTAAAACATATTTTTCATCCAATTAAATTGAATTCTACATTGTCACTACCACATTCCCTTTTTTTCGACATTTCTTAGCAATTAGCATTCTAATCTCTTTATCAACAAATTCCACATTAATTCTCCGTCTTTAATCATTTACCCAACATACAAACTCATATTTTAAATTATTCATGCCCACATTAACACAAAAGATCTATTTAACACAAGAAATAGCATTATCAATCTACTAACTTTTGTATGTAATTCTTGATGGTAATAAATGAGTTTTCTTCAATCAATCCATGATTCTAATCAATTCACATACAACTTAAATAATAGAACCACATATAAATTTGCATATCCACATTCAATCATTCAATGGGTTATTTTTCCTAATTAAAGTGTGCTCTTCTAAATATTTTTTTCATGCCTCATTCATTCATTTCTAACATGCATTTCTAATTTAGAAATATGGAGAATTTACCCACCTCAATGGAGAGACAAACACAATTAGCAACTTCCTAAACCAAAAGTCCTTGCACACGAACGGTCCTCCTCCTAGAAGCGCGCACTCGAGCCTCCAAAAGCACCAAAACTGAGCTCCACACAAGCCCACCGAGCACTCCAAAACTGGCCCTTCTTCTCCTTGGTGTTGCAAGCACAATCCCACACACTCTCAATCTTTTAACTCACACAATCACTACTAGATAGAGTATTTTAGACTATAGGTTTGGAAGGATTAATAGGCTCAAGAATAACTAGCCATTAGGGGGGGGGGGGTATTTATACTAAAAATCAAAGAGAATGGATGGCTAGGATCAAGTAAGTGGTTATAAGATGGAGGGCTAAGATGAAAGTCGGAGTTGCATTAACTACCCACAACCAAGTAACCACCAAGCATGATCACCACTAAAATTTTGATTTTCCCTCCAAAGATGCAACCGGCCATGCTAGGGATGTGCATATTGCACGTGTACGTGCAATGCACGTGCATGCCACTTGGTCCAAAAATTGTACATTAAATTTTTGTATAAAAATAAAATAGTCTTTAAATTGTATTCTACATGACAAGTTGTATAAAAATAGTCCATGGACTTTAGTTTATGGGCCAAAATAATTATTATAAAAATAATAAATTAAATTAACTTTGGGCTTTTAAAGAAAATGCTTCTTGTCTAATTGAAAGAAGGCTTTATAGAAAAATAATTAAAGGCACATATTTAAATATCTATACTCATCATGATGAAAATATTTACCAAAAATATTGCACGTGCACACTACGTGCAAAATAAATAATTTCATTAAATGAAAAATCAGGGCATTACAACACTCCCTCCTTAGAATAGTTCTGTCCCCAGAACTACAGCCAAGAGCGAGAAAACAAACACTCACAACAAGAACAAAAAGACACAAAGATACAAATCAAGCAAAAAGCTCAGGATAGTCCTTCAACATCCTCTCCTCAGACTCCCAAGTAGCCTCTTCAACCAAGTGGTTTCTCCAGACTACCTTGACCATCGGTATCGTCTTATTCCTCAAGACTTTCTCTCGACGGTCAACAATCTCGACAGGAGACTCGATGTAATTCAGATCCAACTGCAAACCTTCCGGCACTTTAGGCAAATGATAACTCGGATCTGGAATATAACCTCTCAGCATTGACACATGAAAGACATTGTGCACCTGAGATAACTCTTCCGGTAATTCAAGCCGGTAAGCAGTCTTCCCGATCCTTTTCAATATCTTATACGGGCCTATAAACCTCGGGGCTAACTTCCTGCCTTTACCAAATCGAACCACACCTTTACTGGGTGATACTTTCAGAAAGACGAAGTCACCAACCTCAAACTCAAGGTCCCTTCTCCGGTTGTCTGCATAGCTTTTCTGCCTGCTCTGAGCTTCTACCAACCTTTTCCTGATCAGAACAATCTTCTCAGAGATCTGCTGCACAAGCTCAGGACCAAACAACTGACGCTCCCTAACTTCAAACCAACAAACAGGTGTCCTGCACTTCCTGCCATACAGATCTTCGTACGGCGCCATCCCAATGCTAGCCTGAAAACTGTTGTTGTAGGCAAACTCTACCAAAGGTAAATGCCTTTCCCAATTGCCTCCAAAGTCTGGTATACAACACCGAAGCATATCCTCAAGAATACGGTTGACTCTCTCGGTCTGCCCATCGGTTTGCGGATGAAAAGCCGTGCTGAAATCTGTCTTGGTACCCAAAGCTGTCTAAAGACTCCTCCAGAAATGCGAAGTAAACCACGCATCTTGATCAGACACAATAGTTGACGGAACACCATGAAGCCGGACGATCTCGCCAACATACAACTCAGCCAACTTGTCCATCGAAGTAATGAGTTTCATCGCCAAAAAGTGAGCAGACTTGGTTAGTCGATCGACTATAACCCAAATCGCATCATTGCCTTTAGGACTCTTAGGCAATCCCGTAATGAAATCCATACTGATGTTATCCCACTTCCATTCCGAAATAGGTAACGGCTGTAATAGACCTCCGGGTCTCTGATTTTCGGCTTTGACTTGCTGACAAACCTCACACTTCGCCACAAATTCAGCCACATCCCGCTTCAAACCTGACCACCAGAAATGCTGTTTGATGTCTTTGTACATCTTAGTACTCCCAGGATGTACCGACAAAAGAGTAGCATGTGCCTCCTGAAGAATACTCTCTTTCAGGTCCGCCTGATTTGGAACACATAGCCTATCTCCGAACCACAGCACTCCATCCCTGATTTGAAATCCGGGCAACCTGTCAGCACCAACCTGCTCCTTCATCTCCAAGATATCAGCATCAACCTCCTGACTTGCAATGATCCTTGCATTCAAAGTAGTCTGAAGCCTCAACTGAGCTAAAGATGCTCCCAATCCTTGCAAGAGAACTTCAATACCTGCTCGGTCCAATTCCTCAATCAGATGCTTCTGAGTTGTAATCAAACTGGATAAACTGCTCTTGTGACTAAGTGCATCAGCAACAACATTAGCTTTCCCAGGATGATATTTGATCTCAGGTCGCATGTCCTCAAGCACTTCCAACCATCTCCGCTGCCTCAAATTCAGATCCTTCTACTGATATATGTACTTCAAACTCTTGTGGTCCGTGTACATGTTCAACTTCTCACCGTACACGTAGTGCCTCCATTGCTTCAGGGCAAAGATAATCGCAGCCAACTCCAGATCATGAGTCGGGTAATTCTTCTCATGTGGTCGTAGTTGCCTAGACCCATAAGCGATTACTCTTCCTTCTTGCATTAAGACACAACCAAGCCCATGATGTGAAGCATCGCTATAAACATCATACTCAACACCTGCTCTAGGCAAAGCCAAAATAGGTGCAGTAGTCAGTTTCTCTTTCAACTTCTAAAAGCTCGCCTCACATTGCTCAGTCCACTTGAAGTTCACATTCTTCTTGGTCAGACCAGTAAGCGGCACGGCTATCTGAGCATAACCTTGAATGAATCTCCTGTAGTATGCAGTCATTCCAAGGAAACTTCTGACTTCCTTCACTGTAGTGGGCCTAGCCCAATCTCTCACTGCCTCTATCTTCTGAGGGTCAGTTGCCACTCCCTCCTTAGAAAGGATGTGACCTAGGAATGCCACTTCAGATTTCCAGAAATCGCACTTGGATAACTTGGCATACAACTTCTGCTCTTCTAACTTCTTCAAAACTGCTGCCAGATGCTCGGTGTGCTCCTCCTCTGACTTGGAGTACAGAGGATATCGTCGATAAACACCACGACGAAAGAATCAACGAACGACCTCAGAACTCTGTTCATCAAATCCATGAAGATTGCAGGTGCATTCGTCACTCCAAATGGCATAACTAATAATTCGTAATGCCCATGTCGAGTTCTAAATGTAGTTTTGTGCACATCTTCAGCTTTCACTCGAACTTGGTGATATCCTGACCGAAGATCAATTTTGGAGAAAAAAGTTGCTCCTTGTAGAAGATCGAACAAATCATCAATTCGAGGAATAGGATACTTATTCTGAACAGTGACCTTATTCAGCTCCCGGTAATCGATACACATTCTCATCGATCTATCCTTCTTCTTTACCAAAAGCACTGGTGCTTCCCAAGGTGACGCACTAGGTTGAATAAAGCCTTTCTCCAACAGTTCATCAATCTGCCGTTTCACCTCATCCTGTTCCACTGGAGCCATCCTATATGGTGCCTTAGAAATAGGTGCACTCCCTGGTTGAACAGTGATGCTGAACTCTACATCACGATGCGGGGGTAACCCAGGAAAATCATCCAAGAACATAGTCGGATAGTCCCGAACCACAGGAATCCCTTGCACTTCCACAGGAGTCTCTTCCTTGCGGATAGTTGCCACCAGCCTAGAACACTTCTTCTTCCCTTGGAAAGTGACTTCAGGTCCACCTGGAGCCTTCACTGTTACCGTCTTGGTCTTGCACTCGATGCTTGCACTGTACACTGACATCCAATCAATGCCAATGATAACATCGACTCCCAAGATAGTCAGCTCGATCAGATCAATCCCAAAGATTCGATCTCCAATTACGATCTCACAATCAGCATAATACCGATCAGTGGTTAAAGTTTCCCCTGATGGAGTAGCTACTGCTAAGATCTTGCCTGAAAAAATCTTCAGTTCAACTCCCAACACTTTAGCAAATTTAGGAGACACAAAAGTATGAGAGGATCCAGTATCGAACAACACAACAGCTTTCATTCCATTAAGATAAAATTCTCCTGTTACATAATACACACTCATTACGTAACAGTTTCACTAAACAGTGGGAAAAAGAAATGACAAAAACCTCTAAACATCAGCCCTCGTACCAGTGATGACATGATCAACCTCATCAGCATCAGCTTTCGTCAAGGCAAATACTCGCCCTGGTTGGTACGGTCTCTTTCCAGTCTGCTGCGTTGGTACATTGCGATCACCATTCCGTGGTTTGAGACATTGAGATCGGTAATGTCCTGTTTCACACTACAAAACATGTGCGATTTACCGGCGTATATTCCCCGGCGTTTCACCATTCGCACCGGGGTAGGGAGTGACCAGGAATGGGGCATCAGATTGGATGGTTATACACTAACAACCTCTATAAAATGCCGGGGAATCGTGATATTCACCGGCATTTTATTTGCAAATGCCGGTGAATGGTATTATTCACCGGCGTTTTAATAACAAACGCCGGGGAATATATAGATACATTCACCGGCGTTCGTAACTTCAAACGCCGGTGAATTAACTGAGATAAATTCCCGCGAACCCTAACATTTCGCTCGCTAATTCCCAAACCTAATTTTTGCCGCTTCGTTTTCCCTCCTCCCTCTCTCTATTTCGCGCGCTTCGCCTCCGACCCATCGTCATCTTCGACAGCCTAATTCGATTTTCCTCATCCCTCTCTCTATTTTGCAGTGAATTTGCGATCGAAAACCACCGCTCTCTCTACCTCCTATGCCACCTCTCGTCGCCCCGCTGGTCGGCCGCCTCTCTCTCTTCGGTAATTACTGTTGATTTCTCTCCTTTTCACTGTCAAAGATGCTGAATTCATGCATCTGATTGGCATCTTAGCATGATTTTTTTACCAAAATGGGTTCACTGTCAACTAAGTATGCTGTATGTATACCAAAATCCTCCAAATATGTACAAGAATTGGGCGGAACAAACCTTGTGCAGGTTTCTTTTGGAGCCACAAACATCATGATTTAGTTAGGATGAAGAATTAATAGAGAAACATATATGCTTAGATACTGGAAATTTTCATTTCCTTTTACTGTTAAAGAAACTGAATTCATGCATCTGATTGTCATCTTAGCATGATTTTTTTACCAAAATGTGTTGACTGTCAAAGATGGATGATGTATGTATACCAAAATCATCCAAATCTGTACAAGAATTGGGTGAGAACAAACCTTGTTCAGGTTTCTTTTGTAGCCACAAACATCAATGGTTTAGTTGGGATGAAGAATTAATAGAGAAACATATATGCTTATATACTGGAAATTTTCATTTTCTTTTACTATTAAAGAATCTGAGTTCATGCATCTGATTGCCTTCTTAGCATGTTTTTTTTACCAAAATGGGTTAACTGTCAACTAGAGGATGCTGGCTGTATACCAAAATCCTCCAAATCTGTACAAGAATTGGGCTGAACAAACCTTGTGCAGGTTTCCTTTGGAGGCACAAACATCAATGGTTTAGTTGGGATGAAGAATTAATAGAGAAACATATATGCTTAGAGACTGGAAATTTTCATTTTCTTTTACTGTTAAAGAATCTGAGTTCATGCATCTGATTGCCTTCTTAGCATGTTTTTTTACCAAAATGGGTTAACTGTCAACTAAGTATGCTGTATGTATACCAAAATCCTCCAAATCTGTACAAGAATTGGGCGGAACATACCTTGTGCAGGTTTCTTTTGGAGGTACAAACATCAATGGTTTACTTGGGATGAAGAATTAATAGAGAAACATATATGCTTATATACTGGAAATTTTCATTTTCTTTTACTGTCAAAGTAGCTGAATTCATGCATCTGATTGCCATCTTAGCATGATTTTTTAACCAAAATGGGTTCACTGTCAACTAAGGATGCTATATATATACCAAAATCCTCCAAATCTGTACATGAATTGGGTGAGAACAAACCTTGTACAGGTTTATTTTGGACCCACAAACATCATGATTTAGTTGGGATGAAGAATTAATAGAGAAACATATATGCTTATATACTGGAAATTTTCATTTTCTTTTACTGTCAAAGATGCTGAATTCATGCATCTGATTGTCATCTAAGGATGCTAGCTGTATACCAAAATCCTCCAAATCTGTACAAGAATTGGGCTGAGAACAAACCTTGTGCAGGTTTCTTTTGGAGTTACAAACATCAATTATTTAGTTGGGATGAAGAATTAATAGAGCAACATATTAGTAGCCATATTAGTTTCTTTTGTGCAGGTTTATTATTATTATTATTATTATTATTTTGGGATGAGTAACTGATTATTAGTAGCCATGAACAGAATAGTTCATGAGTCATCAGATCTTCTTGTTACCGTATTTACAGCACGACGCCCTCGTTATTCGTCCGATTCCTCTTCCTCAGCAAATACCCTTTACCATCATCATCTCCTGGAACGGAAAGCCAAATACAGGGGAGACTATAGTCGAATCGATATTAGACTCGAACACAAGGTGTGCGATAAAATGCCACTAAGGTGGTTGTGATAATTTCCACAAAGGTAGTTTAGGGTTATGTGAATAGAGTAGATTGTATTAAGATTTAATTGTTTTTTTATACATTTTTGGAACCACAGTTTCTTTATTTTACAGTTAATTGTTATATCGTTTATTTATTTGCAGCTAGGGTTGGTTTTAAAAAAGGTGAAATTAAATATACAAAATGCCCTTTACTGTCAATACTATTTAATATGTCAAATTTTAATTTCAGATTGTGTGCTATTGTTATAATGGATAGAAGTTGGATTAGTAAATCACGATTATCCAAGGAGTACCGTGATGGTATTAAAGATTTTATTATCTTTGCCAAACGACATTCCCGTAATTCCAACCTAATCACTTGTTGTAAAGGATGGAGAAGAGGGCGATGTATTGGAGGATGTCGTATTGTAGTTTACTTGATTTTCATAGCTCAATATTATATGTCCTGTAATTTTCATGTCTTAAATCTTGTTGTAATATTATATCTTGTAATTCCGAACATGTTGTATGTGAATTTAATAATTGGTTTAATTATCTTTCTATTTTCTATTGCTTGGTGTCATTTACATTAAACAATGCTTAGTGTCATTTGCATCAAACTATCATTGTAGTTGAATTTGTTACAAATCTCACTTTTTAAATTTTTTGTAATTATGTTGGTTTGTTAATCCTAGGTAATAATGGCAGTCTTAGCAGAGGAGGGAGAGGGTAGCACGCCGCCCACTGTCGGGCAACCGGTTGGTGATAATGCAAGCAAATTCTCATCATTTATTGTGGTAATAGCAAGGAACCCACGGATAATTCCACCGGTAAGTCTTTAAATTGGTAATTTTGAAGATATTATAATTTTGAATGCATGAAAGACACGTATTAGTGTTTGTGAGTCTGCATTGTGGCTGTCGTCTATGTTTCTTAATTGGGCTGTGATTAGAAAGAAAGTGCTCGAGTGGAGATCTGGAAACCCATATAGAGACATCTCGTTTATTATAATCTATTATTATTGTTGGACCAACCCCCTCTTGCTGTGTGCGTGTGTTGAAGAGAAAGAAGGGATGAGAAAGAGTTGAGGAAAATGCCGCTATGTTAGCCTGGTGTATCCTCATTCTCTACCATTCCTCTTTCTGGCTCCATTTATGGCTTCTATATTAAATTGGTTTCCTTCCACGATGACAGTTCCGTAAAACTACACTTGATATGAGCCATGTTCTTATTGTTCTTCAAACACTAATACGTGTCGTTCATGCATTCTATGACCAACCCTATTTTGGCATATAGCATGCTTAGGTGACATTCTATGACCTGCACAAGGTTTGTTCAGCCCAATTCTTGTACAGAATTGGAGGATTTTGGTATACAGCTAGCATCCTTAGTTGACAGTGAACCCATTTTGGTAAAAAATCATGCCAAGATGACAATCAGATGCATGAATTCAGCTTCTTTGACAGTAAAAGAAAATGAAAATTTGCAGTATCTAAGCATATATGTTTGTAGATCCAGGATCACAAATTTTGATTGGGCTGTGATTGGATTTTTTAGTGACTATCAACAAGTGTTCTTAATTGGGCAGTAATTAGAAAGAGAGGGCTCGAGTGGAGATCTGGAAACCCATATAGAGACATCTCGTTTATAATAATTTATTATTATTGTTGTTCTTGTCGCTCTTGCTGTTGTTGCTGATGTCTCTTTATGTGCGTTTGCTGAAGAGAAAGCAGGGATGAGAGAGAGATGAGGAAAATGCCGCTATGTTAGCCTGGTGTATCCTCATTCTCTACCATTCCTCTTTCTGGCTTCTATATTTGGTTTCCTTCCACGATGACAGGTCCTTAAAACTACACTTGATATGAGCCCTATTCTTATTTTTCTTCAAAAAAAATGGGAGTTTTGGTTATCCAACAAACATGTACCCGCATACTTCCAAATGGCATTTCCTTTAGAAAGTCGGACTCCGAAGAATCGATCTATGACTAGAATCTCCATTCAAAGCCCAATCAAAATTTGTCACCCTGGATCTAAAATCTTCTTTGAGCCACAAACATCAATGGTTTAGTTGGGATGAGGAATTAATAGAGAAACATATATGCTTAGATACTGGAAATTTTCATTTTCTTTTACTGTGAAAGAAGCTGAATTCATGCATCTGATTGCCTTCTTTGTAGCGCCCCGAATTTCTAATAAGATGTCTTAGAAAAGACGTGGCACAATCCCAGCAATCCACTTCAATATAATATTAAACACAACCAACACCACTAAAATTTTCAACTTTTATTACATCAAACTTTTACAAATCACAGCAGAATTCAAAACAACTTAAACAATATTTTCTGTCAATTACAACTCAAATTATCTCAAAATTGCTTTTACAATTTTACACAAAACATTTTATGAATCAATTTTTCTCAAAACCAACTCAAGCATCCAACCTCCAACTCTAAGCAACACCCTGCAATATATGAGGCTAGAGATGAACCCTAACCCCCAAAACTAAAGGGGTTAGCCATAAATGGTGTGAGTGACATAAAAACAAACAAACAACGTAAATGAACATACCTCATAAATTCTAAAACAACATGTACTAAATAAGAATATAGGAAGTAAGAAATGACAGGGAAACATGAAAACATCAAGTGGAACTAAACTAAGTGTCAGGTGTAGAAAATAGGAAAACCACATGCATAAAACTAAGTCAAGAAAACACAAATTCTATATACGGACTCTCTAATGCATACTTGTCGAAGTCTATGCATCCCACTCTACATAGGTTCGGTGCAAGCCCTTAGCGTCTTCACTTCATATGGGTTCAATCCCCGCTATGCAACTAAACTTAACACCATGACTACTACGAGATAAAGGTAAGCTATGGGTAGTAGCCCAAGCTCCGATAATTCCGGAGATAGATCCCACACCCAAGATATTTTACTTGAATAATTCCGGAGATCATCCCACACCGAAACATTGACACATCACCACAAGAATACCACATGTGCTTCGCCTCGACTCCGATAATTTCGGAGATCAATCCCACACCACAAGTAATTACCGTGATAATTCCGGAGATAGTCCCACACCACAAGTAATCTACCGTGATAATTCCGGAGACATATCCCACACCACAAATAATCTACTGTGATAATTCCGGAGATTAAATCTCACACCGAAAGCCATACTGAGGTACTTGACCCATGTTCTCATTCATCATATCACCACTAGTGTCTGTCCTTAATATTTTGGGTTATTTAATTACTTAACGAATCTCCTAGAGTTGGTGTACCCTACCGGACTTAACTCAAATCTGAATAACTGAAATGCCTCAACAGGCAACTAAAATATCTCAACACCGGTATACTAGGGTCACACACCTCTAGAGACTCAACTCAAATGTTTGAACCATAGTTCCACTAAACAAAGTGGCTTAACTGAATATCTTAAATCAAATACTTAACTGAATGTTTCAAAATCAAATACTGAACTGAATTATCTGAAAACCAATCATTCGAAATAACACTTAAGTTTACAAAGATCCTTCAGTACCAGTCGACTTAGACTGTAGTAAGTCGACTGTCCAGAGAAAAATTATCCAAAATTTTACAAAAATAAACTAAGTCATAGCAGTCGACTTAAAGGAGAACCAGTCGACTTACCCGAGATAAATTCCAATAATTTTCAAGAAATATTCTAAGTACATAAGTCGACTTAAAGAGGTCATGGTCGACTGTCCAGAAAGGACGGAAATAATTTTACAAAATAATGTCTCAGTGAACCAGTCGACTGCCTAAGAGCTAAGTCAACTGTCCAGAACGACTTTTCAAGGAAAACTACAATACATCAGTAGGGTCATACCAGTCGACTGAACCGTAGGCCAGTTGACTGTCGGCCTACAGTTTTTCATAATTAAGATCTGAATACAAAATCAAAACTGGAGTTTTCTAAAGATTCATTGTTTGTGAAAATAGTTCGTATTCAGGTAAAGTGACGAATCTCAAATAATCTCCATTATGGATACTTTACTCAAAACATCAAATATGTCAAAACTCAAGTTCTCATGTTCTAGATTACTAATTCTTCTATTAGGGTTTTCTCAATACTAAAATCTTACACATCTGTTAATCCAAATCTGATTACAAATATAAGATCTAGATGCTCATCATCCGATCATAACCATGCTCAAATCTTAACATGCATTTTAGCAATACAATATCATAATTCAAGATCAACTCAATATTCTTAGATTCCACAAACATGGTGCAAATAACCACATTTGTTCACATGAATCATACCACGATATAAGATCCATATCATTCACAACATCAAATCAATACAACATTGTCACTCGCATACATAGATCAAAACAACAAACAATTTTATATCATTCACAAGGCAAACAAAACAAAACAAAGTCACTCACATTAATCAAACAACAAAGCAAATTTATATCACTCACCTTTGAATTGAGAAAAGTCCACGAAAAAGTCTTCCTTTTGCTAGATCCAAACTCCTTCTTTTTGCTCCTCCAAACAAATCGCCAAAATCTGTATTTTCAGTAATGACGGATGGAAAAATCTATTTAAACAATACGGAAATAGGTTTTAGGGTTTTACCGCACTTTTGCAAAATAATCCTTTCCAAAATACAACTTTACATTTATAGGTCTAGCCTTGGAAATTCGACCAAAATTCATTTAAATTAGGATTTAAAGGAAAAATACAATTCTAAATATCAACCAATACTGTTCAAAACGTCCAGAAATTACATTTTGCACTTTAACCCTTAAAAATGTCAAATTTGCAAAAAGGTCCTTCTTTTCTCAAAAATTGCAAATAGTTCCAATTAATTTCAGAAAAATCTGGAAAAATACTAAATAAATCCCAAATATTAAATAATGATTTTTCATAAAGAAAACTGAATTTTCAAACTTCTCAAAAAGTATTTGCACGTATTTTGTACGTGTAACAAGATAAATTTTCTGAAAATATTTATTAAATCCTCAAAATTCATTTAAATTCATTTTCAAATATTTAAAATAATATTTGAAAATACGGGGTTCTAAATTCTTAGCATGATTTTTTTACCAAAATGTGTTGACTGTCAAAGATGGACGCTGTATGTATACCAAAATCCTCCAAATCTGTACAAGAATTGGGTGAGAACAAACCTTGTGCAAGTTTCTTTTGTAGCCACAAACATCAATGGTTTAGTTGGGATGAAGAATTAATAGAGAAACATATATGCTTATATACTGGAAATTTTCATTTTCTTTTACTGTTAAAGAATCTGAGTTCATGCATCTGATTGCCTTCTTAGCATGTTTTTTTTACCAAAATGGGTTAACTGTCAACTAGAGGATGCTGGCTGTATACCAAAATCCTCCAAATCTGTACAAGAATTGGGTGAGAACAAACCTTGTGTAGGTTTCTTTTGTAGCCACAAACATCAATGGTTTAGTTAGGATGAAGAATTAATAGAGAAACATATATGCTTATATACTGTAAATTTTCATTTTCTTTTACTGCTAAAGAATCTGAGTTCATGCATCTGATTGCCTTCTTAGCATGTTTTTTTTACCAAAATGGGTTAACTGTGAACTAGAGGATGCTGGCTGTATACCAAAATCCTCCAAATCTGTACAAGAATTGGGTGAGAACAAACCTTGTGCAGTTTTCTTTTGTAGCAACAAACATCATGATTTAGTTGGGATGATGAATTAATGGAGAAACATATATGCCTAGATACTGGAAATTTTCATTTTCTTTTACTGCTAAAGAAGCTGAATTCATGCATCTGATTGCCTTCTTAGCATGTTTTTTTTACCAAAATGGGTTAACTGTCAACTAGAGGATGCTGGCTGTATACCAAAATCCTCCAAATCTGTACAAGAATTGGGTGAGAACAAACCTTGTGCAAGTTTCTTTTGTAGCCACAAACATCATGATTTAGTTTGGGATGATGAATTAATGGAGAAACATATATGCTTAGATACTGGAATTTTTCATTTTCTTTCACTATCAAAGATACTGAATTCATGCATCTGATTGTCATCTTAGCATGATTTTTTTACCAAAATGGGTTGACTGTCAACTAAGGATGCTAGCTGTATACCAAAATCCTCCAAATCTGTACAAGAATTGGTTGAGAACAAACCTTGTGCAGTTTTCTTTTGTAGCAACAAACATCATGATTTAGTTGGGATGATGAATTAATAGAGAAACATATATGCTTAGATACTGGAAATTTTCATTTTCTTTTACTGTGAAAGAAGCTGAATTCATGCATCTGATTGCCTTCTTAGAATGATTTTTTTACCAAAATGTGTTAACTGTCAACTAAGGATGTTGGCTATATACCAAAATCCTCCAAATCTGTACAAGAATTGGGTGAGAACAAACCTTGTGCAAGTTTCTTTTGTAGCCACAAACATCATGATTTAGTTTGGGATGATGAATTAATGGAGAAACATATATGCTTAGATACTGGATCTTTTCATTTTCTTTCACTATCAAAGATGCTGAATTCATGCATCTGATTGTCATCTTAGCATGATTTTTTTACCAAAATGGGTTGACTGTCAACTAAGGATGCTGGCTGTATACCAAAATCCTCCAAATCTGTACAAGAATTGGGTGAGAACAAACCTTGTGCAGTTTTCTTTTGTAGCAACAAACATCATGATTTAGTTGGGATGATGAATTAATGGAGAAACTTATATACTTAGATACTGGAAATTTTCCTTTTCTTTTACTGTGAAAGAAGCTGAATTCATGCATCTGATTGCCTTCTTAGCATGATTTTTTTACCAAAATGTGTTAACTGTCAACTAAGGATGCTGGCTGTATACCAAAATCCTCCAAATCGGTACAAGAATTGGGTGAGAACAAACCTTGTGCAAGTTTCTTTTGTAGGCACAAATATCATGATTTAGTTTGGGATGATGAATTAATGGAGAAACATATATGCTTAGATACTGGAATTTTTCATTTTCTTTCACTATCAAAGATGCTGAATTCATGCATCTGATTGTCATCTTAGCATGATTTTTTTACCAAAATGGGTTGACTATCAACTAAGAATGCTGGCTGTATACCAAAATCCTCCAAATCTGTACAAGAATTGGGTGAGAACAAACCTTGTGCAGTTTTCTTTTGTAGCAATAAACATCATGATTTAGTTGGGATGATGAATTAATGGAGAAACATATATGCTTAGATACTGGAAATTTTCATTTTCTAGTACTGTTAAAGAATTTGAGTTCATGCATCTGATTGCCTTCTTAGCATGTTTTTTTTACCAAAATGGATTCACTGTCAACTAAGTATGCTGTATGTATACCAAAATCCTCCAAATCTGTACAAGAATTGGGCTGAACAAACCTGGTGCAGGTTTTTTTGTAGCCACAAACATCATGATTTAGTTTGGGATGATGAATTAATTGAGAAACATATATGCTTAGATACTGGAATTTTTCATTTTCTTTCACTATCAAAGATGCTGAATTCATGCATCTGATTGTCATCTTAGCATGATTTTTTTACCAAAATGGGTTGACTGTCAACTAAGGATGCTGGCTGTATAACAAAATCCTCTAAATTTGTACAAGAATTGGGTGAGAACAAACCTTGTGCAGTTTTCTTTTGTAGCAACAAACATCATGATTTAGTTAGGATGATGAATTAATGGAGAAACATATATGCTTAGATACTGGAAATTTTCATTTTCTAGTACTGTCAAAGAATCTGAGTTCATGCATCTGATTGCCTTCTTAGCATGTTTTTTTTACCAAAATGGGTTCACTGTCAACTAAGTATGCTGTATGTATACCAAAATCCTCCAAATCTGTACAAGAATTGGGCTGAACAAACCTTGTGCAGGTTTCTTTTGGAGCCACAAACATCATGATTTAGTTGGGATGATGAATTAATGGAGAAACATATATGCTTAGATACTGGAAATTTTCATTTTCTTTTACTGTCAAAGAAACTGAATTCATGCATCTGATTGTCATCTTAGCATGATTTTGATTGTCATTTTCATTATCTTTTACTGTTAAAGAAGCTGAATTCACGCATCTGAAGATTTAAGATCCAGGATGGCAAATTTTGATTGGGCTGTGATTGGATTGTTTAGTGGTTGTCGTCTATGTTCTTAATTGGGCTATGATTAGAAAGAGAGGGCTCGAGTGGAGATCTGGAAACCCATATAGAGACATCTCGTTTATAATAATTTATTATTATTGTTGTTCTTGTCGCTCTTGCTGTTGTTGCTGATGTCTCTTTATGTGCGTTTGCTGAAGAGAAAGCAGGGATGAGAGAGAGATGAGGAAAATGCCGCTATGTTAGCCTGGTGTATCCTCATTCTCTACCATTGGATGAGAGAGATGAGGAAAATGCCGCTATGTTAGCCTGGTGTATCCTCATTCTCTACCATTCTCTGTTTCCATTTCTGGCTTTTATATTTTGTTTCCTTCCACGATGACAGTTCCTTAAAACTACACTTGATATGAGCCCCTTCTTATTTTACTTATTTTTCTTATATTTGGTTTACTGTTGAACTAATTTTATTTTTTTTCATAGAGCGGTCACCCAGATCAAGAAAATTCTGATGATCAGCACTGAAGCTACTCAAGGGGTATGGATCTGTGGTCGGCGGCCTCTAGTTGTTGTTGTTATGTTGTTCTTATTGTTGTTATGTTCTGTATTGTTGTTTTAAGTAGTTGTTGAGATATATGGGATGTTAATTACTGTATTTGTTAATTATGATGTTAATTAAGCGGTGAATTTGGACGATTAATGGACTATGTGTGAAACTTTATTATCTTAATTAATTCTTGTGTTTGGTTGTGATTTGCGCATTAATATGCCTGAAATTGGTTGATTCAGTTGTGAATTAGTTTACAGGTTTTTTAAATGAAATTGTGAATTGAAATCGAATGAAAAATTGGAGCAGGAAAAACCAACGAGCATACACCGGCGTTTCATAGAACACCGGTGTATCTAATTGTTTAGTTGAAAATTTCATTAGAGAGGCGTTTCCACACAGGCGGGTGTACCCGTAAGTTGCAACACTCCTAAGATACATCGGCGTTTTATAAAACGCCGGTGAATATCTATATGGCGGCGTTTTATGACACGCCGGTGTTTGTAAGTAGGGAAAGAAGGGCGCTTAGAAACAAGCATACACCGGCGCTCTATGACCGTCGGTAAATATAACACATTCCCTGGCGTTTGTACAATTGCCGGTGAAAAGATATATACCGGCGGTATGTGATCGCCGGTGAATGTATATTGGGGAAAGAACGGCACCCAGAAATCGCCATATACCGGCATTTGTCTGGCCACCGGTGTATTTTAAAGATATACCGGCGTCCAGTTAAAATGCCGGTGAATGTGCCTATCTTTCCGCGACGCTCGATTCGGCGACATTTGCACCGAATGTTTCACCGGCGTAAAAAAATGCCGGTGAAGGTCTAAAAAATTGCCGGCGAATAGGTTCTGTGTTGTAGTGTCACCACAGTTGTAGCAAGTTACCGCAGGAGGTCTCACCACCTTGTTCCCAAGTCATCCAGCCACACTAATAGCGTTCGCCCCTGTCGGTTTGAACCTTTGTACAGATGGTTGTCCCTTGAAACTCCCAGAATTGGCGGGCCTCTTTCCAGACTGCCAGTTGTTCCTCCGGTTCTGAACAACATGAAACTGCTCCATATCTGCTTCCGTCGCTGCTGCTCTCTTGACCAACTTGTCAAATCTTCTGATACCAAGAGGTATCATCCAGGACCTCAAGCTCGGCCTCAATCCATGCTCGAACTTACGAGCCTTCTTAGCCTCATCCATCACTAGTTCAGGAGCATACCTAGAGAGCTGAGTAAACTTGGTCTCGTACTCTCTCACTGACATGCCGCCTTGCTGTAGTGATAGAAATTCCATAGCCTTCTCCTCTTGAACGTCGGAGGGGAAATAGTGACTGCAGAATTCTTCCAGAAATTCCTCCCAGCCAAGCACTATGCCTCCCATGGTCCTCTTCATCGACTGCCACCAAACAGCCGCATCCTTCTCAAGTTGCAGAGTTGCCAACTTGACCTTACTGCCTTCAGGGGTCTCCAACACTTCAAAGATTGTCTCTACCTGACGAATCCAGTTGTCATCCGCATCAGGGTCTGACTTCCCTTCGAATACAGGTGGTTTCATTCGTTTGAACGATTCCACTAGTTTAATCGCTTCGGGCACCGGATTCGCAGGTCCCCTTCCTTGGTTCCGATTCATAGCCACGGCGTTGAGCGTCTGATAGACCCTCGCAAGTTCTGTTTCCAGATCTAGACCTTTCCCGTTTCTAGCTCCTCTTCTAGACATATTCTGATGCAAAAGATCCATTAAATTCGAAGTATAAGACATAAATTTAAAATCAACTTGCATTTCATTGAATTCCAAACTTTATACATTCGAATTGAAAAACATTTCTTGACATCAGAATGAAAACAGTAGAAGCTACAACAGTCTAACTCCTACGGTTCCTCTTCGCTTCTCGAAGTTCTCCCCGTAGTTCAACAACTTCATCCTTCAGCACATCGGTCATATTCTTCCTCTTCTCGAGTTCCCATACCCGATGACTGAGAACAGAAAAGTCGTCCTTTCGCTTTGCTAGCTGAGCCTCCAATAATCCGACTCTCTCTCGCAGTGTCTCTACTTGCCTCTGAAGAGAAGTCAAAAGACTATTCGGAACTGGTTCTTCTTCTTCGTCAGAAGAGTCATCAGATGAATCCGGAGGTGGGGTAATCTCTCGGGATTTAGGCCATTCTTCTCCGTCAGAATCTGCTTGCCCTGGGTAGTACTCGTCCTCGGAATCTGCCTGTCCAGGATGGTACTCTTCCTCGATGATATGCCAGTCGTCGTCTCCAGTAGGGTCGAAGTGATCAGCCATCTTAGAAATAGAGAGGAAGAAGCATAAGTCGTAGAGCAACACAAATGTATGTCACTTACATTTAAATCTCTAGACTCAAACACACACTCTAATGTCCACTACTAGGGTTTCGTTCCTTATAAATTTGTACAAGTGTGGAAGCGTGGCTCTTATACCACTCTGTAACGTCCCGAATCCTAAATACACTGAATTCGAGATGTTCTGCAGGATCTTTTCACTTCCTTTAGTACAATTTTACAAGGAAATTTGAACCTTTCACTTTACATCAGAGTTTACATGAATACATTACAATTTACATTGCACAGCGGAAGTAAAATTTACAACAATTGAATAAATGTACAACAACATTGAATAATCTTTAAGCATCCTTTCCTCTTTAATCTTTATCATGTCATTTACCTGCATATAAGACTGTGGGTACGTCAGTTTATTCAACCGAAGAACATTATACACGGCCATCCTCTCTATGCCAGAAAGAGTATAACTTATTTTCCATATTTAGCAAACACAAACTTGTCGCATATCAAACTAAAGGAACTACCCTATTGATGTCGTGTTGTGATTGTGCACTTAGTCCTTAATGCAGTTATTTATGTTACATGACACTAATGCGCACTTGTTCGGATTCTATTCATCCCATACTACATAGGTCCGAGGGCAAGCCCTTAGTCGTTCTTCATCTTTGTAGGGTTCAATCCCTCGCCATGACTTAATCTACTACTGTAATTACGGTAGGTATCTTAGATGATCTATGAGTACAAGCACGTGTACAGAAAATCCTGGAGGGGAATCCCACGTCATGTCACGACGCATCGTGAAGACAGCCTGTGGCAATTCAGCCTCACTTCATGGCACACGATCCTCATTCAGTCACCAAACATCCCACAAGCATCACCACCGGCGCCATGTCTTGACGCATCAAGCAGGCAGCCTGTGGATCACTCTCACACCGCCAATCCGATGGCCCTCATACTCGTGTTTTTCTCCTACTTTCATCATGTCTCCACTATGTACTAATCCTTAGTTTTTATCAAAATCATGAACAAAAATCAAAGCTCTAGAGTTAGCCTCTCCACTAAACCGGACTTATCCATTCATTCAAACATGACCAACCTCGGTCTTTCTTTTCAATTTTCATTTCATTTCATTTCCAAACGCCGGGGGAGACTTAGCTACTCTTTTTGTTTCAATTTTCACTTCACAATTTCCAAAATGAGCATTTCCAACTCATAAATTCATTTGTTGATTTGTCACACTCAAAAGTTTTTCTCTTTTCCAATCATGATTTCTAAATTCATTCAAATATTCCATAACTATACATGAAATTCAATTATTCATCATGTAACTCATGAAATGTTATTTTCACATAAAAACCCACATCACTAATTATTCAATCAAAAGGTAAACATTTACGCTTCATAATTTCCACACTATTTTCAATGAGAATAATTTGCATCACATCACACAATATAATTTCTTTTTGCCAAATTAATATTCTAATCCTTTATTTCAAGTTATTTTTTGCAAGATATAACTTCACAACAATATCAATGTGGAACCATAGTTCTATTCATTCATTTAGTCACAAATTATACTTTACTTTATGTAAATCATTCCCAAATTATTTTTAATAAGACCCATGTATTTTTAGAAGAATAGTCATATTTTTTTCATAATTTTTGGATCACCAAAACACCCAAAAAAATAATTTTCCCTCGTACTCGTCCTCGGAATCTGCCTGTCCTGGATGGTACTCTTCCTCGATGATATGCCAGTCGTCGTCTCCAACAGGGTCGAAGTGATCAGCCATCTTAGAAATAGAGAGGAAGAAGCATAAGTCATAGAGCAACACAAATGTAAGTCACTTACATTTAAATCTCTAGACTCAAACACACACTCTAATGTCCACTACTAGGGTGTCGTTCCTTATAAATTTGTACAAGTGTGGAAGCGTGGCTCTGATACCACTCTGTAACGCCCCGAATCCCAAATACACTGAATTCGAGATGTTCTACAGGATCTTTTCACTTCCTTTAGTACAATTTTATAAGGAAATTTGAACTTTTCACTTTACATCAGAGTTTACATGAATACATTACAATTTACATTGCACAGCAGAAGTAAAATTTACAACAATTGAATAAATGTACAACAACATTGAATAATCTTTAAGCATCCTTTCCTCTTTAATCTTTATCATGTCATTTACCTGCATATAAGACTGTGGGTACGTCAGTTTATTCAACCGACAAACATTATACACGGCCATCCTCTCTATGCCGGAAATAGTATAACTTATTTTTCATATTTAGTAAACACAAACTTGTCACATATCAAACTAAAGGGACTGCCCTATTGATGTCGTGTTGTGATTGTGCACTTAGTCCTTAATGCAGTTATTTATGTTACATGACACTAATGCGCACTTGTTCGGATTCTATGCATCCCATACTACATAGGTCCGAGGGCAAGCCCTTAGTCGTTCTTCATCTTTGTAGGGTTCAATCCCTCGCCATGACTTAATCTACTACTGTGATTACGGTAGGTATCTTAGATGATCTATGAGTACAAGCACGTGTACAGAAAATTCTGGAGGGGAATCCCACGTCATGTCACGACGCATCGTGAAGACAGCCTGTGGCAATTCAGCCTCACTTCATGGCACACGATCCTCTTGCAGTCACCAAACATCCCACAAACGTCGCCACCGGGACGATAATTCTGGAGTAGTGCCCACGCCATGTCTTGACGCATCAAGCAGGCAGCCTGTGGATCACTCTCACACCGCCAATCCGATGGCCCTCATACTCGTGTTTTTCTCCTACTTTCATCACGTCTCCACTATGTACTAATCCTTAGTTTTTATCAAAATCAAGAAAAAAAATCAAAGCTCTAGAGTTAGCCTCTCGCTAAACCGGACTTATCCATTCATTCAAACATGACCAACCTCGGTCTTTCTTTTCAATTTTCATTTCATTTCATTTCCAAACGCCGGAGAAGACTTAGCTACTCTTTTTGTTTCAATTTTCACTTCACAATTTCCAAAATGAGCATTTCCAACTCATAAATTCATTTGTTGATTTGTCACACTCAAAAGTATTTCTCTTTTCCAATCATGATTTCTAAATTCATTCAAATAGTCCATAACTATACATGAAATTCAACTATTCATCATGTAACTCATGAAATGTTATTTTCACATAAAAACCCACATCACTAATTATTCAATCAAAAGGTGAACATTTATGCTTCATAATTTCCACACTATTTTCAATGAGAATAATTTGCATCACATCACACAATATAATTTCTTTTTGCCAAATTAATCTTCTAATCCTTTATTTCAAGTTATTTTTTGCAAGATATAACTTCACAACAATATCAATGTGGAACCATAGTTCTATTCATTCATTTAGTCACAAATTATACTTTACTTTATGTAAATCATTCCCAAATTATTTTTAATAAGACCCATGTATTTTTAGAAGAATAGTCATATTTTTTTCATAATTTTTGGATCACCAAAACACCCAAAAAAATAATTTTCCCTCAACTGCCAATGCCAAGGATCGAACCCAGCACCAAGGAGAACACAGCCAAAAGCACAGACCAACAGGCCATTTGTGTCAGCGGTATAAAGGAAAGGCAGAGAGTATTTAATGCTCTCGGCCGCTGATTCCTATACATTTGAAATTTGTGAAACAAAATGTGTGCCATAGGGATTCGAACCGGCCTTCACAGGGAACCCAACGCACGCTCTGACCACATGAGCTACGTGCTCAGGTTGTCAAAGTACAACTTAAGTTCTTTTTAAACCAATTTCTCTGTTATTAAAACGTTTCGATATTCAACTAGCTTTCATTTTATTTGCTTTTATAAAAATTACTGTATAATGTCCAGATTGACTAATATCACCATAAATTATACCCAGTATGAAAAAATAATTTTTTTTTATGATTAAAACATATTTTTCATCCAATTAAATTGAATTCTACATTGTCACTACCACATTCCCTTTTTTCCCGACATTTCTTAGCAATTAGCATTCTAATCTCTTTATCAACAAATTCCACATTAATTCTCCGTCTTTAATCATTTACCCAACATACAAACTCATATTTTAAATTATTCATGCCCACATTAACACAAAAGATCTATTTAACACAAGAAATAGCATTATCAATCTACTAACTTTTGTATGTAATTCTTGATGGTAATAAATGAGTTTTCTTCAATCAATCCATGATTCTAATCAATTCACATACAACTTAAATAATAGAACCACATATAAATTTGCATATCCACATTCAATCATTCAATGGGTTATTTTTCCTAATTAAAGTGTGCTCTTCTAAATATTTTTTTCATGCCTCATTCATTCATTTCTAACATGCATTTCTAATTTAGAAATATGGAGAATTTACCCACCTCAATGAAGAGACAAACACAATTAGCAACTTCCTAAACCAAAAGTCCTTGCACACGAACGGTCCTCCTCCTAGAAGCGCGCACTCGAGCCTCCAAAAGCACCAAAACCGAGCTCCACACAAGCCCACCGAGCACTCCAAAACCGGCCCTTCTTCTCCTTGGTGTTGCAAGCACAATCCCACACACTCTCAATCTTTTAACTCACACAATCACTACTAGATAGAGTATTTTAGACTATAGGTTTGGAAGGATTAATAGGCACAAGAATAACTAGCCATGGGGGGGGGGGGGGGTATTTATACTAAAAATCAAAGAGAATGGATGGCTAGAATCAAGTAAGTGGTTATAAGATGGAGGGCTAAGATGAAAGTAGGAGTTGCATTAACTACCCACAACCAAGTAACCACCAAGCATGATCACCACTAAAATTTTGATTTTCCCTCCAAAGATGCAACCGGCCATGCTAGGGATGTGCATATTGCACGTGTACGTGCAATGCACGTGCATGCCACTTGGTCCAAAAATTGTACATTAAATTTTTGTATAAAAATAAAATAGTATTTAAATTGTATTCTACATGACAAGTTGTATAAAAATAGTCCATGGGCTTTAGTTTATGGGCCAAAATAATTATTATAAAAATAATAAATTAAATTAACTTTGGGCTTTTAAAGAAAAGGCTTTTTGTCTAATTGAAAGAAGGCTTTATAGAAAAATAATTAAAGGCACATATTTAAATATCTATACTCATCATGATGAAAATATTTACCAAAAATATTGCACGTGCACACTACGTGCAAAATAAATAATTTCATTAAATGAAAAATCAGGGCATTACAAGTATCTCCGAACTCATCATCCAAATAAAAATCTTGTATTTGAGGGGTACTAAGTTCTGCTAACAAGCTCTGAAGTAGGATGATTGAAGGCCCGAAATACTGAAGAAGGAATAGGCTGATTTGACTTTATAGACCCCTAAGCTAGAGTGCCTCCAAGTTAGAATTTCTGCATTGGTAGAAGGTTGCAGGTTGGAGATGAGTTGCAATAGCTGACCCTTCTCCAGAATAAGGCGAAAGGAGGGAATGGTGTTTTTCCTTTCTTAAATGGATTTTTCAAAACCCAAGTCACAAATTTGGCTTAGACTTTCACATTTTATTTTCACTCTTGAGATAAAATTTCTTCATGCAAGGCCTTTTAAATTATACTCCCAACTTTATGCATTAATAATCAATACAATACTTCTTGAAATGAAGTTAGTAACATAATTATGATAAAAGGAAATATATAAATTTCAAAAATTAATTTTCTCATGTCATGCAAGAAATATGATAATCACGAAGTCAGAGCACAATCTCTCCCATTGGGTGACATAGGAAAATATACATGATGCAAATAGAGTCACAGAGGCATCTCTTTTAGTGACTATAAATAAATTGAGAATTTTCAAGTATACTTAAAATGTTTAGTATTCTCGTTTTACCTCATATCAAGATAATGATGATATATGTTCAAAGAAATATTTATATTTTAATATTATGACTATGACTACAAGTATTTGCTTACAAAACTGTAAGCCATCAAAACTTGCCTCGCCAATTCTTCACTTTCCTGCATCTGATCCATCTACTTTCTTTGAGCAAACCATCATTACAATTCAAATTATTATTAGAAAAATGACATTGTAATTGGTTTATCTCAATATAATAACTTTAAGATTCGATATATGGATACGGATTAAGCTTGTGTAAATAGTAAATATTTACATAGTAAGCACATGAGAATCAAAGTTATGCGATACCAAAATCTAAAATTAACATAAAATTAAGTTAGATACCACTAACCTGATTTTGGCCAAAATCTCTTTGCAGCATCCTTACATTCATTTATTAGCTATAGACTTTGTATTTCTCATAATATAGGATAAATCACTCAAACAATATGATAAGTGAAGATAATCAACATTTGAGTCAATATAATACTATGATGAAATATAATGAATTAAGAGAAATAATCATCAAGCACATGTGCAGAAGAAACCCACATTAATGGTACATTAATGGTATACTACATGTACTAAAGTATACATCAGCTTAAAAGGAAGGTCCGCTAACACATCATGTAAATATGTAATAACTTATTGATTAGCTAAAATTATAGTAATAAACACCAATATTTAAGCAACCACTAATAACACTAAATTGTATTTAGCCAGCTTGTATAAGAGAAAGTCAATGATATCTCATAATCAATAATGACTAGTGAAATATGAAGGTGATAATAAATACATGATTATCACTAAATAAATGAAAAATACTATATTGAGCATATACACAATATTTATTCAACACATTATTGTCATGATGCAAAATACCTTTGGTCTCTAATAAATGTCAAGGTGCATGATATATAACTGGAAAGATAAAATAAAAACAAATCTATAATAAACATATTCTACGAATATACAAGGATTTATGATTTATATGCAAAATTTATAGACATACAAACAAGTATGTAATTCTCATTGTATCATTATAATTTCATGACTCGGAGAGTCACCAAAATGATGACATTGTCGTCTCACAAATATAATGACTCTGGGACATGTCAAGAGGGTGTTTGATGTTAGATTGATAATATCCACATGTATATTATAAATTAATACAATAACTTTCTAAGGACATGTAAATAAATAAAAAATATATGCATATAAGCATTTATTAAAGAAGATCAAATCACTGTGTGCACCGCAAAACCAAATAGGGCAACAAAATTTAAGATATATGCATATATTTTTCATTTGAGACACAAATTTAAGATATATCTCATTTTGATGTTCAAAATATTTGACTATCAGTTTGCATTAAAAATGGCAAAGATCATTAAACATACAAGATTAAGAATTTTTTTATCTATTTGAGGTATGAAATTCTATATATCTATCAACAACTAGTAATTGCAATGAAATTCTCTTAATTCAAAATAAACTGTGTGCATATATTTAAAAGACATAAAAACACCATAATGCAATTTGGTATTCTCAATTCAATAAATTCAGAGCATATAAACTGTACTAATTAACTTATTTTAGGATAACTCATTGGCTCAAGTAAACACTAACAATAATATAAACATCTACCACTTAGGTTGCTTAATCAGATTATTCAATGTCTTAAAACGCCTCACATGTCGAAACTTTAGTATATAATTTAACTGTAAAAAAGCAAAAAAAGTTTGAAGATTTACATCAATGGAAAAATATATGCATGTACTGATTAATGAAATAAGATAATTAAGATACAAATGACCGAGATTAATGAATCTCTTTCACTGAAGGCCATTTGGAACCTGCATACTTTTATTATTTCTTACAAATGAATGTTAGTTCACATAATATAATACCAATTATTATAATCTAAAATGCATTATTCCGAAGAGAGAAAGAAATAGAAATTTAAACTCTTTAAATTTAAAATTGAACAAATAATATAGATTCATTGTCGATGAGTAGTTAGTCATACTACAAACAAAATGTTCAAAATTTTGTTAATGCAATCATTAGAATTCTCAATGTAGAAATGAACAATTTAAGAGAGAAGAATATAAAATTATGACACAATAATAAAATAATTAATACATTTAAATAACACTAGTAATAATGACTAGCAAAAAACAATGATGTAAAGGCTTTTAAATGAGATTAGCCAAACAAAGACTAATGTGTAAATAACAACTCATTGTTGACTCTTGGTTTGGTATGCACAAAAAGTGCTCACTTGTACTAATAAGTTCGAATTTAGTATGTCAGATTTTCAAGATTAATTAACATCAAAAAGCGATTCAAGAGAGATGCACAAATATACAAACAAGGAAAGTAATAAAGTGAGATTGCACATACAAACAAAAGAGGAAAGAGCTCAACATTAATTGACCTCCAAGCAATCTATCAAGACTGAATATTTAACAATATTTTCGTGAGATATTTATTGTAATTGATTGATTAAAGAGCGAATAGTTTATGGTTAGAAAATAAAGTGAATTCGATTTATACAGCCACGAACCGGTCGACCGTACCTAAGGTCGGTCGATCGTCGCAGTCGACCGCAACTTCTGTTGGCGAAGACAGCGGTCGACCTTTCATCTCTCTAGCTACGCCAGAGAGATGAACGGTCGACCACACACTTTAACCGGTCGACCGCAACTTAGCTATATATCTTTTTTGGAATGTATCATTGCCCCTTTTGATCGATACACTTCCTCTTCTATTTAATAGAACGAATCCACAGTGTCTTCTTCACCTATTCATTCTGAGAAAATTACTTTGAACTAATCTCTTGATAATCAGTCCGAGTGTGAGCGTTGAATTGGTTGTATTCTTTAGTCAAGATCTCAAACGATCTTGACTTTTATTTTCTTTTTTTTTCCACTTCGGTGAGATTGACGGGACTTGGATTAGAAGTCATGTGGGTGTAATAGGTCTCTCGGTCTGAATCCGAGAATCACTGTACTAAGAATTTTTTGAGTATAGTGGAACGCTTGTAGCGGAGAATTGCTACAAGTAGGTGGTGCAGACGTAGACCTGGGGATCGAACCACGTTATATCGCTGTATCATCTGAGTTTGCTTTTCTTGTCTCTCTTACATTACTTTAATTTACTTTACTTTGTTTCATTAATTTTTAATTCTGCACGATCACACTATTCACCCCCCTAAGGGTAATTCACAGTGGTATCAGAGCGAGGTGCTTATAAAAAGCTTAAAAGCTTAAGGGAAAGGTCCAATGGTCGAAATCCCTCCGCTCCAAAACTTGTACTCATCGGAGCCCTTCATCTCCAATGGGACAAGTCTTATATGATCACCTTTATTTGATGGAAAATATTATGACGTCCGGAAAGTTCGTATGTCTCATTTTTTACAGATGCTCGGAGAAGATGTATGGAATGTATGTATCAACAAAACAGAAATCCCAGTTAACGATGGAAAGAAGGCATTCACACCGGCGGTGCTAGCCCTCAAGACAGAAAATTCCAAAGCAATGACGGCTATTTACACAGGGTTGAACAATGAAGAGCTAATGCAATGCGGGTGTAACTGCAAAATAGCCTAAGAGATTTGGAACAACATGCTGAAGCGGCATGAAGGAACCGCTTTCGAGGTAAAAGCTAAAGTGAATTTGTGCTTTTATAAATTTGATGTGTTCCGCATGTTGCCAGGTGAAAATATTGACCAAATGCTCGCCCGTTTCGACATAATTGCCCACAAGCTTGAGAGCTTGGGTAAGGGGCTTGATGATGACCAAAAGGTTGGAAAACTCATAAGCTGTCTCACGCCAGAGTGGGACGTTAAGGCCGCGGCAATGAGAGAAAGAATTGAAAAAAAGGGATTTGATTACTATACATTTCAAGGAAAGCTAAAAACGTACGAGATGGAAATGATGGAGACAAAACGATACAGGCAAAACATCGGGATCGAACCGAAGACTGAGGAGAGAACTATTGCACTAAAAGCAGAAAGGGCCCGACCATCAAAAGCTGATTCAGAACATGAGAAGTCAGACGAGGACATTGCTCTATTAACAAGACAATTTCGTAAGTACCTCAAAAACAAAAAATATGGCAGGTATCAAGAAGAAAGGGAAAAGGAGAAAGATGATGTATGCTTGTAATGCCCCGATTTTCAGTTATGAAAATTTATTATTTATTTTGCACGTAGTGTGCACGTGCAATATTTTTGGTAGTATTAAATTTTATGATGATATATATATATATATGTGCTCTTTAATTATTTTTATATAAAGGCCCTTTTCAAATAAACATAAGCCTTTCTTCTTTAGCCCAAATTTAATTTATTTATTATCTTTTTTATAACTATTATTTTGGCCCATAAACTAAAGCCCATGAGTTATTTTTATTTTTATTACAACTTGTAATGTAGCACAGATTTTAAAGATTATTTTTATAGAAAATATAATGTACAATTTTTAAATGGAGACAATTGCATACACGTGCATTGCACGTACACGTGCAAATGCACATGGTGTAGGCCGGTTTTTACAAGGAGGGAAAATGAAAAATTCAAGTGGAGTCATGGGTGGTGGTTACTTGATCATGGTTGGTTATTGTAACTCCTCCTTGAATCCAAGCCTTTTGTTTCTAACTCCTAGTTTGATCCTAGCCTTCCATTTTCTCAAATTTTTAGTATAAATACCCCCCCCTAGCCTAGTTATTTTGTACTAATTATTCTCCAAGTCCTATAGTATAAAATACATTATTAGTAGTTTAGTAAGTGAGTTAAAAGATTGAGAGTTGTGTGTGGGAGTTTTGCTTGCATCAAAGAGGAGAGGCCGGCATCAAAGGAGCTCGGGTGGCATCTTTGGAGGCTCAGGTGTGCATCGACGAGGAGGAGGATCGCTTTCTTGGCAAGGACTTTCGTTTAGGAGGTGTTGCTAATTGTACTTCTCTCCAATCAAGGTGGGTTATTTTCTACATTTCTAAATAGGAAGCATGCTAGAATTAAATTGAATTGATGATGCATGAAAAAGATTAATAAGAGTACATTTTAATTGGAAAAATGGCTTATTAATGGAGTGGAATGTTAATAAATGGCTTGTATGTGTTTCCGTCATTTAATTTAAGTTGTGTGTAAATTAATCATAGCTATGGAATGTTTGAAGAAAAATTCATTACTAGCATTAAGAACTATATGCAAAAGTTAGTAGATGACAATGTTACTTTATATACTTAAATGGACTTTTTGCGATAATGTTATAATGAATGACTTAAAAGATATAATTTGTGTGTTTGTGAAATGAATAAAAACAGAGAATTGATATAGAGATTATTGAAATCAAAATTTGATAAGAAATGTCGAAAAAGAAATGTGGTAGTAGTAGCCTTCAATTTAACCAAATTGTATGGAAAATATGTGTTTAATTATTGAAAAAATTATTTTTAATATACTGAAGTATAAACTATGATGGGAATAATTAATCTGGAAATTTACAGTAAGATTAGTAAAAGCAAAATCAAATGAGAGCTTTTTGAACATCGAAATGTTCTATTAAACAGAAAGAATTGATTTAAGTAGACTTCGAGTTGTCTCTGAGACAACCCGAGCCTATAGCTCGAGTGGTCGGGATGCTCTTAATCGCTACAGTGGGCGGGGTGTCTTACAAGTCGATGGTTCGATTCCCAGTAGCACCACATATTTTGTTTTGAACATTTAAACAATAATAAAGTTACAGCCGAGAGCATTTATAGCTCTCAGCCCCTTTCTATATCGCTTAGCACGAACGGCCTAGTGGCCAGCGCTTGCGGCTTGTTTCCCTCGGGTTGTTGGTTCGAAACCCAGTCTCGGCCTGAGTTTAATTTGTGAAAAAAATATTTTTTTGAAGTGGTTTTTGTTGGTTAAAAATTAGGAAAAAATATGATTATTATCCTAAAAATATGTGGGACTTATGAAAAATAATTTGGTAGTTACCAAAATAAAATAGAGTATATTTTTGAGAACAAATGTATAAATAGAACTATGGATCTACACTTATATTTCGCAAAGGAACTTGAAATGAAGTGGTAGAAAAGAATTATAATAAAGAAAGAAATTATATGAAGTGAAGTCGTAGGAATTATTCTTATTGAAGAATAGTGTGACAATTATGAGTTGTGAATACTCATTTTGACTATATAACTAGTGATTTGATTTTAATGTGAAGATGATATTTCATGAATTACTTGATGAATAATTGAATTCCATGTATGGTTATGGACTCATGAATAATTTAGAAATCATGTGATTGGAAAAGAGAAATGTTATTGAGTATGAAAAACTCAAACATATAGATTATGAATTGAAATTGAAAAATTAGAGTGTAGCCAAAACTCACACCGGTAAGTGAAAGTGATGAATAATTATGATTATTGAAATTGAAAAGATCAGGTTGGGTCATTGTGAAATGAAAGTAATGAGACCGGTAGTAGTGAGAGGGCTAACTCTAATAGATTGGTTTTGTTCATGATTTTATTAAATTTAAGGATTTAGTACATAGTGAAGAGGTGATGAAAGTGAGAGAAAAACACAAGTATGAGAGCTTCGAGTTTACGATGCGGGGGTGAGCCACAGAATGCATGCTTGATGCGTCAAGACATGGCGTGGGCACTACTCTGAATGATCGGACCTTGGCGACGCTTGTGGGATGTTTGGTGACTGCAAGAGGATTGTGTGCCATGAAGGAGGCTGAATTGCCACAGAATGCATGCTTGACGAGTCAAGACATGGCGTGGGATTCCCCTCCAAGTTTTCTGTACACGAGCTTGTACTCATAGATCATCTAGGATACTTACCATATTTACAGTAGTAGATTAAGTCATGACGAGGGATTGAACTCTACAAGATGAAGAACGATTAAAAGGCTTGCCCTCGGACCTATGTACTATGGGATGCATAGAATCCGAACAAGTGTGCATTAGTGTCATGTAATATAAATAACTGCATTAAGGATTAAGTGCACAATCACAACACGACATCATTAGGGTATTCCCTTTAGTTTGATATGTGACAAGTTTGTGTTTGTTAAATATGGAAAATCAGTTATACTATTTCCGGCATAGAGAGGATGGCCGTGTATAATGTTCGTCGATTGAATAAACTGACGTACCCACAGTTTTGTATGCAGGGTAAATGACATGATAAAGATTAAAGAAGCACAGATGCTTAGAGATTATTCAATATTGATGTACATTTATTTAAATGTTGTAAATTTGCTTCCGCTGTAAAATGTAAAGTGTAAAGTTTTCATGTAAACTTTGATATAAAGTGAAAAGTTTTAATTTCCTTGTAAAATTGTACTAAATGAAGTGTAAAGATCCCGTAGAATCTCGAATTCAGTGTATTTTGGAATTCGGGGCGTTACAATGCTACAAGTGTAAGAAGCCCGGACACATCTGTGCAAACTGTCCTATTCAACAAGACAGGAACAGGGAATATTAATATATTATCACTCAAATCCAAGGCAAAAGAAGAAGGCGCTAAAGGAAACTTGACTAGATTCGGACTCGAGTGAGGAAGAGCAAGACCACGGCGATGTCGGCTTCATGGCTCTTGGGAGTAGTGAGGTGCAATCACTCTCTCAAGAAGAGGTAATCGAACAACCAACTTATGATGAACTTGTAGATATATGTAATGTTTTGAAAGACTATGCCAAGAAACTAAGACGTGAACTTAAGCAATATAAACAGAATTCAAATGAAATACATGACGCCTGCATAACAAAAAATCACAAACAGAAAAATAAGAATGCCCTAATTTTTGAAAAACTTGAGTCATGCCAAAAAGATCATGATATTTTGCTAGAAGAAAATAAAATGTTGAAACAATAAATTCGTGAATCGCTAGCAAAGCATGATGATCACTTAAAAGAGATTCAGGAGAAATCTGTCTATATTGCCAAGCTCACAAATGACTTAGACGAATGTAAAAGAAAATTTGATGAAGTAGTGGAAGGATGTAATGAAACCCTTAATCAAAATAGGATTCTTGATGCCACACTAGATACTCTTCGTTGGAACACAAAAGACGATGAGATAACTAGAAAAAGACTGTGTAAAAAGGTAATTGAGCTCGAAAAAATTATTGAAAAGTATGAAGGGCCCAATTACTTTATTGCAAAGAATTCAAGATCCTATCATGATAATAGAGAGCTTGGTTACGAAGAGCCAATACCTCATCAGAAACCATCCTGTCATGCACACTTGTATAAAAATCAACACAATCACAAAACAAACATAAATCATACAAGTGTGCATGACCCAAGGCATAGTCGAATTACATGTAATTTTTGCTGTAGAATAGGGCATATTTCTTATAACTGTTCACTAAAAGGAAATACTAATCTTGTGTGGGTGAGAAAGGATACAAATGCAGGTTCAAAACAAACTTGGGTACGCAAAGTTATGCCTACTAATCTTGGTGTAGGTACCCCAACGTATCAAGTCTAAAGATCGGTGGTACCTTGATAGTGGTTGTTCAAATCACATGACTAGTGACAACAGATACTTTTCATCACTATAAAGGAAAAAGGGGAAGGACATCATCTTTGGAGACAATAGCACTGGTCAAACCATTGGTAAAGGTAAAATTAGCTTTGGTTCCTCATGCTCCATTGAGGATGTCCTATTGGTAAGAGGTCTAAAGCATAATTTAATTAATGTTAGTCAAGTATGTGATAAATGGTATACTGTCACTTTTCATAAAAACACATGCACTGTATTAGATAACAATAAAGACTGTCTACGTCTTGCTAACAGATGCAATAATGTATATGTCATAAACTCAAATGAATTAGTACGGGAAAGTATGAGATGCTTTGTCGCACAGAATGAGGATGGATGGCTATGACATCGTAGGCTTGGTCACACGCACATGGACAATCTCAACAAACTTGGGTTCGTGTTGAAAAGAAACAGATTCATATTGAAGAAGAACCACAAGCAAATGATCAAAATCAAATGGTGCTTCAAGACAAAGATGAACCTAAAAACCAAATTGATGAGATGCCTACAGAACAAATTGATGCCATGGAAGATGAAAATACACAATATCAAGACCTTACAAGTGAGAAACGTCCCGCATGGAAAATAATGTCTAGTCATCCTCCATCTCTTATACGGAGCGATATGTCTAAAGGGGTAACTACTCACGCTCAAGCTCATAATTTTATGTGTTTTACCGCTTTCGTTTCCATACTTGAACCTAAGAACATTAAGGAGGCTTTGCAAAACAATGAGTGGATTATTGCCATGCAAAAAGAACTTAATCAATTTGAACGGAATCAAGTATGGAGACTTGTTCCTCGACCTCACAATAGGACCATCCTTGGTACTAAGTGGGTGTTTAGGAACAAGTTAGACGAATTCGGTTCAATAACTAGGAATAAGGTCCGTCTTGTTGCTCAAGGTTATAATCAACAAGAGGGCGTAGACTTTGATGAAACTTTTGCACCAGTTGCTAGGCTAGAAGCTATTCGTATTTTACTTGCTTTTGCTGCATATATAGATTTTACTTTGTTTCAAATGGATGTCAAAAGTGCTTTTTTTAAATGGCTTTATTTCTGAATAAGTTTATGTGGCACAACCACCAGGATTCATTAATCCCACACACCCAAACCATGTTTTTGGGCTTGACAAAGCCCTTTATGGTTTGAAGCAAGCCCCTCGCGCTTGGTATGAACGGCTGAGTTCGTTCCTCTTCACATAGGTTTTTCTAAAGGACAAGTAGACACTACACTTTTTATAAAACATGTTTGAAAGACATTCTGATTGTACAAATTTATGTTGATGATATCATATTTGGATCTACTAATGAAGATCTTTGCAAGGAGTTTTCAAAGTAAATGCAGGATGAGTTCGAAATGAGTATGATGGGTGAACTAACATATTTTCTTGGACTTCAAATACAATAAAGAAAAGATGGAATATTCATAAATCAATCCAAGTACGCCAAAGAACTTGTCAAGAAATTCGGACTTGAGAATGCAAATACTTACAAAACTCCAATGGCCACTATCACTAAGCTATCTAAAGACGAAATTGGTAATAACGTTGATATTTCTACGTATAGAGGTATGATTGACAGTTTGCTTTATATTACCGCATCGCATCCTGATATTATATTTAGTGTCTATTTATGTGCGTGTTTTCATTCGTGTCCCAAAGAATCACATTTGGTTGATGTTAAGCATATCATTCGATATCTTAAAGGCACATCAAATACTGGTCTTTGGTACCCAAAAAATAGAAATTTCTCTCTTGTAGGATACTCCGATGCAGATTATGTTGGGAGCTTGACCGATAGAAAGAGCACTAGTAGCACATGTCACTTCTTGGGTGCCTGTCTTGTTTCGTAGGCATCCAAGAAGCAAAATTCTATTACTCTTTCGACTGCCAAAGTTGAATACATTGCGGCAGGATCCTGTTGCGCGCAGGTACTATGGATGAAACATACTCTCGAGGATTATAAGGTATTCTTTGACCACATTCCTATAAAATGTGACAACACTAGCACCATACACATGACAAAAATTCTAACCAACACAGCCGCACAAAACACATTGATATTAGGTATCATTTTATTAAAGATCACTTTCAAAAAGGAGATATTTCACTTGAATGTATTCCTACTGATTCACAACTTGCAGATATTTTTACAAAACCTTTAGACGAAAAACGTTTTTACTTCTTGAGAGGGGCATTAAATATTATTGATTTTTCACCCTAAAAGTAGTTTTGTGTAAGTCGGTCGACCGTACGGTCAACCAGACCAGTCTCAATTTTTTTGACTATTTAACGTATCTTAAAATCTTGTCTATTGCGATCGACCGTACGGTCGACCGGCTCGTCCTTTGTAGTCTTTGTTGGTTTTGTGGTCGACCTTGCCGTCGATCGGTTAGCTCTCTGGAAATTGTCTCTTAAAAACAACAAATAGCAGTCGACCGGTATGCTCTCTGGATAGCTTTTGTACAATTGTGTTTTGCGGTCGACCGGTACGCTCTCTGGATAATTTTTGCAAAATTGTGTTTTGCGGTCGACCGTAAGGTCGACCAGCTCTCTCTCTGGTCTTGTTCTCCAACTTTTTATAAAATCAATGCTTCCTCTCTCAAACTGATGATTGCTTTAACGAACTTTCCAAGGACTATTTTGCTCTTTCTATCCCCTCTTGGTGTGTTCCAAAAAGGGGGAGAATTGTTTTCAAATGTTTTCAAACGATTTTCAATTCATGAATTAATTCTCTCATTTCTATCTTATATTTGTTCATTAATCATTTCATGAATTAAGTCTCTCATTCCTATCTTATATTTGTTCATCAAGTTCTATATTACAAGTGATATTATATTAAGGGGGAGTATTCACTCTCTTAAAAATTCTATCTATATGGAAAATCTATTTTACAGGATGCACTAAATTTAGGGGGAGTATTTACATACTTTGTTTTAATTTTCAAACATTATTGCATGCTTTGTTCACACCAAATGAAGGAGATTGTTGACTCTTGGTTTGGTGTGCACAAAACGTGCTCACTTGTACTAATAAGTTTGAATTTAATGTGTCAGATTTTCAGGATTAATTAACATCAAAAAGAGATTCAAGAGAGATTCACAAATATACAAACACGGAAAGTAATAATGTGAGATTGCACATACAAACAAAAGAGGAAAGAGCTCTACATTAATTGACCTCCAAGCAATCTATCAAGACTGAATTTTTAGCAATATTTTCGTGAAATATTTATTGTAATTGATTGATTAAAGAGCGATTAGTTTATGGTAAGAAAACAAAGTGAATTCGATTTATACAGCCACGAACCGGTCGACCGTACCTAAGGTCGATCGACCGTCGCAGTCGACCGCAACTTCTGTTGGCGAAGACAGCGGTCGACCTTTCACCTCTCTAGCTATGCCAGAGAGATGAACAATCGACCGCACACTTTGACTGGTCGACCGCAACTTGGCTGTATATCTTTTTTAGAATGTATCGTTGCCCCTTTTGATCGATATACTTCCTCTTCTATTTAATTGAACGAATCCACTGTATCTTCTTCACCTATTCCTTCTGAGAAAATTACTTTGAACTAATCTCTTGATAATCAATCCGAGTGTGAGCGTTGAATTGGTTGTATTCTTTAGTCAAGATCTCAAACGATCTTGAGTTTTATTTTCGTTTATTTTTCACTTCGGTGAGATTGACGAGACTTGGATTAGAAGTCCTGTGGGTGTAATAGGTCTCTCGGCCTGAATCCGAGAATCACTGTACTAAGGATTTTTGAGCATAGTGGAACGCTTGTAGCGGAGAATTGCTACAAGTATGTGGTGTGGACGTAGACCTGGAGGTCGAACTACGTTATATCGCTGCATCATCTGAGTTTGCTTTTCTTGTCTCTCTTGCATTACTTTAATTTACTTTACTTTATTTCGTTAATTTTTAATTCCGTACGATCACCCTATTCACCAAGGGTGATTCACACTCATCATTAAGCAATAATAAATGAGAAATAACAAAATACTACTAAATGTCATGGTGTACATTCTTATTATCATTTGAGGGTACGCACGGATATTCCATGTGTTATAATGACATTCTGTGGAGGTAATGTGTAGTGCATAATTTGGTTAATTTCTAAGATTCTCATTTTAGATTAATTATGTTCATCTAGGCAAACCCAATTAAGTTATCTTATTGGCAAGATAAAAAACTAAAGCTGTTTAAGATGTTGGCACATCACATGAATACTAGTAATAGAGAGGTAAAAGTCTTACTGTAGGCTACACTAAAAATCATCACAATCAAGTAATTGTTAGATATTTATCTAATATGTAGGCCTACATATATTATAATTTATGTATTGTAAATTATCTAAAGGATTATCTCATTTAAAATGATCTTATACGAGTGAAGCTATTGGGATGAAAGACATCTCATTTGATATGGGCTTTGTAATGTGTAGATACCAAATGTCTTATTTCTATTTTTATGATGGACCAAAATAGATATAAGAAAGGTTTAAAGATCATGACTCTTCATGAAAGAGTTATGAACTCAAAAGTCATGGCTCTTAATGAAAGGGTTATGAACTCAAAAGTCGTAGGTTATGAACTCAAGAGTCATGACTCTTCATGAAAGGGCAAGTACTTACTATAAATATAAGGGGTCATGGTCCCTAATTGTAGAGAAAAATATATAATTCTCTTCATCCCATTAGAAGATGAACTATAGCAAAATTAAGGAAAATCTACAATTGGAAGATCACTAATGCATCAAGAGCATCATCATTTCCATCAAAGTCTCATGGATCCTTCAGGTATGCTTCTGCATTCATTAATCATCTTGAATGACATGGGATTATAGTTAGAAATTGATTTTATGTGTATGCTTGATAAAGAACATGTTTCTTGGTTGATCTTGTTTTGTCTACATGATGTTTAAGGATTAGAAATATGTTAATGGGCACAAATAATATCAGTTAACAGTAATAGCTCATATACTATCAATACCAAAAAAAATAAGGTTCTCCAATTCACCGGATTAAATGATATATAATACTATATTATCATAGACTATATATCAATATCAAAAGCAACTTATATTCTAGGAATAACATAGAATCACTAATTTAATGAACAACATATATATCATAATGATACTCTATTATCTATTTACTAAATTATCTAGTTTACTCTATTTACTAAATTATCTATTTACTAAGTTATTTTTTAGACTGGCAAATGGTAGGGGGGAACCCTACCTCTCGAACTAAATATATATATTAGAAAAGAAATAGAAAGCTATTACAAGCTACAAATGGTGGGATTATACAAAGAGAAGCACTACGAGTGCGCGAGTTTGAGATGGCATAACGTTGAATAGTAGAGAGGGCAACAGACTATTGTCGTACTCCTCTACTAAAGAAAAAATTATAATCTCATTCCTCCGCACTCAACAAAGCTGCACTCGGAACATAATCAACCCCTCATCGAAACCAGCAAACATCATAAACCAGTAAAGTCATTAACATATACAAAACATGGGATAATATGAGTCCCCAAAATACCAAAGTATAACGCTCGACTACTCTTGACTGCTTCCATCACTGCAAAGTGGAGAGGCTCGTCCGCTCCTGAGTAGATCTCTAGCCCTTGCATCATCTAACTCCTTCAAGATCTTGGCCTTCTTCTTAGAGCTTCCGTTGTTATCTAGCCAATGGAAGAACCAAATTTAACGTCAGCGATAAGCTTATCAACTGTAATGTGCTTGTTGTTGAAAGTTCTATCATTCCTAGCAAACCAAATACTCCAACAAGAAGCAATTGTAATCATATGGCATGAGTGTGTGTATTTGTGGTTGTGAGAATCAAAACACCATCGTGTGAAACAATTTGAAACGGTGGGTGAAGTGGCACCATGTGTGAATAGCCACCAGATAGTCAAAAAATATATGGAAGGTGGTTTCAACCGGGTATGCACAAGCCGTGCAGGTCTGGTCACCATCCCATCCTCTAGAGTGAAGCCTAGCCTTGGAGTTGAGTATTTCCCAACTCAACATCCAAATAAAAATCTTGCATTTGAGGGTTGCTAAGTTCTGCCAACAAGCTCTGAAGTAGGGTAATTTAAGGCCCAGAATACTGAAGAAGGAATAGGCTGATTTGACTGTGTAGACCCCTGAGCTAGAGTGCCTCCAAGTGGAAATATCCGAATTGGTAGATGGTTGCAAGTTAGAGATGAGTTGAAACACCTAATCCTTCTCCAGAATAAGGCGAGATGAGAAAATAGTGTTTAAGCTAGGTCTCCAAATCCATCTACCATCTTGAAAATGGCCCTGAGAGCAAAGTGTTGCCTCTTTGTTCCAAACTGCATCGAATAAGGCAGGGAATAAAGTGGATATGCTATGGCCTCCTACCCACTTAGAAGTCCAAAACTAGATGAATTGCCCATCACCAAGTTGCCAAGTAATTCCATGTAGGAATCGCTCCCTTAGTTTAATGAATACTCTTCCAAAAATCTGATGCCTGAGTAGAGCAGAAGAAAGAATTGGAAGCTCTATTAAAATATAAAGACATAAGCATTTGTCTGCCAAGAGAGTTATCTGCCAAAAGCTTCCACCACCACTTTATCAATAAGGCATTGTTGAATTGATTGAGATTCAAGACACCTAAGCCCCCTTGATCTTTGGGCTGACATATGCTCTTCCAGTTTGTGCATGTAGCCCCAGAGGTATTAGTATCAACACCCATCCAAAAGAATCTACTTCTAATTTGGTCGATTCTTGCAATAAGAGGCAATTTAAATAAGGATGCATAATAAGTTAGCAACATTGAGCAATGAGTTAATTAGGATCAGTCGGCCTTCTCTAGATAGCATACACCCTTTCCAAGTAGATAATCTCCTTTGAATCTCTAGAAGAAGAGGTTGCCAATCTCTCTTCTATAATTTGCCTTTAGCCAAGGGCATGCCTAGATATTTGGTGGGTAAAGAATCTCGTTTGCAACCCAGAATATGAGAGAAAGCATGGAGCTTGGCCTTTGAGGAATCAAACTAAATAATGGAAGACTTGGAAAAATTGATGTCTAGGCCTGAAATGTTAGCAAACATATGAAGGAGTAATTTTAAATTAAGCACTTCTTGTTCGTCACTTTTACAGAAGATGAAAGTGTCATCAGCAAATTGGAGGGAAGACAGTGAAGAAAGAGTACCCCTGTGCTGAAGTTGAGAAAAAAATCTGTTGCTCCGTCCACATCTTAACATTTGAGCTAGTACATCTACAGCCAGGATAAAGAGCATAGGCGAGAGTGGGTCTCCTTGCTTAAGACCCCTCTTGGAATTAATAATGACCCATCAGAGGATTGAACTGATCCACATGCACCATCTTGGACCAAAGCCTCTTGCAGTTAGTATCTGCTCAAATGAAGTCCTAACTGAGCGTATCAAATGCTTTGCGGAAGTCGATCTTCATCATTAGCGTATCCAATTTCTTATTGCAACACATGTTAATAGCTTCGTGGACAACCAAAAAACAAATGATAGTGGATTTTCCTTTTAAGAAGGCACTCTGTGATGAGGATACAAGGGAATCAAGTAGAGGACTTAATTTGTTGGCTAAGATTTTGGTGAAAATTTTCAATGAACATTTAAGGAGGCTTATGGGTCTAAATTCAGAGATAGTGTTAGCCCCATCACACTTGGGAATTAACATGATGCTGGAGTAGTTCAGTCTTCCAATATCAGCTTCCCCATTTTGAATAGCAGTCATCATGCAGTATAAATTAGCCTGGATAACCTTTCAAAAATGCTGGTAGAAGCACATAGAACCATCGAGACCTGGAGCTTTATCTCCGCTCATGTCAAAGACTGCTTTCTTGATCTCTTCCATACTGAATGGAGCATCTAGCGCAAAGAGTTTGTCATTTGGATGAGGGCACAGGGTAGACCAAATCTACCCTGAAGTCAGGAGTTGAAGAGCTACCACAAATTTCACGGAAGTGTTGCTCAAAACATGATCTGATGGTATTATGATCAGCGATTAGGTCCTCGTTATGCATCAGGGAGAAAATAAAGTTCTTTTTACATGTGCCATTTACAATAGAGTGAAAGAATTTAGCGTTGGCGTCACCTTCCTAGATCCAAGTAACTCTGGATCTCTGCCTTTAATATGTTACTTCAGCTTGAACCGGTGATTGATATTCCTTTTGTGCTAATGTGAGTTCATTAGATTGAGTTGGATCTAATGGGTGATCATCTGCCGTAATATCAAATTGGTGAATTCTAGCATGTATGGCCTTCTTACGAATAGGAATATGTCCGATGACTTAATTTCTCCATCTTCTAATTCTCCTCTTGAGAAGCACAAGTTTGTGAGCAAATATATCTACAGACAAGCCTTTGTAGACAAAACTCTTCCACCAGTCATTTACAGCAGGGGGGTAAAGCTCTCGTTAGTAGTCTAAGCTTTCTCAAATTGAAGTAATGGAGTTTGTTAGGGATAGCCTTTGAGTCCAGGATGATAGGATAGTGTCCTGAAGCAATTATTGGGAGGGAATGTTATATGCAATTAGGGTGTAGCTGTTCAAATTGGCTAGATATTATGAGCCCGTATAATCTAGAAAGAGCCGGGTGTGCTCTCAGATTAGAACAGATGAATTTTCTACCTGCAAGAGGGAGATCAAAGAGGTGCAACTGCCAGATGAATTTCCTGAATTTCTTCATATCTCTGCCTGAACTTTAACCTTTATTTCTGTCAGAATTGGACATGGTGACATTAAAACCCCCGTAGAGGACCCAGACATCACATAACGAGCTTCTTCCAAAGAAGATTTCACTGAAGCAAAGAGTTCTATCATCAAGTTCAAATAGGGCATAAACTGAGGTAAGTGACCATTCAGCACCAGAAGTTCTGTTTCTAAAAGAAAGGGAAATGGAGAAGATGTCTACTGCAGAGTAGAATCAATCAAGGATGTTGTCATCCCATCCAATTAGAACCCCTAGACAGCTCTTAATTGCATCTAGTGCAATCCATTTGGTTAGCAAAGTACCTCCAATAGACATCAATTTCCTGGTAGAGGGGTTATTGAGCTTGGTTTCTTGAAGGCAGACTACTGAAATATGAGCATTTCGGATACCGTCTTTAGTCAGAGCAGATTTTTTGGGGTTGCCCAACCCTCACAAATTTGAACTGGCAATCTTCATTGGGAAAAAGATAAAACACACCGCAAAACAAGTAACGAAAAAACAGATAACCCAGAGCACTCAGTTGAGTTGTCTCTATTGATCTGGGGGATCACCAGAGACACTCACTAGTTTCTTAAGCTTATCAATTGAGTGTCGCCCAACAACCTCCACTCCTATAGATTTAGCTACCTCATTTATATCCTCATTCGATAATAAAGCAAAAGGGATTATTGCAAGCATTGGTAACTGAAAACATGGAAGAGGAGGTACCTTGTTTTTTATGGAAGGCTACTGCCTTGATGGAGGAACTCAAATGTTTAATGAAGGTCCTGGTACAGGAGCTTTTAGATGCTGATCGACTTCGCTTTCTGCGTTTGCTAGTCTCTTCATCAAACCCAGGAGGAACAGAGTCTGAACTTGCATAAGATTGAGGCTTTGGTTTTGTAACCCCCCGTATTAAGAATATATACATATATATACATATATATATATATATGTATATATGTATATATATATATATATATATATATATATATATATAATTAATTAATTAATTAATTAATTAAATGGAGGTTGCCCTATAGAGTTTCCTAGAGGGGGTTCCATGGGATTTTTTTGCACGATGGAAGGGCCCGCTAGAGGAGAGAGGCAGCAAATGCTGTTGCTCTGCTGCTGACGTGGCTGACGTCAGGGTGGGCCCGGTGCAGAGAGGGAGCCTGTGGCTCCGGTGACGTGGCTGTGGGCCCCCCCTGGGGGGGGGGTACTGCTGTGCGCAGCAGGTGGCAGTGGGGCTCGCCTGAGGGGGGTTTCGCCGTGTGTTCTCTCGCGAGAGAGAAAGGATGTGATGTGGGAAATTTGTCCCATATCGGGAGTATTTGAGATTAATTAATTTTATATATATATATATACTAGATTTGCCCGTGGGCACATGCCTACGGCACGTCTTCAGAACGATACAACATATGAAAAGCTTTGTAAACAGTAAATCAACAATCATGTAGCTCAAGTTTAAATAGTATGACAATAATTAGTTGTAAATAAAAGTCCATGTTTCCATAAGTATATATATATAGGGAAATGCTCCATTGACAACGCAAATATTGTGAAAACACGTGAAAACCACCTAGGCCGTAGGTTATAATGCATTATAACCTAGGCCGTTGTTTCCAACAACGGCCTAGGCTTGTTTTCACGTTTTCCACGCTACAGTACGTTTTCAATGGAGCATTTCATATATATATATATATATATATATAGAGAGAGAGAGAGAGAGAGAGAGAGAGAGAGAGAGAGAGAATGAAAGAGAGAATTAAATAAATAAAGGAGTGGTTTTGAATTTGAGTTTTGGGGGGAAACTTTTGGGAGGGAAAATGTGTTTTGTGCGGTTAGATCTGGGCCTTTGATTTTGAGAAAATTGAATGAGAGCCACTTGATAACTTACTTTGTGTTTTAATATATATATATATATATATATATATATATATATATATATATATATATATATGGCAAATGCTCAGTTGAAAACAGATCCGTTTTCAACGGGTTGGAAAATACACATCTCAGCCGTCCGATCTTGCAAGATCATGATCAGCGGATGAGATCGAAACCCATTAAAGTCTCCCACTAACAGCTCTAAAAGCGGAGGGGCTATTTCGGAAATTCACACCAAAAAACATTTCACACTTAGCGTTATTTTGGCGGGAAGTTTTTTTTGCAGAAACCTATACTTAGGCCGTTGTTATTGTTTGAAGTTTTTTTTTGAAGAAAATTGTACTCAACGGCCTAGGTTGTTTTTTTAACAAAAATTTCAACCTAGGCCGTTGTTGGGAACAGCGGCCTAAGTATGTACATACTCAGATCTGAGCCATCTCTCTCACAACTCTTCGTCAACTCTCTCTCTCTCTCTATCTGGAGCTCCCGAAACCCAATCTCCAAATCCTAGCTCTACTCCAACCCCCCCTCTCTTGATTTCCCCTCTTCTCGATCTATCTCTATCTATCTCTCCCTCTCCCGAATACCCCAAACCTTAACCCTATCCGAAATCTCCCCAACTCACCCAAATCCTAGCACAAATTCTACGTTAGCTTAGAGTCTACAACTTGTCTATCTACAACAGTGGCTCCTCACATCTTCGACAACTCTCTCTCTCGCTCTCTCTCTTTTTGGACTCGGTAGTCACTTTTTCACAATTTAGTATAATGAAGTATGTTAACTTTTTGATTTTGTTTTAAATTTTTTTTTTTTAGTTTTTGAGTTTGATTTTTTGTACTATGCGTAGTAGTCTTCAATTTAGAGAGTGTACAATTTTTGTATCATGTGTGTTGTATATACTTTGTGGAAATTTTTTGTAGATGTAGTGTTAGTTGTAGTTGTAGAATATAGGAAAAGTAAACAAACGAGATCCAAAAATTCCAAAATTTGACGACTTGGTCGGGCTCACCATGCTAAAGGCAACGCAATTTGTGGTGGCAATTTCCGTCTCACGGTTTGCAAGATACGTCCGTTTATCACTTTTATTCAATAAAATGGATATGAAGCGATACACAGTCGTATATTACAAACCAAGAGTCGAAACTCACATCTGCAAGTTGTGTTGGCTTCTATATGGTGTGCTAGACGTAACAGCCAAATTTCAGAATTTTTGCATCTCGTTTGTGATGTATTGTCGCGTATATGAAAGAACTTCTATATACCTTGGAATTTTTTAGTATGAGCTCACTAGAAAACTGCTCAAACGAATTCCAAAAAATACGAAACTGTGGGAGTAGATCGGGCTAGCCACTCACAACCCAATGCAACTTGTAGTTGCGAGTTCCGACCCACTGTTTGCGAGATACGTCAATGTATCAGTTTCCGCTCCTTTTCAAAATTGAAAGCGATACACGGCCGTATCTTTCAAACCGTCGGTCGGAACTCGCTTATACAAGTTGTGTTGCCTTGTGTGCAGGGAGCCCTACCTAATCGTAAAGTATAAATTTTTTTGACCTTCGTTTTTGTGGTTTTCTCATGAATTTTGTTATGTATTTAACGAGTTTACAATAGAGAAATGGGTAAAAAATTACGAAATTTTGCAGGTATTTTACGCCACTCACAAGCCAAAGCAACTTGTGGTTGAGAGTTCTCACCCACGGTTAGATATACGCGTCCGTGGATCACATTTCACTCTTTTTTCAAGAGTGAAAGCGATACACGGCCGTTTCTTGAAGACCGTTAGTCCAAACTCGCTTCTACAAGTTGCGGTAGCTTGTGTGTGACATTTTAGACCCATTCGCAAAGTTTGGTATTTTTTGAATGTTGTTTTTGCGGCTGTCTCATGTATTTTGTTCCATATCTATATATATGATTTTTTTTGAACAATTTGTTTTATCTATGTGTACTTTCTTACAGAGAAATGGTTAGAACGAGGGGAACCGGATGGACATCTGTTAGTGATCAGGGCGAACATTCTACAGAAGTAAGAGAACTATTAATTTGTATTGTGCATTTTGTATATAGTGGTATTGTTAGTACACTAATAATAATTGTGTTTTGTGTTCGTGTAGATTGGTGCATCCTCTTCGATGGCACCACATCGTGGTCCAGGACCAACATATGCCGGTGAACTGACCTTGCAAGACCGCCACAGATCCGCGGCAATGTAGTGTGGGACGACGCGAAGGTGTAATTTCCGCACCCACGAGACCATGACGGTGCACCCACATATCGTCGAGTACCTAGTTCCGGTCGGTTTCTACAGAATCAACATGATGGGTCAGGTGAAACTCGACCAAGCATTTCTTTCAGCACTCGTGGAGCGAAGGAGGCCAGAGTCGCACACCTTCCATCTACCGGTCAGAGAGATGACGGTGACGCTACAAGATATAACGATGATCTCCGGTCTTCCAATAGATAGGATGGCCGTGACCGGTAATTTGAACTTTGATAAGTTAGAACTGTGTAATCAACTCCTCGGTACAGAGTTTGAGGAGGAGGCTGCAGAAGATATGGATATTTTTGTCGGACAATCAATCCGACTTTCTTGGTTGAAGGGACATTTTTAAGGGACGTTGACTGATGCAACGACCGATGACTATATACAGTCCTACACAAGAGCATACATTCTAACGGTGCTCGGAGGGGTTCTCCTGCCTAACTCATCCGGAGATACGATGTGCCTCATGTATCTACGATTGCTCGCTGACCTAGGCTTAGCTGGTCGGTACAGCTGAGAAAGTTGCGCGTTGGCAACACTATATAGGACGTTATGTTCTGTAGCGTTAGATGGGACCAAGATGACCGGTCCGATGGTCTTGTTACAGATTTGGTCATGGGAGCGACTGCACTTAGGCCGTCCCCGAATTACAAGACCGGCGGACGGTTGGATGGCCAAACCACCAAATCCTCATATGTTAGCACCCTTAGGGGTATATTGGGCAGGTAGACGGAGTTACAAAGACAACCCAAAAGGTGTACTAACGTACCACAGAGACGAGCTCGACCAACTATGAGAAGAGTTCGTGATTTGGGTGCCGTATACACCCGAGCGGGTTGGAAGACTACCACCGATTGTAGTGATCGGCTCGTAGTTGTGGATGACGATGGCTCCACTCATCAACTTTGGTATAGTGGCGCATTCACGACCGGAGAGAGTCCTTCGGCAGTTCGGTCTTCAATAAGATAGTCCCCTAAGGTGCGCAAAGCTATACGACCATGAGTTACATGCCGCGAGGGGTACCGATCGTATGCCTACTCATGATTGGTCAGATTTTCATTGTGTTCACGTTGCAGAATGGAACGAGTGACGGTTTAAACTTTTAATTGTTAATGTTCCAGGGTATGATGGCAAGCTGCAAGGGAAGTGCATGCAATGGTTCAAATCAATGACACGTTTGTACATCTCTTCCGATACAGAACTACCTACTGGTGTTCAATGAGTAATTGAGGAGAGGGAGATTGAACCACCACCCGCTTATTCTAGTTCACAACCCATGTTCCAACCGAAGGCCTCAGCTATACGTACATTGGTGAGTATAATGTTCAAATTTTGTTGAACGTTCGTTATATTTAAAGTTATTAAATTGTTTACTTTTTCGAATGTGTTTAATTTTATTTTGTTGGTTTTTTGTTTTAGATCGATAATATGTTGGACATGGAAAAAGAATGCGCGGAGGTAATCAAAAGTAATGCTGGAATGCCTATGCAGAAGTTCGCTCAGAAGATGCTCTTTTCATGTCGTACCAATTTGGATGTTTTGGGAGATGGTGAACGTTTGGATAGAGCATTACTCTCACACAGAGGGCGATGTAAGAGCGTGAGGGGTAGGCCAGCTGCAATGCTGGGACAACAACGGGAACAACAACTCAGAGAACAACAAGCTACATCTTCACCTCCACCTCAAGAAGAAGAGTAACAAGATGAGAATGAAGAAAGGGTTGTTGGAGACGTACAAGAGGAGGGAGAAGAAGAAGAAATTTCTGAGGCGTCATCCCCGCTCCGGCGACGAAATTTTGCTCGGAAAAGGTGAGCACCACAACCATATACGCCTGGTTCTTAGCTAATACCCGATACAATTTTTTTAATGTAGTATTTTATTCAAATTTTGTTTTTTTTTTCTTTTCTGTTGTAACTTATTATGTGATAATTGTTGTTGGCCAGTTTAAGTGTTGATGATGTTGTTGTTATTACTTGGTAATTGTCAATTATGTTGGTGATTATGGTGGCTGTATGTAGAAATTTATTTGGAGAGTGTAGGTGATGGGAATGTATATGCAGTTTGGGGGTGATTGAATTGTAACAGCTGGAGTTGTTGTTGGAGTTGTAGTTATTATTATTTTTTTAACCTAGGCCGTTGTTGAAGACAACGGCTTAGGTTGTTTGTTGATTTTTTTTTTTGATCAATAACTCTCTGTATTGGAGCATCAAGTCAGAGAACAACACCCTATTTTTTTATACCTTAGTCCTTTGTCTCCAACAACGGCCTAGGTTATATTCAAAAAATTGAAGTTTTTGGGGTGCTCTCTGACTTAGCCAAGTTGAAAAGAGCAACAAGTCAGAGAGCAACACCCCTATTTTTTTATAGCTTAAGACGTTGTCTCCAACAACGGCCTAGATTATAGGCAAAAAATTAAAGTTTATGGGGTTCTCTCTGATTTGGCCAAGTTAAAAAGAGCTACAAGTCAGAGAGAAACACCCCCTTTTTTTATACCTTAGGCCGTTGTCTCCAACAACGGCCAAGGTTATAGGCAAAAAATTGAAGTTTTTGGGGTGCTATCTGACTTGGCCAAGTTAAAAAGAGCTACAAGTCAGAGAGCAGCACCCCTATTTTTTTTTATACCTTAGGCCGTTGTTTAGGTTATAGGGAAAAAATGAAGTTTTTGGGGTGCTCTCTGACTTGGCAAAGTTGAAAAGAGCAACAAGTCATAGAGCAACACCCCTATTTTTTTTATACCTTAGGCTGTTGTCTCCAACAACGGCCTAGGTTATAGGCAAAAAATTGAAGTTTTTGGGGTGCTCTCTGACCACCTCAAGTTAAAAAGAGCTACAAGTCAGAAAGCAACACCCTTATTTTTTTATACCTTAGGTCGTTGTCTCCAACAACGGCCAACGGCCTATGTTATATAAAATATTTTTATGCTTTTTACAACTTTCTCTCTACTCTTTACGAACAGTGTCTTTACAACTCTACGCAAAAGACATTCATATGCTTGTATATCGTTTATATATTTTATTAATTTATATTTTTATCCACCTAACTAACCAATATAAAATCATAAAGGTTATATGTTTAAAAAGAATTCCAAAAAATAAAATATGATCTTTTCATTTGTGAAAAACAATTTCTTAAATATATTCTTATCCCTAATATGTAAATTCTTCTGCAATGCGTACACCTATCCGGTTATTGGTGAGTGTTCAACCCAAGTAGTAACTTGTAGGTTGTTTAAGGATAGGGTTAGGGTTATGTTTTTTATGCTTTTTTACAACTGTCTCTCCACTCTTTACGAACATTATCTCCTGAACTCTACAAAGTAGATATTCATATGCTTGTATATCATTTATATCGGTTATGGTAGGGTTAGGATTGAGTGTATGGTTATGAATAGGGTTATGGTTGGTTCACAAGAATTTTGCTCCTTCAATATACTCGTTGTAGGGAAATTTTAATGTATATAGATTATATGAAATTCTAACATTCTAAATTCTGTACGAATCAAACTTGTAGTAAGAGGTTGTTTTGGGTTTTCATTAATTAGGTTAATATTTGTAGTTGGAGGTAGTAAAGCGCACTGAATCTTTTTCCTTATTGGGATATACATGTGGGGATCTACATGTGGTGCCCACTTTGTAAAGTGAAATGTAATAGTAGGCAAGTTATGGACTTTAGGTTTTTCATATGTTGGATCTGATGACTCTCCGCTCTAAAGCGCACTGAATCTTTTCCCTTATTGGGTTATATATATGGGGATCTACATGTGGTGCCCACTTTGGAGAGTGAAATATAATAGTAGGCAAGTTATGGACTTTAGGTTTTTTCCATGTTGATCTAATGACTCTTCGCTCTAAAGCGTACTGAATCTTTTCCCTTATTGGGTTATACATGTGGTGCCCACTTTGTAGAGTGAAATGTAATAGTAGGCAAGTTATGGACTTTAGGTTTTTTCTATGTTGGATCTGATGACTCTCTGCTTTAAAGCGCACTGAATCTTTTTCCTTATTGGGTTATACATGTGGGAATCTACATGTGGTGCCCACTTTGTAGAGTGAAATATAATAGTAGGTAAGTTATGGACTTTAGGTTTTTCCCATGTTGGATCTGATGACTCTCCGCTTTAAAGCGCACTGAATCTTTTCCCTTATTGGGTTTAACATGGACTTTAGGTTTTTCCCATGTTGGATCTGATGACTCTCTGCTCTAAAGCGCACTGAATCTTTTTCCTTATTGGATTCAACATGTGGGGATCTACATGTGGTGCAACGTATGGAATCCATGAGTTGATAAAACTCCATTCCATTCTCATTCACATGATCCTTGTAATAATGCTTTTTGTACTTGTCACAGATTTTGCATCCTAAAGCCACAAAAGGAAAGAAAAGAAAAGAAAGATTAGGTGAATAAACTTTTAAAATTATAGAAAAATAGAAGAACAACAGAATGGCAAACATCAACTACAATAAACTTAACCTTACCCTAACCCTATCTTAAATATATTTTAAAAATTGATTTTAAAAAATGAAAAGATCATATTTTAGTTACTGCTATTTTTTTAAAACATTTACCCTTAATGATTTTATATTGGTTAGATAGGTGGAAAAAAATGAGAATTAATAAAAAATATAAATGATATACAAGCTTAGATCATCTGTCTTTGGTATAAAGTTGCACAGACACTGTTCGTAACGAGAGAAGAGAAAGTTGTAAAAAGCATAAAACTTCAAATGTTGAGCTATAGCCTAGGCCATTATTAGAGACAACGGCCTAAGCTATTAAAAAGGGGTGTTCTCTGATTTTTTTATCTTTTTAACTTGGTCAAGTCAGAGAGCACCCCAAAAACTTCAATTTTTTGTTTATAACTTAGGCCGTTGTTGGAGACAACGGCCAAAAAAATAGAGGTGTTGCTATCTGACTTGCAGCTCTTTTTAACTTGGCCAAGTCAGAGAGCACCCCAAAAACTTCAATTTTTTGCCTATAACCTAGGCACAACGGCCTAAGGTATAAAAAAATAGGGGTGTTGCTCTCTGACTTGTAGCTCTTTTTAACTTGGCCAAGTCAGAGAGCATCCCAAAAACTTCAATTTTTTGCCTATAACCTAAGGCCGTTGTTGGAGACAATGGCCTAAGGCATAAAAAATAGGGGTGTTGCTCTCTGACTTGTAGCTCTTTTTAACTTGGCCAAGTCAGAGAGCACCCCAAAAACTTTAATATTTTGCCTATAAACGGCCTAAGATATAAAAAATAGGGGTATTGCTCTCTGACTTGTTGCTCTTTTCAACTTGGCCAAGTCAGAGAGCACCCCCAAAACTTCAATTTTTTGCCTATAACCTAGCCGTTGTTGGAGACAACGGCCTAAGGTATAAAAAATATGGGTGTTGCTATCTGACTTGTAGCTCTTTTCAACTTGGCGAAGTCAGAGAGCACCCCCAAAACTTCAATTTTTTGCCTATAAGTGAAGAAAAAATTTACTCCTTTCGAATAGGCCAATACAGAAAGCTACTGATTGAAGGAAAATTTTTATACATAGAACTGAGGCCGTTGAAACAACGGCCTCAGTAAAAGAAAAAAAAAATAACAACACTTTCACACAGCAGCTAAAGCTGCTACACAAAATTCTCCCACAGAACTATATACAACCCCATCAACTACAATCTCCCAACAACAACAACAACAATATTAACAATCGACACAAACCAACAATACTTGAGTCTCAAGAACATTTACAGTTAATAACAAAAACAAATTAACAACACTTGCATTAATATGCAATATATTGAAACTTTACATAAAAAAAATTTCAATTCATAATGGATCATCATATCTCTCGTCAGAACTCTCATCATCGGATGGAATCACTTCTTGCGGATTGATTGGCCTTCATTCAAAGATAAGTTTTAGTTAGTGAGAAACTCATTTACCACAAATGAAGTATAATAAATTTAAAAGAGGGAGAAACAAAAAAAGTACGAGTTTTACCCCTAAAATAATGTTGGACAATTTCTTGAATTATGATTCATTTGCACAATGCACATCTTCGGCACCATCTCGTTTTTTTTATGCAGAGTTGCTCTCTTATCGGCCTCAAACTTTTAGCGCGAGGCCTTCCCTTTGTCGTGCATTGCTGTGGGTCACTTACGCGTGTAGGTATGTGTCCACTGCCTTCATCATGAGGTTGTGCACTACCATGCGGTTGTGAACTACCTCCCGGTTCTACACTGTCATGTGGTTGTGAGGCCTGTTCTGGTTGTTCACCCAACCCGGGTTGTAGCCGAGAGACGCCGTCAATGATCTTCTACAAATTCTCCAACGTGTATTTGTAACTTTCATTGGAGGAACAACCGAGATCGACAATCTGTTTTGCATGGTAGCTCAACTCACAATATCGAGAAGCAAAATTTTCGATATTGGGTTCGGTTGGAACAGATGTATAACTTCTTCTCATCACATCCCGGTCCATCTTCTTATAATGTATACATCCGGAAGGGAAGTGTGATGGCTGAACCGAAGAACGGCTAAAATATGCCTGTAAGGAATGCCAACGAAGTCGAAGAAGTGACATACACATGTAATAATTCTGTTGATTTTGCATAACTGAAGAAGGCGAGCCGGTTCTGATTCTCCACAGAGTATCACATGGAAGGTTGAACTATCTCGTGTCTCAAGATCGCCAACGAAACTGACATTGTACATGAAGCTTTTTGTAACTTCATCTTGGAATTTGTAAAAGATTTTCAAAGTGTATGTTTTCGCCATTTGTACCTCCAAAGCCCATTCGCTCTTCAACTTCGGTCTCTTATCATGGTTACGATGATTTTCTTTCAGTTCATCGTGTCTTTGACTTCCCAAAAAACGGTCAAAGATGACGGAAAATTCATGCGGGAATATTTCTTTTCTATATGATGCTTCAAGGTAGAATGCGCTGACTCAACCCGTTGGCTACTCAACATTCCGGCCCAAAAGGAATCTTTAGCGTAGACAGGTGCCCAACTTTCACGGATATCAAATAGATCGTTCAACCATTTGTTATTCTCTAATCCGTATTGTGAAATCAATAAATTCTATTTTTCTACAAAGTCATGTACATATTCGGAATTATAGATGACATTCTTTAAAGATTCCCTAAAATTGTCGACATCGTTCGCATACGCATCTCCTGCAGTAACATATTCAATATGTGCCAAATACAAAAACGATGTCGAGTCTGGGGGAAAACATTCTTAACTACGGCGGCGATCCCACTGTCTTGATCGGTGACGATGCCGGATGGAGCAGATTCATAACCCCTAACCACTTTTCAAAGAACCATTCAAACGAAGAGGCTGTCTCATTTACCCACCTCCTAAGAAAGTCGATTGCCAATGTTGATTCACTCTAACAAAGGGAACAAATAACATTCCATACCGGTTCGTATTATACGTGGCATCAAAGCAAAGTACATCGCCAAATTCTTGATAATTCATCCTAGAAATACCATCAACCCACATACAATGTGACAACCGCCCTTCGGGATCTACTTGAATGTCATAAAAAATGAAGGATCCGTCTGTTTCTTAGATTCAAAAAATTCAATTAGCATTGTAGAATTATGTCCTTTCAATGCTTCTTGCGAATCTCTAAGTAAATTTCTAGCATCTTTTTCGGTGAATCCTACTTGATCGTGACCACCACTAGCACTTTCGAAGAAGAGCATTTGTCGACATGTCTGGATATTAGCTTGGTTGAATTGATCTATTATCCTTTTATCCGTATTTGATACGGAACAGTTTCGGGGCAAAAGATGCCTTCTACTTGGTAAGGTGAATTCGTGATTGTGTTCTTCGTGAAATGAATACACCACCCACGTATTACTTGCTTCGTTCAATTTTACACGAACGCAAGCCTTGCAACCCGTTCTACAGGTTGTTCTCCGTCTACCATCACTATGGTGACTCGGCGACGACCCGGCTTTATTACAAAGATATGACTTATTTACTTCCACTCCTCCCTTTAATTTGTTCCCACCCTTACGCATTGCAAAACCCCCACAACAAGCAGATGAAGAAAAAAAAAATTCGGCCTCAACTAAAGTGGGAAACGTCATACCTAACTTTGGTTTTAGATGTTCTTCGACTAACGGCATGGAATAAATGATTGGTTCTACCCACACAAAATTATCGTCGGCAGCAAAAATCTCTGTATCGTTGTTCATCTGGGGAAAAAATATATTATTGGTAAATTAATACACACATCATATATAAAACAGCTTGTTAACAAATGATTGTGATATATATACATACGAAACAAAAAAGTGGAAAAACGTCAAAAACGACTTCAAAAAAATACGAAACTCTGCGATTGGGTCCGACTTGCCGCACACAAGGTAACGGAACTTGTAGAAGCGAGTGCCGATCCATGGTTTTCAAGATACGGCCGTGTCTCGCTCGCTTTCACTCTTCGAAATGAGGGAAATGCGATACACGGACGCATATAGAAAACCATGGGTGACAACTCGCAACTACAAGTTGCTATGACTTGTGAGTGGCGAGACCGACATATTCGCAAAATTACGGATTTTTCAAGTGGGTTCTCTATTTAAAAATCCCTCAAAACATAACAAAATTCATGAAAAAACCGCACAATCGACGATAAAAAAAACTAAACTTTGTGATTGGGTCGGGCTCCCTGCACACAAGGCAACGTAACTTGTACAAGCGAGTTCTGACCAACGGTTTGCAAAATACTGCCGTGTATCACATTCATTCATGAAAATTACCAACAATGCGATACATTGACGTAGGCCCCAAATTGGGGGTCCGAACTCGCAACTACAAGTACCGTTTGGTAGCGCGGTAAGCCCAATATGCTCGCAAAATTTCTTTTTTTTTTAATGTCGTTTCCTACTAAAAAGTACCATCGATAGAAATCAAACATTAATTGACGTTGTTGTTTGATATACGATATAGATTCTCACAAACGAGATCAAAAAAATCCGAAACTTTGGGAGTAGGACGGACACAAAACACATGAGCCAACAAAATTTATAGAGGTTTCCCTAAAAAAAAATAATTTGTAGAGGTGAGTTTCAACTCACGGTTTGCAATATACGCCGATGTATCGCTTTCACTCACAAAAATACTCGAAAGCGATACACGGACGTACACTTCAAACCGTGAATCCAAACACACTTTTACAAGTTGCTTTGGCTTGTGCATGGCGAGCCCGACGTACTCGCAAAATTGCATAATCTTTTGTATCTCTTTGTGCGCTATTGCTAACATCGAACAACGACCAACAGCAACTAATACTACATCTACATCCACAATAAAACTAGAATTACCTATTCTATAAATACCTACGCATAATATAGAAATTGTACACTCAAACATTGGAGAAAAAATTCCAATCAATTAACCTATTTAGATCAACTAAAGTAGGAAAAAATTAATACCTTTCACAATGAGGGTGTTCGGAAAGGAGATAGAGGAGGTCCTTGAGCGCTGCTGTAGAGAAAGGAAGGGGAGAATGGTTTGGCTAATTTCTTTAGGATTAGGGTTTTAGGGTTGGGAAGATTTCGTATGGGTTAGAGTTTTTTTGTAATCGGGATCTTCAAAGGAAGAGGGCAAGAGTGTGAGAATAGGGAGAGATTAAGTGAGAAGCAACGAGCAAGAGAGAGCTAGGGTTTTCAGATCGAGAGAGAGAGAGATTTAGGGTTTGGGAAAATGGGTTTCTCGAGCTCCAGTAGCGAGAGAGAGTTGTGAGGGAGATGGCGATCTGAGTATGTACAAGTGTTTGAAAAAACACTTGTACATACTTAGGCCGTTGTTCCCAACAACGGCCTAGGTTGAAATTTTTAATTAAAAAAACAACCTAGGCTGTTGTTGGGAACAACGGCCTAAGTACAATTTTCTTCAAAAAAAACTTCAAACAACTTAGGCCATTGTTCCCAATAACGGCCTAAGTATAGGTTTCTGCAAAAAAAACTTCACGCCAAAATAACGCTAAGTGCGAAATGTTTTTTGGCATGAATTTTCGAAATTGCCCCTCTGCTTTTAGAGCCGTTAGTCGGAGACTTTAACGGGTTTCGATCTCATCCGCTGATCATGATCTTGCAAGATCGGACGGCTGAGATGGGTGTTTTCCAACCTGTTGAAAACGGATCTATTTTCAACTGAGCATTTACCTATATATATATATATATATATATATATATATATATATATATATATATAATTGCTTGGGATTATAAGTCACCAACCAGCTATAACACCTTTTATGAGGAAGTCTGTGGTGGGCAATTGTTAGAAAAATCGCAGTTTCGGGCCGAGGTATTACAGGTTTACAGGGGTTAGTTTTGAGGACTTAGTTGAACTGCATATCATGAGTGGTTTCTAGATTTTCAATTCTCTAACCACAGTCTTCTCAAGAGCAGACTCAACTGCAGGTTGACTCTCATTGTAAAGTGAAAGTGGGATGGTAACAAGTCTCCCCTTCCAATCCATTTGCCACACTTTCTCAACGGTTTTATTATCATCAGAGCTGACTGAGCTATCGAGGATATTATTTGATTCACTAGATTCAATTCCCAAATTGCCCTTCTGAGAATCTGATGAGATCTCCACAATAGGAATAGAGTTGAAAATAAAATTTTCATCCTCCTTGGCCCCCACGGAATCCGCTACTAGCTTTAGGGAGAGACCAATTTAAGACCTTCCATACTTGATTCCGTGAGACCCGAAATATTCAAAAAATTCCCTGCCATATGTTCCCGATTTTGCATCCCCTGAGATTGCGTAACAGATTGCATAACAGAAAGATTCCCGCCAATTATTTTTCCCTTACCTTTCACATCGTCAATGATTCCCTGAGATGGCGCCAGAACAGCATGGCTCAGTGGTGGCGCCTGGCCATGAGACCCTGCCGGGGATTCTCTGTGACGCCAGGAAGAGGTAGGACCACTCCCCAACGTGAAGAGCTGAACTTTGCCTTGGCGAACGTCCTTGACAAGAATGGGTTTCCCCAAAAAAAGCACAGGGACTTCATGATTCTGAAGCTCTTTGGTCCATGGCACCATGAAATGAACCTGAATAGTCTTTGGGATGAGGGTAACATCCTCAACCTCTATCAGGACCAGAGCTTGGTCTCTTGTAGTCACGTTCTTCATTTCGCAACTCATAATGATGAACTTCCCAAAGGGTTTCACCAGATGTTCGAGGGAGGACTGGTTCCACATATGGAAAGGTAATAGGGGAACAATAATCCAGATGAAGCTAGGTTTAGGTTTCAATTTAGCATTGTAGTCTATGGACCACGGCGAAAAAGTGGCATTGAACCTTGAGAACTAGAAGAATTCGCCAGCAATCGCCTTCTTGGCCTCCTCCTCTGAGGGGAATTGAACATGGAAAACCTCTTCGCTGACTCTCTTCAAGACCCACCAGCCTCCTTGTCGGTTCCAAGCGAAGTTTAGGGCACTCTCGACAGCCGTCGTCTCTGGGAGAGTGCGGAGGTTGATCAGGTGGAGGAAGACTCTTGCATGCGGCCCATGAAGTGCTGTAGCGATCTCCGAGTTGTGGGGGATTTCAACGGCAAGGGTTTTCCTTCGGTTGTGAAGATGACAATCTCTAACTTTGTGGCCGAACTTACGACAATTGAAACAGTGAATACCACTCCTCTAGCAGTTCGCCGTCAGGTGGTCAACATTGCATGCATTGTCGTTGAATCATCTTTGTGGGTTTGGGATGACGATTTTTAGGGTTACGAAAGGGGGTGGGGGTGGGGGTGGGGGTGGGAGGGAAAACGGGCTTAGGGGGGAAAAAGGATTTAGTGGGGTGGAGAATTTGAAGTGACGGTGGAGTGTAGGGGTTTTGGTGTGGGTTCTGAGGTGGGCGTGGGAATCGAAGAGGGTGGGGGTGATAAGTTACTCAGTTTGATTTTAGATAACTATTTATTAAGTTATCTATTAAGTAAATTATCTATTTACATAATCAAGTTAACATATATATGACCTTGCATTGATACCTAAGAAGCATAAGAATTACAACATGATTCATCATGTCTAGAGCTTTATACAATTCAAACAGACTATAGTTGCATTGGCAAATAGTCCATCTAAAATCAAACTGATTGATATCCTTACCAAGCCTCAAGTATTATAGAACTGATTCTCAAAAATGTAAAAGCATAAGATGTCCTAATTAAGCATGTCCAAAGAAACATATAATAGGACTAAATACTATAGTATATGATAATTGGATATTTATCTCAACTAAACCGATTGAGAACTCCCCTTAATGAATTTAGAGCATGATTTATTCTCAATCGAAAATAATAAGCAACGTGGACATATATAATTAAAATTATTTAAAGATAAGTTTAGAGAATATGCCGATTTGAGGGATAAAGTCAAGCCTAAAGGCTCTGCCCTAGAAAGTCTGACACAGACTCCATGCAAGCAGTCTACGTAGTTAGCTCCCTAACGGTAAAGATACCCCCAGGTATCCGGCTCTCATGTGCATGTGTGGGCTGAGGCTCTTGACCCGAAAAGCCCAAAGATAGTATACTAGTTTTATAATTTGTCGATCAAATAATGAAATATGTTATTCTGGTTATATCTTGTTCTCCCTATGAGGCATTAGCCATACTAAGAGGACTCTTTCATAACTTATAAAGTAATAAAACTCAATTAACTCTTTCACTTAATGGTTTTAAAATGATCAAACTAACAACTCTGTTAAAAGCATGAAATAATATAATGAAGGTTACATTTATATAATATACTAATAAATATGAATAACCCTTTATAAAATGAAAATTTTCAAATACAACTTCCAACAGATCAAAACCTTTATGGAATTTGAAATAAGACTGTTCGACTATGTTTGGCGAAGAAGTAGTAAAATATAAGATGTAATTAGATACTTTCGAGAGTTCATGAATTTTACCCTTCCAAATGTCACTTGAGTAGTCTTTTAAATAAAAGACAAAACTTGAAAAGGCAGCGCTCAACTATTTCCCATTCTGAAAAAGCACCCCTCCAGTCAGAGGGAGGAGAAGTAGAAAGAAAATAGACAATAAAAGGAGGAGACCTACAATCATAAACACAAGCTGCTCTGCTCTTATTTAGCTACTAAGCAACTTTTGTCATCACACTAAATACATATACTTTAGTTTGTAGATGATAGATCACCTCATTTACATCAACAAGCACACATGTTTTTGAGATCTCTCTTATTCATACACACAACTGACACACACAAAACCACACTTAAGCACACACCAGTCACATAACTGGAATAATCTCAATTCCTTCGTGGCAACAGAGTCGGTTAACTTATTTATTTAAGGAGCTCGCCACAGTCAATTCCCTTCTCGGTGAAGCCTGATACGAGTTTTGGGTAGAGCTTGGAGAGCATGATTTTGAAACCAGTGGAGCAACCATTTTGACCAACAATGTCTGCAGTCTTTTCAGATTCAAATGGGTGGCCCACCAGAGCACCGTCCATATAAGCTTTGCACGCCGTAAGAATAAAATGCGATCTTTGCCTAAAATGATCCTCTACAAGCTCCTTAAAATGCTGCATGTTTAATCATAGTGGCAACGGTTAGTAAATAAACTTTCTTTTTGTTACTTACTCAAAGCTGCTAAACAATACAAACTATTGTCAGTAATCTACCTTAGGTGGCTTGTGTAGGAGATATAGCATCGATTTGCAAGAAAGAATGAAGGCATTTTCATTGTAGGTGACGGAGTTCTTCTCTCCCTCAGCTCTACCCACCTGTTTATCATATCCAGCCTCGTTGAAGTATGGTTTGTCGTTGAGAACGAGCGCCTGAAGAGATAACAGAAGTTGGAGAATAGTCGAGCTCTCTGGGTCCCATACTTCTGTGCCACTTCCCGTCCATGTCTTCAGAAGGCTCAAGCAAACTTTTCCCGATTCGTACAAATTAGGGTTCAACCGGAGGCCCCCAGAGATATAGTGCACCATCTGCTTAATATCAAAAGTTTGTGTGATTGATAAAGTCAAGAAAGAACATATTTTCATAGTAATATTACATAGACCATCAAAGTCACAAGACAATTTGAAAAAAAACTATCAAGTGACTCTCCTTCAATTGAAACAAAATTAATGGCTTACATTCACCCTCCCAAAAGACATTTTTCCTCCAAAACTTTTTCCCCCAAAACTTTATTATTATCTCTCTCCTCTCTTCACTCTCTCTCGATCCTAAGTTTGGTGTGCACAAAACGTATTATTAAGACTAATATTTTCAGTTGAGATCTATAAGATTTACAGAGAAGGTAATTCAAAACAAAGAACCTAAAAAATTTGCAATCAAGCAACGAAAATTGTATCAAAGAAGATTGCAAATATCAAGAAGATTTCAACTCAAGAAATATGTGCTTCGAATCCTCAAGAAAGCCAGTAATAATCAATTATTTAAATCTGTTTTTGTGAGAAAATATTATGTAAAGAGTCGTTGATTGATTGATTAGTCTTTGTAAAGAATATAAAGTGGATTCGCCAAATAAATGTTGAATCTGCACGATAGCGGTCGACCGTATAATATGTTGGCCGACCGTCACAACTGCTGACCGCTCACTATAGTATAAAAGTGAGTCAGTCGGCCAGTCACCTTTCGACTCTCGAGTTAAAAAGTGAACGGTCGACTGCTCAAAATTGCGATCAACCGTACTCGTACAGTTTTGACTATTTCATAAATATCTTTTCATTTTTGGAAAGATCAAATTCCTTGCTCTATAAATAGAGACGAATTCACTGAGTATTCTTCACCCTTTGCAATCATTATTCTTCTGAACTAATCATTCCATCAACGATCCGAGTGTATGAGCTTTTATTGTTTTCTTCGGTCAATATTGTTATAGATATTGAGAGTTTTTCTTTATCTTCCACATTGGTGAGTGTTACGAGGCTTATCCATAGAAGTCATGTGGGTGTAATAGGACTCTCAACCTAAATTTCGAGAATCACTGTACAAGGATTTAAAGTATAGTGGAACCTTATGGCAGAGAATTGTTACAAGTAGGTGGTGTGGACGTAGACCTGGGGATCCGACCACGTTATATCACTGTGTTTTGCGTGCTTGCTCTGTTTGCTTTCTCTAACTCCATCTCCTTACTTTACGCATTTTATTTAAAAAATTAATTTCCGCACAATCACCCTACCCCCCCCCCCCCCCCCCCACCCCCACACCCACCCAGGGTGATTCACATCTCTCTCTCTATCCAGAAATTTAGATTTTCAGATTTCAGGTTTCTAAATTTCCAGATTTTCAAATTTTTTTTTTTTGCTTCTTTTGATTGCTCATGTTAGAAAATTTCACTGAGTTCTCTGATTAATTTCAAATGCAATGGAAGATTTAAATGGATATTCACTTGAGTAAATTTCAATCTCTAAAGTTACACTCAAAGTAGCAAATATCTCCTCAAAAGTTAAATTTCATCATTCTGCACCCCTCAAAGTTCTAAGAAGTTTGATTTTACACGTCCATGTACAATTATTTTTCAACATATGCTGATGGAAACATGAACTTTTGTTTACAACTAATTGTTCTCCTAGTAATCAAACTTGAGCTACATAAACTCCATGATGAAAGTTTCTGATTTATGCACATGAAAGGCTGGTAAATGTATCCAGTATTATACATGAACATTATTATAGTGTACATCATAGAAATTATATTAACATCTGATAGTATAATACACTGAGAACACCAAAGTTAATTGTCAAATATTTTTCTTTCATGATATACAGAGCAAGTTCTTCATCATAACAAAACAACACCTGTCTGGCTTCTCACTGCTTCCTGGAATGGATTGCATTTATTTAACTATTTACATGGCTTTTCATATGCTGCATCATTCTAAAGACGTGTCGTAGGCACGTGCCCACGGACAAACCTAGTCAATCTATATATTCCCATATAATTGTACTTGATAGAATTATTGGAATTATTATTGATTCTTGAATTGAATAAACTGAGTACAATGTGTCTCCTATATATAGGAGAGAAAGAAAGACTAAACCAATACATCTATATAATAAAACACAAAGAAAGCTATCAAGTGGCTCTCCTTCAATCCCCCCAAAAATCAAAGGCTCAGATCTAACCTCACAAAACATATTTTTCCCCCCAAAAGTTTTCCCCAAAAACTCAAATTCAAATCCCCCACCCAAAACAACTCCTATATTTATTTAATTATTTTTTTTTCTCTCTCTCTCCCTCCCTCTTCTATTCAAAAAATTAAGAAAATTAAAAATTAAAAAACTAAAAAAATAAAAATTAAAAAACTTTAAAAATAATTCAAAAATACATTTAATTATGTTTTTTGCTCTATGTTTGCTACTTCAATTAATTTGCTGGACTTCCAAAACTGTTTTATATGATCAAACAAGGTGCACCATTCCGAAGACGTGCCGTAGGCACATGTCAACGGGCAAACCTAGTTATTCAATATGGGACTAAACTAATCTCTCATAATATAATATATAATATCTTAAACACCCCTCTCAAACTCAAGTTGGTTCAAACAACATGAGTTTGGAATAATGACTCAGTTGATGTGACAGGGACGACAAATAGTGATGCAGGAACGATGCTCAAGTAGATGGCACAGGGAAGGTGCTCGATGGCACAGGGAAGGCGCACTATTGGCGCATGTTGGAATATCACTCCTGACTTGAAAATTGTCGTATGTTGTGGAAGGAAGTGACGCACTATTGATGCATGTTGGAATCTCACCCTTGACTTGAGAATTTTCGTATGTTGTGGAAGGAAGTGGCACCCCTGACTTAAGAATTGTGATGATGTTGATATCTCCCCCTTTCAAACTCAGTATGAGTTTGCTGACAAACACGGTAGAAGTTGAAGGACCTGCAAGAATATATATATATATATATATATATATATATATATATATATATATATATATATATATATATATATATATATATTTGCTAGGGTTTTGAATTTGGATCTGATCCAACCGCCCAAACACGAAACAGCAAACTCCTAACCAGTGAAATTCCTCCGCGTTAATGGATTGGATCTGGTGTTTGGATATACTGTTTGGATGTGTCTGGATCTGCTCCTACCCTCGAACAAGGAACACCGAGATCCACCACTAGAAAAAAAATCAAATCTGAACTGGTCCGGGTCCCTATCCCCTTTAAAATTAGGTTTCGAAGAACATCCCAGAGGTCGGAGAGGAGGCAGCTTTTGGCGATCAAGCTGGAGACGTCGTGGCTGAGAAGGAAATCGAGGTGGTCGATAGCGGCGAGGGTGAAGTAGGGCCCGAGGGAACGGTGGCCCCCACTTTGAGGGAGGCCTTGTTGAAGGAGTTGAAGAGGGAAAGGAGGACGGATCTGGTAAAGGTAGGGTTTTTATTAGGGTTTTTTTAGACGTGATTTGAGGGAGAAGGCGAGGTCGGATGAGAGAGAGTTAAGGTCAGAGTCGAGCTTGGGGATGGACCATCCGGATACGGGTTGGATTAGGGTTTGGGATCCAACTAGGATTTGGGAGGAGGGTTGGAGGATAATTTGCTTGGTGTCGGAGATGATTGGGGGGGGGGGGGGGGGGGGGGGGAAGGAGAGAGGTTGCCGACGACAACGGATTTGGTGATGGTTTCGAGGAGTCATTTTTGGGGTTAGGGTTTTAGATCTTGTTGTTTGAAAGGCAGCTAGGATTTTGGAGATTTGGTTGGGAGAGAAAAGTCGGGAGGTGGAGTGATTCCAATGAAGACGAGAACCACTCCACCTCGATAACGAGGATCAAATTAGTATGGGCCTTATAGGATTACAAGCTCTGATACCAGGATAGAATTATTGGAATTATTATTGATTCTTGAATTGAATAAACCGAGTACAATGTTTATCCTATATATAGGAGAGAAGGAAAAACTACACCAATACATTATTCAGTATGGGACTAAACTAATCTCTCTCATAATATAATATATAATATCTTAACAGTACTATTTATGTTATAGGGGGCATGGGTTGTATGCATGTCCATTGTCATGGATATCGGATAGATGGGTAGTTGGGCCTTAACCCGTTAGAAGTCTCTTGCCTAGTAAGTAGTATGCTAGATATCTCAAATATTTAGGGTATTTTGCTTTAAGAAATATTATCGCAGTCTTCTTTTTGTTCTTTAGCAACCCTAATTTCGTATTCTATGATGTTGCACATGCAGTGGTGGACTTTGGCAGAAAAAAATTAATTGGCTGGTCCGTCTTAATGGAGGCTTGGTATATCTTGATAATGA